>JAWNND010000180.1:0-679003 GCA_035043265.1 Drosophila testacea
GTAATATCATCATGCAAATAAAAAAAGTTGTCCCACAAATAAAGTGGATCTATATAATTATGAGAATTACATATGTATGGGGATTGTATTTGACAAATAACTTTATTCTAATAATTTCTACATTTCTACCTGCTACATGTATATGTATGCAAGTATTATTATTTATGTACAATTTATCAAAATTTATCATTCGCGCATGTTATAACTACTGAGAAAGCTTTACAATTCAACTAGTCGATATAATTTGTCGACCCGATAGGAAAAATGTAGATTTTCAGCTAAAATTAAAGTATTGAGAGTCCCATCAACATTTTACTTACGGCCATTAACTTTTTACTCAAGTTGACCTCGACTGATCTTTAAACCTTTTAGTTAATGCTTCTAAATTTAACAAAACTCAACCAAAATCGAATGCGATCACAAATAAAAAAACCTTAAGATCTGAGCAGAGCAACAGGATTTTACAAAAAGTAATAGTTTCCAGTGAAAAATACAAACATACATCACACCTGATGAATATGAGTTCCTTTGCTTACAACATACAACATTCACTTAATATCAAGCATTGCCTTATGCCAGTTAACCACAACAAGAACCTAAGTAAAGCCGTACCAATTTGGCTATGAACCTATTATATTTCAGTTCGATTACTCGGTTGAGATCGGATTGTATGTAACTCTATCCAAATTTGATTACAAAGGGCCTGTTTAATCTTATATTGTAAGATATAAACGATACATTTAAGACCAATGTAAATTTTTGTTTTAGATTAATAATAATTCCCATAGACCTAAGTAAATTCAGCCCTCCGCAGATACGGAGTCTTCACACCATGTGCATATGATAAGAAAGAGTTATCATATGCACGTAACCTAAACAAATAGAGCCCTCCGCAGATACGGAGTATTTCGCACCAGCTGCATATGATAAGAAGTAGTTATCATGTGCAGCGCCTAAACCAATATCCCTAATTGAATCCTTAGATATAGATTGAAATATGTTAGATATAAGAATTTTAGTTTTCAATAAACCTGCCGAGTCTCTCGGCAGTCAGTCCAAAACAGAAACTCAACGTGTCTAGTTCATTCGTCGCGCCGTGCTCCGTTTCGCTCTGTTCAGGGCCCTATTCAAGTTTGAACAGTAGCAGCTTTGCAAATTTGGCATATTATTCCAATTAATTATTTAATTATAGAAATCCAGTTAATTAAATATTTGATTTGATTACTCATATTCGAGCAAATTGGACCCCAAATGAACAAACAACACACCTGGTGAATATGAGTTCCTTACCCTCAACGTGCAGCAATGCTTTATGCTTCCGCTTGTCGCGTGGTCCCCTCGAGGGCACAGTAGGCTGAACCGAAAAACACTGCAGTGCACTGGCACCATTTTGGCATCATTTGCCATTTTTAATGTTATTTGTCTCACCCAGGCTTATATGTGGCAAGGCAACAGGCCCCAACATACTGGAAAAAAAAAACATTGCTTTATAATTGCTGGCAACTCGAACGCCAAACACCGCTGGTGGGGAAACGCTCGGGCCTGAAATCGAGGCAACGAACTCATTGCTTGCCTAAGATCCCATAATTACAACATTTTAGCCACTGGCTCACCCACTCACTTTCCTTATGATCAATGCAAAAGACCATCTGCCATTGACTTTGCTGTTTACTGTGGTATCCCAAATGAATACCTACGTATAGAGCCTTCACTTGACCTGACAAAAAAGACACACATTCATTTAAACACTGATATTTCATCAGGTCTTGACATTCAAGATGCTGTCGACATACTCACAAGAAATATTCACCAAGCAGCCATTCTAGCAATTCTACCCATTTACCAACAAACACCCGTTTTCGCATCCAATACACTCCCAATCGCCGCATACAAAATATGCTTATCGCTAAACGATACTTAAAGTACAACCATCTTTGCAATAATGATGCCAGACGACTCCACAGAATCGCTTCCAAAAGACTTAAGATAGCCCTTCAAACCAAAAAAGCTAGACGTCTAGATAGAACCCTTTTAGTCATCGACTCCAAAGACAGATATAGCATGCAAAAGCTTTGGAGATTTACCAAACATATTAAAAGACAGCCAAACCCAAATCAACCTGTCAGATGTCACAGCATCTCGAACGATAATATCAATAACAACACTGGCTGGTGTAAAACTCCTTTAGAGAAAGCTGAAATATTTGCCCAGCACCTCGAACAAAGATTCGCACCATTCCAATTGAACACTGTAAGTTGACTCCTAAAATTGAAAGCCAATTGACTACTACTCAGGCTCAACCTCTAAATTCCCCGTCCAATCACTCTTTCTGAGGTCAAATGCCTTATCAAAAATCTTGAAAATAATAAAACACCAGGTCTAGATAATATCGATAACAGAGCTATCAAATGCCTTCCTGACTCTGCAATCCTTTACCTAAAACTAATCTGTAATAATGTCCTCCGATTTGAACACTTTCCACAACAATGGAAAATGGCTGTGGTTACTATGATTCCCAAGCCTGGTAAACCAACAGACCAACTAGCATCTTACAGTCCAATTAGCCTACTTTCAGGTCTATCCAAAATTCTTGAACGCCTTCTTTCAATCCGTATGTTTGGATCACAAGCCTTTCTAAAAAACGATCCCCAACCACCAATTTGGTTTCCGCTATCAACACTACACTGAACAACAGGTAGCTCGCGTCACCCAATTCATACCTAAAGCCTATGAGAAAAGCCATTACTGCTCTGCAGTCTATATTGATTTATAAGAAACCTTTGACCGTGTTTGGCACCCAGGCCGCCTTTACAAGCCTAAGATCCCTGTCCCGCAGCTGCTTCTACCTGTTGGAGACGACCCATGTATAGTTAGAAAAACCTGCAAATAAATAGATTTTAATTTATAAAAGTCGTACATGTAAATATCATTGTAAATACATATGTGCGTGTGTATTTATGCATATACATACCTGCATAAACATATGACAATAAACATTGACACACTCATTGTGTGCCCATATGCCCCTCTGACCCCAAAGAGCTCTGTAGGGTTAGAGAAGCTTTGCAAAAACACTGAAAGCACCTATATGCTTGTAACATTAACTATGTAGCACACACACATATATATATCTACTAATTAAAACTCGTATATTTATTTATTTTTTAAATTATATTATTTATTTATTTAATTTCTAAACATATTATAAATTTATTTGGACTTAATATATATTTGTTAACGTTATCTCGCGCCCATCTAATAAAGGGTTGCCAGACAGCTGTTTTTTGTATAAAATCGTTAGTGAGTTTCGTGTCGATATATTTGTTAGTAAATATCGTCAAATATAAATGCTGCAATTTAACACTGAGTCGCGAGATATAAAATAATAGAATTAAATAAAATGTTAACTAATAAGAATAGCAGGACTAATTAAATTTGTTAAATTTGAAATTTAAACAAAAAAAATAGAGCGCAAGCTAACTTTGGCGCGCCAAAGTTTGGATACCCTTGCAGTGCCCTGTGTAAGCCGTCAGATGTTTTACAAAATTTGTTAAATGTTGATTTTGAACCGATCGATCCTATGGCAGCTATATGATATAGTAGTCCGATTTACACCAAATTTGGTCAGCCTTGTTAAAACTCAATCAAACACACAAGGTGTATATTTGGTTGAGATATTTTGAGAAATAAAACGTTTTTCATACTAAATGTTGTTTTCGATCCGATCGTTCCTATGGCAGCTATATGATATAGTATTCCGATTTACACCAAATTTGGTCAGCCTTGTTAAAACTTAATCAAACACACAATGTGTATATTTGGTTGAGATATTTAGAGAAACAAAAAAGTTTTTCATACTAAATGTTGTTTTCGAACCGATCGTTCCTATGGCAGCTATATGATATAGTAGTCCGATTTACACCAAATTTGGTCAGCGTGTTTAGAACTTAATCAAACACACAATGTGTATATTTTGACATGCAGGGTGTTAACTTATATATAAAACTCTTTGTTCTGATTCAGCAATAATGCTGACATAATAATTGACATTATTGCTGACTTTTTCATTGCTGACGTTAATGCTGATATTATTGATGGCATTATTGCTGACATTATTGCTGACTTTTCCATTGCTGACATTAATGCTGACTTTAATGCTCATTACATTATTGCTGACATTATTGATGAAAATTATTGCTCACTACTGATCAACGCAACGCGCTGTAGCCAGCTTTCATAAAACCCACCCACAAATACATGAACATTTTTTCTGTCCTCAAAAAAAACATGAGAGAGCAAGCGACACAGAGACTACTCTCCTCAGGAGAGTCTCCGCGAGGTCGATACGATACTGATGCAATCAAGTCGTAAATCGTTTCTCTCTGCTCGGCAATCTCTGCTATGTTCGTTGCTCGCTCGGCTGGGATCAACAAGCTTCGTAAAGTTTGCCGACGAGCTGGGATCTACACAGAGAGAAAAAATCAAGTATTTCGACTTAATACTCAACAATTCGAACTAGATATCGAACCAAGTACGGAATTACTATTTGAGGACGACGCACTTGTAGTGTCGCTTGTAACAACAATAACTCAAAACAAAAACGCGCAAAAGTAGGCACCACTTTCATTGGCCTCAATCCGTTTTAGTTTAAGTAGTTAATTTTTTTAGTAGTAACTTTTGCTCCCCAAATTTCTGTTGCCTATACTCTCGGGGTTATTACCGCCATCTATGGGACAAGGGAACTAACTTCTTGCCAATTAGCATTGATTAATGTTTAATGCACCCTTGGCAATTGTTCTTCTTATTTTTGGGTCAAAAATAAGTTATCGCAATCTTCCCTGTACCAATGGCTGAATTGAGCTTCCTGATCTTACCAAGTATCCGGCCTCGTTCTTTCTCGCTACAACCTTTGAGAGCAACAGACGTTGGCCAACACCTGGGAAAAGACAGCTCTGGAAAACGTGGACTGCCTGGAAATATTTTTATATTGTCGGAAAACGTTGCCATAGCTGCCCCATCGATCTTTACGGTTGCTTAATAGATAGAGGCAACTAAAATAAAGGAGAACTCCGCATAAGGAGCCCAGCCTGTTCGAAGTTTCTCCATCCATTGCCATTGGACAGCCAACGAACCCAACAGTTCTGGCCAGACCCAAAATAAGGGGTAAATATTCTTTTGCAGAAAATTCTGCCTATTCTGACCATAGTATTTACTTTAGTTTTGCTCTCCTTTGTGTAGATCTGGTCTTAGTTACGGACTCTTACGTAAGCGCATGTGCTCTTAATCTGCACAGTGGCTTATCAGTCCCACTCTCAGATGTTGCTGAATGCTCTATTGACGCACGCGCACAGAGAGTTTTGCGAATTCGATCCAGCTGTGGGCCAAGGCCTCAGTTGTGCCAGGAACGCCCAATAGGCGCAGGCCAGAAAAGTCTCAAGAAAAAGTGCATAACCCAATATTCCCCTTAACCTACATATAAAGTGGGAGAAAGTGTTCTCCATGTGCCCTGTTTGGACTTTAAGCCACTAGCGCTAGCCAATGGAGAAATTTTTTTTTGTTTTTCTACCGCGAATAAAATTTTGTGTAACGCTAAATAATACTCTGCCAACAAAAAAGTTATAATGTGTTAAAGGCCCAAAAAGGCACCAAAATATAAAGTTGTTAGTGCAAAAAGCAAAGTAGTAAACTATTAAAAATAAAAGATAAAAATATATAAAGTGAAAGGTCCTCAAATATAGCAAAGAGAGGCATGAGAGTAAAGTGAGCAAAGTTAGTGAAAAATCTAAAAGCAAAAAGAATGAATTAAAGTAACAAAAAAAAATAAATATAAAAATAAAAATAATTTAATCAATTTAAATAACCCCAACCCAACACAACTCTAAAAGTGGACCCCCATCACCCATTATGATTTCTCCATAGCCCAGTGACCACCGGAGAAAGATCTTTCGCCGTTGGATCGACAAAACTGTGAGTAATGAGTGATTAAATCCACATTTGTTTTGATTCTTAAAATTCGTTCACGTTATCGAACGCATGATTCTTGGTTTTGTTTTGCTCGCGCTTATACTTCTCTTACTTCATGCTCATCTACTTTTCGCTATTCTCTTTTTGTTTTACCTGAACGGCTAGCGAGACTATGTAAATAAGAAATAGCAAAGAAAAGAAAAAGTATGCATGCCTGACCTAGGCTAACTTACTTCAGCCGTACAGTAGCCTCCATAATTAGGTGTCAGCTTAACTGGCAGTAAAATTGTACAATAGTTAATAATATGTTTTTTTTGTTAAAAACTTAAAATATAGGGATTAAAATTAATAACTAGCATTGGTGATTTGCGGTTTAGCCATCAATTATTCAAAAATTAGATGAGACGATTTAAAAATAAATAAGAAAAGAAATTTGTTTCAAAAAAATAAATAAATAAATAAATAAAAATAAAGTTATGAACAGCACCAGGCATTAAGTAAAAATACTAATAAGGCAATGTTATCTATAAGTAATTTTTCATTCTTAAGTTTATTAAATGGTTTAATCATGAAGTCGAACTAAAGCGTTTTAATATCCGAAGTGATGGAGTGTGAAAGTGTGTCCAAGGTTAGCTGAAGTCTAGACGGATTAAAGGGATCGCCCAAAAATAAAGCAACTGCAACCCGGCGATCATGGAAGGGTGGGGTAATCGGCCGCTCAGCGCGCCGCCAATCCATTCTAGACTAATGGTTTTCTCTAAAATTGGCCCTTCTTGACTTCTTCTCTGTATGTCCCTATTCCTTCCAGTTTGTTTAATAGGCTGCCTAAATATTAACCCAAAATAGCACGCGATAATAATCGAAATTAATAAAGACTACCGAGCGAGTAACTTTTCGGTATACTTTGGAACCCCCCCCAGCCGACGAGAAATAGCCGGAACCAGCGCGTGCTCCGCCAGGTTACACTGTCATCAGCTCGACCGACACATGAACGATGTCTTCGTTATATGTTACAGATTAATAATTAATTAATTTAGATTATTTGGCGCCCAACGTGGGGCCCAATCCGGCAAGCCCCAAAAGAATACAAATAAAAATTAGTTCTCAATTTTCAGTCAACAACAACTGACTTAAGTTATTCAAACTTGGATTTTTTTTTATCTTTCCCTTTGTCCTAGACAGTTGTTCGAAAGGCTTTGGATTTTTGTTAGAAGCTTCAAAATAGCTCTAATGACCTGGCCTTAGAAGAAGAAGTGTTTTATGATCATTAGCTCCGATCAGCTGGATGAGTTTTATCTGTAAAAGATTAAACGCCGCAATCATTAGTAGCTTTTGACATTTATTCCTTCGGTATTAGTGTTGGGAGTAGTTTTGCAGGAAGCGAGTTCTACGTGGACTAGCTCTACGGCTCACCGCAAAGCAGAAACTCAGCAATATCTAATTCAACCAGTTCCTAATCCAATTCCGTTTTCTCAAACCAACCCCACTATTTCTTTTATTACTAATTGATTCCTGCTAGATTTAGCACCGAACTTTACATTAGTTTGTAGTTCCAAATAAGAAGTGCACAGCTGGCATCAATTAGATCCTTAGTCTGACGTGACAAGACCAGTCGAATCGGCATATACCTTGCGTTTTGCGTTGTATTGAACCCATTCTATTTACCTGGATTAGTCACTGAGGAAATCTTTCTTATTCCTCTAATTTTAGGTCGCACAGTTATAAACTATGGCTCATGGAAGCATTCCATTAACTTCGGATAATATACTTATGAATTTTGGTAAACTTTTCTGTTTATTTTTTGGGTTCTGACCCATACCATTCTGCTATTTTTTCTAAAAAAATAATCGTGCATATATACATATACATATCTGTATACTATACCCAGTATTAATAATAATAAACAAAAAAAAAATTTATTAATATTGAGAAAATATAAAATAAACAAACATTAATTTACATTTAAAACGGAAAAATATTATTACACCTGCACTAATTTTATTAATTAATTTAAGTTAGGAGCAACTAGATGCATAAGTCAACTTTGCCATGCATGTAACGAGAAGTTGCGAAAATTTAGCATCCGCTGGTGAAAAACAGTGTTACATTTGCATACGCCCCATAGAATACCCTGCTCAATTGTTATCCACCAACTGTGGACACACATTTCATTGGGTGTGCTTCAACACTAGAGTAAGGAACAGAGAAATTTGTCCGGTTTGTCAAAGCCCTTTACCCTCGTCCACTTTAAACTTAACCTTCAATTCTGACACAGCTCAGTCAACTGAAAGTCTGCCAACAATAACCATGCCCGTAAACACTCGAAGTCAGGGATCATTAGCTGATCCTAATACTGGGCAAACGGAAAATAACGAAGGGGTCCCGAATGCTCCTCAATTTGCAGCCAGCCCTTCAGAACCTACCTTGATTGTAAGTGAAATTCAGAAGTCTTTAGCTGACGCAATGGCTAACGCGTCTGCCAGACAGACAGAACACATAATCCAAGCATTAAACCAGGGTTTTCAGAATATTTTAACCACCGTCGTTTCCCAAGCGTCACCAGTTAGACCAGTTGAATTTGCTCAACCAGAGAATCGAACTGGAGGATTGTTAGGTCCTTCGACAGACTGCCAACAGCAATTGCCCTCCTACCGCGGAAGCTCTAATCCTAGAGTCACTCCCCAAAATTCTGAAATACGTCCTGATCGTGTCAGCCAAATCATTAGCAACTGGAAAATAAGATATTCCAACAAGTCGACGATGAGTATTGACGATTTTATCTATCGTATAGAAGCTCTAACTGAACAAACCCTGGGAGGCAACATGGACTTGCTAGCTCAAAATATGAGTAATTTGTTAGAAGGTAGCGCCAACGAGTGGTATTGGCGGTATCATAAAAGTGTAGACCACGTTGAATGGTATGTCCTACGCACTGCTTTGAAAAGTCAATTCAAAGACGAGCGCACTGACGTTAATATACGAGCAGAGATCGACCGGCGCAAACAAAAAGAATGCGAACCATTCGACGAGTTTTACGAGTCGATCGCGCTCCTAGCCGATAAGCTGGCTACTCCTTTGACAGATATATCCTTGCTTGAAACAATCCGATCGAATTTATTGCCGGAAATACAGCATGAGTTGCTGTATGAGAAAATTTCAAATTTGTCCCAGTTACGTCGTTTTGTAAGAACTCGAGAAGTGTTCATGCGAACTGTCAGCAAGACACAAGTAGCAAAACCACGTCCTGTTTTTCGTCGTTCAGTTCAGGCCGTTGAAATAGAGCCAGAAAGCGAATCTGACGTCAGCGACTTGGAGGTGGCTGCTGTCAATCTTGTTTGTTGGAATTGCAACAAAACTGGACACCGTTACCAAGACTGTGTAGCTGAACGTCGCGTGTTTTGCTATGGTTGTGGCCAAGCAAATACGTATAGGCCATCTTGTACCAAGTGTACGGTATCAAAAAACTTATCGGGCAGTGCACTATTGAAAAGTGCACGCAAACAGGTTGCCTCGAAGGGAACCAATACCGATCAGTAAGCGTAGAAAAAACTACCACTACTTCTCCACCTGACATTTCAAATCTCCCAGAAATTCCAATCCACGCCCGTTTTCCACCTTTTAAGGGGGAAACCGCCTATATAATCCCTGCTAGAATTACTCGTTCGCGTTTACGTCGATCAGAATACCGGAAGAGGCAAAAGATTGAAAAAAAATGTTAATCGAAGCCATTGTGGCTCAGGACTTTAGGCCATATGCCGAAGTGGCCTTGTTAGGTAAATCAATAACGGCTTTGATGGACACTGGCGCCTCCATAAGTTGCATCGGCGGTAGCTTCGCTAAGTTTATTTTAGAAAATAATGTCCCGTTCAAGACGATTGAATCCTCAGTGCGCACGGCCGACGGCCAAGCCCAAAAAATAATGGGGAAAATTCGCACAAAATTAAACTATCGTGGCGAATGTAAAATATTAACATTTTACTTAATTCCTTCATTAACACAGCCTCTGTATTTAGGTATTGATTTTTGGACCGAGTACAACTTATTGCCTGCTCATCTTTTAAACAGCCACACTTTTAATAGTCTGTCCTGTATCTCGACCCAAAATGACGAATTTCGATTATTGTCTGAAAAGCAGCGCATACAATTAGAAGAAACCATCCAACTTTTTCCTTCTTTTGCCGACAAAGGCCTAGGGAAAACTTCCTTACTATCGCACATTATAGATGTTGGCGATGCCAAGCCCGTTAAGCAGCGTCACTATCCGATATCCCCTGCTATGGAAAAATTAGTATACGCTGAGCTTGATCGTATGATAGCCATGGGGGTGATAGAAGAATCCGAGAGCGCTTGGTCTTCTCCAATTGTCTTAGTACATAAGCCAGGAAAAATTCGGTTATGTCTTGACAGCCGCAAGTTGAACGCTGTCACCCGCAAAGATGCTTACCCAACGCCTATAATAGACGGTATTTTGAGTCGCTTGCCGAAGGCGGAGTTTATAACGAGTCTCGATCTAAAGGACGCCTATTGGCAGATTCCGCTAGATGCAAAGTCTCGGGATAAAACGGCATTCACCGTTCCCGGAAGAGCCTTGTACCAGTTTAAGGTAATGCCATTTGGGCTTACGAACGCAACGGCCTCCATGTCTAAACTTATGGATAAAGTTATCCCTGTAAAGTTTAAAAACGAAGTCTTTGTGTACTTAGATGACCTTCTTGTAGTCTCAGATACTTTCGAACGGCATTTAGAAGTCTTGAACCAAATAGCTGAAAGGTTGACAGCAGCTGGCTTGACAATTAATATTCAAAAGAGCAAGTTCTGCGTTAATGAGGTGAAATATTTAGGTCATGTGGTAGGGCACGGCTCAATCTCCATGGACGCCGACAAAATAACTGCGATCACTAACTATCCCACGCCTCGCTCGTTGAAGCAGCTTCGAAGATTTCTAGGCATGACGGGGTGGTATCACAAGTTCATCCGCAACTACGCCTCTCTCACATCGCCCTTGACCGATGCTTTAAAGCACAAAAAACGCTTTGAATGGTCCGAAGACGCTGAGAAGTCGTTCCAAATCCTTAAAACCGAGATGTGTAAAGCTCCAGTGCTGCACACTCCAAACTTTGCAGCCCCATTTTTTATTCATTGTGACGCTAGTCATACCGGCGTTGGTGGCGTGTTAATGCAAATAAACGAAGATAAAGATGAAGTTCCGATTGCTTACATGTCTCGCAAATTGAATAAAAGTCAACGTAATTATTCTGTTACCGAAAAAGAATGTTACGCAGCGATACTGAGCATAAAAAAATTTAGACCCTATGTGGAAGGACATGCTTTCACCGTGATCACCGATCACGCCTCTTTAAAGTGGCTGATGTCGCAAACCGATCTCAGTAGTCGTTTAGCACGATGGGCTCTCAAATTGCAGGCATACACTTTTGAGATACAACATCGTAAAGGTAGCAAAAACATTGTACCCGATGCTTTGTCCCGTACCCATACGGACGATTTATCCGCGTTAATTTCTGATCAAGTAATAGATCTGAAATCTCCTCATTTTCAATCAAAAAGTTACACTGACCTAGCTTCCAAAATTCAGCAAGGCGACAGTCAGATAGCAGACGTAAAAGTCATTGACGGATTTATTTACCGGCGAACAGAACATGCTTCTGGTGATCGCGTGGCTGATGACCTGGTGTGGAAGTTATGGCTCCCTTCACAAATGATACCTTCAATTCTAAAAGTTGCCCACGACGACCCGTTGTCATCACATGGTGGTATCAACAAAACTTTAGAGCGAGTTCGACGATACTATTATTGGCCGAATCTAATAAATGACGTCAAGGAGTACGTTAATAGATGCGAAATCTGCAAAAGCAACAAGCCACCAAATAAGGTACTGCGTCCTCCATTAGGCAAAACCAGTGAAACTCAGAGATGTTTCCAAAAACTCTATGTTGACTATTTGGGTCCCTATCCTCGCTCCAAATCTGGACATGTAGGAATCTTTGTGGTTCTCGACCATTTTACCAAATTCCCTTTTCTTAAGCTAGTTCGAAAATTCACAGCTGAACACATTTTAAGCTTTTTAGAAAACGACATTTTTCATTGTTTCGGTGTGCCGGAAATTATCGTATCAGATAACGGAGTCCAATTTAAATCTCACATCTTTAATAGCTTACTGGACAAATATCGCATTAAACACGCTTACACGGCGATATATTCTCCCCAAGCTAATGCTTCAGAGCGTGTCAATCGTTCTATTATTTCCGCAATAAAGTCGTATGTTCACCCCAACCAAACTAATTGGGACGAGAACTTGAGTAAGATTTGTTCCTCGTTACGTTCAGGTTGGCATACTGCCGTAAATAACACACCCTATAAATTAGTTTTTGGACAGCATATGATCACAAGTGGCGATACCTACCAATTATTACGTGATCTGAATTTGTTAGAAGATCGAGCGACCCGCTTCAATCGTGACGACTCCTTTGATCTCATGAGAAATAAAGCCGTTGATGTTATGCGTCAGCAACACACACGTAATGAAAACTCCTATAATTTAAGAAGTCGCGAGGTTTCTTTTTCCATTGGGCAAGAAGTCTTCCGACGAAACTTTCAGCAAAGCAATTTTTCTAAAGGGTTCAATGCTAAGTTTGCTCCGACATTCGTAAAAGCCAGAATCAGGCGAAGACTTGGAAACAGCTACTACGAAATAGAAGACTTACAAGGCAACTTGGTTGGAAAATACCACGCTAAAGATCTTAAACAATAAACCTTGTTACAAGCTCGGATCGCCCTTGTTGACATGGCTAAGTGCGATTTTGGTCGGGGGGAAATTGTAGTGTCGCTTGTAACAACAATAACTCAAAACAAAAACGCGCAAAAGTAGGCACCACTTTCATTGGCCTCAATCCGTTTTAGTTTAAGTAGTTAATTTTTTTTAGTAGTAACTTTTGCTCCCCAAATTTCTGTTGCCTATACTCTCGGGGTTATTACCGCCATCTATGGGACAAGGGAACTAACTTCTTGCCAATTAGCATTGATTAATGTTTAATGCACCCTTGGCAATTGTTCTTCTTATTTTTGGGTCAAAAATAAGTTATCGCAATCTTCCCTGTACCAATGGCTGAATTGAGCTTCCTGATCTTACCAAGTATCCGGCCTCGTTCTTTCTCGCTACAACCTTTGAGAGCAACAGACGTTGGCCAACACCTGGGAAAAGACAGCTCTGGAAAACGTGGACTGCCTGGAAATATTTTTATATTGTCGGAAAACGTTGCCATAGCTGCCCCATCGATCTTTACGGTTGCTTAATAGATAGAGGCAACTAAAATAAAGGAGAACTCCGCATAAGGAGCCCAGCCTGTTCGAAGTTTCTCCATCCATTGCCATTGGACAGCCAACGAACCCAACAGTTCTGGCCAGACCCAAAATAAGGGGTAAATATTCTTTTGCAGAAAATTCTGCCTATTCTGACCATAGTATTTACTTTAGTTTTGCTCTCCTTTGTGTAGATCTGGTCTTAGTTACGGACTCTTACGTAAGCGCATGTGCTCTTAATCTGCACAGTGGCTTATCAGTCCCACTCTCAGATGTTGCTGAATGCTCTATTGACGCACGCGCACAGAGAGCTTTGCGAATTCGATCCAGCTGTGGGCCAAGGCCTCAGTTGTGCCAGGAACGCCCAATAGGCGCAGGCCAGAAAAGTCTCAAGAAAAAGTGCATAACCCAATATTCCCCTTAACCTACATATAAAGTGGGAGAAAGTGTTCTCCATGTGCCCTGTTTGGACTTTAAGCCACTAGCGCTAGCCAATGGATAAATTTTTTTTTTGTTTTTCTACCGCGAATAAAATTTTGTGTAACGCTAAATAATACTCTGCCAACAAAAAAGTTATAATGTGTTAAAGGCCCAAAAAGGCACCAAAATATAAAGTTGTTAGTGCAAAAAGCAAAG
Organism: Drosophila testacea; assembly: GCA_035043265.1. NCBI lineage: Eukaryota > Metazoa > Arthropoda > Insecta > Diptera > Drosophilidae > Drosophila > Drosophila testacea. Next base: position 13,918 of record JAWNND010000180.1, read on the forward strand.
TAGTAAACTATCAAAAATAAAAGATAAAAATATATAAAGTGAAATATAAATATAGCAAAGAGAGGCATGAGAGTAAAGTGAGCAAAGTTAGTGAAAAATCTAAAAGCAAAAAGAATGAATTAAAGTAACAAAAAAAAAATAAATATAAAAATAAAAATAATTTAATCAATTTAAATAACCCCAACCCAACACAACTCTAAAAGTGGACCCCCATCACCCATTATGATTTCTCCATAGCCCAGTGACCACCGGAGAAAGATCTTTCGCCGTTGGATCGACAAAACTGTGAGTAATGAGTGATTAAATCCACATTTGTTTTGATTCTTAAAATTCGTTCACGTTATCGAACGCATGATTCTTGGTTTTGTTTTGCTCGCGCTTATACTTCTCTTACTTCATGCTCATCTACTTTTCGCTATTCTCTTTTTGTTTTACCTGAACGGCTAGCGAGACTATGTAAATAAGAAATAGCAAAGAAAAGAAAAAGTATGCATGCCTGACCTAGGCTAACTTACTTCAGCCGTACAGTAGCCTCCATAATTAGGTGTCAGCTTAACTGGCAGTAAAATTGTACAATAGTTAATAATATGTTTTTTTTGTTAAAAACTTAAAATATAGGGATTAAAATTAATAACTAGCATTGGTGATTTGCGGTTTAGCCATCAATTATTCAAAAATTAGATGAGACGATTTAAAAATAAATAAGAAAAGAAATTTGTTTCAAAAAAAAAAAATAAATAAATAAAAATAAAGTTATGAACAGCACCAGGCATTAAGTAAAAATACTAATAAGGCAATGTTATCTATAAGTAATTTTTCATTCTTAAGTTTATTAAATGGTTTAATCATGAAGTCGAACTAAAGCGTTTTAATATCCGAAGTGATGGAGTGTGAAAGTGTGTCCAAGGTTAGCTGAAGTCTAGACGGATTAAAGGGATCGCCCAAAAATAAAGCAACTGCAACCCGGCGATCATGGAAGGGTGGGGTAATCGGCCGCTCAGCGCGCCGCCAATCCATTCTAGACTAATGGTTTTCTCTAAAATTGGCCCTTCTTGACTTCTTCTCTGTATGTCCCTATTCCTTCCAGTTTGTTTAATAGGCTGCCTAAATATTAACCCAAAATAGCACGCGATAATAATCGAAATTAATAAAGACTACCGAGCGAGTAACTTTTCGGTATACTTTGGAACCCCCCCCAGCCGACGAGAAATAGCCGGAACCAGCGCGTGCTCCGCCAGGTTACACTGTCATCAGCTCGACCGACACATGAACGATGTCTTCGTTATATGTTACACACTTATTTCAAGTTAGATTTTCAAGTACGATTTTTAAGATTGTATTCTTGAATTAAGTACACTTTATTCTTGAATCAAGTACTGAAAACTTTAAAAATGAGAATTTTCGATCTCAGTTGATTCAGTCAAAATTTGTTAAATGTTGATTTTGAGCCGATCGTTCCTATGGCAGCTATATAATATAGTATTCCGATTTACACCAAATTTGGTCAGCCTTCTTAAAACTTAATCAAACACACAATGTGTATATTTGGTTGAGATATTTTGAGAAACAAAAACGTTTTTCATACTAAATGTTGTTTTCGAACCGATCGTTCCTATGGCAGCTATATGATATAGTAGTCCGATTTACACCAAATTTGGTCAGCGTGTTTAGAACTTAATCAAACACACAATGTGTATATTTTGTTGAGATATTTTGAGAAAAAAAAGTTTTTCATACTAAATGTTTTTTTCGAACCGATCGTTCCTATGGCAGCTATATGATATAGTAGTCCGATTTACACCAAATTTGGTCAGCCTTGTTAAAACTCAATCAAACACACAATGTGTATATTTGGTTGAGATATTTTGAGAAACAAAAACGTTTTTCATACTAAATGTTGTTTTCGAACCGATCGTTCCTATGGCAGCTATATGATATAGTAGTCCGATTTACACCAAATTTGGTCAGCGTGTTTAGAACTTAATCAAACACACAATGTGTATATTTTGTTGAGATATTTTGAGAAACAAAAAAGTTTTTCATACTAAATGTTGTTTTCGAACCGATCGTTCCTATGGCAGCTATATGATATAGTTATCCGATCCGGCCGGTTCCGACAAATGTACTGCGTGCAGCAAAAAGACGGACCTGTACCAAGTTTCATCAAGATAGCTTCAAAACTGAGAGACTAGTTTGCATAGAAACAGACGGACAGACGGACAGACAGACGGACAGACGGACAGACGGACATGGCTATATCGACTCAGCTCGTCACCCTGATCAAGAATATATATACTTTATGGGGTCTGTGAGGCTTCCTTCAATGCGTTACACATTTCGTGACAAAATTATAATACCCTCTGCAAGGGTATAATGATTTGCTAATTATTTATTTAGGGTGAGATGGGTATGTATTGAGGTTGGGTAAAGTCTTGATTAGGGAGTCGCCACAAACTATCGTAGCCGATTATAGGATGGGAGGGCGTCGTAAGATGGAATAACATCTGTCCATCTAATCCTTGCCAGCAATTTGTCCGTACAGGCGTTATGAGACCGTAGTCCGAATATATTTCCGAAAGTAAAAATAGATATAATTTTGTTAGCCCGTCTCGCCCACTATCTAGGTCTTACTCATCCCTGAGTAATATCGATAGCTAGCCGGCAAATCCATACTTGTCTGCGACCGGTTAGTTGGATCATAACAATATTAATAAGTGTTACTTAAACTCTTGGCTCGCGATCGTTTTCCCTGTGTGTATATGTGCGTAATAAAACCAAAATCTGCATATAAAAGCAATTAAAATCAAAATATCTCCCAAACACTATTGTGGTAAGTTAACATATAAATGTGCGAATGTTAATTGATCATTGCATATGTGTATTTTAGTTGTTTTTAAACAAATCAATTGCAGTTTTCTTTTCTTTATACTTCTTGTTCTCTCTTGTGTCCCTCTCTCCCGCCCAAAAAAATATATATGTATATGTTTATCAATTGCATATATATTGCAAATGAGTTATTACATTATGCGTGCAAAAGAAAATAAGTAAATCTATTTATTAATGATTCTGCCTATTCCACAAATTATTGGTGCCTCTCACGTTTTCCACTTCATTCGCTTGCCGGTTAAAACAGAATTAGATATAATAACTGCTCATTAACATCTGGACATTTGAGAATGCAAAATAAGTTTTGCATTTACTCTTTCTCTTTCATTCTTGGCAATTTACATATATTGGGCTACACTTGAAATAATTCGTCGTCTTATTCTTCTTTTTCGCCAAAATTGTTTTGTGTACAATTATTATAATATTAATCTCTTTTACAGGTATTGTTATTATTAATTAAATAATTTGCGCTTATACACACATGTGGGCGATAATTTTTAGATTGAGTCATTTTGTCATTTTGTTTAAAAAAGAAAAATCGAGAAAAGTAAGTAATAAATTTATTAATAATTATATTACATAAATTCTGCTAATTGTCCGTTTCAAAATATCTAAACTAAATTAATCTCTGACCAAATTGTCTGATTCAAAACCAATATAAATAGGAACTGCTAGTTAATGCTAAAATTTAGGCGCTCAAAAATCAAAAGCAATATCAAGATCAATATCCACTGAATCAATTGCAGTGTTGCGCATTATTAATTGATTAAAGTGTTTGTAAGCATGGGCTTTACGATTAATGTTCCAGACCTCTCATTTTGGCGTTGAGGGTTGGTCAACTGAGTCCTAGGTGAATCTTTTAACTGTGTCAGGCGCGGCAATTTTCTTTTTCTTGGACATTTTTCTCTTCTCTTCTTTTCTCTTCTCTTCTCTTCTTTTCTCTTCTCTTCTTTTCTCTTCTCTTCTCTTTCTCTCTTCCCTTTTTTTCCATACTAACTACTCCTTATGTACTTATTGTGCCAATTAACAAATAATTCAATTGCTTACCCTATCTATTTAATAAAACCAATTGTACTACATTCCAATCAATGTAAGCAAACCTCTTCTTTCTTCTTTCTGCTTCATCTTTTTAACAGCTCAACATGCCAACGCCAAATAAAAAAACAGTGGAGCAAGCTCGACAGACCCAGTACTTTTTAAGTGCAAAGCGTTCACTATTGATTGTTCTTCAAGAATGCGTACCAAACAATAGATGGCGCCACTACGAAGTTAATAAACACAGAGGTCGCTAGCGTCTCTTCTTCTTCCTTTGCCCGTAACATTGTTTGTTGAATAACTTCTGTGTTTATCAACCGATTAAAACTTTCTGGACAGGTTTGGACCATAGTGTATATTATATGTACCAACAATCAAGGCGCTTACATTAAAGGGGCTTCTTTAATTCGACTTCGAAATTTTGTATTTCAATTTCCGGGGGCGGATAGGGGCGTGGCAAAAATCTAAAACAAACTTGATCAATGGTGAATATAGATGAACCTACATACCAAATTTGATGTCTCTAGCTGTTATAGTCTCTGAGATCTAGGTGTTCATATTTTTTAAATTTCGAACAGCCGTATACTATCCGTTTATTATCCGATCCGAATAAAACTTTTAGGACAGGATTGGACTATAGAGTTCACCATGAATGGCAAAAATCATATCGCTAGCATTAAAGGTGCTTTCGTAATTCGACTTTGAAATTTTGTTTCAAATTTACGGGGGCGGAGGGGGCGTGGCAAAATTCCAAAACATACTTGATCAATGCAAGAAATAGATGAACCTTCATGCCAAATTTGGTGGCTCTAGCTTTTATAGTCTCTGCGATATAGCTGTTCAAAAAAGGGACAGACGGACATGGCTATAATTACTCTGCTGTTGATGCTGATCAAGAATATATATACTTTATGCGGTCTGCCACGCCTCCTTCTTCCAGTTACGCAAATTTTTTTTGCACAAACCTAATAGACCCATTTGTACTTTTTTAAAGTACAGGGTCTAAAAATTAAGTATGCCATGCTGAAAAAATTCTATCTGAACTCCAGGATGAGATAGATAAAGCAAAGGATTGTTCCAACGGAACTCCTGTGAAAGCATGCCCAGCCACATTGAGAAGAAACCCTTCTAAAAATATATCATTCAGTCGGGAGGGCCCGACTGCAGAATACCCTGTGGGAGTTCAGGGCGCCGCTCGAATTTGCTTCCGATTATATTCAATCAAATCGGTATCCAGGGAACACCACGAGGAGTTCATTGCTATGAAATGGGGTCTTTAAAAATTTATAAGATCGTAATGAAAATTACGTTTTATATTGATTTATATTGTAGCAAATCGTTACAATTAGAATTACACGCCAGCACATTCGAAACTCTCGCAACGAACTAAAGAGTCACAAATATGCGTGGGAACATTGACAAACCTGCATAGGCGTAGCCAATAAAGATCAGAAGGGTTCATTCCTCTATGAATATTAAAATCTCCTAATTAAAATTGGTGGCGACGCCTTTGTGTTTGACACGTGTCAGGCGAATCGCAATGAGAGCGCGAGAGCCAGAGAGCGAAGAAGATCGCACAGTGCAATAGCAATAGCAATAGAGGGATGAACCAAGATGTTGTCTGTTTTGCCTATTGGCAAACCAACAAAAAACAGGCGTTATTGGCGTAATAAATATCTTAATAACTTCCGTATTTATTATCCGATCTTGATCAATTTTTCACGATGCATCCATATTGGACCAAGTATTGTTCGTGCCGAAGCTCAAGTATCTAGCTTCATAATTACCAGTGTTATGCATTTTTCTTAATTTGTGGCGAAGGGGGGGTGGTATCAAAATTTTGAAATAAACTTGATCTGCGTGCAAATATAAGAAGTCTTCATACCAAATTTGGTGCTCATAGGTCTTACCGTCTCTGAGATCTCGTTGTTCATACGGACAGACAGACGGACAGACGGACAGACGGACATGGCTAAATCGACTAAGCTCGTCGCCCTGATCAAGAATATATATACTTTATGGGGTCTGCCACGCCTCCTTCTGCCTGTTACATACTTTTATTTTTTGAACAAACTTAATATACCCCCCAGGGTATAAAAAAGCAATAATGACATTGACACTGAATCCGAACCTGAATCTGAATCCCTTAGCAAACCAGTACTGCCTGTTAATAGTACAAAGTCGCTCACCTTCCTAGTCTATGGAATTGTTGACACCTTAAAAATTATTATAATGCTGCCAAAGTTGTTGGCCAAAACTCCTTTACGGCCAAAGTTGTATCTGGAGGTAATCTTATGATCAAAACTACTGCTATGGTCACTATGAATAAATTAATGGACCACTTCAAAGGGTTGAAATATAAGTTGCGTTGTAACCTTGAGCAAGGTGAACCCAAATTCATTGTATATATTAAAGGTCTTCCAACTAAGACACCTATCACTTGGGTCTCAAGCAACCTCCAGAAGCTGGGCTTTCATACCCAAAACGTGATCAACGTTACGCCAAAAGAAAATGGGCAAAAAACCGACTCCTACAAAGTTGAGCTGCGTACCCAAAGCAATAACAAAGACATATACAAAATCAAATCACTTGGTCAAATTGCCGTTGATATTGAAGATCCTCACTTCAAAAAGCTTGAGGATTGTACCCATATGGGCTTAATATGCTTTAAGTGTGCTGGCCCACACTCTTTCATTGAATGCACTAAATCAGATAAAGTTCCTGGAAAGTGCTGTAACTGTGCCGGAAAGCATTATTGATTCATTTGGTGGCTGCCCTGTATTTAAGGAGGCTGCCAAAAATCGTCAGACTTCAGGGGCTACTAAGCGCGCTGGTCGGGCTCTCCAATCTCTGGGATGGTCAAGGAAACCTGTCTTTAACACCCCACTTCAACAAGCATTTGGACTCGGTCAGCCTCCACTGGTACAAGTACAACCACAACTCAAAGCACCAGCCTGGGCTGCAGTTTCAACTCTGACTTCATCGCAACCATTAAACCAATCCTCTACAACAATTGACCCGCAACGCTACATCAGAGCAATCAACGCCTTTAATGAACATATGAATGGATCCATTTAATTGATCTGCAAAGACTGTGAATAGTGCTACTGGCGGGGATGACTGCCCTGGCGCTCCGTCTGTCCTCCTCCTAGATTTGGTTGACATTGCGGCTGCCAACTGTGTCTGGATACGGGGGCAGATTGGTGCTCCTGGGTGGTATCTCCCCTCCAGTAGATTCAATTCATTTCAATTTACTTCACTTTACCAACAAAGAATATAATCCTTTACGCAATCTTACTTAATCAAATAAGTATTACATTAATATTATGTATTGAACCTCTCATTCTGTTTACCTTGACTAATCTATTGGTAAAAGCCATGTGGGCCTCAAAATTTGTTCCATTACTTTATACTCTATGCGCTAATTTGATCTGAATTAACTCAGTCAACCTTGTTAATTATGCTAAGAAAATGCCATGAAGGATACCATGGTGCGCCTGGGTGGTATCTTCCCTCCATTGGCCTTAGCTCTACTTCCAATTAATATATTACCACTTTACCAAAGTAAGAATGCTTTTCACTGATCATACACTGGCAACGGATGATCATTTCTACAAAGCCAGGATATTAATATTTTACACTTCATGTATTGAACTTTTTCTTCTACTTATCTGTACTAAGTATCCTGAAAAACTGTTAGGTTTCAAGCTTAATACTGTTGTTCTGTTAATTATAATTTATTCTTATCCCCAAAGGACTTAAATTTATATGTTAATCAAACCAAGTAAAATGCCATGAAGACACAATTCCCTCTATCTTGAAAGAACTTTTATGTAACTATATATTAAAAAAAGGGGGAGAGAGTAGGAGAACAAGAGGGGAGGCGGGGAAGGGGGGAGAAATGTATAAAAAGAAATATTAAAGAACTGAATACAAATAAATAATAATCTAATCAACTTTAAAACTAAGTGCGTCACATCCTTTCTTAAAAGACCTAATACTTTTAAAAACTCTAACCTAGATTGTGGTAGGTATCGATATGCTGTTCCTGCCTGCTGATGCCCTGACCGTCCCGTTAGTCCTGCTGGCAACCCTGGGGCTTAATACGGCCTATCTGGTCTACTATCTCTACCCATAGCTTCTCCTGCTGCGCCACTTTGGTCTTTCTCTCTGAAAGTTCCAAAATTCCAAAACCACCAAAAGAATAATATGAGAATCTTAAGATTTTCTGTTAATAACCTGACTGTTCTACTAATGTTATAAATTTCTCGGGTCTGCTTGATTTGTCCAGTCCACTGGCTCTTCTGCCTAAATCCCAATACTACAAGAAGAAGCATTCTTGGAGCCTATAAGGTTTATCCAACTCACTGTTCCTCCCAGAATGCAAACACATAGACTAGAGTAATTACAAAATAAAGGAAAACTTTCTTCAATTGTTGTTGTAGACGTTTTCTGGGGTCTACTCGAACTGTTTGGTTTTCGTTTTTACTTTTTCTTTCTTCACTATTGAACCAAATGAAAGAAATAAAACACTGTTATCTTCTCCAAAATACCAAGATAATTCTCTCCTTTTAATTTCGTCCCACCTGCCCACCTGCGCTACTATTACATCAACAACCATACACTCCAATACCATGCCTAATCAAAACCCCAATAGAAGTCAATTGGATGACCCAACAGTTATGATATGGAATTCTACAGGCTTTCTAGATAAATTCGATGAACTAGAGTCACATATCCACCAAAACAGTATTGATATCGCTATTATATCAGAATCACATCTCTTTGATGAAGACCTCATCAACATTGCAGGATACTATATCTATACAGCAAATCATCAAACCAATCATGGAAGAGGCGGCTCTGCCATCATCATTAACCAAAGAATTGAGCACATTGCTCTCCCTACCACTACAACATCTTCCATTCAATGTGCTCCTGTTAGCATCATCCTATTGACCATCCACGTTTTAATATCGTTACTGCCTTTTTCCCGCCAATAAGAGGACTAACCTCTGAAGCATTCGAACTTTTATTTAAACAGTATGAACCTCGCTTCATGATAGCTGGCGACTGGAACGCCAAACACCGCTGGTGGAGGAATGCTCGGGCCTGAAATCGAGGCAACGAACTCATTGTTTGCCTAAGATCCCATAATTACAACATTCTAGCCACTGGCTCACCCACTCACTTTCCTTATGATCAATGCAAAAGACCATCTGCCATTGACTTTGCTGTTTACTGTGGTATCCCAAATGAATACCTACGTATAGAGCCTTCACTTGACCTGACAAAAAAGACACACATTCATTTAAACACTGATATTTCATCAGGTCTTGACATTCAAGATGCTGTCGACATACTCACAAGAAATATTCACCAAGCAGCCATTCTAGCAATTCTACCCATTTACCAACAAACAGCCGTTTTCGCATCCAATACACTCCCAATCGCCGCATACAAAATATGCTTATCGCTAAACGATACTTAAAGTACAACCATCTTTGCAATAATGATGCCAGACGACTCCACAGAATCGCTTCCAAAAGACTTAAGATAGCCCTTCAAACCAAAAAAGCTAGACGTCTAGATAGAACCCTTTTAGTCATCGACTCCAAAGACAGATATAGCATGCAAAAGCTTTGGAGATTTACCAAACATATTAAAAGACAGCCAAACCCAAATCAACCTGTCAGATATCACAGCATCTCGAACGATAATATCAATAACAACACTGGCTGGTGTAAAACTCCTTTAGAGAAAGCTGAAATATTTGCCCAGCACCTCGAACAAAGATTCGCACCATTCCAATTGAACACTGTCAGTTAACTCCTAAAATTGAAAGCCAATTGACTACTACTCAGGCTCAACCTCTAAATTCCCCGTCCAATCACTCTTTCTGAGGTCAAATGCCTTATCAAAAATCTTAAAAATAATAAAACACCAGGTCTAGATAATATCGATAACAGAGCTATCAAATGCCTTCCTGACTCTGCAATCCTTTACCTAAAACTAATCTGTAATAATGTCCTCCGATTTGAACACTTTCCACAACAATGGAAAATGGCTGTGGTTACTATGATTCCCAAGCCTGGTAAACCAACAGACCAACTAGCATCTTACAGTCCAATTAGCCTACTTTCAGGTCTATCCAAAATTCTTGAACGCCTTCTTTCAATCCGTATGTTTAGATCACAAGCCTTTCTAAAAACGATCCCCAACCACCAATTTGGTTTCCGCTATCAACACTACACTGAACAACAGGTAGCTCGCGTCACCCAATTCATACTTAAAGCCTATGAGAAAAGCCATTACTGCTCTGCAGTCTATATTGATATATAAGAAACCTTTGACCGTGTTTGGCACCCAGGCCGCCTTTACAAGCCTAAGATCCCTGTCCCGCAGCTGCTTCTACCTGTTGGAGACGACCCATGTATAGTTAGAAAAACCTGCAAATAAATAGATTTTAATTTATAAAAGTCGTACATGTAAATATCATTGTAAAAACATATGTGCGTGTGTATTTATGCATATACATACCTGCATAAACATATGACAATAAACATTGACACACTCATTGTGTGCCCATATGCCCCTCTGACCCCAAAGAGCTCTGTATGGTTAGGGAAGCTTTGCAAAAACACTGAAAGCACCTATATGCTTGTAACATTAACTATGCACACACACATATATATATCTACTAATTAAAACTCGTATATTTATATATTTTTTAAATTATGTTATTTATTTATTTAACTTCTAAACATATTATAAATTTATTTGGACTTAATATATATTTGTTAACGTTATCTCGCGCCCATCTAATAAAGGGTTGCCAGACAGCTGTTTTTTGTATAAAATCGTTAGTGAGTTTCGTGTCGATATATTTGTTAGTAAATATCGTCAAATATAAATGCTGCAATTTAACACTGAGTCGCGAGATATAAAATAATAGAATTAAATAAAATGTTAACTAATAAGAATAGCAGGACTAATTAAATTTGTTAAATTTGAAATTTAAACAAAAATGATTTGCTAATTATTTATTTAGGGTGAGATGGGTATGTATTGAGGTTGGGTAAAGTCTTGATTAGGGAGTCGCCACAAACTATTGTAGCCGATTATAGGATGGGAGGGCGTCGTAAGATGGAATAACATCTGTCCAAAGTAAAAATATATATAATTTTGTTAACCCGTCTCGCCCAGTATCGCGGTCGTATTCATACCTGAGTAATACCGATAGCTAGCCGGCAAATCGAAACTTGTCTGCGACCGGTTAGTTGGATCATAACAATATTAATAAGTGTTACTTAAACTCTTGGCTCGCGATCGTTTTCCCTGTGTGTATATGTGCGTAATAAAACCAAAATCTGCATATAAAAGCAATTAAAATCAAAATATCTCCCAAACACTATTGTGGTAAGTTAATGTCAACATATAAATGTGCGAATGTTAATTGATCATTGCATATGTGTATTTTAATTGTTCTTAAACAAAACAATTGCAGTTTTCTTTTCTTTGGACTTCTTGCTCTCTCTTGTGTGTCTCTCTCCCGCTCAAAAAATATATATCTATCACTTGCATATATATTGCAAATGAGTTATTACATTATGCGTGCGAAAGAAAATAAGTAAATCTATTTATTAATGATTCTGCCTATTCCACAAATTATTGGTGCCTCTCACGTTTTCCACATCATTCGCTTGCCGGTTAAAACAGAATTAGATATAATAACTGCTCATTAACATCTGGACATTTGAGAATGCAAAATAAGTTTTGCATTTACTCTTTCTCTTTCTCTTTATTCTTGGCAATTTACATATTTACGTCGTCTTATTCTTCTTTTTCGCCAAAATTGTGTTGTGTACAATTATTGTAATATTAATCTCTTTTACAGGTATTGTTATTATTAATTAAATAATTTGCGCTTATACACACATGTGGGCGATAATTTTTAGATTGAGTCATTTTGTCATTTTCTTTAAAAAAGAAAAATCGAGAAAAATAAATAATAAATTGATTAATAATTAAATTAGATAAATTCTGCTAATTGACGGTTCAAAAAATCTAAGCTAAATTAATCTCTGACCAAATTGTCTGATTCAAAACCAATATAAATAGGAACTGCTATTAATATCAAGATTAATTAAATGAAAATATCATAGTCTGTTTTGCCGACGGCAATTTGAATAATACTTCAAACGAATTTTTCTCTAAATATTTTCCAAATTAAAATCTACCTGTTTCATATTTAAATAAAAATCAATATACAAATTGCATATTTAAGTCCGTCTGATTACTAAAAATATAGTATTTTAAAAGAACTTTAATATCAATATGTATTGTTTATAAATATCAATTTTCCTGCAATGTCCACTGAATCCATTGCAGTGTTGCGCATCATTAATTGATTAAAGTGTTTGTAAGCATGGGTTTACGATTATTGTTCATGACGTCTTATTTTGGCGTTAAGGGTTGGTCAACTGAGTCCTAACTGTGTCAGGCGCGGCAATTTTCTTTTTCTTGGACATTTTTCTCTTCTCTTCTCTTTCTCTCTTCCCCTTTTTTTCCATACTAACTACTCCTTATATACTTATTGTGCCAATTCACAAATAATTCAATTGCTTACCCTATCTATTTAATAAAACCAATTGCACTACATTCCAATCAATGTAAGCAAACCTCTTCTTTCTTCTTTCTGCTTCATCTTCTTAACAGCCCAACATGCTAACGCCAAATAAAAAAATGAAGCATGCACATGCTGAAAAAATTCTATCTAGTTGCGTTGTAACCTTGAGCAAGTGAACCCAAATTCATTGTATATATTAAAGGTCTTCCAACTAAGACACCTATCACTTGGGTCTCAAGCAACCTCCAGAATGCGAACAAAGACATATACAAAATCAAATCACTTGGTCAAATTGCCGTTGATATTGAAGATCCTCACTTCAAAAAGCTTGAGGATTGTACCCATATGGGCTTAATATGCTTTAAGTGTGCTGGCCCACACTCTTTCATTGAATGCACTAAATCAGATAAAGTTCCTGGAAAGTGCTGTAACTGTGCCGGAAAGCATTTTGCTTCATTTGGTGGCTGCCCTGTATTTAAGGAGGCTGCCAAAAATCGTCTGACTTCAGGGTATATTAAACGTGCTGGTCGGGCTCTCCAGTCTCTGGGATGGTCAAGGGAACCTGTCTTTAACACCCCACTTCAACAAGCATTTGGACTCGGTCAGCCTCCACTGGTACAAGTACAACCACAACTCAAAGCACCAGCCTGGGCTGCAGTTTCAACTCTGGCTTAATCGCAACCATTAAACCAATCCTCTACAACAATTGACCCGCAACGCTACATCAGAGCAATCAACGCCTTTAATGAACATATGAATGGATCCATTTAATTGATCTGCAAAGACTGTGAATAGTGCTACAGGCGGGGATGACTGCCCTGGCGCTCCGTCTGTCCTCCTCCTAGATTTGGTTGACATTGCGGCTGCCAACTGTGTCTGGATACGGGGGCAGATTGGTGCTCCTGGGTGGTATCTCCCCTCCAGTAGATTCAATTCATTTCAATTTACTTCACTTTACCAACAAAGAATATAATCCTTTACGCAATCTTACTTAATCAAATAAGTATTACATTAATATTATGTATTGAACCTCTCATTCTGTTTACCTTGACTAATCTATTGGTAAAAGCCATGTGGGCCTCAAAATTTGTTCCATTACTTTATACTCTATGCGCTAATTTGATCTGAATTAACTCAGTCAACCTTGTTAATTATGCTAAGAAAATGCCAAGAAGGATACCATGGTGCGCCTGGGTGGTATCTTCCCTCCATTGGCCTTAGCTCTACTTCCAATTAATATATTACCACTTTACCAAAGTAAGAATGCTTTTCACTGATCATACACTGGCAACGGATGATCATTTCTACAAAGCCAGGATATTAATATTTTACACTTCATGTATTGAACTTTTTCTTCTACTTATCTGTACTAAGTATCCTGAAAAACTGTTAGGTTTCAAGCTTAATACTGTTGTTCTGTTAATTATAATTTATTCTTATCCCCAAAGGACTTAAATTTATATGTTAATCAAACCAAGTAAAATGCCATGAAGACACAATTCCCTCTATCTTGAAAGAACTTTTATGTAACTATATATTAAAAAAAGGGGGAGAGAGTAGGAGAACAAGAGGGGAGGCGGGGAAGGGGGAGAAATGTATAAAAAGAAATATTAAAGAACTGAATACAAATAAATAATAATCTAATCAACTTTAAAACTAAGTGCGTCACATCCTTTCTTAAAAGACCTAATACTTTTAAAAACTCTAACCTAGATTGTGGTAGGTATGGATATGCTGTTCCTGCCTGCTGATGCCCTGACCGTCCCGTTAGTCCTGCTGGCAACCCTGGGGCTTAATATGGCCTATCTGGTCTACTATCTCTACCCATAGCTGCTCCTGCTGCGCCACTTTGGTCTTTCTCTCTGAAAGTTCCAAAATTCCAAAACCACCAAAAGAATAATATGAGAATCTTAAGATTTTCTGTTAATAACCTGACTGTTCTACTAATGTTATAAATTTCTCGGGTCTGCTTGATTTGTCCAGTCCACTGGCTCTTCTGCCTAAATCCCAATACTACAAGAAGAAGCATTCTTGGAGCCTATAAGGTTTATCCAACTCACTGTTCCTCCCAGAATGCAAACACATAGACTAGAGTAATTACAAAATAAAGGAAAACTTTCTTCAATTGTTGTTGTAGACGTTTTCTGGGGTCTACTCGAACTGTTTGGTTTTCGGCTTTTTACTTTTTCTTTCTTCACTATTGAACCAAATGAAAGAAATAAAACACTGTTATCTTCTCCAAAATACCAAGATAATTCTCTCCTTTTTAATTTCGTCCCATCTGCCCACCTGCGCTTCTATTACATCAACAACCAGAGCCTGCGGCTTTAATTAAATTCAATTTTGAAGCATTCACTCCAATACCATGCCTAATCAAAACCCCAATAGAAGTCAATTGGATGACCCAAGAGTTATGATATGGAATGCTGCAGGTTTTCTATATCACATATCCACCAAAACAATATTGATATCGCTATTATATCAGAATCACATCTCTTTGATGAAGACCTCATCAACATTGAAGGATACTATATCTATACAGCAAATCATCGAACCAATCGTCGAAGAGGCGGCTCTGCCATCATCATAAACCAAAGAATTGAGCACATTGCTCTCCCTACCACTACAACATCTTCCATTCAATGTGCTCCTGTTAGCGTCATCCTTTTTGACCATCCACGTTTTAATATCGTTACTGCCTAATTCCCGCCAATAAGAGGACTAACCTCTGAAGCATTCGAACTTTTATTTAAACAGTATGAACCTCGCTCCATGATAGCTGGCGACTGGAACGCCAAACACCGCTGGAGGGGCCGCAAAAGGCCATCTGCCATAGACTTTGCCGTCTATAATGGTATCCCAAATGAATATCTACACATTGAATCTTCACTTGACCTAGGCTCCGATCATCTTGCACTCCTAATAAGCCTCTCAAATAAACCAAATACTATTCCATTTAATAAACCTCTTCTACCAATTAACGCCAGTATTAAAAAGCCAACTCCAAATCAACCTGTCAGACGTCACAGCATCTCAAATGACAATACCAGCAACAACACTGGCTGGTGGTAGACGCCTTTAGAGAAGGCTGAATAATTTGCTCAACACCTTGAACAAAGATTTGCACCTTTTCTTCTGAATACGGCCAGTGAAAGTTTAGAAATTGAAAAACATTTAACAACTACTCCACCTCAACCTTCAAATCCTCCTAGATTTCGTCCAGTTGCTCCTTCTGAGGTCAAAAACATCATTAAAAACCTGGAAAATAATAAATCACCAGGTCTTGATAATATTGATAATAGAGCCATCAAATGTCTTCCTGACTCTGCAATTCTTTACCTGGTTCTAATATTTAATAAAATCCTCCGTGTTCAAATCCCGCAATAATGGAAAATGGCTGTTGTAACCATGATCCCTAAGCCAGGTAAACCAACAGATCAACTAGCATATTCTAGACCAATTAGCCTACTTTCAGGCTTATCCAAGATTCTAGAACGCCTTCTTCTAACCCGTATGTTTGAATCTCAAGCCTTTTTGAGAACAATCCCCAACCATCAATTTGGGTTTAGCTACCAACACAACACCGAACAACAGGTAGCTCGCGTCACTCAATTCATACTCAAAGCCTATGGAAAAAGCCATTATTGCTCAGCTGTGTATATTGATATTCAAGAAGCCTTTGACCGTGTTTGGCATCCTGGGCTCTTTTACAAACTTAAAAACATTCTACCACCCACTCTATATTCTGTCATTTGTAATTATCTCTCTAATAGAAACTTCATGGTTGAATCTCATAAAGGTGTCAGAACAACTCCTAAAACCATTATGGCAATTGTCCCGCAAGGCAGTGTCTTCGGCAGTGTTCTATACACAATTTACACTACTGACCTGCCAACTCCAGAATGTCCGTCTGTTTGTCTGTTTCTATGCAAACTAGTCTCTCAGTTTTTAAGCTATCTTGCTTAAACTTGGTACAGGCTCTTTTTTTTGCTGCAAGCAGTACATATGTCGGAACCAGCCGGATCGGATCACTATATCATATAGCAGCCATAGGAACGATCAGTTCGAAATCAACTTTTAGTATGAAAAACTTTGTGTTTCTCAAGAAATCTCAGCTTCCAGTGGGAATATCAAAAAACGCAGTCTTATTGCACGATAATTATGTCTCAGCTATATTGTGTGAAAATTTCAGCTCGATACCCCTTGGGCTTCGGCGTAATATATCAGGCAGTCAGTTAGTCAGTCAGGACAAAGAGTTTTATATATGTATATAGATATATACTGGCATTACTGCGGTTTCCAAGATCTAATGATGGATTCTAGTAGAACTCGTGAAAATAAGAAGAACAAATTAAATAAATTTTTTTTATTGACGGATTAGTTTGCGAGAAATTGGGGCTTAAGTGTAGACAAATCCATACATCCTGCCTTTACTTTATTCACATTTATTTCTGATTTAAAACTCACCTTATTATGTCTAAATGTTTGCACGCTTCATCAAAATCAAAATGTTTGTTTTATTATGAGAGAATATCAAATATTCTTAATATTTGTCATTCTCCTGTTAATTTAGTAACCTACATTTTCAAAGCCAATAAGAACTTTTAGAATAGTTTATGATAAATCTTTATATATAAAACTCTTTTTTATCTCAGTGTCAGTTTAATAACCTAAATTTTCAAGTAATATAAGATCTTTTAGAATAGTTTATGATAAATCTTTATATATACAACTCTTTGTCCTAATTGACTGACTGATTCACTGAGTCATCACGCTGTAGGCCAAACGGTTCAAGATATTGAGCTGATATTTTCACACAGCATAGCTGAGACATAATTATCGTGCAATAAGACTTACATTTTTGATATCCCAACTGGAAGGGGCTAAAACGATTCAGTGGTGTTGCGACTTTCAAAATAAATTTGCTGTATATGACACTGTTTATCGCTCTTGCTGCTATAGCCCAATTGTTACGGAATTGCTTGTCTACCCTGGGGCCACACCGGCTGGCTCAACGGTTCTCTGGGTGGGAGTATCGTTTCATTCTTATTGCCACGATATCGTTTTCCCCAGCATATGTTCGGTCAATGGGGGGTCGCATCCCGATAATCGATATTTTTCCCTGGAAATTTGTTTGAGGGAAATATCAAGGAAGGAATTTGGTGGGGTGACAACCCCGCAAGATATCTGACCTCGAGGGGAAATGTTGGAATGCGTAAACAATTGTCTTCAATGCCCATTGGCCCATAGGGAGAATAATTAGGGAGCAGTATTGCGCCAACATCTAGGAGGCAAAAAGAAGGCAGGAAAACAAGAGGAGGAGTGTCTCAGAAATTTCGCAAATCATTGAGGTTCGAGGCGGACGGACGTGCCCCGTACATTAATTAATAAATATATGTGTTCAGGCTCGAACATATGGCAGTCATTGACTATGTCCCGATGAAGGGACTATGAAATTTGATCTAAGCAAATGTATAAATAAAATGTAACAAAAAAATGCACTTGTAACCCAAAAAAGCACTTGTAACCCAAAAATGCACTTATTACCTAAAAGGGTCACTAATGTAAATTATTAGAACGGCTAGAAGGGTAAATAGACATGTGTGCAGCAGATGCTAAGCATCCTTCCAAAGACTGGAAGCGACTTAGAAACTAAGATTTTCATGTTAGTTACGTAAGACTAGGATTTTAACAATAAAAATGAGTTCAGATTTTGTACTCATTCAGCTTGGTTGTGTCCATTTCATTTGGTCCTTCGAGCATTCTGTTGTTTTCCCCCACCAGTGGTAAGAGACACAGAAATAATAAACCAGCACCTTAAAGTCTACGAAGTTGTAGCTAAAGGTTGCTAAATTTTTAAAACTCTGTTGTTTTCCCCTTTAGGGTAAGAGACACAGAAATTATATACCAGCACCTTAAAGTCTACGAAGTGGTAGCTAAAGGTTGTAAAATTCTTTAAACTCTGTTGTTTTCCCCATCAGTGGTAGAGACACAGAGTCATAAAGTAGCATCCAGGCTAAAGAAGCTGGATTGCAAAAAAAAAAACCCTTGTTCTCCCCCATCAGTGGTAAGAGTCAGGGTATAATAATTTAAAATCCAACCAAAACACAAATAAGTGAAAGTGTTAGTTGCGTTTCCGAGGCAGACATCGGGAAATATATACAGCGTTTCTGAGGCTTACATCAGAAAGTGAGTGTGCTAAAAATATCTAAAAGCGGCACCAAAAAGATTGACTGTACAAAGGCGACGCCAATAGCAGCAATCGGAGAGAAATTCTGGAAAACTGAGGACGACGCCAAGACCAGAAGCCAGAGAGGGAGAGACTAGCTGTACAGCGGCAAACAAACAAACAGCGGCAAACACCAACAGCAGCACGAAAGCTTCAAAAGAAGATAAGTGATCGATTAAGTTACAAATAAGTAGCATTCAAAAAAAAAAAAAATTTTATTAGTTAAAGAACTAAAGGAAATTGAAGCTGGAATACTTTCAGAGATTCAATCCATATGTTAGAAAAGTCTACAAAAGAATGGACAAAGAAAACATTTGGAATAGTCGGTCATTACTATAAAAATGGTCGGCTGTATGATCGATACGGTATATACGATGATGATCGTACACTTGCAGAGTTAATTAATGAAGAACTAAAACGGCTTCAAAGGTTTCTGGATTAAACATTTGAACGATTAGCTACTACCGGTATTGATGAGTGCATCATCAGGAAAAATAAAGTAGAATTTCTTTGGAATAGGATAATCGATGAAATAGAGGCGAATGATCAAGGGGAAATCTTTTGCAATGATGACTTCATAGATTTAGCATTAGAAGCCAAAATAAAAGGCGACGAGTATATAGAAGATGAGGCCCAAGAAAACAAGGAAATAGATGTCGAGGACCAAGAAAATGAGGTCCAAGAAGACGAAGAAGCAGAATTCTGCGAAAAACATTTTACAGAAACCACAAGAATAGATAAAAATGGTAGATTTGTTGTCAAAATTCCATTTAAAAAGGACACTTATTTAGGTAATTCAAAGGCGCAAGCACTGGCGCGATTCTACAATTTAGAGAAAAAATTGCAAAGGAACCAACTATTAAAAGATGTTTATGTAAATTTCATGCAAGAATACAAAGATTTAGGGCACATGCTTGAATCTAAAGAGGAAGGCAAATACTATCTCCCTCATCAAGGTGTTATAAGAGACTCCAATTTAACAACAAAGTTGAGAGTGGTGTTTGACGCATCTGCAAAGACTACAAACAATAAAATTTTTTGCAAGAAGAGGAAAACGGGACTAGTTTCGTAGGTGCCTCAAGAAAACTAGACGTAGAATACCAAAAGGCCCTCCGAGACAACGTTAAAATCGCGCCGATTTTAGAGAGAGATGGGATTAAGTGGCGTTTTATTCCCCCGGCAGGACCTCACTTCGGAGGTATCTGGGAAGCTGGGGTAAAATCGATGAAATATCATCTAAAAAGGATAATTGGGGACAGCAGTGTGACATTTGAAGAATTGTCAACCCATTTATGTCAAATTGAGGGAGTATTAAATTCACGACCTCTTTACACGACTGGTAGCGATATTGATGATAAGGAAGTATTAACTCCTGGTCATTTTTTAATTGGTAGACCAAACTTAGATGCTGTGGAGTCCATAACAGATGAAAGAATCGGGAACTTGGACTGGTGGAAATTAATTCAAAAGCTAAAAAGAGAGTTTTGGGTTAAATGGAAAGAAGATTATCTGCGCACTTTACAGCAAAGAAATAAATGGAAAAGAGAATCTCAAAATATCGAGGAAGGGCAGATAGTCTTAATAAAATCTGAGAACTGCCACCCAGCAAGATGGCCTCTGGGAAAAATTGAGGAGGTTCATAAAGGTTAAGATGAAAAAGTGAGAGTAGCAAAAATTAGAGTTCAAGAAGGTTTAGTTACACGACCAATTAATAAAATATGTCCTCTGATAGGAATTAATGAATCAGAAAATTGTGCTGATAAGAAATTCACACGTATGAGACCTCCAAAACCCAAAATAGGAGTCATGTTAGCTATGCTAATGCTGATGCTGTTTTGCCAACTCTCAAATGCAACTTCAGTAGGCAACGAAAAGAAGATATGGGTAATCGAAAGCATAAACAGCACAGTTTCGATATATTTAGATCCGATGGGTGAGATAGAAATAATAACGTCTTCTTGGTTGTGTTTTATGACATGGACACATATTTTGCTATGCTAGAAAGAGTACACACTTAATACATAAAATGAGAGATGTATGTTTAAAACTTCATGATTTTGAGGATCAATGTAATTTGGTTCTTGATAACATACAAAGACAAATAGATGACTTAGAAGAAAAAAATAAGTTATTTATGGCACACACATCCCCAAGAACAAAACGTGCACCTTTTGAATTTATGGGTTCATTATATCATATGTTGTTTGGTATAATGGATGCAGAAGACAGAAAACTAATTGAAGAAAATATGATCAGTCTATTAGAAAATCAAAATAATTTAGACGATTTAATTGAAAAACAAACTTCAGTGATAGACTGGACTGAAAATATTCTAAAAAAGACTATTACCGAAGTAAACGAAAACTTCAAAGTTATGAATACCCGTATCGAGAACATGACAGAGCTTCTTAAAGAAAGTTACTTTGTGTATAAGGAATCAATCAATTTCTTTATGATTACAAAGCAGTTGAATTCATTAATTGATGAATGTGAAAAGATTCAAGCAGGAATAATTAGCCTGCTGATTGATATCAATCATGGCAGATTAAACACAAACATCATAAAACCAACTCAAATTAAAAAAGAAATTTCTATCATAAAAGACAAGATACCAGAAACCTTAAAGCTACCTGGAAAAGGAACAGCCACAGAACTTAAAGAAATTTACACGTTATTAACCGCAAGAGGGATTTATATTGATAAAAGGCTTATCATAAATGCTAAAATTCCCTTGTTTGGCAGGCATCCATCTGAATTATATAAGATTATTCCGATTCCAATAAAGAATCAGGAGCAAATTATAATTGCAGACGTAAGCTCAGAATATATAGTGTACAACTTTGCAATAGATTCATTTCACCTAATGCCAGAAAAGACATTAAACAGATGTCAAAAATGGCAATTAATTAAACGAGTATGCTACGGCAGTTGGCCGTGGAACAATACAAACGATAACACCTGTGAAGCTTCACTTTTTAAACCCAATATACCATCAAATTGTATTTATAGAACAATGCCGACAACTAAATCGTACTGGATTGAATTAGATAGAACAGGCAATTGGCTTTTTAAGGTTCCAAAGAACACTAATGCAAATATTCAGTGTAGACATGCACAACAAGATCTAATAAGTTTACCTGATCAGGGCATATTGACTATCAACGCAGATTGCACAGTGAGAACTCTAGATAAAATATGAATGGCAAGCCACAACATTCACTCAAAAGCTTATGAAACTGTTTCCTCAACATATATAAGCGAATTAACCGAAATCCCAAAAATATAGCGCAAACTAGCTTTGGCGCGCCAAAGTTTGGATACCCTTGCAGTGCCCTGTGAAAGCCGTCAGATTTTTTACAAAATTTGTTAAATGTTGATTTTGGACCGATCGATCCTATGGCAGCTATATGATATAGTAGTCCGATTTACACCAAATTTAGTCAGCCTGTTTAAAACTTAGTTAAACACACAATATGTATATTTGGTTGAGATATTTTTAGAAACAAAAAAGTTTTTCATACTAAATGTTGTTTTCGAACCGATCGTTCCTATGCCAGCTATAAGATATAGTAGTCTGATTTACACCAAATTTGGTCAGTCTGTTTAAAACTTAATCAAACGCACAATGTGTATATTTGATTTAGATATCTTGAGAAACAAAAAGGTTTTTCATACTAAATGTTGTTTTCGAACCGATCGTGCCTATGGCAGCTATATGATATAGTTATCCGATCGGCCGGTTCGACATATGTATTGACTGTACTGAAAAAGACGGACCTGTACCAAGTTTCATCAAGATAGCTTCAAACTGAGAGACTAGTTTGCATAGAAACAGACAGACAGACGGACAGACGGACATGGCTATATCGACTCAGCTCGTCGTCCTGATCAAGAATATATACTTTATGGGGTCTGTGAGGCTTCCTTCAATGCGTTACACATTTCGTGACAAAAATATAATACCCTCTGCAAGGGATAATAATATGGGACCCTCTAACATCTCACACAATAAATCATACAGCCGAAAAAGATCAATTAAAAATTAAGCTAGAGAAATTAAAGACAAAATTTTCAATTAAAAGAACTAAGTTCCATCATATGTCTGGGCACTTGGCCCTAGGTATTGGTTTAATTATAATATTGATACTAATTATGTATACAACTAGGGTGTTTGCCCCCTGCTCGCTTCGCTCGCCAACCCCCGGCTCGCTACGCTCGCTGCAA
Organism: Drosophila testacea; assembly: GCA_035043265.1. Classification (NCBI taxonomy): domain Eukaryota; kingdom Metazoa; phylum Arthropoda; class Insecta; order Diptera; family Drosophilidae; genus Drosophila; species Drosophila testacea. The sequence goes on from JAWNND010000180.1 coordinate 36,921, forward strand.
TCTCGGGGAGAAATGTGGAGTGAAAATAGGAACACTTTTCACAGCTATAGTCAGCCCTTATATCATTGCTAATAAGAAAGCGGGAAATGTAAATTCAATTTTCCCTGCAATCGGACTTAAAATAATATTTCTTTGTATAAGCAGGGGGCAAGCCCTCTAAAATCGCTACGCTCGCCAACCCCCGGCTCCACGATTGCTGAAATCTCGGGGAGAAATATGGAGTGAAAATAGGGAACATTTCTCACAGCTATAGCCGGACGTTATGTCATTTTTAATAAAAAAGCGGGAAATGTAAATTCAATTTTCCCTGTAATTGGACTTAAAATAATAGTAATATATAGTACTTTATATAATATAGAGAATTTACATTTTCGCTGCTCTCTGTTTTAAAGTTTTCGCTGCAATTGGATTATTGCAGCAAGAGCGAGTAACAGTGCCATATACTGAAAATTGATTTTGAAAGTCGCAATACTAATGAATCGTAACATCTTGACCAAATTTTCTCAGGATGTATCAGTGAGTAAGAAATACATTATCTGTGAGTTTGTTTAAAGATAGCTCACTAAGCACAAAAAATTTCATACTAAGGCAATTTTGACCTTTGACCCCCATTTTAGCCCCTTCCAGTGGGGATATCAAAAATGTAAGTCTTATTGCACGATAATTATGTCTCAGCTATGTTGTGTAAAAATTTCATCTCAATATCTTGAACCGATTGGCCTACAGCGTGATGACTCAGTCAGTCAGTCAGGACAAAGAGTTTTATATGCAGATGCTTAGCATCCTTCCAATGACTGGAAGCGACTTAGAAATTAAGATTTTCATGTTAGTTCAAACCTGTCAAGTTATTTAAAGTTTACAAAGAAAAAGCCAGACAAAATTTGTTACGTGTTAGAAATCGCATTTACTAAAATAAAAGCTAATTGTTCATGCCCGAAAGTAGGCATTGAACAGCAATCGAGCTCGCTCTCATACCGCTCGCTCTCATGCTCCGTGCTGAAATAACTCACCATAGTTAGCCACATTTGCTAACATACTTTAAGTTACAATGTATTAGAAACATAATTAACATTCGAGAAATCTACATGGAAGAGAGCACACGCGAATAAAGTGTACAATATAGTTTTATTTAAAATCGAAGAAAAGTGCCTTGTTTTATTTCGATTGCGCCCCCATCTACAAAAGGATATTCATCTCCCCACAATCACTTATTAACCAAGAGGCAAAAATCATAGTATTAAATAAAAAAAATTAATCGATAATAAATAAAAACTAAAAATAGTTAAAAGTAAAATTAAAAATTGTATCTCCTTCCAGTGGGGATATAAAAAATCCCGTCTTACTGCACGATATTTATGTCTCAGCTATGTTGTGTGAAAATTTCAGCTCGATATCTTAAGCCTTTTGGCCTACAGCGTGATGAGTCAGTCAATTAGGGCAACGAGTTTTATATATATTGATGAATGAACCAGAAATGTCCGGCTGATTGAATCATATTTAAGGGGAAGGGAATCCTCATGCGCACTACCAGGTGAACGTCATCATTGGCGATGGCCAACATAAGGGATATGGCGTCGTCGTGGCCATCTCAGGCAGGGTGGGTACGCCAGGGTCCCAAGAGTGGCCTTGTTTAGAAGCAATGGGTCCTTTAATTGTTAATGTTATAGTTTTTGTCAATCATTACTCACCGTTGTTAATTAGTTTCAGTTTTTTCAGTTTGTTCTCCTTTGTTAACGTTTTGCTGCATTTCATCGATTTGGTTTAGTGTTGTGTAGTTACGATATGTGCAGCAAGTTTCGATGGAAATGTATCGATTGTGCGTACTGTGGGCCAGGGTCGATACTCACCCTGAGGGCCGAGGGCCGATGAGCTAGCCGGCGTGGCCCCACGGGAAAAATACAGTCCGTAACAATTTGCTTTTGTCGCGGGCTACCACTTCATCGACATGATCAAGCGATGCCAGACTTTCCTTCAGTGATCTATTATATAATATCGATATCACTATTTATATATGTATCCACAACCGCATGATTTACAACTGCAACAACAACAGGTGCAACCACCACAACAGTTTCACCAACAACAACAACAAATGCAACAGCCGCAGCAGCTACAACAACAACAACAGATGCAACAACCACAGAAGCTTCAACAACAACAACAACAACAGATGCAACAACCGCAGCAGCTTCAACAAATACCGTAGCTACTACAACAACGTCAACAAAATTTCACAATTCATGATAAATGAAATGACCAAAATTAAATAAATTTAATTTTACTACACACATAAACGGAGCTGTTCGTTTTCGAATTGAATTACTCAGATTCATTTCTATTAGTTTTCTTAGGTGTAGCGACTTAAGTCCGCGCGACATGTCTCCGCTGAACTAAGAACGATGTATCTCCGCGAGAAGCTATGTCGCTTTAATATATGATATGTCGTTTCGTAGTTCGACGGAAATATGACGTTTCCAAAACGACCTATCTTCGCCGATATTTTTACGACATATCTCCGCCTCAAAAATTTTAATCATAATAATAAATCCTAATGAAGAGAAAGCTACAGCACCTTGATATGATATTAAAGCAAATTGATAGGATTGTTAGGAAATCAACTGTCCAGAATACTCGAAGGAATACAATGCTCACATGGGATAAGTTGATTTGATAGTCGAACTTATGGAAAGCTAAAACAAAGAGCAAAAATGCAGTAAGCTACAGTAGAGCATGCTCGACAGTAGGAGACCCAGTACTTTTTGAGTGCAAACCATTCACTATAGATTGTTCTTCAATGTTGCGTACCATTCAATAGATGGCGCCACTACGAAGATAAGTTAAAAGTTAATAAACACAGAGGTCGCTAGCGTCTCTTCTTCTTTCTTTTGCCCGTAACATTGTTAGTTGAATAACTTCCGTGTTTATCATCCGATTTGAATGACATTTTCTGGACAGTTTGGGACTATAGTGTTTATTATATATACCAAAAATCAAGGGGCTAGCATTAAAGGGGCTCTAAATCGGGTAATTCGACTTCGAAATTTTGTATTTCAATTTCCGGGGGCGGATGGGGGCGTGGCAAAAATCTAAAACAAACTTGATCAATGCAAGATATAAATGAACCTACATGCCAAATTTGGTGTCTCTAGCTCTTATATATTTATATATATATATTGTATATTTGGTTAAAATATTTTGAGAAACAAAAAAGTTTTTCATACTAAATGTTGATTCCGAACCGATCATTCCTATGGCAACTATATGATATAGTTATCCGATACGGCCGGTTCCGACATACATATCATTAAGATAGCTTCAAAACTGAGAGACTAGCTTACATAAAAACAGACAGACAGACGGACGGACAAACAAACGAACATGGCTATATCGACTCAGCTCGTAGCCCTGATCAAGAATATTTATACTTTATGGGGTCTGACACGCCTCCTTTAATGCGTTACAAAGTTCGTGACAAAATTATAATACCCTCTGCAAGGGTATAAAGATATTTCGCCTACCATATAAAATCATACTACAGTATACTAGCAACATTTTTTACGCATAAACGGACAAGACAATCTTATGAAATCTACTACGACATACATAACTCCGCAAGAAAAAAGCGACAAAATTCCGCTCGAAAAGTATACTGGGCGGAGATATGTCGACCGACCTTTTTAGCTATGCCCATGCAGCTGCTTTGAAAGTCAACAACGCACTAAAACTGCCAAACACAAAAATGCATAGCGGGAGCTTTGCTCGCGATGCTTTTGCCTAGACGGAATAGTGGATGGCAAACGACGAAAGAACCGTTGATTACTCTCGACGCTCGCTCGCACATAGCGATGAGCACGAACGAATGAAGACATTTCAAATTCAGGTGGAAATTTTCACATTTTATATCAGGACTTCGAAGTGACAGTCAAGCCGTGGCTTTAAGCATTTTCTGTAGCTTGCACTGATAGAAAAAAGATTCTAAAATCATGCTTATGGTCTTAAAACTAAGAATTTTGGGCCAATAAATGCGTCAAGAACATGGATTTCTTAAAGAAAGAAGACACATCTTGATTTCAAAAGCATTTGAAATATGACCAAGCTCTTAATTATAAGATCAAAAGTTCTTATATTTTCAGTCGAAAAAATTAACTAAAAAACAGAGTTTTCGCAATATTTTATGTTATGTTTCATTAATGTAGCTTATTAACTTTAAATTTATTTACGATACATTACTGTTTATTAATACATTATATATATATTTATTCCCTTGCAGATGAAACTTGGTGCCGGTCCGTCTTTTTGCTGCATGCAGTACATATGTCGGAACCAGCCGGATCGGATCACTATATCATATAGTTGCCATAGGAATGATCGGTTCGGAATCAACATTTAGTATGAAAAACTTTTTTGTTTCTCAAGATATCTCAACTAAATTTGATTTTATGTTTGATACACATTTATATAGCCTGACCAAATGTGGTGCAAGTTGGACTACTATTTCAAATAGCTGCCATAGGAACGATCGGTTCGAAATCCAAACTTTCGCGCGCCAAAGTTAGATTGCGCTATTTTTAATTAATAACCAAATTTACGTGGGACTCGAGCTCGGGACCTCAAGCTTTAGAGTCGGGAGAGGGCAAAAATCCAAAGCAAACTTGATCAATGGGAGATGAGCCTACATGCCAAATTTGGTGTCTCTAGCTCTTATAGTCTCTGAGATCTAGGCGTCACAAAAAGGGACAGACCGACAGACGAACAGACGGACAGACAAACAGACGGACATGGCCATATCGACTCGGTTGTTGATGCTGATCAAGAATATATATACTTTATGTTGTCTGCCACGCCTCCTTCTGCCTGTTACGCACATATTTTTTGGACAATTTTAATAGACCTATGTATGTATTCGCCCACTTATTATTCATACAATGTTTTTAATTTGAATCAATAATTTAGCGAATATATATTCTTCAATCAAGAAAATTATGATTTTTTTTTACAATGTTATGTCTTTTAAATTCAAGAAAAATTAATAAATAAATTAGATCCTTTTCTTTTTTATAGTAAGATGGTTAGAGGAATTAATTAAGCGTTGATTAAGGCACTACTCATTGAAATCGTGGGTAAGAGAGCGAAGTCACAACATTTTATAGCTAGGAAAGTTTTTTGTTCAAATTTATGACTCCCTTTTCAAATGACTCGTTTCTGTTTAAACTAATCTCTTAGTTTTGAAGCTTTCTTGATGAAACTTTGTTCAAAACCCTTTTATTATTGCATGCAGTAAATATAACAGAACCAACCATAGGAACGATCGGTTATAAATCCACATTTAGTAAGAAAAACTTTTTGGTTCCTTAATATATATTAACCAAACTAGCCTCTTTTCTGTTTGGTATAGCTCTACATAGACCGACCAAATTTGGTTAGAGTCGGACACTATATCACATAGCCGTCATATGAACAATCGGTTAAAAATTGATCCTTAGCATGAAAAACTTCTTTATTTCTGCAGATTTTTAACGAAACTCACAGATTATGTGTTTGATGCAGTTCCACACACTCTGACCAAATTTAACTTGAATCAGACTACAATATCACATAGCTGCCATAGAACCGATTTGTTAAAAATAAAAATTTATTAAGAACAATTTTTTTGTTTCTCAAGTTAACTCAACCAAACTCACAGATTATGCTTTCGATAAAGCTTTATAGTATCTGAACAAATTTGAGCAAAATCGACTATTATATCATATAGCTGACATAGGACCGATCGGTCAATAGCCGTACTTTACTCTCTAGTATAATATCGTATAGATTTGTCGTTTCTAAATTTATTTTAATGGTAAATACTTTGCGAGAGTCTTGAATCAAAAATGCATGTGATTTAAAAGCCAAACAGCCAGAAAATTAATTCGGGACGGATTAACTGGACTTAAAGTCAGAATTCCGAAGGAAATTACAAATTTTATGAAGAAACATGTTTGCCCATAAAAAGCTTTTACTATGTTTTCTTACTCACGATTTCAATGAGTAATACCTTAAACGACGCTTAATTAGCTCTTCTAGACATCTTTAAAAAAAAAAATACACCCAAAAAAATTTTTAAGTCCATATGTTAAATCTTTGGGTCCATATCTTTCATAAAAATCAAAATTTGGCCGAGGACTAGAAAAAACGGTTAACATTTTTGCATAGTGTTATTAAAAATGATCATTCTTGGTTTCAGAATCTGGTCTTACCTATCAGTGAAGAAAAAATATTTGTGACTAGCAGGCATATTTAAATTAGAATTCACAAGAAGATATAAAGTGCCTTGACTAGAATTTCCCCATTTAATATTTAAGACATTTTTAGACCTTGCACTTTAAAAAATTACAAATGGGTCTATTAAGTTTGTGCAAATGTGCGAAAGAGGCAGAAGGAGGCGTGGCAGACCCCATAAAGTATATATTCTTGATCAGCATCAACAGCTGAGCCGATATAGCCATGTTTGTCTGTACGTCTGTCTATCTGTCCCATTTTGTGTCACCTAGAACTTAAAGACTATAAGAGCTTGAGACACCAAATTTGGTAGTACGTTCATCTATATTTTGCATTGATCGAGTTTGTTTTAGATTTTGGCCAGGCCCCCTCCGACCCAAAAAATTTAAAAACAATATTTTAAAGTCGAATTACAAGAATTACCTTTAGTAGTATAGATATAGGCAATCGGGAAATTTTGGGGCGGGTTGGCGCCATCTATCGGCGGCTTGTGTATTGTCTAAATTTTGGTGGCACCATCTAGTGCGTATTGTGTCTTGGCTAAATGAAGTGTGAATTTGCTAAGTGATCCCGGTTAAAAGTGGTGCGTGGCGCCATCTCTCGTCGATATTTCGAACTAAAGCCCGATTGCCTATCTATATATTGCTGTTTTCCCCTTTTTTCCCCCTTGTTTTTCCCCCTTATTTCTTCTTTTCCCCTTTCTACGACTTTTTTCCCGACTCCCGAACGTCGTTCATATTCGGTACTAAAAACGAAAAGCACCATCTGTTAAACTATGATCCAACTAAGAACCTATTACACTTTTGAGTATTTGACCGTTACAACATTTTCCCATGTACAATGGCTCGTCCTTGTACTTCCTTTGTCAAACTATTGAATTACCTTTTGTGTGTGTGGGTGAGAGAAGTCACCTTTTTTATGGTATGCTATGTTTAAGGGTTCGTGTGGGCTGTAAGGGGTTGCATGAAACAATGATTTTAAGAATCACGATCGTTTATGGCATTCTGTTAAGTAACCCACCTGTTAGGGTTTTCAAACAATGAAATTTAAGACAACGATCTCAGGCAACGTCAAGCAGGCAAAAATCGTCTGGATGCCTAATTTATAACTACTTTAAAGTTAATAGCTATTAGACCTGATATTCTTTTCACGTTGGGAAAATTTTACACACAGACCCTTCGACCATTAACAGCATTGATTGAATTGATAAAGAAGTTGGATTAGACCGATTCAAACATGTCAATGAACGGGAAAAATTGAAGTTACGGATGAATTCCTAATCAACTTGGGTTGTCTGAGGGTTAAACCATGTCCTTATTCCTTACAGGTTGAAAAAGGTCAAAGCAGTAATTAGTTTTTATCTTTATGACCTATCTGATCCCATGGTATCCTATGTCAGTTATTTATTTAGGATCTGATATTTTTAGGATCTTGGGTTGTTCTCTTCCCTTTAACAGGTTAACGTTAGAATAGAATGATTTAAAAACGCATAGCATTTTTGGAACAGACTCAGTTGATTCTCGAGTTAGAACCAATAGTGCGTTCCTGCCTACAATTTTTAAAATTTTCCCACCTATCGTCCTGTGTTCCTGTCTTAAGTCAAATCGGTGTGTGTGTCTATTAATTGTTGCTAAGGCTTAAACAATTCAATAGAAAATTAAAGAACAAGCCGTTTGCCTGCATATAGACAGTGTTAAAATTTATAAAAACCTTAAATAATATTGGTGCTTGTTCTTATTATTAACAAAAACTGAACAAAATTAAAATGATGTCCAAAATTGTGTGTGACTTGTGCAACCGAGCATATCAAGGTTTTGATGCAAGGTGTTGATGCCTTGTGAGTACACGGGGCCATTTTATGCCTTTGATATCACGATGAAAGCTTCAAGGATGAAGCCGTCATCTATAAAGAGCGTTATGGAGGCCAATGCAGCTGGAAGTTTAGAAAGGGTAAGAGAGTCCCAGGATGAGTCTTCAACCTCGAGGGAAGCACCCAGCTTAAAGCGACCTGGTTTGCCTATAGACAGACCATCTAAAACGGCTAAATATACTGATATGCATTTTAAGGTATGTGATTTCGAATACATTCAAAATGCACTTGCGCACTGACCAACATAAGATACGCAAGTAGCTCAATTGGTTAAAGATACGTGTGTAGTATAAATTTCAATTGATACTAAATTTCCAGTTGAAACAAATCGTATTTTTAATGACAATAGCATTGTAATTGTTTTGCCAGACTTTTACATGCAAAATAAAAAGTCATATTATGAGCCTTATTGAAATGAGTCTGTCCAAATACATATCCATTAAACTGACTCTGAAACTTTATGGTACGTACATCAAGCAAACGGATGATGGTACGAATGTTGAAGCAGTAAAGACATTTTTATCGCCATATCATACTCTCTATGACTTAGAAATGGCTCACGAGTTAATAGAAAGTATTATTAAATATATAACAAACTCGTGCAGTGAGTTTCAACAGAAGGACAGTGGCTGGGCTATAAAAACGTTTAACCATTGCGATATGACTATCGTTAAGCTAGAGCATATTCCTTCTGGAGGATATTGCGAAATGCCCGGAAGCCTTAGACGACGAAATGCTGTAATAAATATTAAAAATACTGATAATTACTGCTTTAAATGGAGCATTTTAGCATATATTGAACTAAAGGATCCTGCATATTATCGTATAAATAACATTGCCTCATCATTCATTAAATATAAAGGATATACACGAAATTTTGATGGGATACAATTTCCTGTTAACTCTAAAGGCATTAAACTATTTGAGAAATTAAACCCTCAATTCAGTATTAATGTGTACGAAATTGAGGTGGTTAATGATAAACCAAAAATTGTGGGACCAACAATAAGGTCTAAATGCTTAAGAGAAAAGCTCATAAGACTGCTCGGAATTTTTAACGAGTCTGCGTTGATAATGCATTACGCATATGTCACTAGCATGTCAACGTTAACCAAAACTCAATTCACAAAAAGCCATACGTCAGGAGCATTTTGCCACAATTGTCTGCAATGGTATACCAGCAATAGCAAAATGCATGGTAAAAGTTGTGGTTAAGTAGCAGCAGTTTTTCCCAAGGAAAGATCACAGGCTAAATTCTATAATCAACATAAAAAACTTTCACTTCCTGCTGTCATTTACGCTGACATTGAAGCTGTTCTGGAAACATATGATAGAGTGCAAAACAACCCAGATACCTCCTTAACAACAAGAGCCCAAAAACATACTGCGTGTGCAGTGTCATTTTACATTGCCCATGTATCCGGACCGAAATGAAATGTGGACTTATCAAGGTAATTTGTTTTATTAAAAATATATTAAAAAACATCAACTTACTAGCTTTTTATTTTATTTGTTTTGTAGGTTCTGACTGCATGCAGAAATTTTGCGAAACGCTGGAGTCTAAGTCCCAAATGATGTACAACCAATATTGAAATATATCATTCAGTCGGGAGGGCCCGACTGCAGAATACCCTGTGGGAGTTCAGGGCGCCGCTCGAATTTGCTTCCGATTATATTCAATCAAATCCGGTATCCAGAGAACACCACGCGGAGGCCATTGGGGTCTTTAAAAATTTATAAGATCGTAATGAAAATTATGTTTTATATTGATTTATATTGTAGCAAATCAAAAATTTGAAATAAACTTGATCTGCGTGCAAATATAAGAAGTCTTCATACCAATTGGTTTTGGTGCTCTTAGGTCTTACCGTCTCTGAGATCTCGTTGTTCACACGGACAGACAGACGGACAGACGGACCGACGGACCGACGGACAGACGGACAGACGGACATGGCTATATCGACTAAGCTCGTCGCCCTGATCAAGAATATATATACTTCATGAGGTCTGCCACGCCTCCTTCTGCCTGTTACATACTTTTATTTTTTGAACAAACTTAATATACCCCACAGGGTATAAAAATAACGAAAATTTATCGAGTTCTATCGTTTACACAGCGACGGTGCACAGTGGCTCATTCACGAGACTCACGTGGCAAAAATCAAAACCCACGAATCGGAATCTGGTAAAAGGTGAAATGCAGTTAGGTAGAGAATTGTTTGAAGATTACAGACCTAAGTCTTATTTTCCTTTTTCATTTAGGTAATTTGCTTCGGTGGTAGAGCTCTTCAAACATGAACAACATGTTTGCACTTTTGTGTATTTTTTGCAAAAAATTTTCAACCTTTTCATAGAATTTTATCAAAATGGTTCATTTGAGTTAAAGTTTCTTAATTTTAATTTAAAGTTGTTACAATTCACACCATGTGCATATGATAAGAAGTAGTTATCATATGCAGTGCCTAAACCAATATCCCTAGTTGTATCCTAAGATATAGATTGAAATATGTTAGATATAAGAATTTTAGTTTTCAATTAACCTGCCGAGTCTCTCGGCAGTCAGTCCAAAAACAATCCCAACTTGTTCACTTCATTCGCCGCGTCGTGTTCCGAGCTCTCTGTTCATTTTGGTGACCCCGACGATGTTCTCGCGAATTCTTTTTAGCATAAGAATAACGCGAGTTCGTGCGTTAAAAAATAATTTAAAAATATAGCGCACGCTAACTTTGGCGCGCCAAAGTTTGAATACCTTTGCAGTGCCCTGTGTAAGCCGACAGATTTCTTACAAAATTTGTTAAATGTTGATTTTTAACCGATCGTTCCTATGGCAGCTATATGATATAGTAGTCCGATTTAAACGAATTTGGCCAGCCTGTTTAAAACTTATTCAAACACACAATGTGTTTATTTGTTAGATATTTTAGAAACAAAAAGTTTTTCATACTAATTGTTGTTTTCGAACCGATCATTCCTATGGCACTAAGGATATATTATTCGATCCGGCCGGTTCCGACATATGTACTGCGTGCAGCAAAAAGATGGACCTGTACCAAGTTTTATCAAGATAGCTTCAAAACTGAGAGACTAGTTTGCATAGAAAAAGACGGACATGGCTATATCGACTCAGCTCGTCGTCCTGATCAAGAATATATATACTATATGGGGTCTGTGAGGCTTCCTTCAATGCGTTACACACTTAGTGATAAAATTATAATACCCTCTGCAAGGGTATAACAATACAACCCAGCTAAGCGCCACAAATGGGGTTGAAAATGTTAACACGCGCTGGGACATCTGGGTTAGTTTTCTACTTTACGCAGTATGTTGGTGAAGGCACCTGCCCTTGTTATAGGATTATCGGAGCCACAGTGGCTGGTTCTGAAAACTCGTTGCAAAAATCATTTTTCAAGTTGTTCCGTTTGCGACAATTTTTTGAATATTTATACCCTTGCAGAGGGCATTATAATTTTGTCACCAAGTGTGTAACGCATTGAAGGAAGCCTCACAGACCCCTATAAAGTTATATATTCTTGATCAAGGCGACGAGCTGAGTCAATATAGCCATGTCCGTCTGTCTGTCCGTCTGTTTCTATGCAAACTATTCTCCAGTTTTGAAGTTATCTCAATGAAACTTGGTACAAGTCCATCTTTTTGCCGCACGCAGTACATATGTCGGAAACCGGCCGGATCGAATAACCATATCATATAGCTGCCATAGGAATGATCGGTTCGAAAACAACATTTAGTATGAAAAACTTTTTGTTTCTCAAGATATCTAAATCAAATATACACATTGTGCGTTTGATTAAGTTTTAAACAGACTGACCAAATTTGGTGTAAATCGGACTACTTTATCTTATAGCTGGCATAGGAACGATCGGTTCGAAACAACATTTAGTATGAAAAACTTTTTTGTTTCTAAAAATATCTCAACCAAATATACATATTGTGTGTTTAACTAAGTTTTAAACAATCTTACTAAATTTGGTGTAAATCGGATAACTACATCATATAGCAGCCATAGGAACGATCGATTCATAATAAACATTTAGTATGAAAAACTTTTTTTCTCAAGATATCCCAACCAAACATAAACATTGTGTGTTTGATTAAGTTTTAAACAGGCTGACCAAATTTGGTGTAAATCGGACTACTATATCATATAGCTGCCATAGGAACGATCGGTTCGAAAACAACATTTAGTATGAAAAACTTTTTCTTTCTCTCAGGCTGACCAAGTTTGGTGTAAATCGGACTACTATGTCATATAGCTGCCATAGGAATGATCGGTTCGAAAACAAACATTTAGTATGAAAATGTTGAATTCTTAATGCCACGATAAGTTTTTATCGTTTTCCCCAGCATATGTTTGCTCTTGGGGGGGGGGGGGGGGGTTGCATCCCGATAAGCGATTTTTTTCCCTGGGATTTTATTTGAGGGAAATATCGGGGAAGGAATTTGGTGGGGTGACAACCCCGCAAGTTGAGGGGAAATGTTCGAGTGCGACAACAATAGTCATCAATGCCCCTTATGCCCATTGGCCCATAGGGAGAAATATTAAGGAGCAGTATTGCACCAACAATTTTGAGGGAAAAAGAATGCAGCGAAAGAAGAGGAAGAGGGTCTGAAAATTTTTGGCAAATCATGATCGAAAATTTTTTCTTGGAGAGAGAGATGATTTGAGGTTCGACGCTTACGGACGTGCCCCTATATTCACGAATATTAATTATAATAATTAATATATAAAATATATATTAAAAATATAGCGCAAGCTAATTTTGGCGCGCCAAAGTTTGGATACCCTTGCAGTGCCCTGTGTAAGCCATCAGATTTTTTACAAAATTTGTTAAATGTTGATTTTGAACCGATCAATCCTATGGCAGCTACTGATCAACGCAACGCGCTGTAGCCAGCTTTCATAAAACCCACCCACAAATACATGAACATTTTGTCTGTCCTCAAAAAAAAACATGAGAGAGCCAAGCGACACAGAGACTACTCTCTTCAGGAGAGTCTCCTGCTGTAAGGTCGCGTACGATGCAATCATAAATCGTTTCTCTCTGCTCGGCAATCTCTGCTATGTTCGTTGCTCGCTCGGCTGGGATCAACAAGCTTCGTAAAGTTTGCCGACGAGCTGGGATCTACACAGAGAGAAAAAATCAAGTATTTCGACTTAATACTCAACAATTGCGAACTAGATATCGAACCAAGTACGGAATTACTATATTTGAGGACGACGCACTTATTTCAAGTTCGATTTTCAAGTACGATTTTTAAGATTGTATTCTTGAATTAAGTACACTTTATTCTTGAATCAAGTACTGAAAACTTTAAAAATGAGAATTTTCGATCTCAGTTGATTCAGTCAAAATTTGTTAAATGTTGATTTTGAACCGATCGATCCTATGGCAGCTATATGATATAGTAGTCCGATTTACACCAAATTTAGTCAGCGTGTTAAGAACATAAGCAAACACACAATGTGTATATTTTGTTGAGATATTTTGAGAAACAAAAAAGTTTTTCATACTAAATGTTGTTTTCGAACCGATCGTTCCTATGGCAGCTATATGATATAGTAGTCCGATTTACACCAAATTTGGTCAGCCTTGTTAAAACTCAATCAAACACACAATGTGTATATTTTGTTGAGATATTTTGAGAAACAAAAAGTTTTTCATACTAAATGTTGTTTTCGAACCGATCGTTCCTATGGCAGCTATATGATATAGTATTCCGATTTACACCAAATTTGGTCAGCCTTGTTAAAACTTAATCAAACACACAATGATTATTTGGTTGAGATATTTTGAGAAACAAAAAAGTTTTTCATACTAAATGTTGTTTTCGAACCGATCGTTCCTATGGCAGCTATATGATATAGTTATCCGATCCGGACGGTTTTGACACATGTACTGCGTGCAGCAAAAAGACGGACCTGTACCAAGTTTCATCAAGATAGCTTCAAAACTGAGAGACTAGTTTGCATAGAAACAGACGGACAGACGGACAGACAGACGGACAGACGGAATGGCTATATCGACTCAGCTCGTCGCCCTGATCAAGAATATATATACTTTATGGGGTCTGTGAGGCTTCCTTCCATGCGTTACACATTTCGTGACAAAATTATAATACCCTCTGCAAGGGTATAAAAACGTGAGACGGAAGAAGACCGGGACCCAGCGCCGATTTCAGGGGAATTGAAGCTTCCTTTCTGCTTCCAAATTCCGCCGGCAACGAGCTGCAGCCGAGGCATCCCAAAGGCGGTGCACATACCAGCCGAGAGTGGCCACGGCACAGCAGGCATTGTGCATCCAAACGGCAGCAAACAGCAGCAATATGCAGCAGTGAGCCGCGCCAAGGCAGTTGGCCTAAACTCAAACAGCGGTTGCCTTTTAAAGTGCGACGGAAGCTCACCGAGGAAAAGAAATACTAGAGTGAGTCCGTTGCATACGTCTTCTGGCGATAGTGCACTGAAGATCGCCACAGCTCTCCGGCAGTGTCAGAGCTGTCATTCCTCACGGGTATTGTGTCCGTATACGTTGATCTGTCTATACAATAAATAAAAGCTGCAAGTTCAAAAAGTTAATAAGAAGTCCAGTCAGTTTTTTTTTAGTTTAGTTATGTATTAAACACCATTTATTAAAAGAGAATCATAACTAATTCATAAAAATTATAATTTATTAAAAATTTAAAGCTTAAAATAGCTACCAAATAAAGAAACGAAAAGAAATAAGAAATGTGTTAAATAAAATAAAATATAAATCGAATTGTAAAATAAACAGAATAGGAACAAAACAGGTCACAGACAACAGTACACAGAATTAAATAAATAATGCCAGGTATGCATATATGTATATATGTATATGTTTACAGGTCGTTTATATAAGTCGCCCCTTTAACCACCCAGAGAGCTCTTTAGGCAGGTCAAGGTAGTATTAAGCGATTTCGAACATAAACATTATTTTTCAGCAAACACATATATACACATACACATGCAAGTTATATGCATGTATATAAACATTAATTAATCAACACACACATTACTTTTGCTTTTGGTTAAACACATACCAACATTTCTGCCGATTCCTATCGTTGTTCCTCATCTGGTTGTTCCTTGCTTTAAACTCGTTCTTGTTGCACATCGTCCTTTCTGTACATGGCACACATGTCAAATAACAAATATAAAATATAAAATAAACCTATGTTAGACAATAAGAAATTAATTGATATTATACCTACATGAAAGAAAAAGACACGTCCGGCTGATTTAATCATCCTTAGGGGGAGGGGAATCATGTGAACCACCACCAGGTGAACTTCATCATTGGCGATGGCCAACATCAGGGAGATGACGTCGATGTGGTCATCTCAGGCAGGGTGGGTACGCCAGGGTCCCAGAAGTGGCCCTGTTTGGAGAAGATGGATCCGTAATTAGTGTTGCTATATTTTGTTATTATTTATTACTCACCATGTCAATTAGTTTCCGTTTGTCCAGTTTTGTTGTGCAATGTTTACCTTTGTTTGCATTTCACCATCTGTTTCTTTTGCGTTGTGTAGTTCCCGATATTTTCGATAGAACGTATCGATTGTGCGAATTGCGGGCCTGAGTCGATACTCGCCCTGAGTACCGATGAGCCAGCCGGTGTGGCCCTACTAAAAAGAGCAGTCCGTAACAATATGGCGCCCAATTTAAATATTTAAAAAATTAAAGATATGTTTCGTCGATGTGTTCAATGTTCCTTGACCCCGGGATTTGCTCATCTGATGACTTATGTAGCCCGCTTAGGTGGCCCATAATTGCGCAGGATGAGTGTAATCCCGGTGGTCGATGAAAATGTTCTGCCTAGTGTCCTTTTTGTCTGGTTTTTGATTTTTTTATTGCTTTTCGTATTCGTGTGTCACGTTCATTGTTATAAATGAATCGTTTGCAACGAATCCGAATGGGAGTAGAAAAAAAAATATCTGTGATAAATTGTGATATTAGATTTAGTTTTCGGTAGAGTTTGGTGAGGTTAAGTTGTTTATTAATTATTTCTTTTAGTCTTCTATTTGTTCCGTCTCCTTCTGGTTTACGTTGGTTATATGCTGGCCGTGGTTGGAGATTGAGTCATGGTGACAGGTGTCCCAGAGCGGTACAGGACCGACTTTGCGTAGCACCTGCCTCACAGCACATCCCAATAGTGGCCGGAAAGGAGACGGGAACATAATAGATTGCAGTTAGCGCTCCTCGAACGTCGTCCCTCATTAAGTTGAGGAATTGTCCATTTGATTAGTGCTTAAATGTTTGTCCATTGTTCCAAATTGTGCGTAGGAAAGTGTTGGTTAGCCTGGTGTAGCGTTTTGTTTTCTCTCCCCTTATGTGAGCCAGATAGTCATTAGAAAGAAAGATTTCGTTTTGAGTTTTGGGTTTGTTTTTCTGTTTGTTGTTAAAATTAACTTATTTATTTCGCTAATTTTAGGATTTGTAGCTTAGGTTGTTTATTTATTTATTTATTGCTATTTTACAGTCTTAGTTTAGGTATTTATTTATTTATTGTATTTGAGGAGAGGAGTTAGCATGTCTCAGAACCCGGAAGTAGATTGGAAAGCGGACGGGGCGTCGGCGTTGCCACCATTTCGTCCGTCGGTATGTACGCAGAGAACTCCCATGAATTTTCGAAGATTTCCGGAGCCACAATTTCCAGCAACTTATGATATGTTAAATGTGGGCCAGGATTCATCCCCTCAGAGTGGCCGCCCACGGGAGTTGGAATTCCCGCGTCAGGAATTCCCGCGACAGGAGCCCGCGAAGGAGCCGGTGGATTCTGTCCTCTCATCAGCGGTAAATGTCGCCATCGCGCAGGCGAATGAGACATACCGGCGATCTTTGCAGGAAGGAGTCACTGCGTCAATCCGTGACGAGATCCGAACAGGATTCCTGGAAATGATGAAGCTGATGCAGGAAGTCATAAGGCCGCAAAGGGAAGACGTAGCCGGCAGCACCGCTGCTCCAATACGCCCGAAAGATCCGGAGTCTGGTCCGAGCACGGGGACCATCCCAAAATTCCATGGAGGGAAGCCAGCACCATCGTTGCCACCAAGACAGCCACTGCCGGAGCCAGAATATGCCTCCAGTAGCCCCAGAATAGCGCCAGATCCGTACGTGAGGCAATGGAGGAATCCAAATGTGCGCAGCCAATCCTGTGCTGATGATAGGAGAGGAGAAGACAGGAGAGGTGAGAACGCGTACGTGAATGGGCGTGATCGTACTTACCTCAAGCTGGAGCGTTGGAACGTGAAGTTCGATGGAGAGGACGCTATAAATGCGGGAAGGCAGACACACTGAGTCCCGAGTGTGAAAACTGTCCGGGAAACTCCCAAGTGAACGCGGTGAAGGCGGGACAGACGCGTTCGGAGACCATGGCCGCAAGGAAGCAGGAGTGGAATGCCGGGCAGGGAAAATAGCGTTACTAGCGACTGCCAATGTCAATACAATAAATAAGGATAAGGATAAGGATAATAATAAGGATATACATAAGGATACGGATAAGAAAACATACCACAACATCGTTAACGAAGAACGTGTTCGGGCATACATGTCGGCCTGGAAATATGGGGTACAACGAGCGACGGCTGAAGGGATGACCATGGCCACTCGACGCATGACTAAAGACACGAGCTCGCTGTCGTAGGCGCAGAATGGTGAGGAGTCGGGTCGCCGAAGCCGTCCTGGAAGAGACGGTTCTGCTGATCGACGAGATAGAAGTGGAAGTGAGGGTGGACGGACGAGCAAATGAAGGGTCTGCTAGACACGGGAGCTTCCGTCAGTTTACTGGGACGAGGATGCCGGGAGTTAGTAGAAGAGCTGGATTGGCCAATGCAGCCATACGCTTCGATGGTCAGTGAAAGCGGCTGCGTACCAGTCGCCCAATTTTGGGACGCGTGGTTTTGCCTGTGGAATACAGAGGAAGAGTACAGAACGTTGTATTTTATATGTGTCCAGATTTGCAGCAGGGTCTTTACCTGGGTATTGATTTCTGGAGAGCCTTCGAAATCGCGGCTGACGTGCTTGGGATAACAAGCAATGCCGAAACGCAGCCCCGAGGCATCCGAGGTGACGGTAGCCAGTACTGGAGTGGAGTACTACCGGGACGAGGACGTTGTCGTGTCTGATCCGGAGATGTGAGACCTGGAAGAGGGGCAGGTGAGTCGGTTGGAAGCTGTGAAGAGCGATTTTCTCCAGTTCGAGAAAGACGGACTAGGGAAGACTCACCTGCTACAGCATCGGATACAGCTAATTGAAGGAACCGAACCCGTGAAAGACCGACATTACCCTCTGTCCCCGGCGAAACAGGAAATCGTGTGGACAGAAGTTGACAAGATGCTGGAGTTGGGAATCATCGAGGAGGGCGACAGTCCATGGAGCAACAGGACCACGGTAGTGATGAAGCCTGGAAAAAACAGATTCTGTTTAGACGCTCGAAAGCTTAACAGCGTGACTGTGAAAGATGCTTACCCGTTCCCATGCATTGAAGGCATGTTGTCCCGCATAGATGAGACGCACTTTATCTCGAGTGTGGATTTGAAGTTCGCCTTTTGGCAAATCGAGTTGGAGGAGAAGAGCCGGTCATACACTGCATTCACCGTATCGGGAAGGCCACTCTATCAGTTTCGCCACATGCCGTTTGGACTCTGCAACGCTGCTCAACAACTATGCAGATTGATGGATAAGGTGATTCCAGCTACACTAACATCCAATGTGTTCGTCTATCTAGATGATTTGCTCATCATTTCAGCGGATTTTGAGACGCACCTGAAATATTTAAAGTTAGTTGCGAAATGTTTGAAAAAGACAAATCTTTCCATCGGAATGACGAAATCCAAGTTCTGCTTTCGCAAATTAAACTATTTGGGTTTCATAATAGGTGGCGGAACGTTGAGAATGGATCCAGGCAGAGTCGAGGCGATCAGGAACATTCCGAATCCAAGGAACATCAAGGAACTCCGTAGTTTCCTGGGCACCGCAGGATGGTATCGCCGATTCATCCGGAACTTTGCCGAAATCTCCGTGCCACTGACTGATGCCCTAAAGAAGAAGAGCGGAAAATTCCAGTTGAGCGAAGAAGCGATAGACGCAGTGGAGAAGTTAAAGGAGGCACTTACCAAAGCTCCAGTGTTGGTACACGCGGACTTCAAAAGGCCGTTCTTTATCCAATGTGATGCCTCACACTTTGGCGTAGGAGCCGTCTTGTTCCAACTGGATGATGAGAAGCAGGAAAGACCAGTGGCGTTTGTCTCAGCCAAGTTAAACCGACACCAGATCAACTATACGGTGACGGAGAAGGAGTGCTTGGCTGCCAAACTGGCAATTCACAGGTTTCGACCATATGTTGAGATGATGCCATTCACGGTGATCACCGACCATGCGAGCCTGCAGTGGCTGATGAGTCTCAAGGACTTGAGCGGGAGACTAGCCAGATGGTCGTTGGAGTTGCAGGCGTTTCCATTCTCGATGCAATATAAGAAGGGCGCCGAGAACGTCGTAGCTGACACGCTATCCCGGAGTGTGGAAGAGCTGGAGGTGACGCCGGAAGATATCCTGGGATTCCAAACGCTGGAATTTGAATCCGCAGCCTACCAGAAGTTGATCGAAGAAGTGAAGAGCCAGCAAAATCAATTGCCCGATCTGAAGGTCCAAGACGGAATGATTTTTAAAAGAATGGCCCATGAAGCGTTGGAAGATGAACTCGAAGGCACGAGCTGGAAGCTCTGGGTACCCGAGACGGTGACAGCTGGACTAATTCAGGACGTACATTCCAGAGAGACATCAGCTCATGGAGGCGTGGCGAAAACCTTACACGCATTGCGTAGGTGATTCTACTGGCCTGGCATGGCGATCCAAGTTCGCGATTTTGTGCGGAAATGTGAGACCTGCAAGGAAACGAAGCACAAAATTATTCCATGCAGGTAGGAATCGGAAAGGAGGTACTTTCCGATCGTCCCTTTCAGAAAATTTATATTGATTTTTTGGGGAAATATCCACGGTCGAAGCGAGGACATGCGTGGATTTTCATCGTGGTGGACCACTTTTCCAAATTCACCTTTTTGAAGGCCATGAGAGAAGCCTCAGCAGCAGACGTCGTCAACTTCCTAGTTCACGAGGTTTTCATTAAGTTTGGCGTGCCCGAGGTAATACATTCGGACGATGGGCGACAGTTTATCTCCAAATCGTTTGAAGTGATGACAAAGGCATTTGGGATAACACACCTACGCACGCCCGTGTATTCGCCTCAGAGCAATGCCGCCGAACGGGTGAACAGGACGGTGCTATCGGCAATCAGGATGTATTTAGAGCAGGATCACAGAGACTGGGACGCTTACTTACCCGAAATCGAAGTAGCGATCAGGAACGCAGTGCATTCTGTAACAGGATTGACTCCGTTCTTTGCTGTTACCAGGTGAAGCAGCAGTTGCACAAGGCGTAAGAGAGAAGCCGTCAACGCTATGATCAGCGAGCGCGTCATCTTCGGTTGGAACCAGGACAGGAGGTTTGGAGACGCAACTTTGTGCTGAGCAACTTGGGGGTATTGTTGCATTCTTAATGCCACGATAAGTTTTTATCGTTTTCCCCAGCATATGTTTGCTCTTTTGGGTCGCATCCCGATAAGCGATATTTTTCCCTGGGAATTTATTTGAGGGAAATATCGGGGAAGGAATTTGGTGGGGTGACAACCCCGCAAGTTGAGGGGAAATGTTCGAGTGCGACAACAATAGTCATCAATGCCCCTTATGCCCATTGGCCCATAGGGAGAAATATTAAGGAGCAGTATTGCACCAACAATTTTGAGGGAAAAAGAATGCAGCGAAAGAAGAGGAAGAGGGTCTGAAAATTTTTGGCAAATCATGATCGAAAATTTTTTCTTGGAGAGAGAGATGATTTGAGGTTCGAGGCGGACGGACGTGCCCCTATATTCACGAATATTAATTATAATAATTAATATATAATATATATATAAAAAAACGTGAGACGGAAGAAGACCGGGACCCAGCGCCGATTTCAGGGGAATTGAAGCTTCCTTTCTGCTTCCAAATTCAGCCGGCAACGAGCTGCAGCCGAGGCATCCCAAAGGCGGTGCACATACCAGCCGAGAGTGGCCACGGCACAGCAGGCATTGTGCATCCAAACGGCAGCAAACAGCAGCAATATGCAGCAGTGAGCCGCGCCAAGGCAGTTGGCCTAAACTCAAACAGCGGTTGCCTTTTAAAGTGCGACGGAAGCTCACCGAGGAAAAGAAATACTAGAGTGAGTCCGTTGCATACGCCTTCTGGCGATAGTGCACTGAAGATCGCCACAGCTCTCCGGCAGTGTCAGAGCTGTCATTCCTCACGGGTATTGTGTCCGTATACGTTGATCTGTCTATACAATAAATAAAAGCTGCAAGTTCAAAAAGTTAATAAGAAGTCCAGTCAGTTTTTTTTTAGTTTAGTTATGTGTTAAACACCATTTATTAAAAGAGAATCATAACTAATTCATAAAAATTATAATTTATTAAAAATTTAAAGCTTAAAATAGCTACCAAATAAAGAAACGAAAAGAAATAAGAAATGTGTTAAATAAAATAAAATATAAATCGAATTGTAAAATAAACAGAATAGGAACAAAACAGGTCACAGACAACAGTACACAGAATTAAATAAATAATGCCAGGTATGCATATATGTATATATGTATATGTTTACAGGTCGTTTATATAAGTCGCCCCTTGTAACCACCCAGAGAGCTCTTTAGGCAGGTCAAGGTAGTATTAAGCGATTTCGATTGCGGGCCTGGGTCGATACTCGCCCTGAGTACCGATGAGCCAGCCGGTGTGGCCCTACTAAAAAAAGCAGTCCTTAACAAAAAACTTCTTTGTTTCTCAAAATATCTCAACCAAATATACACATTGTGTGTTTGATTAAGTTTTAAGCAGGCTGACCAAATGTGGTGTAAATCGGACTAATACATCATATAGCTGCCATAGGAACGATCGGTTCGAAAACAACATTTAGTGTGAACAACTTTTTGGTTTCCCAAGATATCTCAACCAAATATACACATTGTGTGTTTGATAAAGTTTTAAACAGGCTTGCCAAATTTGGCGTATATCGGATTACTATATCATATAGATGCCATAGGAACGGTCGGTTCGAAAACAATATTTAGTATGAAAAGCTTCTTTGTTTCTCAAAATAATCTCAACCAGATATACACATTGTGTGTTTGATTAAGTTTTAAACAGGCTGACCAAACTTTTAACCTTTTTATCAGGCATGTTCTATAAAATGATATATCTTTAAATTTATTAAATAACCTTTAATTATTTTTTAAAGGTATTAAAAAGGCGTAGGATACATTTTAAACGAATTTATAAATACTAGAAAATATAGAAATAATTAATGGTTTTGTAAAAACTCGAATAAAATAAACAGCAGCAGATTTTCTTACTACGAAAAACTGAACGAAAAAATAAAATCTCCTACATTTCAGGAACACCAACAATTTGACCAGTTGTTTTCAAAAGCAATTGAAGGCAAAAGATCTAGAGATTTATGGAACACCCCGTATATTATTTTATAAGTAAATCACTCACTTTTAAAAGTCTTAGAATTTCACACATTTTTTTGTTGTTGAATTGTTGAAAATATTTTCGTAAACTGATGTCCAAATTAAAATTTTTTTCTCACATTATGAGTAAACACGAAAGAACCGTAATATCAAAGAATGAGCAGACAGTAATAGAGCCGTAAAACATTTGAAATTGCTCGCTGGCAACGTTGAAGTTGAATGGGTTAAGGGAAGGGGGATATGTGGAGCATCAGCAGGTGAACGTCACCATTGGTGATGGCCAACATAAGGGAGATGGCGTCGTCGTGGCCATCTCAGGCAGGGTGGGTACGCCAGGGTCCCAAGAGTGGCCCTGTTTGGAAGCAATGGGTCCTTTAATTGTTAATGTTATAGTTTCTGTCAATCATTACTCACCGTTGTTAATTATTTGCAGTTTTTCCAGTTTGTTTTCCTTTGTTTACGTTTTGCTGCATTTCATCATTATACCCTTGCAGAGGGTATTATAATTTTGTCACGAAATGTGTAACGCATTGAAGGAAGACTTTGGTGTAAATCGGACTACTATATCATATAGCTGCCATAGGAACGATCGGTTCGAAAACAACATTTAGTATGAAAAACTTTTTTGTTTCTCAAAATTTCTCAATCAAATATTCACATTGTGTGTTTGGTTAAGTTTTTAAGAGGCTGACCAAATTTGGTGTAAATCGGACTACTATGTCGTATGGCTGCCATAGGAACGATGGGTTCGATATCAACATTTATCAAATATTGTAAAAAATCGGACGGCTTACACAGGGCACTGCAAGGGTATACAAACTTTGGCGCGCCAAAGTTAGCTTGCGCTATATTTTTGGTTTAGTGTTGTGTAGTTTCGATATGTGCAGCAAGTATCGATGGAAATGGGAAAAATACAGTCCGTAAAAATTTGGTTTTTTTCGCGGGCTACCACTTTCTTCATCGACATGATCAAGCGATGCCAGACTTTTCTTCAGTAATCATTATTTAATATCGATATCACTATTTATATATGTATCAATAAGCTCAGTTCGGAAATGAATATTGATGAAGGTGGTTATGGTGGTCTGCCGTCCGCCAATTTTTATTCATATGTGCCGCCGGCATAAAATTGGGGACAACAACAGCAACTACAACAACAACTGCACCAGCTAAAACAGCATGATTATTATACCCTTGCAGAGGGTATTATAATTTTGTCACGAAATGTGTAACGCATTGAAGGAAGCTTCACAGACCCCATAAAGTATATATATTCTTGATCAGGGCGACGAGCTGAGTCGATATAGCCATGTCCGTCTGTCCGTCTGTCTGTCTGTCCGTCTGTTTCTATGCAAACTAGTCTCTCAGTTTTGAAGCTATCTTGATGAAACTTGGTACAGGTCCGTCTTTTTGCTGCACGCAGTACATATGTCGGAACCGGCCGGATCGGATAACTATATCATATAGCTGCCATAGGAACGATCGGTTGGAAATAAACATTTAGTATGAAAAACTTTTTTTTTCTCAAGATATCTCAACCAAACTCACAGATTGTGTGTTTGGTATAGTTTCATACATCCTTACCGAATCTAGTTTAAATCGGACAACTATATCATATAGCTGCCATAGGAACGATCGGTTGGAAATAAACATTTAGTATGAAAAACTTTTTTGTTTCTCAAGATATCTCAACCAAATATACATTTTGTATGCTTGATTAAGTTCCAAACAAGCTGACCAAATTTGGTCAAAATCGGACTACTATATCATATAGCTGCCATAGGAACGATCGGCTCGAAAACAACATTTAGTATGAAAAACTTTTTTGTTTATAAAAATATCTCAACCAAATAAACACATTGTGTGTTTGAATAAGTTTTAAACAAGCTGGCCAAATTTCGTTTAAATCGGACTACTATATCATATAGCTGCCATAGGAACGATCGGTTAAAAATCAACATTTAACAAATTTTGTAAGAAATCTGTCGGCTTAGACAGGGCACTGCAAGGGTATTCAAACTTTGGCGCGCCAAAGTTAGCTTGCGCTATATTTAATTAAATTAAATTTTACTACATACATAAACGGAGCTGTTCGTTTTCGAATTGATTTATTAAGTTTCATTTCTATTAGTTTTCTTAGGAGTAGCATTTTAAATCCGCGCGACATGTCTCCGCTGAACTAAGAACGATGTATCTCCGCGAGAAGATATGTCGCTTTAATATATTATATGTCGTTTTTAGTTCGACGGAAACATGACGTTTCAAAACGACCTAGCAGATATTTATGCGACATATCTCCGCTTCAAAAAATTTAATCATAATAATAATTCCTAATGATGAGAAAGCTGCAGTACCTTGATATGATATTAAAAACAAATTGATAGGATTGTTAGGAAATCAACTGTCCAGAATACTTAAAGGAATACAATGCACACATACGACATAACTCCGCCAGTAAAAAGCAACATAATTCCGCTCGAAAAGTACACTCGGCGGAGAAATGTCGCACGGACTTATTTAGCTATGCCCATGCAGCTGCTTTGAAAGTCAACAACGCAATAAAACTGCCAAACAAAAAATGCATAGCGGGAGCTTTGCTCGCGATGCTTTTGCCTAGACGGAATAGTGGATGGCAAACGACGAAAGAACCGTTGATTACTCTCGACGCTCGCTCGCACATAGCGATGAGCACCTCAAACAGCGTTGTCAGAAAAGCTTTTTCTTGTCAGAAAATCTAGCTATTTCGCTAACTAATGAAGACATTTCATATTCAGATTGAAGTTTTCACATTTTATATCAGGTCTTCGAGCAGACAGTCAAGCAGTCGCTTTTAGCATTTTCTGTAGCTTGCACTGATAGAAAAAAGATTATAAAATCATGCTTTTGGTCTTAGAACTAAGAATTTTGGGCTAATAAATGCATCAAGAACATGGATTTCTTGACATAAGAAAACACACCTTGATTTCAAGAGCATTTTAAATATGACCAAGCTCTTAATTATAAGTTCAAAAATTCTTATAGTTTCAGTCGAAAAAATTAACTAAAAAACGTAATTTTCGCATTACTTTATATCAGGGAATGAAACCGAAACGAATTTCGGTTCCGGTTCCGGTTCCGGTACGTACCGAAACGAGTATTTCGGTAAAAGGTTCTATTTCGGTTTTGGCCTTTCGGTTCCGGTTCTCGTATCGGTCCATACCGGTACAAAAATAAAAATTTTGAGAATTAAAACGAACAAAAAATGTAGTGATATTTATTCATAAATTAATATTTCTCATCTTAATATAACATAACTTTTTATTTTCATTATTATACGTGTGTTAACGTAATCATTTATTGTTGGATCGTAAAATCATTATAGAATTTAGGGTGTCAGAATCCATACGATTCCTTAAAGGATTCATAATAAATTTAACACTCGAGAATAAGCGTTCCACGCTGACTTGGGTAGATGGAACAGCAAGTACAACTTCTGCTATTTTAAAAAGTTCTGGAAACATTGCTGCAGACTTTAACCACCATTTTAAAATGTCTGTTTTTTTTGGAATACGTTTTTGTTTTATAAATATCTTGATAGATTCTAATAAGGAATTTTTAGTTACAATTGATGACAGTGAGTTTTCAATTTTCTTTTCTTCTAATTTTAAATAAGCATCGACTTCGTCTGTGCTGTCAGATAGAGTAGCATTAAAACTAGAGTTATCTTCCTCAAGCAAAGAAGTTTCAACAAGTGACATAAGTTGACTATAAATATTCGTCAGAACAGATATACAGATGTCCTTTTGATCTGCACTAAGAATTACATTAAATCTAAGGTCTAAGAATATAGCACACAAAATTGCGTTATTCTCGAAAACGTTGATCTCACGTGCTTCTAGCTCTCGGTATAACTGCTTTGCTAATTTTGAAGTATTTTTTGAAACTTCCAGTTTACAATTGATCCAAACTATAAAAAAATCTCCAAAAACCAAATTTTCACCTTGTAGCTTTGTTGTGGCTACATCAGCTGGCTCTAGCACGCGTACAATTTCTCTAATTGATTCCCATACTTTTTGCTCTAGAAAAATGTCCGGATTAGCAATTGCGTAGTTAAAACAGAAGTTATAGACATCGTCCTGAACCAAATAGGCGAGCATCTTATATGCTGAATTCCAACGTGTAGGGCAATCAATAGGTGGCTTTCTGAGTTTTTTCTCCTTCATAATATATCCCATTGTAGGCGTGCGTAATTTCTTTGCCAAATTTCTTACAGTCGGAATAACTTTCACAAAACTATTGTGCTTTAAAGCCGCATTTATGGCCAACTGCAGCGTATGTGCAGCACAGCGTACTCCTAAAAATATTGATATTTAAATTTAATTTACGAATCCATTTTTTATAAGGGCAATTATTTTTACAAACCTATACATTTACTATCAATTACAAAATCCTCCATGAAAGGTAACTCAGAGTCGATTTCATCGCAATTTTCTTCATATTGGTCACCGCAACCGGGGAGATCATCATCATTCAGAAGCTACACAAACTTCACCATATTTCGACCATTATCCGTGGTGCATGAATAAATTTGTTTGACATTAATATTAAAGCGCGATAAAACCAAAAGAATTGTGTCTTTTAAATTGGCAGCGGTATGGCAAACGAACATTTCCTCTGTAGCTAGTGTGCGCAAAGTGATTTTAGATTTTGAAATAAACTGAATGTTAACTCCTAAATTATAAAACATATTTAAATTGTGTCAAAAACAACTTAGAACTATATATTCTTATGCTTACCAATAAATGATCGGTTTAATTGTGTTAGCCCATCCACTTTTAAGGCGATCAGTTTGCCATCGACCTCCTTTTTAATCATGTCGACAATGCGAGCGGATTGTTTCACGACATCGTCCCGAACATTGTGCGGGTTTATAAAGTTGTCACACTTTAGGCCTTCAATAATCGGGTTGAGAATTTTTCGAAATCCAACGTCATTCATCATTGAAAATGGCCTGCCATCTACAGAGCACAGCAAAAGGCACGCATCTTTAATGTCTTGCTTGCTAATAGAAACACGAACACTTGGCTTCAAAAATTCTTCAACTGTTTTTGTTGCAACGGTTTTTTTGCATGCCAGTTGTGGTTCTGGTGGAGCCCTACTTTGCTCCAATTTCTTAGAAATTTCAGCGTGAAAACGTTGAATATGTTTTGCCAAATTAGTGCCGTGATCCCCCTAAAAAAATTATGCACTTACTTTTATAAATATACGTTTGTATGTAAATATTATACATACCTTGATTTTATGTCCGCACTTCACACCATCCTTTTTAACCACACACTTGCTTTCATTTGTTTCAATTTGGTACTCGAAGTACTTTCTGTAAATGTTTGTTTTCGGTCGCGGCATTTTTCACTACATACGAGTATATTTACTTTATCTTTAAAACTTTTTAAACCGAGCTGCGTTCTCGCCTGCAACCGAAGCGCAATTCAAATCAAAGAAGAAGGCAAAAGACGAAAAGCGCCAATGCCACACAGTGTGTTTGCACGTAACTTAATGTCGCAATCTATGATCCAACAATAGGAAAAACGTGAACAGTCCTTTTTACGATATGAACTTATTACTTGGATATACATACCTACACAGACATCGTAGCAAGATCGCTATTTAAGTGTCGTATGAACGTAAGAATAGGCATAAGTATAGCAAGGCAGAGAATATTCGGCTAGCTTCATACACACATACATAAATATGTATGTGCATATGTACACACCAAATATAGTTGCGACCAGTGCACAGTGGTTCCGTCAGAGGCTAAGGAATTGATAAAAGAGTATCCATGGTACTATTTGCCAGGTACAGTCCATAAGGTGTTAGTTCATGGATCTTCTGTAATTGAGCATGCACTCGTGTCAATCGGAGAGCTTTCGGAAGGAGCTGCCGAGTCTAATAATAAGGAATTAAAAAAATGTAGATTGTATCACAGCCGAAAAATGTCACGGATTGCAACAAACACAGACATATTGAACACACTCATTTTACGGTCGGACCCATTTATAACTGGGCAAAGAAAACATGGAAAGAAGGATAAATCAACGTTACTTAAGTCTGTGTTCAACCTACTTGAAGAAACATTATAAATCTTTGTTATAATTATATTAATTCGTTAATATCTGTGAAAATATCAATATAATAAATTGGCTTACAATATGATTGTTTAATTTATGATTTTTTGATATGATATTATTTTAGTAGGTGTATAGCTTGAGAATTAGACGGGGAAAGATATTTAAATTTATGAAATATAAACAAAATAGCTGATTTTTCCTATGGCAGCAAATGTAAAACTACACCAACCTTATAGTCTGGGAGTTTAGATAACATACCTCTAAAAATAAGAAAAAATTTGCATACTAATTTTGTATGTTAAACGATCGTTCCTATAGCAGCTATATCATATAGACGTACGATATGGCCATTTCTTATAACATACATATATTTATAATATTTTTTTTTAATTTTGGGGAAATTTTTGTAACAATATAACAACTAAAAGTAATTATGGCCGCAGCTTCATACAAGCCGAACCACTGTGCAATGGTGAATTGGAACTGTCAAATTTAATGGCGTTGCCAGAAAAGTATCGATACTAGTTTAATACTTGATACTAACTTAACTAGGGCGCCTAATTATTTAAATTGAAATATTAATATTCTACTAAAATTCTTTCGGTATGGGACCATTACATGAGGACCAACTAAAAAAAGCCTTGCAGCTGCAAAAGAAGCGGCATTTTTAAAACACCAGCTGCTTTAAAAAAATTATGTTGATAAAAACAACAATTTACAATATTTTACTGATCAACAAATAAAAAAAGGCATTGAAATAAAAAAATATAGCGCAAGCTAACTTTCGCGTGCCAAAGTTTGGATACCCTTGCAGTGCCCTGTGTAAGCCGACAGATTTTTTACAAAATTAGTTAAATGTTGATTTTGAACCGATCGATCTACTGGCAGCTATATGATATAGTAGTCCGATTTAAACGAAATTTGGTCAGCCTGTTTAAAACTTATTCAAACACACAATGTGTATATTTGGTTGAGATATTTTTAGAAACAAAAAGTTTTTCATACTAAATGTTGTTTTCGAACCGATCGTTCCTATGGCAGCTATATGATATAGTAGTCCGATTTACACCAAATTTGGTCAGCCTGTTTAAAACTTAATCAAACACACAATGTGTATATTTGGTTGAGATATTTTAAAAACAAAAATGTTTTTCATACTAAATAATGTTTTCGAACCGATCGTTCCTATGGCAGCTATATGATATTGTAGTCCGACTTACACCAAATTTGGTCAGCCTGCTTAAAACTTAATCAAACATGCAATGTGTATATTTGGTTGAAATATCTTGAGAAACAAAAAAGTTTTTCATACTAAATGTTGTTTTCGAACCGATCGTTCCTATGGCAGCTATATGATATAGTTATCCGATCCGGACGGTTTTGACATATTTACTGCGTGCAGCAAAAAGACGGGCCTGTACCAAGTTTCATCAAAACTGAGAGACTAGTTTGCATAGAAACAGACGGACAGACAGACGGACATGGCTATATCGACTCAGCTCGTCGCCCTGATCAAGAATTATATACTTTATGGGGTCTGTGAGGCTTCCTTCAATGCGTTACACATTTCGTGACAAAAATATAATACTCTCTGCAAGGGTATAAAAATCACAGAACTTCACAAAATATTGTTTTAAAAAAAAAAAACTCTTTTGGCAAGAGATATTTGCGCACAAGGATCACAAAATCACAATTAAAAAAAATCACGGAAAAAAATACTTTCGTTTCACTGTTAAGATCCGCGCACTTGAATTGCAAAATTGTTACTAAAAAAACCAAATTGGAGCACTTAACTTGAAACCTCGCAAAAAACAAATACATGGACAACAGGTGACTTTTCTTAAATTTAGGTAAGATCATACATACAATTTTGGCAAGTGCGATCATAAATCCGCGGTTTTTACGCAATACTTTTTTTATTGATGCATGGTGTTTTAGCTGAAAAAGGGTATTTCACGCTTTTTAAGACAGGTACTTTTACCCATACTCATCATTTTTATGGCAGGTAGCCATATTTACACCCATTGCACCTGATCATTCGTTAAAGATTTCTCACCCGCCTATTATACAATTTATCATTCCAAAATATTCATCCCATTACAAGTGTTATCCATATAAGTGTCCTACAGTTTTGACAGGTACATGAATAAACTGTAATGGAATGGTCCCTTTAC
Source organism: Drosophila testacea (assembly GCA_035043265.1). Classification (NCBI taxonomy): domain Eukaryota; kingdom Metazoa; phylum Arthropoda; class Insecta; order Diptera; family Drosophilidae; genus Drosophila; species Drosophila testacea. Next base: position 67,920 of record JAWNND010000180.1, read on the forward strand.
TATAAACGCGTAATTTTTTAGGAAGAAAAGAGCTGAAGTTCTAAAAAAATTTGTACAGTGTACGGCAAACGAAAAGACAACAACAAAATACATTCGGAATAGTGAAGACAAAACAAAGCAACAAAATTGTTTTTGGTTTGCAAGAAGCGAAGGTTCGGTGTAAAGCGTGCAGTGAAAAATTGTTTTTGCTTTGCAGGCAACAAAAAATAGGGGAGGGTAAATTACGCAAAATTTTTTGTGTAATTTGCCATGTGCGCCAGAACCTTACCAGTGTGCAAGCTTCACGCACTCCCATAAGCTATGTGCAAAGCAAAAACAAATGTGCGTCGTGTGCATAGGCGCTGCGCACCCCTGGTTTAAAGCAACAACCATACAATCACTTTGCAGTTAAAGATCAGCATGGTAATTGGTGTCAAACAGTCGAAGAGCAGGTAGAGGCATTTGCTGATGAGCTCGAGAATCGATTCACGCCTCATAATTTGAGTCCATCCGAAAACGTTGAAATGATTCTGGCCACACTGCAATCAAACAGTTGGAAACTAATAAAGCTCCTTGTAGTGACAAATTAGACAATTTTCTCCAAAAATCTTTGCCACACAAAGATGTTGAAACTGTTAGTTCCCTATTAGTTTTGCGTCATTTTCCTATTGCATGGATATGTGCAAATATATCTATGATACCTAAAAATTATGTTAAAAGTGTATCAAAGGTCTCTAGCTATCGTCCCATCAGCCTGCTTCCTTCTATTTCGAAACTATTTGAGAAGCTAATCTATAGCCGCCTTTCTGAGCAAATAGATCTTTGTAGTCTTATACCTGAGCATCAATTCGGTTTCCGAGAGGGACATAGTACAATCCAACAGATCCATAGAATAATGCATCATATTAACACAGAATTTGAATCCGGCAATAGTACTTCAGCAGTTTTTATTGACATCGCTTAAGCACTCGATCGCGTTTGGCACGAAGGCTTGTTATACAAACTCAGCTGTTAAATTTCAGATCCTCTCTTTCATTTTATAAAATCATTTTTATCAAGCCGTTCGTTTGTTGTGAAAGACAGGGGCATATTTTCAAGCAAAAGACATATATTGGCTGGTGTTCTTCAGGGTAGTGTTTTGGCCCCATTGCTTTATAATATCTACACTTATGACATGCCGTCTACATTTGACACAATTAAAAATGCACTAAGCTACAGTGGAGCAAGCTCGACAGTAGGAGACCCAGTACTTTTTGAGTGCAAAGCGTTCACTAGATTGCTCTTCAATTTGCGTACCATTCAATAGATGGCGCCACTTCATAAACATGAGGTCGCTGGCGTCTCTTCTTCTTCCTTTTGTCCGTAACATTGTTAGTTCAATAACTTCCGCTTTTATCATCCGATTGAAACGAAATTTTCTGGACTGGTTTGGACCATAGTGTTTATTATATGTACCAAAAATAAAGGCGCTAACCCTAAAGGGGCTCTTGTAATTCGACTTCAAAGCTTTGTATTTCAATTTTCGGGGGCGGAAAGGGGCGTGGCGAAAATCTAAAAGAAACTTGAACAATGGGACTTGTAGATGAACGTACATGCCAAATTTGGTGTCTCTAGCTCTTATAGTCTCTGAGATCTAGGAACTCAAAAAAAAATCAACGTTACTTAAATCTGTGTTCAACTTACTTGAAGAAACATTATTAATCTTTGTTATAATTATATTAATTCGTTAATATCTGTGAAAATATCAATATATTAAATTGGCTTACAATATGATTGTTAAATTTATGATTTTTTGATATGATATTATTTTAGTAGGTGTATAGCTTGAGAATTAGACGGGGAAAGATATTTAAATTTATGAAATATAAACAAAATAGTTGATTTTTCCTATGGCAGCAAATGTAAAACTACACCAACCTTATAGTCTGGGAGTTTAGATAACATACCTCTAAAAATAAGAAAAAATTTGCATACTAATTTTGTATGTTAAACGATCGTTCCTATAGCAGCTATATCATATAGACGTACGATATGGCCATTTCTTATAACATACATATATTTATAATATTTTTTTTTAATTTTGGGGAAAATTTTGTAACAATATAACAACTAAAAGTAATTATGGCCGCAGCTTCATACAAGCCGAACCACTGTGCAATGGTGAATTGGAACTGTCAAATTTAATGGCGTTGCCAGAAAAGTATCGATACTAGTTTAATATTTGATACTAACTTAACTAGGGCGCCTAATTATTTAAATTGAAATATTAATATTCTACTAAAATTCTTTCGGTATGGGACCATTACATGAGGACCAACTTAAAAAAGCCTTGCAGCTGCAAAAGAAGCGGCATTTTTAAAACACCAGCTGCTTTAAAAAAATAATGTTGATAAAAACAACAATTTACAATATTTTACTGATCAACAAATAAAAAAAGGCATTGAAATAAAAAAATATAGCGCAAGCTAACTTTCGCGTGCCAAAGTTTGGATACCCTTGCAGTGCCCTGTGTAAGCCGACAGATTTTTTACAAAATTAGTTAAATGTTGATTTTGAACCGATCGATCTACTGGCAGCTATATGATATAGTAGTCCGATTTAAACGAAATTTGGTCAGAATGTTTAAAACTTATTCAAACACACAATGTGTATATTTGGTTGAGATATTTTTAAAAACAAAAAAGTTTTTCATACTAAATGTTGTTTTCGAACCGATCGTTCCTATGGCAGCTATATGATATAGTAGTCCGATTTACACCAAATTTGGTCAGCCTGTTTAAAACTTAATCAAACACACAATGTGTATATTTGGTTGAGATGTTTAGAGAAACAAAAAAATTTTTCTTGCTAAATGTTGTTTTCGAACCGATCGTTCCACACAAAGATGTTGAAACTGTTAGTTCCCTATTAGTTTTGCGTCATTTTCCTATTGCATGGATATGTGCAAATATATCTATGATACCTAAAAATTATGTTAAAAGTGTATCAAAGGTCTCTAGCTATCGTCCCATCAGCCTGCTTCCTTCTATTTCGAAACTATTTGAGAAGCTAATCTATAGCCGCCTTTCTGAGCAAATAGATCTTTGTAGTCTTATACCTGAGCATCAATTCGGTTTCCGAGAGGGACATAGTACAATCCAACAGATCCATAGAATAATGCATCATATTAACACAGAATTTGAATCCGGCAATAGTACTTCAGCAGTTTTTATTGACATCGCTTAAGCACTCGATCGCGTTTGGCACGAAGGCTTGTTATACAAACTCAGCTGTTAAATTTCAGATCCTCTCTTTCATTTTATAAAATCATTTTTATCAAGCCGTTCGTTTGTTGTGAAAGACAGGGGCATATTTTCAAGCAAAAGACATATATTGGCTGGTGTTCTTCAGGGTAGTGTTTTGGCCCCATTGCTTTATAATATCTACACTTATGACATGCCGTCTACATTTGACACAATTAAAAATGCACTAAGCTACAGTGGAGCAAGCTCGACAGTAGGAGACCCAGTACTTTTTGAGTGCAAAGCGTTCACTAGATTGCTCTTCAATTTGCGTACCATTCAATAGATGGCGCCACTTCATAAACATAGAGGTCGCTGGCGTCTCTTCTTCTTCCTTTTGTCCGTAACATTGTTAGTTCAATAACTTCCGCTTTTATCATCCGATTGAAACGAAATTTTCTGGACTGGTTTGGACCATAGTGTTTATTATATGTACCAAAAATAAAGGCGCTAACCCTAAAGGGGCTCTTGTAATTCGACTTCAAAGCTTTGTATTTCAATTTTCGGGGGCGTAAAGGGGCGTGGCGAAAATCTAAAAGAAACTTGAACAATGGGACTTGTAGATGAACGTACATGCCAAATTTGGTGTCTCTAGCTCTTATAGTCTCTGAGATCTAGGAACTCAAAAAAAAATCAACGTTACTTAAATCTGTGTTCAACTTACTTGAAGAAACATTATTAATCTTTGTTATAATTATATTAATTCGTTAATATCTGTGAAAATATCAATATATTAAATTGGCTTACAATATGATTGTTTAATTTATGATTTTTTGATATGATATTATTTTAGTAGGTGTATAGCTTGAGAATTAGACGGGGAAAGATATTTAAATTTATGAAATATAAACAAAATAGTTGATTTTTCCTATGGCAGCAAATGTAAAACTACACCAACCTTATAGTCTGGCAGTTTAGATAACATACCTCTAAAAATAAGAAAAAATTTGCATACTAATTTTGTATGTTAAACGATCGTTCCTATAGCAGCTATATCATATAGACGTACGATATGGCCATTTCTTATAACATACATATATTTATAATATTTTTTTTTAATTTTGGGGAAAATTTTGTAACAATATAACAACTAAAAGTAATTATGGCCGCAGCTTCATACAAGCCGAACCACTGTGCAATGGTGAATTGGAACTGTCAAATTTAATGGCGTTGCCAGAAAAGTATCGATACTAGTTTAATACTTGATACTAACTTAACTAGGGCGCCTAATTATTTAAATTGAAATATTAATATTCTACTAAAATTCTTTCGGTATGGGACCATTACATGAGGACCAACTAAAAAAAGCCTTGCAGCTGCAAAAGAAGCGGCATTTTTAAAACACCAGCTGCTTTAAAAAAATTATGTTGATAAAAACAACAATTTACAATATTTTACTGATCAACAAATAAAAAAAGGCATTGAAATAAAAAAATATAGCGCAAGCTAACTTTCGCGTGCCAAAGTTTGGATACCCTTGCAGTGCCCTGTGTAAGCCGTCAGATTTTTTACAAAATTAGTTAAATGTTGATTTTGAACCGATCGATCTACTGGCAGCTATATGATATAGTAGTCCGATTTAAACGAAATTTGGTCAGAATGTTTAAAACTTATTCAAACACACAATGTGTATATTTGGTTGAGATATTTTTAAAAACAAAAAAGTTTTTCATACTAAATGTTGTTTTCGAACCGATCGTTCCTATGGCAGCTATATGATATAGTAGTCCGATTTACACCAAATTTGGTCAGCCTGTTTAAAACTTAATCAAACACACAATGTGTATATTTGGTTGAGATGTTTAGAGAAACAAAAAAATTTTTCTTGCTAAATGTTGTTTTCGAACCGATCGTTCCTATGGCAGCTATATGATATAGTAGTCCAAATTACACCAAATCTGGTCAGCCTGTTTAAAACTTAATCAAACACACAATGTGTATATTTGGTTGAGATATTTTAAAAAACAAAAAAGTTTTTCATACTAAATGTTGTTTTCGAACCGATCGTTCCTATGGCAGCTATATGATATTGTAGTCCGATTTACACCAAATTTGGTCAGCGTGTTTAAAACTTAGTCAAACACACAATGTGTATATTTGGTTGAGATATTTTGAGAAAAAAAAAAGTTTTTCATACTAAATGTTGTTTTCAAACCGATCGTTTCTATGGCAGCTATATGATATAGTAGTCCGACTTACACCAAATTTGGTCAGCCTGCTTAAAACTTAATCAAACATGCAATGTGTATATTTGGTTGAGATATCTTGAGAAACAAAAAAGTTTTTCATACTAAATGTTTATTTCCAACCGATCGTTTCTATGGCAGCTATATGATATAGTAGTCCGACTTACACCAAATTTGGTCAGCCTGCTTAAAACTTAATCAAACTCACAATGTGTATATTTGGTTGAAATATCTTGAGAAACAAAAAAGTTTTTCATACTAAATGTTTTTTTCCAACCGATCGCTCCTATGGCAGCTATATGATATAGTTATCCGATCCGGACGGTTTTGACATATTTACTGCGTGCAGCAAAAAGACGGGCCTGTACCAAGTTTCATCAAAACTGAGAGACTAGTTTGCATAGAAACAGACGGACAGACAGACGGACATGGCTATATCGACTCAGCTCGTCGCCCTGATCAAGAATATATATACTTTATGGGGTCTGTGAGGCTTCCTTCAATGCGTTACACATTTCGTGACAAAAATATAATACTCTCTGCAAGGGTATAAAAATCACAGAACTTCACAAAATATTGTTTTAAAAAAAAAAAACTCTTTTGGCAAGAGATATTTGCGCACAAGGATCACAAAATCACAATTAAAAAAAATCACGGAAAAAAATACTTTCGATTCACTGTTAAGATCCGCGCACTTGAATTGCAAAATTGTTACTAAAAAAAAAACCAACTTGGAGCACTTAACTTGAAACCTCGCAAAAAACAAATACATGGACAACAGGTGACTTTTCTAAAATTTAGGTAAGATCATACATACAATTTTGGCAAGTGCGATCATAAATCCGCGGTTTTTACGCAATACTTTTTTTATTGATGCATGGTGTTTTAGCTGAAAAAGGGTATTTCACGCTTTTTAAGACAGGTACTTTTACCCATACTCATCATTTTTATGGCAGGTAGCCATATTTACACCCATTGCACCTGATCATTCGTTAAAGATTTCTCACCCGCCTATTATACAATTTATCATTCCAAAATATTCATCCCATTACAAGTGTTATCCATATAAGTGTCCTACAGTTTTGACAGGTACATGAATAAACTGTAATGGAATGGTCCCTTTACTATAAACGCGTAATTTTTTAGGAAGAAAAGAGCTGAAGTTCTAAAAAAATTTGTACAGTGTACGGCAAACGAAAAGACAACAACAAAATACATTCGGAATAGTGAAGACAAAACAAAGCAACAAAATTGTTTTTGGTTTGCAAGAAGCGAAGGTTCGGTGTAAAGCGTGCAGTGAAAAATTGTTTTTGCTTTGCAGGCAACAAAAAATAGGGGAGGGTAAATTACGCAAAATTTTTTGTGTAATTTGCCATGTGCGCCAGAACCTTACCAGTGTGCAAGCTTCACGCACTCCCATAAGCTATGTGCAAAGCAAAAACAAATGTGCGTCGTGTGCATAGGCGCTGCGCACCCCTGGTTTAAAGCAACAACCATACAATCACTTTGCAGTTAAAGATCAGCATGGTAATTGGTGTCAAACAGTCGAAGAGCAGGTAGAGGCATTTGCTGATGAGCTCGAGAATCGATTCACGCCTCATAATTTGAGTCCATCCGAAAACGTTGAAATGATTCTGGCCACACTGCAATCAAACAGTTGGAAACTAATAAAGCTCCTTGTAGTGACAAATTAGACAATTTTCTCCAAAAATCTTTGCCACACAAAGATGTTGAAACTGTTAGTTCCCTATTAGTTTTGCGTCATTTTCCTATTGCATGGATATGTGCAAATATATCTATGATACCTAAAAATTATGTTAAAAGTGTATCAAAGGTCTCTAGCTATCGTCCCATCAGCCTGCTTCCTTCTATTTCGAAACTATTTGAGAAGCTAATCTATAGCCGCCTTTCTGAGCAAATAGATCTTTGTAGTCTTATACCTGAGCATCAATTCGGTTTCCGAGAGGGACATAGTACAATCCAACAGATCCATAGAATAATGCATCATATTAACACAGAATTTGAATCCGGCAATAGTACTTCAGCAGTTTTTATTGACATCGCTTAAGCACTCGATCGCGTTTGGCACGAAGGCTTGTTATACAAACTCAGCTGTTAAATTTCAGATCCTCTCTTTCATTTTATAAAATCATTTTTATCAAGCCGTTCGTTTGTTGTGAAAGACAGGGGCATATTTTCAAGCAAAAGACATATATTGGCTGGTGTTCTTCAGGGTAGTGTTTTGGCCCCATTGCTTTATAATATCTACACTTATGACATGCCGTCTACATTTGACACAATTAAAAATGCACTAAGCTACAGTGGAGCAAGCTCGACAGTAGGAGACCCAGTACTTTTTGAGTGCAAAGCGTTCACTAGATTGCTCTTCAATTTGCGTACCATTCAATAGATGGCGCCGCTTCATAAACATAGAGGTCGCTGGCGTCTCTTCTTCTTCCTTTTGTCCGTAACATTGTTAGTTCAATAACTTCCGCTTTTATCATCCGATTGAAACGAAATTTTCTGGACTGGTTTGGACCATAGTGTTTATTATATGTACCAAAAATAAAGGCGCTAACCCTAAAGGGGCTCTTGTAATTCGACTTCAAAGCTTTGTATTTCAATTTTCGGGGGCGGAAAGGGGCGTGGCGAAAATCTAAAAGAAACTTGAACAATGGGACTTGTAGATGAACGTACATGCCAAATTTGGTGTCTCTAGCTCTTATAGTCTCTGAGATCTAGGAACTCAAAAAAAATCAACGTTACTTAAATCTGTGTTCAACTTACTTGAAGAAACATTATTAATCTTTGTTATAATTATATTAATTCGTTAATATCTGTGAAAATATCAATATATTAAATTGGCTTACAATATGATTGTTAAATTTATGATTTTTTGATATGATATTATTTTAGTAGGTGTATAGCTTGAGAATTAGACGGGGAAAGATATTTAAATTTATGAAATATAAACAAAATAGTTGATTTTTCCTATGGCAGCAAATGTAAAACTACACCAACCTTATAGTCTGGGAGTTTAGATAACATACCTCTAAAAATAAGAAAAAATTTGCATACTAATTTTGTATGTTAAAACGATCGTTCCTATAGCAGCTATATCATATAGACGTACGATATGGCCATTTCTTATAACATACATATATTTATAATATTTTTTTTTAATTTTGGGGAAAATTTTGTAACAATATAACAACTAAAAGTAATTATGGCCGCAGCTTCATACAAGCCGAACCACTGTGCAATGGTGAATTGGAACTGTCAAATTTAATGGCGTTGCCAGAAAAGTATCGATACTAGTTTAATATTTGATACTAACTTAACTAGGGCGCCTAATTATTTAAATTGAAATATTAATATTCTACTAAAATTCTTTCGGTATGGGACCATTACATGAGGACCAACTTAAAAAAGCCTTGCAGCTGCAAAAGAAGCGGCATTTTTAAAACACCAGCTGCTTTAAAAAAATTATGTTGATAAAAACAACAATTTACAATATTTTACTGATCAACAAATAAAAAAAGGCATTGAAATAAAAAAATATAGCGCAAGCTAACTTTCGCGTGCCAAAGTTTGGATACCCTTGCAGTGCCCTGTGTAAGCCGACAGATTTTTTACAAAATTAGTTAAATGTTGATTTTGAACCGATCGATCTACTGGCAGCTATATGATATAGTAGTCCGATTTAAACGAAATTTGGTCAGAATGTTTAAAACTTATTCAAACACACAATGTGTATATTTGGTTGAGATATTTTTAAAAACAAAAAAGTTTTTCATACTAAATGTTGTTTTCGAACCGATCGTTCCTATGGCAGCTATATGATATAGTAGTCCGATTTACACCAAATTTGGTCAGCCTGTTTCAAACTTAATCAAACACACAATGTGTATATTTTTTTGAGATGTTTAGAGAAAGCAAAAAAAAATTTTTCTTGCTAAATGTTGTTTTCGAACCGATCGTTCCACACAAAGATGTTGAAACTGTTAGTTCCCTATTAGTTTTGCGTCATTTTCCTATTGCATGGATATGTGCAAATATATCTATGATACCTAAAAGTTATGTTAAAAGTGTATCAAAGGTCTCTAGCTATCGTCCCATCAGCCTGCTTCCTTCTATTTCGAAACTATTTGAGAAGCTAATCTATAGCCGCCTTTCTGAGCAAATAGATCTTTGTAGTCTTATACCTGAGCATCAATTCGGTTTCCGAGAGGGACATAGTACAATCCAACAGATCCATAGAATAATGCATCATATTAACACAGAATTTGAATCCGGCAATAGTACTTCAGCAGTTTTTATTGACATCGCTTAAGCACTCGATCGCGTTTGGCACGAAGGCTTGTTATACAAACTCAGCTGTTAAATTTCAGATCCTCTCTTTCATTTTATAAAATCATTTTTATCAAGCCGTTCGTTTGTTGTGAAAGACAGGGGCATATTTTCAAGCAAAAGACATATATTGGCTGGTGTTCTTCAGGGTAGTGTTTTGGCCCCATTGCTTTATAATATCTACACTTATGACATGCCGTCTACATTTGACACAATTAAAAATGCACTAAGCTACAGTGGAGCAAGCTCGACAGTAGGAGACCCAGTACTTTTTGAGTGCAAAGCGTTCACTAGATTGCTCTTCAATTTGCGTACCATTCAATAGATGGCGCCACTTCATAAACATAGAGGTCGCTGGCGTCTCTTCTTCTTCCTTTTGTCCCGTAACATTGTTAGTTCAATAACTTCCGCTTTTATCATCCGATTGAAACGAAATTTTCTGGACTGGTTTGGACCATAGTGTTTATTATATGTACCAAAAATAAAGGCGCTAACCCTAAAGGGGCTCTTGTAATTCGACTTCAAAGCTTTGTACTTTCAATTTTCAGGGGGCGTAAAGGGGCGTGGCGAAAATCTAAAAGAAACTTGAACAATGGGACTTGTAGATGAACGTTACATGCCAAATTTGGTGTCTCTAGCTCTTATAGTCTCTGAGATCTAGGAACTCAAAAAAAAATCAACGTTACTTAAATCTGTGTTCAACTTACTTGAAGAAACATTATTAATCTTTGTTATAATTATATTAATTCGTTAATATCTGTGAAAATATCAATATATTAAATTGGCTTACAATATGATTGTTTAATTTATGATTTTTTGATATGATATTATTTTAGTAGGTGTATAGCTTGAGAATTAGACGGGGAAAGATATTTAAATTTATGAAATATAAACAAAATAGTTGATTTTTCCTATGGCAGCAAATGTAAAACTACACCAACCTTATAGTCTGGCAGTTTAGATAACATACCTCTAAAAATAAGAAAAAATTTGCATACTAATTTTGTATGTTAAACGATCGTTCCTATAGCAGCTATATCATATAGACGTACGATATGGCCATTTCTTATAACATACATATATTTATAATATTTTTTTTTAATTTTGGGGAAAATTTTGTAACAATATAACAACTAAAAGTAATTATGGCCGCAGCTTCATACAAGCCGAACCACTGTGCAATGGTGAATTGGAACTGTCAAATTTAATGGCGTTGCCAGAAAAGTATCGATACTAGTTTAATACTTGATACTAACTTAACTAGGGCGCCTAATTATTTAAATTGAAATATTAATATTCTACTAAAATTCTTTCGGTATGGGACCATTACATGAGGACCAACTAAAAAAAGCCTTGCAGCTGCAAAAGAAGCGGCATTTTTAAAACACCAGCTGCTTTAAAAAAATTATGTTGATAAAAACAACAATTTACAATATTTTACTGATCAACAAATAAAAAAAGGCATTGAAATAAAAAAATATAGCGCAAGCTAACTTTCGCGTGCCAAAGTTTGGATACCCTTGCAGTGCCCTGTGTAAGCCGTCAGATTTTTTACAAAATTAGTTAAATGTTGATTTTGAACCGATCGATCTACTGGCAGCTATATGATATAGTAGTCCGATTTAAACGAAATTTGGTCAGAATGTTTAAAACTTATTCAAACACACAATGTGTATATTTGGTTGAGATATTTTTAAAAACAAAAAAGTTTTTCATACTAAATGTTGTTTTCGAACCGATCGTTCCTATGGCAGCTATATGATATAGTAGTCCGATTTACACCAAATTTGGTCAGCCTGTTTAAAACTTAATCAAACACACAATGTGTATATTTGGTTGAGATGTTTAGAGAAACAAAAAAATTTTTCTTGCTAAATGTTGTTTTCGAACCGATCGTTCCTATGGCAGCTATATGATATAGTAGTCCAAATTACACCAAATCTGGTCAGCCTGTTTAAAACTTAATCAAACACACAATGTGTATATTTGGTTGAGATATTTTAAAAAACAAAAAAGTTTTTCATACTAAATGTTGTTTTCGAACCGATCGTTCCTATGGCAGCTATATGATATTGTAGTCCGATTTACACCAAATTTGGTCAGCGTGTTTAAAACTTAGTCAAACACACAATGTGTATATTTGGTTGAGATATTTTGAGAAAAAAAAAGTTTTTCATACTAAATGTTGTTTTCAAACCGATCGTTTCTATGGCAGCTATATGATATAGTAGTCCGACTTACACCAAATTTGGTCAGCCTGCTTAAAACTTAATCAAACATGCAATGTGTATATTTGGTTGAGATATCTTGAGAAACAAAAAAGTTTTTCATACTAAATGTTTATTTCCAACCGATCGTTTCTATGGCAGCTATATGATATAGTAGTCCGACTTACACCAAATTTGGTCAGCCTGCTTAAAACTTAATCAAACTCACAATGTGTATATTTGGTTGAAATATCTTGAGAAACAAAAAAGTTTTTCATACTAAATGTTTTTTCCAACCGATCGCTCCTATGGCAGCTATATGATATAGTTATCCGATCCGGACGGTTTCGACATATTTACTGCGTGCAGCAAAAAGACGGGCCTGTACCAAGTTTCATCAAAACTGAGAGACTGGTTGCATGAAACAGACGGACAGACAGACGGACATGGCTATATCGACTCAGCTCGTCGCCCTGATCAAGAATATATACTTTATGGGGTCTGTGAGGCTTCCTTCAATGCGTTACACATTTCGTGACAAAAATATAATACTCTCTGCAAGGGTATAAAAATCACAGAACTTCACAAAATATTGTTTTAAAAAAAAAAAACTCTTTTGGCAAGAGATATTTGCGCACAAGGATCACAAAATCACAATTAAAAAAAATCACGGAAAAAAATACTTTCGATTCACTGTTAAGATCCGCGCACTTGAATTGCAAAATTGTTACTAAAAAAAAACCAACTTGGAGCACTTAACTTGAAACCTCGCAAAAAACAAATACATGGACAACAGGTGACTTTTCTAAAATTTAGGTAAGATCATACATACAATTTTGGCAAGTGCGATCATAAATCCGCGGTTTTTACGCAATACTTTTTTTATTGATGCATGGTGTTTTAGCTGAAAAAGGGTATTTCACGCTTTTTAAGACAGGTACTTTTACCCATACTCATCATTTTTATGGCAGGTAGCCATATTTACACCCATTGCACCTGATCATTCGTTAAAGATTTCTCACCCGCCTATTATACAATTTATCATTCCAAAATATTCATCCCATTACAAGTGTTATCCATATAAGTGTCCTACAGTTTTGACAGGTACATGAATAAACTGTAATGGAATGGTCCCTTTACTATAAACGCGTAATTTTTTAGGAAGAAAAGAGCTGAAGTTCTAAAAAAATTTGTACAGTGTACGGCAAACGAAAAGACAACAACAAAATACATTCGGAATAGTGAAGACAAAACAAAGCAACAAAATTGTTTTTGGTTTGCAAGAAGCGAAGGTTCGGTGTAAAGCGTGCAGTGAAAAATTGTTTTTGCTTTGCAGGCAACAAAAAATAGGGGAGGGTAAATTACGCAAAATTTTTTGTGTAATTTGCCATGTGCGCCAGAACCTTACCAGTGTGCAAGCTTCACGCACTCCCATAAGCTATGTGCAAAGCAAAAACAAATGTGCGTCGTGTGCATAGGCGCTGCGCACCCTTGGTTTAAAGCAACAACCATACAATCACTTTGCAGTTAAAGATCAGCATGGTAATTGGTGTCAAACAGTCGAAGAGCAGGTAGAGGCATTTGCTGATGAGCTCGAGAATCGATTCACGCCTCATAATTTGAGTCCATCCGAAAACGTTGAAATGATTCTGGCCACACTGCAATCAAACAGTTGGAAACTAATAAAGCTCCTTGTAGTGACAAATTAGACAATTTTCTCCAAAAATCTTTGCCACACAAAGATGTTGAAACTGTTAGTTCCCTATTAGTTTTGCGTCATTTTCCTATTGCATGGATATGTGCAAATATATCTATGATACCTAAAAATTATGTTAAAAGTGTATCAAAGGTCTCTAGCTATCGTCCCATCAGCCTGCTTCCTTCTATTTCGAAACTATTTGAGAAGCTAATCTATAGCCGCCTTTCTGAGCAAATAGATCTTTGTAGTCTTATACCTGAGCATCAATTCGGTTTCCGAGAGGGACATAGTACAATCCAACAGATCCATAGAATAATGCATCATATTAACACAGAATTTGAATCCGGCAATAGTACTTCAGCAGTTTTTATTGACATCGCTTAAGCACTCGATCGCGTTTGGCACGAAGGCTTGTTATACAAACTCAGCTGTTAAATTTCAGATCCTCTCTTTCATTTTATAAAATCATTTTTATCAAGCCGTTCGTTTGTTGTGAAAGACAGGGGCATATTTTCAAGCAAAAGACATATATTGGCTGGTGTTCTTCAGGGTAGTGTTTTGGCCCCATTGCTTTATAATATCTACACTTATGACATGCCGTCTACATTTGACACAATTAAAAATGCACTAAGCTACAGTGGAGCAAGCTCGACAGTAGGAGACCCAGTACTTTTTGAGTGCAAAGCGTTCACTAGATTGCTCTTCAATTTGCGTACCATTCAATAGATGGCGCCGCTTCATAAACATAGAGGTCGCTGGCGTCTCTTCTTCTTCCTTTTGTCCGTAACATTGTTAGTTCAATAACTTCCGCTTTTATCATCCGATTGAAACGAAATTTTCTGGACTGGTTTGGACCATAGTGTTTATTATATGTACCAAAAATAAAGGCGCTAACCCTAAAGGGGCTCTTGTAATTCGACTTCAAAGCTGTATTTCAATTTTCGGGGGCGGAAAGGGGCGTGGCGAAAATCTAAAGAAACTTGAACAATGGGACTTGTAGATGAACGTACATGCCAAATTTGGTGTCTCTAGCTCTTATAGTCTCTGAGATCTAGGAACTCAAAAAAAATCAACGTTACTTAAATCTGTGTTCAACTTACTTGAAGAAACATTATTAATCTTTGTTATAATTATATTAATTCGTTAATATCTGTGAAAATATCAATATATTAAATTGGCTTACAATATGATTGTTAAATTTATGATTTTTTGATATGATATTATTTTAGTAGGTGTATAGCTTGAGAATTAGACGGGGAAAGATATTTAAATTTATGAAATATAAACAAAATAGTTGATTTTTCCTATGGCAGCAAATGTAAAACTACACCAACCTTATAGTCTGGGAGTTTAGATAACATACCTCTAAAAATAAGAAAAAATTTGCATACTAATTTTGTATGTTAAACGATCGTTCCTATAGCAGCTATATCATATAGACGTACGATATGGCCATTTCTTATAACATACATATATTTATAATATTTTTTTTTAATTTTGGGGAAAATTTTGTAACAATATAACAACTAAAAGTAATTATGGCCGCAGCTTCATACAAGCCGAACCACTGTGCAATGGTGAATTGGAACTGTCAAATTTAATGGCGTTGCCAGAAAAGTATCGATACTAGTTTAATACTTGATACTAACTTAACTAGGGCGCCTAATTATTTAAATTGAAATATTAATATTCTACTAAAATTCTTTCGGTATGGGACCATTACATGAGGACCAACTTAAAAAAGCCTTGCAGCTGCAAAAGAAGCGGCATTTTTAAAACACCAGCTGCTTTAAAAAAATTATGTTGATAAAAACAACAATTTACAATATTTTACTGATCAACAAATAAAAAAAGGCATTGAAATAAAAAAATATAGCGCAAGCTAACTTTCGCGTGCCAAAGTTTGGATACCCTTGCAGTGCCCTGTGTAAGCCGTCAGATTTTTTACAAAATTAGTTAAATGTTGATTTTGAACCGATCGATCTACTGGCAGCTATATGATATAGTAGTCCGATTTAAACGAAATTTGGTCAGAATGTTTAAAACTTATTCAAACACACAATGTGTATATTTGGTTGAGATATTTTTAAAAACAAAAAAGTTTTTCATACTAAATGTTGTTTTCGAACCGATCGTTCCTATGGCAGCTATATGATATAGTAGTCCGATTTACACCAAATTTGGTCAGCCTGTTTAAAACTTAATCAAACACACAATGTGTATATTTGGTTGAGATGTTTAGAGAAACAAAAAAATTTTTCTTGCTAAATGTTGTTTTCGAACCGATCGTTCCACACAAAGATGTTGAAACTGTTAGTTCCCTATTAGTTTTGCGTCATTTTCCTATTGCATGGATATGTGCAAATATATCTATGATACCTAAAAATTATGTTAAAAGTGTATCAAAGGTCTCTAGCTATCGTCCCATCAGCCTGCTTCCTTCTATTTCGAAACTATTTGAGAAGCTAATCTATAGCCGCCTTTCTGAGCAAATAGATCTTTGTAGTCTTATACCTGAGCATCAATTCGGTTTCCGAGAGGGACATAGTACAATCCAACAGATCCATAGAATAATGCATCATATTAACACAGAATTTGAATCCGGCAATAGTACTTCAGCAGTTTTTATTGACATCGCTTAAGCACTCGATCGCGTTTGGCACGAAGGCTTGTTATACAAACTCAGCTGTTAAATTTCAGATCCTCTCTTTCATTTTATAAAATCATTTTTATCAAGCCGTTCGTTTGTTGTGAAAGACAGGGGCATATTTTCAAGCAAAAGACATATATTGGCTGGTGTTCTTCAGGGTAGTGTTTTGGCCCCATTGCTTTATAATATCTACACTTATGACATGCCGTCTACATTTGACACAATTAAAAATGCACTAAGCTACAGTGGAGCAAGCTCGACAGTAGGAGACCCAGTACTTTTTGAGTGCAAAGCGTTCACTAGATTGCTCTTCAATTTGCGTACCATTCAATAGATGGCGCCACTTCATAAACATAGAGGTCGCTGGCGTCTCTTCTTCTTCCTTTTGTCCGTAACATTGTTAGTTCAATAACTTCCGCTTTTATCATCCGATTGAAACGAAATTTTCTGGACTGGTTTGGACCATAGTGTTTATTATATGTACCAAAAATAAAGGCGCTAACCCTAAAGGGGCTCTTGTAATTCGACTTCAAAGCTTTGTATTTCAATTTTCGGGGGCGGAAAGGGGCGTGGCGAAAATCTAAAAGAAACTTGAACAATGGGACTTGTAGATGAACGTACATGCCAAATTTGGTGTCTCTAGCTCTTATAGTCTCTGAGATCTAGGAACTCAAAAAAATCAACGTTACTTAAATCTGTGTTCAACTTACTTGAAGAAACATTATTAATCTTTGTTATAATTATATTAATTCGTTAATATCTGTGAAAATATCAATATATTAAATTGGCTTACAATATGATTGTTTAATTTATGATTTTTTGATATGATATTATTTTAGTAGGTGTATAGCTTGAGAATTAGACGGGGAAAGATATTTAAATTTATGAAATATAAACAAAATAGTTGATTTTTCCTATGGCAGCAAATGTAAAACTACACCAACCTTATAGTCTGGGAGTTTAGATAACATACCTCTAAAAATAAGAAAAAATTTGCATACTAATTTTGTATGTTAAACGATCGTTCCTATAGCAGCTATATCATATAGACGTACGATATGGCCATTTCTTATAACATACATATATTTATAATATTTTTTTTTAATTTTGGGGAAAATTTTGTAACAATATAACAACTAAAAGTAATTATGGCCGCAGCTTCATACAAGCCGAACCACTGTGCAATGGTGAATAGGAACTGTCAAATTTAATGGCGTTGCCAGAAAAGTATCGATACTAGTTTAATACTTGATACTAACTTAACTAGGGCGCCTAATTATTTAAATTGAAATATTAATATTCTACTAAAATTCTTTCGGTATGGGACCATTACATGAGGACCAACTAAAAAAAGCCTTGCAGCTGCAAAAGAAGCGGCATTTTTAAAACACCAGCTGCTTTAAAAAAATTATGTTGATAAAAACAACAATTTACAATATTTTACTGATCAACAAATAAAAAAAGGCATTGAAATAAAAAAATATAGCGCAAGCTAACTTTCGCGTGCCAAAGTTTGGATACCCTTGCAGTGCCCTGTGTAAGCCGTCAGATTTTTTACAAAATTAGTTAAATGTTGATTTTGAACCGATCGATCTACTGGCAGCTATATGATATAGTAGTCCGATTTAAACGAAATTTGGTCAGAATGTTTAAAACTTATTCAAACACACAATGTGTATATTTGGTTGAGATATTTTTAAAAACAAAAAAGTTTTTCATACTAAATGTTGTTTTCGAACCGATCGTTCCTATGGCAGCTATATGATATAGTAGTCCGATTTACACCAAATTTGGTCAGCCTGTTTAAAACTTAATCAAACACACAATGTGTATATTTGGTTGAGATGTTTAGAGAAACAAAAAAATTTTTCTTGCTAAATGTTGTTTTCGAACCGATCGTTCCTATGGCAGCTATATGATATAGTAGTCCAAATTACACCAAATCTGGTCAGCCTGTTTAAAACTTAATCAAACACACAATGTGTATATTTGGTTGAGATATTTTAAAAAACAAAAAAGTTTTTCATACTAAATGTTGTTTTCGAACCGATCGTTCCTATGGCAGCTATATGATATTGTAGTCCGATTTACACCAAATTTGGTCAGCGTGTTTAAAACTTAGTCAAACACACAATGTGTATATTTGGTTGAGATATCTTGAGAAACAAAAAAGTTTTTCATACTAAATGTTTATTTCCAACCGATCGTTTCTATGGCAGCTATATGACATAGTTATCCGATCCGGCCGGTTCCGACATATGTACTGCGTGCAGCAAAAAGACGGACCTGTACCAAGTTTCATCAAGATAGCTTCAAAACTGAGAGACTAGTTTGCATAGAAACAGACAGACAGACAGACGGACAGACGGACATGGCTATATCGACTCAGCTCGTCGCCCTGATCAAGAATATATATACTTTATGGGGTCTGACACGCCTCCTTCAATGCGTTACAAACTTCGTGACAAAATTATAATACCCTCTGCAAGGGTATAATAAAGGCGCTAACCCTAAAGGAGCTCTTGTAATTCGACTTCAAAGTTTTGTATTTCAATTTTTGGGGGCGGAAAGGGGCGTGGCGAAAATCTAAAAGAAACTTGAACAATGGGACTTGTAGATGAACGTACATGCCAAATTTGGTTTCTCTAGCTCTTATAGTCTCTGAGATCTAGGAACTCAAAAAAGGGACAGACAGACAGACGGACTGACGGACATGGCTATATCGACTCGGCTGTTGATGCTGATCAAGAATATACATATATACTTTATGGGGTCTGCCACGCCTCCTTCCGCCTGTTACGCACATTTTTTTTTCACAAACTTAATAGACCCATTTGTACTTTTTTAAAGTACTGGGTCTAAAAACGCATACAGCAAATCATTAACAGCTACATACGCCGATGACACTGCTTTTTGCATACGCGGACAGATTCCGTATATCACAAATAGTATGCAAAAACATCTAGACGCATTTGAAAACTGAGCTAAGACTTGGAACATTAAAGTAAATGAAAAGAAATCAACACACGTGATATTCTCACTTCAAAATAGAATTGTCTGGCCAGACGTTACACTTAATAACATAAAAGTTCCTCCATCTAGCAGTGTTAAATATCTTGGCTTATACCTTGAGAGAAAACTCCTTTGGTTCAATAAACAATAAATTGAAAAGGTACTATTGGCTCCTTAATCCTCGATCCCGCCTCTCCTTATCCAACAATCTGCTTATTTATAAGCAAATAATAGCTCCCTGCTGGCATTATGGTATCGAGTTGTATGGCTGTGCATCTGTGCGCCTTCAACGCACATGGCCTACAGAATTACGCTCTCGCAACCCGCCCGACAGGGAATTCTAATTGTTATCGTCAACCTCAACATCATCATCAAGAACGAGATCATCTTCCTGCCTGAAACGTCATACCATTGGCTCATCGCCTCTGCTCATCAGCATCAAAATTCCCGCTACCCGCCCAAAACATACCCGTTTCGCTCAACCCATTCATCTACTTTACCCAGCACTACCTATCTACTTACCATTGACAACATACGGCTGATACAACCTTGCAACGTTCTACAACCTAGACGACCTCACTGCACTCCTCATCCTTGCTTTAGCTATTGTTTTTTGTTTGTAAATCTAGCCAATTAAGTATAAACACTGTAAACTAAGCTATAAGATCAAGTTAAATAAATCTTGGGTTGTGTCCGACACCGGGCACAAATTCAATAAGAAATATAGCGCAAGCTAACTTTGGCGCGGCAAAGTTTGGATACCCTTGCAGTGCCCTGTGTAAGCCGTCAGATTTTTTACAAAATTTGTTAAATGTTGATTTTGAACCGATCGATCCTATGGCAGCTATATGATATAGTAGTCCGATTTACACCAAATTTGGTCAGCCTTGTTAAAACTCAATAAAACACACAATGTGTATATTTGGTTAAGATATTTTGAGAAACAAAAAAGTTTTTCATACTAAATGTTGTTTTCGAACCGATCGTTCCTATGGCAGCTATATGATATAGTAGTCCGATTTACACCAAATTTGGTCAGCGTGTTTAGAACTTAATCAAACACACAATGTGTATATTTTGTTGAGATATTTTGAGTAACAAAAAAGTTTTTCATACTAAATGTTGTTTTCGAACCAATCGTTCCTATGGCAGCTATATGATATAGTTATCCGATCCGGCCGGTTCCGACATATGTACTGCGTGCAGCAAAAAGACGGACCTGTACCAAGTTTCATCAAGATAGATTCAAAACTGAGAGACTAGTTTGCATAGAAACAGACGGACAGACGGTCAGACGGACAGACGGACATGGCTATATCGACTCAGCTCGTCGTCCTGATCAAGAATATATATACTTTATGGGGTCTGTAAGGCTTTCTTCAATGCGTTACACATATCGTGACAAAAATATAATACCCTCTGCAAGGGTATAACAAGTCCATTTATCCTTCTATTGTAGTTAGTGATGATGATGCCGGTCCATCATCAAATATTCTTTTGCCTTCCATATCTAACACATTTCCTCTGCCTTCTTTGCCTGCACCCAAGCCTCTTGTAGCTGTTCCCTTAAGGAAACAGATATTTATCTCTAGGTTACATCCGGATACTTCGATTGATGACGTAAAAGCGTACATATGTTCAGTCGAAGTTTCCTAGTGCTAAATTCTTATAAATTTAAATTTTCTTGTGCTGGAGACATATATTCTTTTAAATTGAATGTGCCGCCGGAATTATTCACAACAATTTGTTGTAAAAAAATTTGGCCTAATGATTTGCTTATCAAAAAATATTACTTCTCATAAAAGAAGTAGACCTACTGTCTCGTTACTAATAAATTTATTTACAGTTGAACCAGTTGATCCATCGAATCTTTCAAAAAACTAAATTTTCCTTTCCTGTTAGCGTACCAAAATGTTAAAGGCCTTAAGTCTAAATTAACTAATCTATATTCAAATAGTATTTCTTTTGATTGTAAAATTCTTGCCTTCACTGAAACTTGGTTAAAGCCTGAAATACACCACTTATAGATTTGACCGTTTGTCCCGAGTGGTTAGCGGCGAATTAAACGCAGTTGATTCTGACCTTCCGTTGGAATTATTAAGTTGCTTACCTAATATTGAAATTGTTGCAATTAAATTAACTTTTTAACAAACTTCTGTTTATAAAACTTATATCCTATATCCCGCCGCAATCGAAACTTTCTGTTTATCTCGAACACTTTTCTAATATACGTTTAATATCTTCTAAACTTTTGGATAGATATTTTTTGTGTGTATAATTTACCTGATATATCTTGGGGTATTATTGATAATCTGGTTGTTCCTACTAGTTCTCATAAGTATATAAATAGCATCCTAGATATTTCACGTTATCAAGTAAACAATATTTGTAATTGTAACAACCGTCTTCTGAACATAATATTTGTATCTGATCCTTCAGTTTGTGCTGTTAGTAGAATAGATCCGTTCGTGCTTCCCGAAGATTTATTTCACCCTACGTTAGAAATGGATCTTGATCTTCCTATTCCTGAGCAAACTGTGCACCCTTAAGCAGGATCTAAACCTCGCTGTCTTAGAAAAGCCGATTTTAACAAATTAAATATTCTCATTATTAATCATGACTGGTCCCAGTTTTTTGCGAGCAATAACTTAGAAATTGCTCTGTGTCGGGGTTGATCGGGGTTTACACGAGAGCTATAAAATCAAAAAATTTTAAAATTGCGATATTTTAAAAAATATAAGCGTACCCGGAACAATGTCGATTTTTCACGTTATACTATTGCTAATTGTAATTTTAACTCACTTAACTTGCAACTTTACAACGAATATTTGGGTCGCTGCCGGCTTCAGTTTGCTCAGGACCCTAAACGATTCTATAATTTTTTAAATTCTAAACGTAAATTATCTTTATTACCTCATTCAGTTTCATATGAAAATACGACGGCAAATAATGATCAGGCTGCAGCCGATTAATTTGCAGAATTTTTTCAATCTACTTACTCTGTTAATAGCTACTCTCCTAGTACATCCTATTCCTATAATTTGCAAAAACCTGACTTTATTCCGGAACCCGTGATCACTAAAGACTCAGTATTATGTGTACTCAATTAAATTAAGCCAGATTTCTCCCCAGGCCTCGACGGGTTGCCAGGATGCGTACTAAGGTACTGCGCTGGCTCTTTATATCTACTCTTACATAGACTATTTACTTTATCTGTTGCATCTTGCTCATTCCCTTCTGTTTGGAAGGAATCACATATCATTCCGTTACACAAAAGTGGCCCTAAGAGTTGCGTTAACAACATAGGCCAATTTCAAAAATGTCTGCTTCACCTAAACTTTTTGAGAAAATTATTACTTCACAACTTACTCATTTTGTAGTTCTATAATTTCACCTTATCAACATGGTTTTGTGAAACATAGATCTACAACCACAAACCTGCTCGAGTTTTCTTCTTTAGTGATCAAGGGCTTTAAAAATAATATGCAGACTGATGTTGTTTATACCGACTTCAGTAAAGTATTTGACTCTGTTAAGCACTGTATTCTTCTTAATAAGTTGAAGTTTAATTGGATTTCCATATAATCTTCTTATATGGTTATCCGATTACCTTACTAACAGAACTCAAAACGTTGTCTTTAAGTCGGCTATTTCGAGTCCCGTCCTGGTAACGTCTGGAGTTCCTCAGGGTAGTCATCTTGGACCTCTGCTTTTTAACCTCTTTAATAACGATCTTCCTTCTATTATTCTATACTCTAACATTTTAATGTATGCTGATGATGTGAAGTTGTGTCTGTCATTTTCGGACAGTTCCGACTCTGATTTACTGCAAGCAAATCTAGCACGCTTTTATAAATGGTGCAATTTTAATTTACTAAATCTTAACTGTCCTAAATGCAAGGTTATGTCTTTCTATAGACACTTGCATCACATCATCAATTATACTCTTGATTGGTATCCCTTACTAGAGTAGATGAAGTAAATGATCTCCTCGACCATAGACTGAAGTTTAATGCACATGTTCCTTTAACGGTCAGTAGGGCGATTTGATGACCCTTATACGACAAAATTACTTTATGTATCTCTTGTTCGTCCGATTCCGGAATATGGTTCGTGTGTTTGGTCTTCACAATACTCTAACCACCAGGATCGTATTGAATCTGTCAAAAATAAAAATTTCTTTAATTTGCTTTACGTGGTTTTAACTGGGTTTCTGGCTTAAATTTACCCCCGTGTACTAGTAGACTTCTTTTAATATATGCTTGATGTCATGTTTATGGCTTAATTAGTGGCTGGCGAAATTGATCCTTCTTATTTATTGAGTCAAATTAATTTCTCAGTTCCTGTCAGGTATACCCGTAATTATGTACCACTATCCCTTAATCTTTGTACTAATAACTATTCCCTGCATGAACCCTTTAGTCGACATTAAATAAATAACATTTCATCATGAGCGGGAGCTTCGCTCACGATACTTTTGCCTGGACGGAATAGTGGATGGCAAACGACGAAAGAACCGTTAATTACTCTCGACGCTACTAAATCATGTAGCTGCCATAGGAGCGATCGGTTCAAAATCAACATTTATAAAATGTTGTAAAAAATCTGACGTCTTACACGGGGCACTTCAAGGGTATCCGAACTTTGGCGCGCCAAAGTTAGCTTGCGCTATTTATTTTATCTGAAATAAGATTATGTGAAATGTTTTCTTTATTATGTTCTCCTTCTTTCTTTCTCTTGTACTTATAACAGTCCTTATTTATATGCCCTGCGTTACCACAGTGAAAACATTTTAGCGAAACGTTTATTTTGAAAATGATTTGGTTTGTTCTCTCTATTAACTGCCTGCAATACTTTTAGGCCAGTGTCTTTTGAAATTTTCTTTAATTTAATTTCGTAATAAAGGAGTCTATTTTTTACGAAAGCCAAAGTTATATTATTTTCCGCAGTGTTTCAATGCCGGTAAAGACGCCATCATAAGAGGATTGCAAAGTTAGCAACAAATGACTTACTTTATCCATCTAATCTAGACGAGCACTAGAAGCAATTAGATCCGTCACCAGGTCTTCAAAAAATTTAAAACGATTTAATAAATTCATATCAGCTTTCAATTTCAAAGATAATAATTGTTTTCCGACAGACTACTAAGATGCCTAACTTTTTCTTTCATATACATATTGCTTTTAAATTTGCAAACATTTCTTTGGCTGTACAGTGTACACTCACTTGTGGAAAAGCCTAAAAGTAAATCACTCAAATACTCAACTATAGTGTTTTTGGCCAGTTTTTCTAACTTGACCCAGTTTTTAATCATTTCTTCTTCACAACTACGACTTTCATCAATTACTTTTAGCGAATCATTTTCACTTAATGAACTCTAATTCGATATTTTATACAGAGTATTTATCTCCATCAAATGGTTTAGTAATTATTTTTAATTTTTCCGTAGTTATTGTATATAATTAATCTGTACTTAGCTTTCAGGTATGGTCCGGGCCCATAACCTATTTAAAATTTGTGTGAATGTGTTCGTCTAACACACCCCAATCAGCCTCCTCGTGGCAACCGTCATATCTGGTGATATCACAACAATCCAGATGATTCACATAGATCAAGCTTTCCCAATGAATAATGTAGTAAATTTAATATAGATAGTAAAAAAAGACCATTAAAACTTGTATTTGATACTTAATTTTTATTAAAAAGATAAGAAGTAATAGCTTTCCTAAAGTTCTCCGCAGATGAATTGCAGTCATATGCCACACTGCTGTGGCTAGGCTCAGGCGCATATTTGTAGCATTCACACAAATTTCTGGAATGTTACAATTGTGACGATTCAGAAAATTTGCGGGACACAACACGCAAAGATAATATGCGGAGCATTATCGACGTGGTTGTCTACTCGTTTACCTATCCTGCGAAACCGGGACTTCAGTTGTCAAAAAATATTCTCCAGAACGCTCCTCGACTTGGCCAATGCATAATTAAATGCCTATTTCTCCTCGTCATCGCCAGTGTCGAATGGATAAGGCTTTATGAAGCTCGTGGAGAATCGAAAGGCTGAAGCCCCTAGGAGCACAACAGGAACATCGACTCCGCTGATAGAGAACTCTCCCTAAAAAGCGGATTGTTGTCCACCATAAATTTTAAATTGGTGCTCTCATAGACCTGAGAGTTATGGCAGCGACCTTGGTCGCCGACGCTTACATAAAGAAATCTATAACTTATAGAAATAAAATTGTTAAATCTCCATCTGTCTGGGCATTTGAGAGTATATTACAGTGAAATTTGAATCCGTAGCCATAATATAAATACTAATTATATGTTATAGGATCGTCATGGTGCATTTTTGCAACTCGGATAAGTTCTTCAAAGAAAATTTCGAGTGGATAGAAGGTCCTTCAACATCTTGGTCGAGCTTGGAGAAAATGGATACAGTGCTGGGCAAAGCAATTCCCTTGGACAAACGCATTGCCATTGCAATGCAAACTGTGGGGTTCTCCGCAGGGTATCGCCTTGTAAGCAGATTATTCGGCGTTTCAGATTCGACACTTCGACCAGTCGAAGTGATGGCATTGTTGTTACACGGTAATATCTGGAGAGAGGTATTGCATCCCAGGATACAGATCCATTGCTCTGGATACAAGTAAGCCTATATATTCTAAGTTGCTTATTCAACAAAATAATTTTTTAGACCCAGTACTTTAAGAAAGTACAAATGGGTCTTCTAAGTTTGTGAGTAACAGGCAGACGTCGGCGTGGCAGACCCCATAAAGTATATATATTCTTGATCAGCATCAACAGCCTAGTCGATATAGCCATGTCCGTCTGTCTGTCTGTCCGATTTTGTGTCACCTAGATCTCAGAGACCATAAGAGCTATAAACACCAAATTTGGCATGTAGGTGCATATATAATATATCTCCCATTTATCAAGTTTTACAATTTTGCCACGGCCCCCTCCACCCACGGAATTTGAAATACAAAATTTCGAAGTCGAATTATAAGAGCACCTTTAATGCTAGCTTTTGATTTTTAGTACATATAATCTAATATATAATAGTCGAAGCCTGTCCTGAAAATTTCAATTCAATCGGATGATAAACGCAGAAGTTATTCAACTAACAATGTAACGGGAAAAAGAAGAAGAAGAGACGCTAGCGACCTCTGTGCTTGTCAACTTATCTTCGTAGTGGCGCCATCTATTGAATGGAACGCAATATTGAAGAGCAATCTCTAGTAAACGCTTTGCACTCAAAAAGAAGTGGGTCTCCTACTGTCGAGCATGCTCCACTGTAGCTTACTGCATTTTTATTTTTTTTTTTGTAAATTATAACCTTAGAGTTTCTTTTAAATGCGTTGTTATTAGCGACCTTTTTATCTTTTAATCTGGATCTGTGTTTTTTGGAGATCTGTGTTTTTTGGAGAAGTTATTAGTTGCCAATATATTTCGACTAGTCGTCGCGACGGCTGTCGTCTTCAGGGTGAATCTATATGTATAAAACTCTTTGTCCTGATTCACTGCCTGGCAAGACATAACGCTGTAGGCCAAACGACTTAAGATATGGAGCTGAAATTTTTACACAACATAGCTGAGACATAATTATAGTGCAATAAGACGGGGTTTTTTGATATTCCTACTGGAAATGGTTGAAATGGGTGTCAAAGGTCAAAATTTCTTAACCAAATACATAGATTATGTATTTCTTATTCATTGTTAATTCAGTGAAAATTTGGTCAAGGTCGGATGACTATGTCATATAGCTGCCATAGAAACAATCAGTTGCAAATAAAACAGTAGTATGATGACCTTTGTCATCAGAGATTATGTACTTACTGCTACATCCTTAAAAAAATGTGGTAAAGATCGGATGACTATATCATATAGCTGCCATAGGAACAGTGGCTTTTGATGCTATTAATAAGAAATCAAAACCAAACCTACATTTCTTCTTAGTTTTAAAAGACGCGTTGCTTCTGTACGTCATAAGTAGGTGTCTGTATATATGTGCGCAGCTATCAGTGTCCGTTTTGTAGTTAAGTCTTTGGTGTATTGATAATGTGCAACGTTTCTTATAATGTTGTTCTTGTTGCAGTACTTTTGTTTATTCAAAATTCGCTGTTCGTCCGTTTTCTACGCAGTGTGTGGCTAATTCGGTCTTTTGTTTGTGTGTTTGTAGTCGAAGTTTTCTGTCTGATGTAGTATGTTGTGATAGTCTTCTTCTAAGTTTTGATTTTGTCGTTCCAAAATTAAATTGTGTTATTAAAATATATTTGTAGGGTTAACGTCGGTGTGTGTTCTATTTGTGTATCTTGTTTATTGTAGCATTCCGATTTATTTAAACGTTCAGAAAGGTTGGGTATGTAAAGTGACTGGCTCACAGCTTAAAGTATGCAGTGCAGATGCTAGACATCAACACTTTATAGCGACAGAACAAATAAGAGTATTAAAACCAAAAAGGTACCAAATGAAAGGAAAAACTGTTTACTTTAACAGACTGTTTTCATTTAATGTCCAAATATTCTATAAATTAACAAAAACAAACGAAATGTCGAAATACTGCTTTTTATAGGTCACAGCTTATTGTATGCAACCTCGAAAATATCAAAATATTTTTATACCCTCGCAGAGGGTATTATAATTTTGTCATGAAGTTTGTAACGCATTGAAGATCAGGGCGACAAGCTGAGTCGATATAGCCATGTCCGTCTGTATGTCTGTCTGTCTGTTTCTTTGCAAACTTGTATCACAGTTTTGAAGCTATCTTGATGAAACTTGGTGCAGGTCCGTCTTTTTGTTGCACGCAGTACATATGTATGTCGGAACCAGCCGGATCGGATAACTACATCATATAGCTACCATAGGATCGATCATTTCAAAATCAACGTTTAGTATGAAAACCTTTTTTGTTTCTTGAGATATCTCAACGAAAGTACAGATTTTTTGTTTGATACACATTTATACAGCCTGACCAAATTTGGTGCAAATTGGACTACTATATAATATAGCTGTAATAGGAACGATCGGTTCAAAATCCACATCTTACGGCTTATACAGGGCTCTGCAAGGGTATCCAATTTTTGGCGCGCCTAAGTTAGCTTGCGCTATTTTTATAGCCTTGCAGAGGGTATTATATGTATTTTTGTCACGAAATGAGTAACGCATTGAAGGAAGCCTCACAGACCCCATAAAGTATATATATTCTTGATCAGGACGACGAGCTGAGTCGATATAGCAATGTCCGTCTGTCCGTCTGTTTCTATGCAAACTAGTCTCTCATTTTTGAAGCTATCTTAATGAAACTTGGTACAGGGCCGTCTTTTTGCTGCACGCAGTACATATGTCGGAACCGGCCGGATCGGATAACTATATCATATAGCTGCCATGGGAACGATTGGTTCGAAAACAACATTTAGTATGAAAAACATTTTTGTTTCTCAAGATATCTGAACCAAATATACACATTGTGTGTTTGACTAAGTTTTAAACAGGCTGACCAAATTTGGTGTAAATCGGACTACTATATCATATAGCTGCCATAGGATTTTTTTGTATTTTGTAAAAAATCTGACGGCTTACACAGGGCACTGCAAGGGTATCCAAACTTTGGCGCGCCAAAGTTAGTTTGCGCTATATTTTTTAAATAATAATTATTTTTAATATTTTTAGTATTTGGTTTGATAGCCTTTATTGTTTGGCATTGATTCACCCAATGTTTTTGTCAGTTCGGTCGATATTTTGCTCCACTCCTTCACAAGAGCCTCTTTTACCTCTATTTTGTTTGAAATGTTATTTACTTATTTAATGTCGACTTAAGGGTTCATGCAGAGAATAGTTATTAGTACAAAGATTAAGGAATACTGGTACATAATTACGGGTACATCTGGTAGGAACTAAGAAATTAATTTGACTCAATAAATAAGAAGAATCAATTTTGCCAGCTACTAATTTAACCATAAACATGACACCAAGCATAATACGACGGTTAACTAAAAGAAGTTTACTAGTATACAGGGTTAAATAAAAGCCCGAAACCCAGTTAAAACCTCGTAAAGCAAATAATAAAAAATGTTTTTGAACAGCTTCAATACGATCCTGGTGGTTAGAGTAGTGGAGACCAAACATACGAACCATATTCCAGAATCGGACGAACAAGAGATACATAAAGTAATTTTGTTGTATAAGGGTCATCAAATTCCTTTGCCCATCGTATGTGAACCCAAGAACTTGAGTCGCCCTACTGACCGTTAAAGCAACCATTCTGTTAAACTCAAATGGCACTGTTAGACTTAACATAGCACAGTTTGCGGGCCATTTCATTTTGACGTAATGAAATAAGCCTCCACCCCTTATTTCAATTGTCAACAATGAAAAAAAGAAGAAGAACATAAAAATGAGCGCGCCAATAAAGACTACAATAAGAAAGCGTCGTCTTGATGCTTTTGCAAAATGTGAAAAGTTTAAGCTGATCGACACAGACAAATTGAAAAGTGAAAAATGGGACTTGTCCAACAAAATGCACTCGGACTGCAAGGCAGTGCACGCGGCTTGGACTTGGATCGGTGACGAGATGGGCAAAAGCGGTAAGTAAAGAGTAATACGTCTTCATTCGATAGCGAAAAAGCTAGATTTTCTGACAAGAAAAAGCTTTTCTGACAACGTTGTTTGAGGTGCTCATCGCTATGTGCGAGCGAGCGTCGAGAGTAATCAACGGTTCTTTCGTCGTTTGCCATCCACTATTCCGTCTAGGCAAAAGCATCGCGAGCGAAGCTTCCGCATGCATTTTTGTGTTCGGCAGTTTTAGTGCGTTGTTGACTTTCAAAGCAGCTGCATGGGCATAGCTGAATAAGTCCGCGCGACATATCTCCGCCTAGTATACTTTTCGAGTGGAATTATGTCGTTTTTTTCTGGCGGAGTTATGTCGTTGTAGATTTTATAGGATTGTCTTGTCCGTTTGAGCGTAAAAAATGTTGCTAGTATACTGTAGTATGATTTTATATGGTAGGCGAAATATCTTATTGTTGATGTCCCAAAAATAATTTTTGTTGGCTGATCCGCTTAAAATTGGATAACACCTCAAGCATAAATTCTTGAAGTTGTGACATTTTGCATTGTTTAAACCTTTTCTTTCCCTGCACATCGAACCAAATAAGTAGACTAACAAGCGCTTCTCTTGAAGGAATTCAAGTCCTTGAGTCAGAAGCTTTTTCTGTAAGGAAGCGCTTGCAAAGAATATATGAATTAGCTGAGTTAATATTCAGAAAATTATAGAAAACCGAATCATATTATTTTTGCTCTTTGTTTTAGCTTTCCATAAGTTCGACTGGCAAATTAACTCATCAAATGTGAGCATTGTATTCCTTTAAGTATTCTGGACAGTTGATTTCATAACAATCCTATCGATTTGTTTTTAATATTATATCAAGGTGCTTTAGCTTTCCCATTATTAGGAATTGATATTATGAATAAATTTTTTGAAGCGGAGATATTTCGCGAAAAAATCATCGAAGCTATGTCGTTTTGGAAACGTCATATCTTCGCCATATCAAATATTTAATATCAAATATTAAAGCGACATAGCTTCTCGCGGAGATATATCATTCCCAGTTCAGCGGAGACATATCGCGCGGACTTAAGTCGCTACACCTAAAAAAACTAATCGAAATGAATCTGAGTAACTATATTCGAATACGAACAGCTCCGTTTATGTATGTAGTAAAATTAAATTTATTTAATTTTGGTCTGTGCCCAAAGATCCAAGAAATCTCAAGTTTTTTCCTGGATGGACTCCGATTTAGCATGAATTGTGAAATTTCGTTGACGTTGTTGTAGTAGCTGAGGTCTTTGTTGAAGCTGCTGTGGTTGTTGCACTTCTTGTTGTTGTAGCTGCTGCGGCTGTTGCATTTGTTGTTATTGTTGGTGTAACTGTTGTGGTGGCTGCACCTGTTGTTGTTGCAGTTGTTAAACATGCTGTTGTAACTGGTGCAGTTGTTGTTGTATTTGCTGTTGGTGGCCCCAATTTTGTGCTGGCGGCACATTTGGGTCAAAATTGGCGGGCGGGAGCCCACCATAACAACCTTGTTACGGAACTGTTTTTTTCCGTGGGCTCACACCGGCTGGCTCATCGGTACTCAGGGAGAGTATCGACCCTGGCCCACAGTCCGCACAATCGATATATTCATCGATACTTCCTGCACAAATCGGACCCTACACAGCACTAAACAAAACAGATGGTGAAATGCAGCAAAAACATAAACAAAGGAAACAAAACTGGAAAAAACGGAAACTAATTAACAAAGGTGAGTAATAAATAACAAAAACTATAACAATACTAATCAACGGATCCATCTCTTCCAAACAGGGCCACTTTTGGGACCCTGGCGTACCCACTCTGCCTGAGATGACCACAACGACGCCATCTCCCTTATGTTGGCCATTGCCAGTGGTGGTGCACCGCATGATTTGGCATGTTGGTTCATCTATATCTCCCATTGATCAAGATTGTTTTGGATTTTTGACACGCCCCCCTCCGCCCCCGGATATTGAAAAAAATTTTCAATTTCGAATAGCAAGAGCCCCTTTAATTGAGTCGATATAGCCATGTCCGTCTGTCCGTCTGTTTCTATGCAAACTAGTCTCTCAGTTTTGAAGCTATCTTGATGAAACTTGGTACAGGTCCGTCTTTTTGCTGCACGCAGTACATATGTCGGAACCGGCCGGATCGGATAGCTATATCATATAGCTGCCATACTAACGATCGGTTCGAAAACAACATTTAGTATGAAAAACTTTTTTGTTTCTGAAGATATCTGAACCAAATATACACATTGTGTGTTTCATTAAGTTTTAAACAGCCTGACCAAATTTGGTGTAAATCGGACTACTATATCATATAGCTGGCATAGGAACGATCGGTTCGAAAACAACATTTAGTATGAAAAACTTTTTTGTTTCTCAAAATATCTCAACCAAATATACACATTGTGTGTTTGATTAAGTTTTAAATAGGCTGATTAAATTTGGTGTAAATCGGAGTACTATATCATATAGCTGCCATAGGAACGATCGGTTCGAAAACAACATTTAGTATGAAAAACTTTTTTGTTTCTCAAAATATCTCAACCAAATATACACATTGTGTGTTTGATTAAGTTTTAAATAGGCTGATTAAATTTGGTGTAAATCGGAGTACTATATCACATAGTTGCCATAGGAACGATCGGTTCGAAAACAACATTTAGTATGAAAAACTTTTTTGTTTTTTAAAATATCTCAACCAAATATACACATTGTGTGTTTGATTAAGTTTTAAACAGCCTGACCAAATTTTGTGTAAATCGGACTACTATATCATATAGCTGGCATAGGAACGATCGGTTCGAAAACAACATTTAGTATGAAAAACATTTTTGATTCTCAAGATATCTGAACCAAATATACACATTGTGTGTTTGACTAAGTTTTAAACAGGCTGACCAAATTTGGTGTAAATCGGACTACTATATCATATAGCTGCCATAGGATTTTTTTGTATTTTGTAAAAAATCTGACGGCTTACACAGGGCACTGCAAGGGTATCCAAACTTTGGCGCGCCAAAGTTAGTTTGCGCTATATTTTTCAAATTATAATTATTTTTAATATTTTTAGTATTTGGTTTGATAGCCTTTATTGTTTGGCATTGATTCACCCAATGTTTTTGTCAGTTCGGTCGATATTTTGCTCCACTCCTTCACAAGAGCCTCTTTTACCTCTATTTTGTTTGAAATGTTATTTACTTATTTAATGTCGACTTAAGGGTTCATGCAGGAAATAGTTATGAGTACAAAGATTAAGGAATACTGGTAAATAATTACGGGTACATCTGGCAGGAACTAAGAAATTAATTTGACTCAATAAATAAGAAGAATCAATTTTGCCAGCTACTAATTTAACCATAAACATGACACCAAGCATAATACGACGGTTAGTTAAAAAGGGTAGATTAACTAAAAGAAGTTTACTAGTATACAGGGGTAAATTAAAGCCCGAAACCCAGTTAAAACCTCGTAAAGCAAATAATAAAAAATGTTTTTGAACAACTTCAATACGATCCTGGTGGTTAGAGTCCTTCCAGAATCGGACGAACAAGAGATACATAAAGTAATTTTGTTGTATAAGGGTCATCAAATTCCTTTGCCCATCGTATGTGAACCCAAGAACTTGAGTCGCCCTACTGACCGTTAAAGCAACCATTCTGTTAAACTCAAATGGCACTGTTAGACTTAACATAGCACAGTTTGCGGGCCATTTCATTTTGACGTAATGAAATAAGCCTCCACCCCTTATTTCAATTGTCAACAATGAAAAAAAGAAGAAGAACATAAAAATGAGCGCGCCAATAAAGACTACAATAAGAAAGCGTCGTCTTGATGCTTTTGCAAAATGTGAAAAGTTTAAGCTGATCGACACAGACAAATTGAA
The DNA here is from genome assembly GCA_035043265.1 of Drosophila testacea. Lineage (NCBI taxonomy): Eukaryota > Metazoa > Arthropoda > Insecta > Diptera > Drosophilidae > Drosophila > Drosophila testacea. Next base: position 101,745 of record JAWNND010000180.1, read on the forward strand.
AAGTGAAAAATGGGACTTGTCCAACAAAATGCACTCGGACTGCAAGGCAGTGCACGCGGCTTGGACTTGGATCGGTGACGAGATGGGCAAAAGCGGTAAGTAAAGAGTAATACGTCTTCATTCGATAGCGAAAAAGCTAGATTTTCTGACAAGAAAAAGCTTTTCTGACAACGTTGTTTGAGGTGCTCATCGCTATGTGCGAGCGAGCGTCGAGAGTAATCAACGGTTCTTTCGTCGTTTGCCATCCACTATTCCGTCTAGGCAAAAGCATCGCGAGCGAAGCTTCCGCATGCATTTTTGTGTTCGGCAGTTTTAGTGCGTTGTTGACTTTCAAAGCAGCTGCATGGGCATAGCTGAATAAGTCCGCGCGACATATCTCCGCCTAGTATACTTTTCGAGCGGAATTATGTCGTTTTTTCTGGCGGAGTTATGTCGTTGTAGATTTTATAGGATTGTCTTGTCCGTTTGAGCGTAAAAAATGCAGTAAGCTACAGTGGAGCAAGCTCGACTGTAGGAGACCCAGTACTCTTTGAGTGCAAAGCGTTCACTAAAGATTGTTCTTCAATGTTGCGTACCATTCAATAGATGGCGCCACTTGATATACATAGAGGTCGCTAGCGTCTCTTCTTCTTTCTTTTGCGCGTAACATTGTTAGTTGAATAACTTCCGCGTTTATCAACCGATTGGAATGAAATTTTCTGGACAGGTTTGGACCATAGTGTTATTATATATGTGCCAATAATCAAGGCGTTAGCATTAAAGGGGCTCTTGTAATTCGAAATTGAAGATTTTTTTTCAATATCCGGGGGCGGATATATATGTATGGTACGTAACATTAATGAAAAGTTTTTAGTGAACGGTTTGCACTCAAAAAGAACTGGGTCTCTTACTGTCGAGCATGCTCCACTGTAGCTTACTTTATTTTTAGGCCCTGTACTTTAAAAAAGTACAAAAGGGTCTATTACGTTTGTCCAAAAAAAAGTGCGTAACAGGCAGAAGGAGGCGTGGCAGACCCCATAAAGTTTATATAATCTTGATCAGCATCAAGAGACTAGTCGATATAGCCATGTCCGTCTGTCTGTCTGTCCCATTTTGTGTCGCTTAGATCGCAGAGACCATAAGAGCTAGAGACAGCAAATTTGGCATGTAGTTTCATCTATAGCTCCCATTGATCAAGTTTGTTTTTGATTTTTGCCACGCCCCCCTCCGCCCACGGAAATTGAAATACAAAATTTTATTACAAGAGCACCTTTAATGGTGGCGCCTCGATTTTTGGTACATATAATACACACTATTGTCCAAACATGTCCTGAAAATTTTATTCCAATCGGAGGATAACACGAAAGTTAGAAGCCAAAGGAAGAAGAGACACTAGCGACCTTTGTGTCTATTGAATGGTACGCAATATTGGAGATCAATCTATAGTGAACGCTTTGCACTCAAAAAGTACTGGGTCACCTACTGTCGAGCTTGCTCCACTGTAGCTTACTGCATTCTTCTATCATGATTTGCGAAATTTCTGGGACCCTCTTTCTCTTCTTTTCTTGAGTTCTTTTTGCCTCATAATCGTTGGTGCAATACTGCACCCATATTATTCTCCATATGGGCCAATGGGCATAAGGGGCATTGAAGAATATTGTTGTCGCATTCCAACATTTCCACTCAAAGTCGGATAACTTGCGGGGTTGTCACCCAACCAAATACCTTCCCCGATATTTTCCTCAAACGAAATCCCAGGAAAGAATATCGATTTTCCGGATGCGTTTTACTGAGTATGGTACTGAATGCTCTGCATAGTATAATTATTATATATTATTATGTTTTTGGGAAATTTTACTGCGACCTATTAGATCTATTGTACCCCTACAGAGTTTATAACTCTTCCATCAGCCCTATTTCTTGAATGAATTCAAGAATTTTTGTCGGGTTGAGGACTTCTATATTTCCTAGCTGAATAATATGGTTACCTAGTATCCTACATCTTCTCCTGGATAAGGCGGTACAGGTCGCTACTATATGTTCCCGGATTCCTCCGCGGTATCGCAGTAGCGGCAGGCTCCCTACTTACTATTCCTAGTTTATATAGGTGACCCCTCAGTCTACAGTGTCCTGTCAGAAGACCGGTCAGTATTCTGAGTCTGTTCTTTCCCATAGGTATGATTTGCTTAAATCGTTTTAGATTATAGCTACCTAAGAGACCCTTGGCCTGTCGCAAGCCTGGAGTGCTGACCCAGCCTGACTGGCGCAAATGCCGTTCTTCATCTCTGAGAGATTTCCGTATTGTGTGGTTACCTATGCCACAAAACTGCATAGTATTCTGCTAGGAAATTTTCTTAGTGCAAGGGTTGTCAATACGTTTGCGGTACTCTTAGCTTAGAGTCTAGAGTACGCGATCGGCCACATTTTGTTATGTTGGCATCCCAGTTTTTGTGTATGTCTATCAAAATGTCCTTTGCGCAGCAGTGTTTTTTGAACGCATGCTGGATGGACAACGTTTATCTTGCATTATCTTGTTTAATTGTTTTATTCAGGTACATATGTACGTGTTCGCAAATTGGCCAATGTATGGGGTAAGTCAAATGTGTAAATACCAACATAGAATGTCAGCATATGGAAGTATTATATATATAATAATATATATTATATATTATACTAGGGGGTTTGCCCCCTGCTCGCTTCGCTCGCCAACCCCCGGCTCTCTACGCTCGCAGAAATCTCGGGGAGAAATATGGAGTGAAAATAGGGAACATTTCTCACAGCTATAGCCGGACGTTATGTCATTTTTAATAAAAAAGCGGGAAATGTAAACTCAATTTTTCCCTGTAATTGGACCTAAAATAATAGTAATAGTACTTTATATAATATAGAGAATTTTCGTTTTCGCTGCTCGGTGTTTTAAAGTGATCGCTGCAATTGGATTATAGCTGCAAGAGGGAGTAACAGTGCCATATACTGAAAATTTATTTTGAAAGTCGCAACAGCAAAGAATAGCACCCCCTTACCCTCTGCTTTTGATTGTTTATTATAGCAGCAAGAGCGAGTAAGAGTGCACTATGCTGCCTATTTTCATTTATATTCTCTTCTATACTACTCTATTCTCATTCGGACACATACATTCAAACACACAAAGAAACTTCCTAGTCGTAAGCCCCCCTGTGGTTATCGCCGGGTAGCTTCAGTGATTATTCCCGACCACGAGGATTGCTCCGGTATTTTGTATGAAAATCCCCCAGGATTTTAACTCGGGGAGTTCCTAGGGCGCTCCTCGAGGAGGAAACAATATGGTTTCCCAGAGTTTTCCTTGAAACACAACTAGAAATTAGTAGTTACATTTTTTTTTTAAAAAATTTTAAAAAAATGTAATTGTATTACTCCTAATTTTGAAAATTTTTTTTATAATGGATCTTGGTTCCTCGGGATATCTTTATTTTAAATTTTTTTTTCCGATAACTTGCGTTATTTTTAACGCAATTCATCTCGTTCCGTAATATCTTCTCCGCTGGCTAGCTCGAGTCTAGCAAGGATATGGCCTCTGCAAATAAAGAAAAAATATTAATACAATTTAAGTACAGGTAATTTAAATAAATAAAATAAAGACTTATATGATTACCTAGTAAAGCCGCAAGAAAGGACTTGTAGTTGACGCCATCCACATTGTATTGTATGATAAGGTCCTCGCTCATCACCATCTTGAGTGATCTGCTCAGCGTTGCTTGGCCCAGAAGAACTTTCAATTTTCCGATCTGCAAAAGAAACAAAATTTATTTGGGTATCTCGGTTATGTAAAAAGTGCTCTTATATACTTACATATATTTGTTTATTTTCCGAAACCTTGAGGTCAACCTCAAGCAGCTCGATTTCCGATTTTATGGGAAAAATTGACCCCTGTACATCTGACTTGGCGCTCTCTCGCTTCATTATCACTTTAAGGTAAGCTGTGTGGGTGGCCATGCCATCTGCCAGGATTTGATGTCCGCCATATCTTTCGCCATCGTGTCCATGGTTGCCTTCATGCCATGAACCTCTTCACGGAGTTCGTCGTTCTCAACTAGAAAAATAAAAATTTAAAATAGATTAAGAAATTAAGAACTACGATGTTGAAATGTATTTCTTTTACTTACCACGAAGCATGCCTTCCAACAAGGTTTCTAAGACTGAATAAAAAGTAAATGCATTAGTTTGGTTGATAAAGATTTTATAATGTTCTAAAATAATTACGGTTTGGTTCTTAGTTCAGATTCCTAATCTTCTTTGCGGGCTGACCACTGCTGCCACTTGGAAAATCCATTCTAAATAAAATATTAAATTAAATATATAATGCGTAAAAGGATTCCATGAATTCAATTTTTTTTTTGGATCCGTGGTAGGAAAATCTTCTAAGATATTTAAGGCACCGTCGCATTAAATATGCCCGACTCGTATTTTTAATACGCCTACGGACTAAAAACCTCCAGCATAAACAAATTACTTTTTTTGTTTAAATTTTGTTTTTTAGCGACCTTTTTACTTTTTAATTTGTAGTTTTTGCTGGCTCGAGGTCTGTGTTTATTAAAAATTGTTGCCAATATATTTCGACAAGCCGTCGGCTGTCGTCTTCAGGGCGACTACAATTAACATATAAAATAAAAACATTACAAAACTTATAAATAACATTAAAATTCTTAAATTATTTTTAATCTACTAATTGTTTTACAAAAGGCGTTGTTTCTGTGCGGCTTGGAGTTGGTAACTGGAGTACGTCTTAAGTAGGTGTCTGTATATACTTATGTGCGCAGTATCGTATATATCTTCTAATATTTTCCTATGAACTTGTTGTAAGATTTTTGAAGGGCAACGGAAAAATTTCTTAAGAGTTTGTAAATAATTTTCAAATGCGTAGGAGGAGCCTGCAATCAGGTCTCCGATATGCTGCACAGTCTCTCTTACATGAAGTAAGCCGAGAACATTGTAGGAATCACTGCTTTTAACAAAAACAAGAGGAAAATTCTCAACGAACAGATTCAACATTTGTTGAGAAGTTTCAATATTACTATCTCTTTGTTTTTGAGCAAAGCATTCTATAGGCACAGTGCAACAAAATAAATTGATAATACTGGTCATCATTTATTCTATCTTTAAGAGCTACAACCCCAGTGTATAATAAAAATTGGCTATACTCAGTATCTTTCCAGTGAAGAAGATCAAACAATGCTCTGGACTTTCAGCAAACTCTTTTGGAATATAGTCATACATCGATGTTAGTATTTTAAATCTCGTTTTTCTTTTCTTTAGGAATTTTACATACAAAATTATTTTTTTTAATCTATTTAAAAGTTTATGCGTGACACCTTCAACAAGATACATGCAATCAAGTGTAACTAGAGTCACTATTGGGACTCCAATCTTTTCAAAAGCTGACTGAATGCTTAAATACTCTTTGCTATGGTGGGTAGGATATTTTCTGCAACAAAAATCTTCATCTGTTATCAATTCAGGAGAGTAAGTGCTGTACGTCAAACAGAATCTACTTTGTGCGCCACCTGAATACATTTGCTATAGCCATGACTGGATGTATGTCCAGGTATGCCTGCAAACAAGTTCCAACCTTAATATTTATACCCCTCGGCAGAGGGTATTATAATTTTGTCACGGAATGTGTACGTACGCATTGAGGGAAGCCTCACAGACCCCATGAAGTATATATTCTTGATCAGAGCCGACGAGCTGAGTCCGAGGTAGCCATGTCCGTCTGTCCGTCTGGCTGTCCGTGTGTCCGTGTCTGTTTCTATGGCGCAAACTAGTCTCTCAGTTTTGAAGCTATCTTGATGAAATTTGCGTCCAGATTCGTCTTTTAGCCGCACGCAGCACATATGTCGGAACCGGCCGGATCGAATCACTATATCATATGCTGCCATAGGAACGATCGTTGAAATCAATATTTAGTATGAAAAACTTTTTTGTTTCTCAAGATATCTCAACCAAACTAACAGATTGTGTGTTCTATAGAGTTTTATACATCCTTACCAAATTTGGTTCAAATCGGACAACTATATCATATAGCTGCCATAGGAACGATCGGTTGGAAATAAACATTTAGTATGAAAAACTTTTTGTTTCTCAAAGATACCTTAACCAAATATACACATTGTGTGTTTGATTAAGTTTTAAACAGGCTGACCAAATTTGGTGTAAATCGGACTACATTATCATATAGCCGCCATAGGAACGATCGGTTGGAAATAAACATTTAGTATGAAAAACTTTTTGTTTCTCAAGATATCTTAACCAAATATACACATTGTGTGTTTGATTAAGTTTTAAACAGGCTGACCAAATTTTGTGTAAATCGGATTACTATATCATACAGCTGCCATAGGATCGATCGGTTCAAAAATCAACAAATTTTGTAAAAAATCTGACGGCTTACACAGGGCACTGCAAGGTATCCAAACTTTGGCGCGCCAAAGTTAGCTTGCGATATATTTTTATCTGAAATGGTGAGGCCCTTTTTTATTAAATCAGATTATTCGCGTGTAAATTTGGACAAAAAAATATCCGAATTAAATGGCTTATTATGGCCAGAAAACACGCCAATTGGGAAAACTGGAGGATTAAAAGGTATTATTTTTTAGACACAGTACTTAGAAAGTAGAAATGGTTCTATTAAGTTTGTGCAAAAAAATGTGCGTAACAGGCAGAAGGAGGCGTGGCAGACCCCATAAGTATATATATTCTTGATCAGCATCAACAGTCAAGTCGATATAGCCATGTCCGTCTGTCTGTCTGTCTGTCCCTTTTTTGAACACCTAGATCTCAGAGACTATAAGAGCTAGAGTCACCAAATTTGGCATGTAGGTTCATCTATATCTTGCATTGATCAAGTTTGTTTTAGAATTGTGCCTCGCCCCCCTCCGCCCCTAGAAATTGAAAAACAAAATTTTAAAGACGAATAGTATATAGTATAGTAGAATAGTATATATAATTTCATTCCAATCGGTTAATAAACGCGGAAGTTATTCAATTAACAATGTTACGGGCAAAAGGAAGAAGAAGAGACGCTGGCGACCTCTACGTTTATAAAGTGGCGCCATCTATTGAATGGTACGCAACAATGAAGAACAATCTTTAGTGAACGCTTTGCACTCAAGAAGTACTGGGTCTCCTACTGTCGAGCTTGCTCCACTGTAGCTTACTGCATTTTCTCTAATTAAAATTGGCCACAATGGCCTACTAGATGATTTAAATAACGGAAGACCGTCAATATTAACATCGATGTTTAATACATTTGGAAGATTGGGTAAAAAGGAAAGTTGATTCAATTGCTTTGATAAGCCGATGTGTAAATAGGCGCCGCACCCAACAACAATAATATCAGGCTTTTCAGAGCAATTAAATCTGTAAAAAGGTAAAGTATATTATTATATATATTATTTAATCAAAACAAAAAAATAAATAAATAAAAACGATACTTACATACTTAGCATAAATGCGAAAGAATGAAATATTAATTTTTTTTCAATTTGTGTTAAAAAAACACAGATTTAAAACTTATTTTAAATGTCTGGAGCAAACTAGTCCGCATTAAAATTTTGACTTTTATATAGTTTTCTTAATTTAAATATAGCGCAAGCTAAATTTGGCGCGCTAAAGTTTGGATACTCATTTTGAGAAACAAAAAAGTTTTTCATACTAAATGTTTATTTCCAACCGATCGTTCCTATGGCAGCTATATGATATAGTTATCCGATCCGGCCGGCTCCGAAATATTTGCTGCGTGCAGCAAAAGACGGATCTGTACCAAATTTCATCAAGATAGCTTCAAAACTGAGAGACTAGTTTGCATAGAAACAGACGGACACACGGACACACTGACAGACGGACAGACAGGCGGACAGACGGACATGGCTATATTGACTCAGCTCGTCGCCCTGATCAAGAATATATATACTTTATGGGGTCTGTGAGGCTTCCTTCAATGCGTTACACATTTCGTGACAAAATTATAATACCCTCTGAAAGGGTATAAATATAGGAGAGGCGGGATCGAGGATTAAGGAGCCAATGGTACTTTTTCAATTTATTGTTTATTGAACGCTGAGTAATGTGTATGTGGCGGGACCAAAGAAACAGACGGACACACGGACAGACGGACAGACAGACGGACAGACGGACATGGGTATATCGATTTAGCTCGTCGCCCTGATCAAGATATATATACTTTATGGGGTCTGTGAGGCTTCCTTCAATGCGTTACACATTTCGTGACAAAATTATAATACCCTCTGCAAGGGTATAATGTAAGAATAAGAATGGTTCTTTATTTGTTTGAATAATCTTTTATTTAATTGGGAGCAGCGAAGGTGCCGCTTCCAACGTTCAGTTGAATCTGATTTGTTACATTTGTCCTTAGGTTCTAAGTAAGCCTAAGTCTGATCGCTGCGCTGCCCACAGTTGGACAGCAGAGAGACGGTTATGTATATGCTATGTATAATACATGTATATAATTATGCTCTCTTAAGCTGGAGCGCAGGGGTATATGCATATACTTGAGTTCGGTCAAGTGGCCGGCGCGTGTAACAGAATGCTAACACTTGCACATAACTGTGAGCGCGCCGATCGACTCATATTTCGGCCACCGGGGTTTTGTTTATGTAAACACTGCAACAAAGTGTTACAGTGTGTTCACTTTAAGTACTCTTGGTACAGTAGATATTCAATATATATGCATACTACAATAATAAAAACTTAAAAATAACAAGAGAAAAAGAAATTTAAACAAATAATAATAACATAAAATAGAATATTATTGTTTTTATACCCTTGCAGAGGGTATTATAATTTTGAAAAACTTTTTGTTTCTCAAAATATCTCAGCCAAATATACACATTGTGTTTTTGATTAAGTTTTAAACAGGCTGACTAAATTTGGTGTAAGCCGGACTACTATATCTTATAGCTGCCATAGGAACGATCGGTTGGAAATAAACATTTAATATGAAAAACTTTTTTGTTTCTCAAGATATTTCAATCAAATATACACATTGTGTGTTTGATTAAGTTTTAAACAGGCTGACCAAATTTAATGTTAGTCGGACTACTATATCATATAGCTGCCATAGGAACGATCGGTTCGAAATCAACATTTAACAAATTTTGTAAAGAATCTGACGGCTTACACAGGGCACTGCAAGGGTATCCAAACTTTGCCGCGCCAAAGTTAGCTTGCGCTATATTTCTTATTGAATTTGTGCCCGGTGTCGGACACAACCCAAGATTTATTTAACTTGATCTTATAGCTTAGTTTACAGTGTTTATACTTAATTGGCTAGATTTACAAACAAAAAACAATAGCTAAAGCAAGGATGAGGAGTGCAGTGAGGTCGTCTAGGTTGTAGAACGTTGCAAGGTTGTATCAGCCGTATGTTGTCAATGGTAAGTAGATAGGTAGTGCTGGGTAAAGTAGATGAATGGGTTGAGCGAAACGGGTATGTTTTGGGCGGGTAGCGGGAATTTTGATGCTGATGAGCAGAGGCGATGAGCCAATGGTATGACGTTTCAGGCAGGAAGATGATCTCGTTCTTGATGATGATGTTGAGGTTGACGATAACAATTAGAATTCCCTGTCGGGCGGCTTGCGAGAGCGTAATTCTGTAGGCCATGTGCGTTGAAGGCGCACAGATGCACAGCCATACAACTCGATACCATAATGCCAGCAGGGAGCTATTATTTGCTTATAAATAAGCAGTTTGTTGGATAAGGAGAGGCGGGATCGAGGATTAAGGAGCCAATAGTACCTTTTCAATTTATTGTGTATTGAACCAAAGGAGTTTTCTCTCAAGGTATAAGCCAAGATATTTAACACTGCTAGATGGAGGAACTTTTATGTTATTAAGTGTAACGTCTGGCCAGACAATTCTATTTTGAAGTGAGAATATCACGTGTGTTGATTTCTTTTCATTTACTTTAATGTTCCAAGTCTTAGCTCAGTTTTCAAATGCGTCTAGATGTTTTTGCATACTATTTGTGATATACGGAATCTGTCCGCGTATGCAAAAAGCAGTGTCATCGGCGTATGTAGCTGTTAATGATTTGCTGTATGCGTTTTTAGACCCAGTACTTTAAAAAAGTACAAATGGGTCTATTAAGTTTGTGAAAAAAAAATGTGCGTAACAGGCGGAAGGAGGCGTGGCAGACCCCATAAAGTATATATGTATATTCTTGATCAGCATCAACAGCCGAGTCGATATAGCCATGTCCGTCAGTCCGTCTGTCTGTCTGTCCCTTTTTTGAGTTCCTAGATCTCAGAGACTATAAGAGCTAGAGAAACCAAATTTGGCATGTACGTTCATCTACAAGTCCCATTGTTCAAGTTTCTTTTAGATTTTCGCCACGCCCCTTTCCGCCCCCAAAAATTGAAATATAAAACATTGAAGTCGAATTACAAGAGCTCCTTTAGGGTTAGCGCCTTTATTTTTGGTACATATAGTAAACACTATGGTCCAAAGCAGTCCAGAAAATTTCGTTCCAATCGGATGATAAAAGCGGAAGTAATTCAACTAACAATGTTACGGACAAAAGGAAGAAGAAGAGACGCCAGCGACGTCTATGTTTATGAAGTGGCGCCATCTATTGAATGGTACGCAAATTGAAGAGCAATCTAGTGAACGCTTTGCACTCAAAAAGTACTGGGTCTCCTACTGTCGAGCTTGCTTCACTGTAGCTTAGTGCATTTTTAATTGTGTCAAATGTAGACGGCATGTCATAAGTGTAGATATTATAAAGCAATGGGGCCAAATCACTACCCTGATGAACACCAGCCAATATATGTCTTTTGCTTGAAAATATGCCCCTGTCTTTCACAACAAACGAACGGCTTGATAAAAATGATTTTATAAAATGAAAGAGAGGATCTGAAATTTGACAGCTGAGTTTGTATAACAAACCTTCGTGCCAAACGCGATCGAATGCTTAAGCGATGTCAATAAAAACTGCTGAAGTACTATTGCCGGATTCAAATTCTGTGTTAATATGATGCATTATTCTATGGATCTGTTGGATTGTACTATGTCCCTCTCGGAAACCGAATTGATGCTCAGGTATAAGACTACAAAGATCTATTTGCTCAGAAAGGCGGCTATAGATTAGCTTCTCAAATAGTTTCGAAATAGAAGGAAGCAGGCTGATGGGACGATAGCTAGAGACCTTTGATACACTTTTAACATCACTTTTAGGTATCATAGATATATTTGCACATATCCATGCAATAGGAAAATGACGCAAAACTAATAGGGAACTAACAGTTTCAACATCTTTGTGTGGCAAAGATTTTTGGAGGAAATTGTCTAATTTGTCACAACCAGGAGCTTTATTAGTTTCCAACTGTTTGATTGCAGTGTGGCCAGAATCATTTCAACGTTTTCGGATGGACTCAAATTATGAGGCGTGAATCGATTCTCGAGCTCATCAGCAAATGCCTCTACCTGCTCCTCGACTGTTTGACACCAATTACCATGCTGATCTTTAACTGCAAAGTGATTGTATGGTTGTTGCTTTAAACCAGGGGTGCGCAGCGCCTATGCACACGACGCACATTTGTTTTTGCTTTGCACATAGCTTATGGGAGTGCGTGAAGCTTGCACACTGGTAAGGTTCTGGCGCACATGGCAAATTACACAAAAAATTTTGCGTAATTTACCCTCCCCTATTTTTTGTTGCCTGCAAAGCAAAAACAATTTTTCACTGCACGCTTTACACCGAACCTTCGCTTCTTGCAAACCAAAAACAATTTTGTTGCTTTGTTTTGTCTTCACTATTCCGAATGTATTTTGTTGTTGTCTTTTCGTTTGCCGTACACTGTACAAATTTTTTTAGAACTTCAGCTCTTTTCTTCCTTAAAAATTACGCGTTTATAGTAAAGGGACCATTCCATTACAGTTTATTCATGTACCTGTCAAAACTGTAGGACACTTATATGGATAACACTTGTAATGGGATGAATATTTTGGAATGATAAATTGTATAATAGGCGGGTGAGAAATCTTTAATGAAATGATCAGGTGCAATGGGTGCAAATATGGCTACCTGCCATAAAAATGATGAGTATGGGTAAAAGTACCTGTCTTAAAAAGCGTGAAATACCCTTTTTCAGCTAAAACACCATGCATCAATTAAAAAAAGTATTGCGTAAAAACCGCGGATTTATGATCGCACTTGCCAAAATTGTATGTATGATCTTACCTAAATTTAAGAAAAGTCACCTGTTGTCCATGTATTTGTTTTTTGCGAGGTTTTAAGTTAAGTGCTCCAATTTGGTTTTTTTAGTAACAATTTTGCAAATCAAGTGCGCGGATCTTAACAGTGAATCGAAAGTATTTTTTTTTTTAAAAACAATATTCTGTGAAGTTCCGTGATTTTTATACCCTTGCAGAGGGTATTATAATTTTGTCACGAAATGTGTAACGCATTGAAGGAAGCTTCACAGACCCCATAAAGTATATATATTCTTGATCAGGGCGACGAGCTGAGTCGATATAGCCATGTCCGTCTGTCCGTCTGTCTGTCTGTCCGTCTGTTTCTATGCAAACTAGTCTCTCAGTTTTGAAGCTATCTTGATGAAACTTGGTACAGGTCCGTCTTTTCGCTGCACGCAGTACATATGTCGGAACCGGCCGGATCGGATAACTATATCATATAGCTGCCATAGGAACGATCGGTTGGAAATAAACATTTAGTATGAAAAATTTTTTGTTTCTCAAGATATCTCGACCAAACTCACAGATTGTGTGTTTGGTATAGTTTCAACATCCTTACCGAATTTGGTTTAAATCGGACAACTATATCATATAGCTGCCATAGGAACGATCGGTTGGAAATATAAATTTAGTATGAAAAACTTTTTTGTTTCTCAAGATATCTCAACCAAATATACACTTTGTATGCTTGATTAAGTTCTAAACAAGCTGACCAAATTTGGTCAACATCGGACTACTATATCATATAGCTGCCATAGGAACGATCGGCTCGAAAACAACATTTAGTATGAAAAACTTTTTTGTTTCTAAAAATATCTCAAACAAATATACACATTGTGTGTTTGAATAAGTTTTAAACAGGCTTGCAAATTTCGTTTAAATCGGACTACTATATCATATAGCTGCCATAGGAACGATCGGCTAAAATCAACATTTAACAAATTTTGTAAGAAATCTGTCGGCTTACACAGGGCACTGCAAGGGTATCCAAACTTTGGCGCGCCAAAGTTAGCTTGCGCTATATTTTTTATTGTGATTTTGTGATCCTTGTGCGCAGATATCTCTCCAAAAGTTTTTTTAAAACAATATTTTGTGAAGTTCTGTGATTTTTATACCCTTGCAGAGGGTATTATATTTTTGTCACGAAATGTTTAACGCATTGAAGGAAGCCTTACAGACCCCATAAAGTATATATATTCTTGATCAGGGCGACGAGCTGAGTCGATATCCCATGTCCGTCTGTCTGTCCGTCTGTTTCTATGCAAACTAGTCTCTCAGTTTTGTAGCTATCTTGATGAAACTTGATACAGGTCCGTCTTTTTGCTGCACGCAGTACATATGTCGGAACCGGCCGGATCGGATAACTATATCATATAGCTGCCATAGGAACGATCGGTTGGAAATAAACATTTAGTATGAAAAACTTTTTTGTTTCTCAAGATATCTCAACCAAATATACACAATGCATGTTTGATTAAGTTTTAAGCAGGCTGACCCAATTTGGTGTAAGTCGGACTACTATATCATATAGCTGCCATAGAAACGATCGGTTTGAAAACAACATTTAGTATGAAAAACTTTTTTGTTTCTCAAAATATCTCAACCAAATATACACATAGTGTGTAAGACTAAGTTTTAAACACGCTGACCAAATTTGGTGTAAAGCGGACTACAATATCATATAGCTGCCATAGGAACGATCGGTTCGAAAACAACATTTAGTATGAAAAACTTTTTTGTTTCTCAAGATATCTCAACCAAATACACACATTGTGTGTTTGATTAAGTTTTAAGCAGGCTGACCAAATTTGGTGTAAATCGAACTACTATATCATATAGCTGCCATAGGAACGATCGGTTCGAAAACAACATTTAGTATGAAAAACTTTTTTGTTTCTCAAGATATCTCAACCAAATATACACATTGCATGTTTGATTAAGTTTTAAGCAGGCTGACCAAATTTGGTGTAAGTCGGACTACTATATCATATAGCTGCCATAGAAACGATCGGTTCGAAAACAACATTTAGTATGAAAAACTTTTTTGTTTCTCAAAAAATATCTCAACCAAATATACACATTGTGTGTTTGACTAAGTTTTCAACACGCTGACCAAATTTGGTGTAAATCGGACTACAATATCATATAGCTGCCATAGGATCGATCGGTTCAAAATCAAAATTTAACAAATTTTGTAAAAAATCTGACGGCTTACACAGGGTACTGCAAGGGTATTCAAACTTTGGCGTGCCAAAGTTAGCTTGCGCTATATTTTTTAATTGTGATTTTGTGATCCTTGTGCGCACATATCTCCCGCTAAAGGTGTTTTTAAAAAAAAACCACTTTTGTGATGTTCTCTGATTTTTTTTATAATTGTGATTTAGTGACTGTTCTAAAAATTAAAAGGGTTTTCGTGATATTTGTGTGTTTTCCACAGGTCGTTAAAATGTGTGATCAATTGGCAAGCGTTTTTTTCGCCAAAAACTCTAAAATTGAATTGCAGTGTTAATTGTGCAAAAAAATATTGTTGGCAAATACAAAATACAATCGTGAAAGGCATTTCTTAATATGTCATCCACAATGGTAAGCTTGATGGCGGAGCATAAGAACATTATTCAACAATTTTGTGACTAACTATTGCTCAACAATGTAAGCCGTTTTCAGATGGCCCTTATATTAAAAATGTATGCCAGGATATGTTAAGCTGTTTTGGAGAATATGGAAATATTTCAGCTGAATTAATTGAGACTGTTTCCTTATCAAGATCTTCGGTGACCAGCAGAATTCAGAATCTCAATTCTTATTTAGATAAAATTTTAAATGAAAAGTTGAAGTCATGTTCATATTTTTCTATTGCATTAGAAGAGTCTTGCGATAATAATGACATTAGTCAATTCGAATGATTGACTACGAATTTAATATAAATGAGGAGATTTTTGTACTAATTCCACTTCTTGAAAACACAAAGGGAGTCGATATTTTTAATGCGGTGACAGAAAGTTTAAAATTAAAAGAAGAATCAAAAAACTTTATTGGACAGTAAGAAGAAATGACATTCAGGTACCATCATTTCACTGTGCGATTCATCAAGAGTCTTTGTGCTCCAAATGGACGAATAATATTCACGCAATGAATGTTGTTGTCAAAATCGTAGACAAAATCAGAGAAGGACATAACTCATTAACACATCGCAAGCTTGAACTTTTTCTTGAGAAATGTTAAAATCAATGCAAGGACTTGCTTATGTACACGGAAGTGAGATGGTTTAGTCGAGGAAAATGCCTTGAGCGATTCTTTGAGCTGAGAAAAGAAGTTGTTGAATTTGATTTGTTGAATGAAATAAAGTCCCTAAAATTCAACATCAGTCTTGCATTTTTGACTGATCTCACAAAACACCTTCATCATCTGAATAGTTCTCTTCAAGGCCAAAATAAACATATTTTTGATTTAATCAGTTGCATCGATGGCTTTATAAAAAAAATGAATTATTTTTGTTTGACTTACATATGAAAAAATTATTTACTTTTCCTTGTTTAAAATTAGTCTTAGATGAATTTCAAATAACAAAATATGATTTTACAGAATTTAAAAACCATATACATTTATTGAAAGAAAATTTTGAAAAAAGATTTCAAGATTTTGAAATAATAAAAAAGAGTTCGAACATTTTTTATAACCCATTGACTTGTAATATACTTGACCAAAATCCTGAGTATCAACAAGAACTATGCGTTTTGCAATGCGACTTAGAATTAAAGTCATATAATTTGAATGGAATTAATTTTTGGAATACAAAAAGAACAAGAAAATACCCTTTACTTAGAAATAATATTTTAAAAATGTTCGAAATGTTTGGAAGTACATACATTTGTGAAAGCGCCTTTTAATCATTTAAATTAATGAAAAATTGTCACAGAAATCGATTGACAAATAATAACCTCGAAGCGCTACTTAAATTGTCAATAGCCAAAATTAAAATAAATATTGATGAATTTCTGAATCAACATTAATAAACATTTTCCATTTTTTTTAAAGAAACATTTTACTATTTTTTTCAGTGTACACATTGAAATAAATATAACTGTTCGTTACTTGTGTACGTGCGACTTTCTATGTTTGCATTGGTGCGTGCACATCCATAAGGCAGCTTTGCGCACCCCTGCTTTAAACCCTTGCAAGCACGCCACAAGTTAAAGCCACCTTTTTTGTTTGGGTCAGCATTTAATAAAATCGAACTGAAATGGTCAGACCGAATCTGCTGGAGGGTCTGTGAAAGCTGACGGCTGGTTTGCTGCCAGGCAATTCTATCTTCAAAGTGTCTGCTGCGTGTGTAGCGTTTTCGCAATCTCCGTTTCAGACGAACCAACTCTATAACTTCACCACGAAGTGGTGGTCGAGAAAGATCTGAAGGTTGTCGTAGACGATGGTCTGAACTAAAGGTGTTGTGAGTTGAAGAACAACGATTTATGGGACGAGTTGATGCCAATTTGGCTGCATCATATATTTTATTTGTAAACACATTAATCATGTCATCTGCGTCAGCTGTAGAAACTATTTTTACATTTAAATCTATCTCTGAGTGTAATTTTCTGCGAAAAGCTTTAAGATTTGAATGTCGAGTTAATATTCTATGGTTTTGTGTAATAAAGCGATTTAGGGCTAATGCAAAGTCTATTATTATTGGAATGTGATCGCTGGATAGGTCCATAACACGGCGAATTGTAAAGCGATTTGGTGAGATGCCATTTATGATACCAAAATCAAGGACAGAAGGAGTATTACCATTGCTGGGAAAATGTGTGGGCTCTGCTGTAGTTAAAACATTGTATTGTGAAGAAGATAGAACAAATCTAGAAATTAAATTACCACGAGGGCAGCTATTGTAATTACCCCAGAGTCTTGCTTTTGCATTCCAATCACCACCGATTAGGCAATTGGGTCCAATTGTATTGAAAAAGTTACAAACCATACTGTTCGTTATAACATTTCTATAGCCAGGTGGCCAATAGCAAGCAGCAATGCTGATTGCTCCCAACTCTGTGGGAATGGACACTCTGGCAGCTTGCACATGACGCTCTGAGATACCTGCAAGTGGTTAAAAAGTCAACGTTTTTGTGATCAATACAGCTGCGCCGCCTATGCAAAGTCTACGATTTGGATTGTTAGAATTGATGATATTGTAACCAGGAATATTTATATAGCTATTTTGATTGAAATGGGTTTCACTAATGAGCATAATATCTATGTGATTAATTCTGAGAAATTCTGTAAGTTCATTTGTTTTTCTTGTTAGACCATTGGCATTCCACATTCCCACTCTGATACCGTTCATATTGAAACAGACTGACAAGCCAAAGATTCTGCACCACTAACTGTTGGTGAAGAACTATTATTGTTGTTATTACCATTACTATTACAATTATTTGCAACTGATAATGCTGGTGTAGGTGATTGTTGTTGTTGTGCCACTGTGGCTGTGGCTGCAACAGAGGCGTATAAGTTTGGAGTTACAGTTGGTGTAAGAAGTTTGTAGAGCTCCTTCATTTGACATTGAATTTCACCTATCATATTAGCGTGTTTGTCTAAAAGTTTAAAGATATTATTAAGTGCTTCCTTGTCATTGTTGTTGTTGTTGTTGTGGTTTTTTGGTTGTGGGGGCTCAATATTTACTTTGTTGCTGACGAGAATGATTGGCTCGTGCCGTTTGAGGGTTGCATATATTTATTGCTTGATGGCTATTATGTTGCACATGAGGCTGTGTAGTCTGAGCCCGAGTTTGATTTTGATTAACACGTTGATTGGGTAAAGATATTGCATTTGAATTTAATCTTGTTGCCTGCGTTTTGTTGCTCAAAAGTTTTAAATAGTATAGACATCCACCATAATTTGCTGTATGATCACCCTGACAGTTGCCACACTTTGCTGGCACATCTTCAGATTTTGTGCAAGTCCTCGTTAAATGATCTTTACCACATTTAACACACATTGGTGTCTTTGGCAATATTTGGCTGTGTGATTAAATTTCTGACAGCGCATACACTGTATCAACTTATCATTTTTGCGGCGCCATTCGACACTAATTTGAACAGTTGCACAGCGATGTTACCTCAAAGATTTTCGTATTATTTTCATTATTAGGACACTAATTCGATAAAGAACATATTGGGTGAAAAAGTCCCAGTACCACGATTGTTTTTGTATACTTGCTGGTACCGAGAAGCCTAGGTCAGTTAGTGCAATTTTAACGCTATTTACGGGGGTGGAAAAGTGTATACCGCGTATGACAATGCGTAACGATCGCTCTAAGCGGGGCTGGTATGTGTGATAGTCAATGTTGTTTGCAAAAAATAATGGAATAAGTGCACTATATGATTTTATTGTTTGAGGATTGAAGAAAATTTGGTTCGAACCACCTAATTTTATGGAGTACGACTCCCTATTGACCTGATTATTGATTATACTGATGAGCTCTTCAAATTCCCTTGAGAATTTTATTCAAATTTTTGGTGGCTTCGGATCTGAAGTTTTATTGATATTTCCAACATTTTGATTATTGCCTGACACGGGTATAGCATTTGTTGGTTCTGCCTGCTGTTGGGATATAGATGCCTGAGTTGGCAATTTAGGAGTAGCATTTGCTTTGGACACCTCAGATACGTTGACAGCATACGCGTCATCAGAATCGTCATCATAAGTGTCCATTTCATTCTCGTCATCGTAATCAGCATCATCATCGTCATTTGCATTCGATGTAGTTGACTCAAAGTCACTGTTTCGTAAAACGTTTAAGGGACGACTTAATCTATTTCTGGCTGCATCTTGCTGCTCTGAACGCGAATTGAAAGATTTTGACCGCATTTGAATACGCGATTCATAACGCCGAGCATCTCGACCGACTGATAGTTTGGAAATAGTTGCCATAGTTTAAAGCGCTATTACCTTAATTTTTCGCTAATTCAGCTATTTTCTGTTTCTGACCTTTTTTTATTTCTTATATATAAATTATACATGTATATCTGTGTAAATCTACATATCTAAATAAAATTTTAATTTCAAATTATCTGTCTCTGTCACTATCTCTATTTAATTTTCTCTTAATTGCTAATTGCTATGTGTTGCAACATTCGCAACACAGCTGCAAGATCAAGAAAGAAAAAGAAAATTTGAGTCCAGACTCAATCTCAGACTCAAACACACACTCAATCCATCCATCAACGTCTTGAGCATGCCAGGTGTGAAGGAGCTAATGGAGGCAAGCGCAAAAGACGAGAGAGAAGGGAAGAGTGGACAGTGGGACATTGTGATATTGTTTCTCTTCATTTTATATAAACACTAGGGGTTGCCGCTCGCTTCGCTCGCCAACTCCCGGCTCGCTACGCTCGCTGCAATCTCGGGAGAAATGTGTAGTGAATATAGGGAACACTTCCCACAGCTATACCCAGACCTTATGTCATTTCTAATAAGAAAGCGATAAATGTTAATTAAATTTTTCCCTGCAATCGGACTTAAAATAATATTACTTTGTATAAGCAGGAGGCAAGCCCTCTAATGCTTGCTTCGCTGGCCAGTCCCCGGCTCGCTACGCTCGCTGAAATCTCGGGAAGAAATGTGGAGTGAAAATAGGGAACACTTCTCACAGCTATAGCCACACCTTATGTCATTTCTAATTAGATAGCGAGAATTGTAAATTCAATTTTTCCCTGTAGTTGGACTTAAGATAATAGTAATAAATAGTACTTTATATAATACTAGGGGTTTGCCTCCTGCTCGCTTCGCTCGCCAATCCTCGGCTCGCTACGCTCGCGGAAATCTCGGGGAAACATGTGGAGTGAAAAAAGGAAACATTTCTCACAGCTATAGCCAGACCTTATGTCATTTCTAATTAGATAGCGGGAATTGTAAATTCAATTTTTCTCTGTAGTTGGACCTAAGATAATAGTAATAAGTAGTACTTAATATAATATAGAGAATTTACATTTTCGCTGCTCGCTGTTTTAAAGTTTTCGCTGCAATTGGATTATTGCAGCAAGAGCGAGTAACAGTGCCTTATACTGAAAATTGATTTTGAAAGTCGCAACACTAATGAATCGTAACATCCCCCCCCTCCTCCTCCCCATCCCCCAGTCCATCTTCTTTTGATTGTTTATTAATAGCATTAAAAGCCACTGTTCCTATGGCAGCTATACGAAAAAGTGATCCGATCTTGACCAAATTTTTACAGAATGTTACAATGAGTACGAAATCCATAATCTGTAAGTTTGGTTGAGATATCTCAAAAAATAACAAAGATCTTCATACAAAGTTTTAATTTGCATCTGGTTGTTCCTATGGCAGCTATATGATATAGTGGTCCGATCTTTACCAAATTTTCTCAGGATGTAGCAGTGAGTAAGAAATACATAATCTGTGAGTTTGGTTAAGATAGCTCAAAAAACAAACAAAAATTTCTTACTAAGCAATTTTGACCTTTGACCCTCCATTTTAGCCCCTTCCAGTGGGGATATCAAAAAATCCCGTCTTATTGCACGATAATTATGTCTGAGCTATGTTGTGTAAAAATTTCATCTCAATGTCTTGAACCGTTTGGACTACAGCGTGATGACTCAGTCATTCAGTCAGTCAGTCAGTCAGTCAGTCAGTCAGTCAGTCAGTCAGTCAGGACAAAGAGTTTTATATATATAGATATATATGTTGATAGAGATAGTTGATTGAAAAATTTAATTATTGATAACATGACTGATCCCATATTCAATATTCAAAATAGGATAACATTAATATGACAGTTCAGTCGATTGTTTTTTCTGAGCAATGGTATAGTTGTGATTAAATTGTCTCTAATTATTATATAAACAAGTAAATGTATTGGCCAACTTTCAGAAATAATTTTATATGTAAACTAGTCAAGTCATGTGTTGGTGTCAAGTGCCGCATCAGCATAAATATTTTGATTAGCCATAAGCCAGCATGTATTGATAAGTATATTGATTGGAGAGTTCCCAAGTGGATATTCTCTCGTAACTGCATTTAAATAATCAATGATCGCTAAGAATTGTCAGCAAAAACGGTACTGATGATAGAGATTGGCGTCTCTTCCTCGAGTCAGCTAAAACTCTTAATTTTTACAAAATTGGATAAATGTTGATTTCGAACCGATCGTTCCTATGGCAGCTATATGATATAGTAGTCCGATTTACACCAAATTTGGTCAGCCTGTTTAGAACTTAATCAAACACAGAATGTGTATATTTGGTTGAAATATCTTGAGAAACAAAAAAGCTTTTTATACTAAATGTTTATTTCCAATATATATATGATATAGTGATCAGATCCGGCCGGTTCCGACATATGTACTGCGTGCAGCAAAAGACGGACCTGTACCAAGTTTCATCAAGATAGATTCAAACTGAGAGACTAGTTTGCATAGAAACAGACGGACAGACGGACAGACGGTCAGACGGACAGACGGACATGGCTATATCGACTCAGCTCGTCGTCCTGATCAAGAATATATATACTTTATGGGGTCTGTGAGGCTTTCTTCAATGCGTTACACATATCGTGACAAAAATATAATACCCTCTGCAAGGGTATAACAAGTCTATTTATCCTTCTATTGTAGTTAGTGATGATGATGCCGGTCCATCATCAAATATTCTTTTGCCTTCCATATCTAACACATTTCCTCTGTCTTCTTTGCCTGCACCCAAGCCTCTTGTAGCTGTTCCTTAAGGAAACAGATATTTATCTCAGGTTGCATCCGGATACTTCGATTGATGACGTAAAAGCGTACATATGTTCAGTCGAAGTTTCCTAGTGCTAAATTCTTATAAATTTAAATTTTCTTGTGCTAGAGACATATATTCTTTTAAATTGAATGTGCCGCCGGAATTATTCACAACAATTTGTTGTAAAAAAATTTGGCCTAATGATTTACTTATCAAAAAATATTACTTCGCATAAAAGAAGTAGACCTACTGTCTCGTTACTAATAAATTTATTTACAGTTGAACCAGTTGATCCATCGAATCTTTCAAAAAACTAAATTTTCCTTTCCTGTTAGCGTACCAAAATGTTAAAGGCCTTAAGTCTAAATTAACTAATCTATATTCAAATAGTATTTCTTTTGATTGTAAAATTCTTGCCTTCACTGAAACTTGGTTAAAGCCTGAAATACACCACTTATAGATTTGACCGTTTGTCCCGAGTGGTTAGCGGCGAATTAAACGCAGTTGATTCAGACCTTCCGTTGGAATTATTAGTTGCTTACCTAATAGAAATTGTTGCAATTAAATTAAGTTTTTAACAAACTTCTGTTTATATAACCGGCTCCTATATCCCGCCGCAATCGGATCTTTCTGTTTATCTCGAACACTTTTCTAATATACGTTTAATATCTTCTAAACTTTTGGATAGATATTTTTTGTGTGTATAATTTACCTGATATATCTTGGGGTATTATTGATAATCTGGTTGTTCCTACTAGTTCTCATAAGTATATAAATAGCATCCTAGATATTTCACGTTATCAAGTAAACAATATTTGTAATTGTAACAACCGTCTTCTGAACATAATATTTGTATCTGATCCTTCAGTTTGTGCTGTTAGTAGAATAGATCCGTTCGTGCTTCCCGAAGATTTATTTCACCCTACGTTAGAAATGGATCTTGATCTTCCTATTCCTGAGCAAACTGTGCACCCTTAAGCAGGATCTAAACCTCGCTGTCTTAGAAAAGCCGATTTTAACAAATTAAATATTCTCATTATTAATCATAACTGGTCCCAGTTTTTTGCGAGCAATAACTTAGAAATTGCTCTGTGTCGGGGTTGATCGGGGTTTACACGAGAGCTATAAAATCAAAAAATTTTAAAATTGCGATATTTTAAAAAATATAAGCGTACCCGGAACAATGTCGATTTTTCACGTTATACTATTGCTAATTGTAATTTTAACTCACTTAACTTGCAACTTTACAACGAATATTTGGGTCGCTGCCGGCTTCAGTTTGCTCAGGACCCTAAACGATTCTATAATTTTTTAAATTCTAAACGTAAATTATCTTTGTTACCTCATTCAGTTTCATATGAAAATACGACGGCAAATAATGATCAGGCTGCAGCCGATTAATTTGCAGAATTTTTTCAATCTACTTACTCTGTTAATAGCTACTCTCCTAGTACATCCTATTCCTATAATTTGCAAAAACCTGACTTTATTCCGGAACCCGTGATCACTAAAGACTCAGTATTATGTGTACTCAATTAAATTAAGCCAGATTTCTCCCCAGGCCTCGACGGGTTGCCAGGATGCGTACTAAGGTACTGCGCTGGCTCTTTATATCTACTCTTACATAGACTATTTACTTTATCTGTTGCATCTTGCTCATTCCCTTCTGTTTGGAAGGAATCACATATCATTCCGTTACACAAAAAGTGGCCCTAAGAGTTGCGTTAACAACTATAGGCCAATTTCAAAATGTCTGCTTCACCTAAACTTTTTGAGAAAATTATTACTTACAACTTACTCATTTTGTAGTTCTATAATTTCACCTTATCAACATGGTTTTGTGAAACATAGATCTACAACCACAAACCTGCTCGAGTTTTCTTCTTTAGTGATCAAGGGCTTTAAAAATAATATGCAGACTGATGTTGTTTATACCGACTTCAGTAAAGTATTTGACTCTGTTAAGCACTGTATTCTTCTTAATAAGTTGAGTTTAATTGGATTTCCATATAATCTTCTTATATGGTTATCCGATTACCTTACTAACAGAACTCAAAACGTTGTCTTTAAGTCGGCTATTTCGAGTCCCGTCCTGGTAACGTCTGGAGTTCCTCAGGGTAGTCATCTTGGACCTCTGCTTTTTAACCTCTTTAATAACCTTCCTAAGAATCTTCCTTCTATTATTCTATACTCTAACATTTTAATGTATGCTGATGATGTGAAGTTGTGTCTGTCATTTACGGACAGTTCCTACTCTGATTTACTGCCGATCTTGCACGCTTTAAAATGGTGCAAATTTAATTTTTCGAAGTAAGAAAATCTGCTGCTGTTTATTTTTTTAAATTTTTATAAATTTTTGACCTGATAATTCTTCTAACTGTCCTAAATGCAAGGTTATGACTTTCTATAGACACTTGCATCACATCATCAATTATACTCTTGATTTGGTATCCCTTACTGAAGTAGATGAAGTAAATGATCTCCTCGACCATAGACTGAAGTTTAATGCACATGTTCCTTTAACGGTCAGTAGGGCGATTTGATACTTATACGACAAAATTACTTTATGTATCTCTTGTTCGTCCGATTCCGGAATATGGTTCGTGTGTTTGGTCTTCACAATACTCTAACCACCAGGATCGTATTGAATCGTCAAAAAAATAAAATTTCTTTAATTTGCTTTACGTGGTTTTAACTGGGTTTCAGGCTTAAATTTACCCCGTGTACTAGTAGACTTCTTTTAATAATATATGCTTGATGTCAATGTTTATGGCTTAATTAGTGGCTGGCGAAATTGATCCCTTAATCCTTCTATTCGAGTCAAATTAATTTCTCAGTTCCTGTCAGGTATACCCGTAATTATGTACCACTATCCCTTAATCTTTGTACTAATAACTATTCCCTGCATGAACCCTTTAGTCGACATTAAATATAACATGTTGCTAAAATAGTGGCTGGCGAAATTGATCACGCACTTCAAGGGTATCCGAACTTTGGCGCGCCAAAGTTAGCTTGCGCTATTTATTTTATCTGAAATAAGATTATGTGAAATGTTTTCTTTATTATGTTCTCCTTCTTTCTTTCTCTTGTACTTATAACAGTCCTTATTTATATGCCCTGCGTTACCACAGTGAAAACATTTTAGCGAAACGTTTATTTTGAAAATGATTTGGTTTGTTCTCTCTATTAACTGCTTGCAATACTTTTAGGCCAGTGTCTTTTGAAATTTTCTTTAATTTAATTTCGTAATAAAGGAGTCTATTTTTTACCAAAGCCAAAGTTATATTATTTTCCGCAGTGTTTCAATGCCGGTAAAGACGCCATCATAAGAGGATTGCAAAGTTAGCAACAAATGACTTACTTTATCCATCTAATCTAGACGAGCACTAGAAGCAATTAGATCCGTCACCAGGTCTTCAAAAAATTTAAAACGATTTAATAAATTCATATCAGCTTTCAATTTCAAAGATAATAATTGTTTTCCGACAGACTACTAAGATGCCTAACTTTTTCTTTCATATACATATTGCTTTTAAATTTGCAAACATTTCTTTGGCTGTACAGTGTACACTCACTTGTGGAAAAGCCTAAAAGTAAATCACTCAAATACTCAACTATAGTGTTTTTGGCCAGTTTTTCTAACTTGACCCAGTTTTTAATCATTTCTTCTTCACAACTACGACTTTCATCAATTACTTTTAGCGAATCATTTTCACTTAATGAACTCTAATTCGATATTTTTATACAGAGTATTTATCTCCATCAAATGGTTTAGTAATTATTTTTAATTTTTCCGTAGTTATTGTATATAATTAATCTGTACTTAGCTTTCAGGTATTGTCCGGGCCCATAACCTATTTAAAATTTGTGTGAATGTGTTCGTCTAACACACCCCAATCAGCTCCTCGTGGCAACCGTCATATCTGGTGATACCACAACAATCCAGATGATTCACATAGATCAAGCTTTCCCAATGAATAATGTAGTAAATTTAATATAGATAGTAAAAAAAGACCATTAAAACTTGTATTTGATACTTAATTTTTATTAAAAAGATAAGAAGTAATAGCTTTCCTAAAGTTCTCCGCAGATGAATTGCAGTCATATGCCACACTGCTGTGGCTAGGCTCAGGGCGCATATTTGTAGCATTCACACAAATTTCTGGAATGTTACAATTGTGACGATTCAGAAAATTTGCGGACACAACACGCAAAGATAATATGCGGAGCATTATCGACGTGGTTGTCTACTCGTTTACCTATCCTGCGAAACCGGGACTTCAGTTGTCCAAAAATATTCTCCAGAACGCTCCTCGACTTGGCCAATGCATAATTAAATGCCTATTTCTCCTCGTCATCGCCAGTGTCGAATGGATAAGGCTTTATGAAGCTCGTGGAGAATCGAAAGGCTGAAGCCCCTAGGAGCACAACAGGAACATCGACTCCGCTGATAGAGAACTCTCCCTAAAAAGCGGATTGTTGTCCACCATAAATTTTAAATTGGTGCTCTCATAGACCTGAGAGTCATGGCAGCGACCTTGGTCGCCGACGCTTACATAAAGAAATCTATAACTTATAGAAATAAAATTGTTAAATCTCCATCTGTCTGGGCATTTGAGAGTATATTACAGTGAAATTTGAATCCGTAGCCATAATATAAATACTAATTATATGTTATAGGATCGTCATGGTGCATTTTTGCAACTCGGATAAGTTCTTCAAAGAAAATTTCGAGTGGATAGAAGGTCCTTCAACATCTTGGTCGAGCTTGGAGAAAATGGATACAGTGCTGGGCAAAGCGATTCCCTTGGACAAACGCATTGCCATTGCAATGCAAACTGTGGGGTTCTCCGCAGGGTATCGCCTTGTAAGCAGATTATTCGGCGTTTCAGATTCGACACTTCGACCAGTCGAAGTGATGGCATTGTTGTTACACGGTAATATCTGGAGAGAGGTATTGCATCCCAGGATACAGATCCACTGCTCTGGATACAAGTAAGCCTATATATTCTAAGTTGCTTATTCAACAAAATAATTTTTTAGACCCAGTACTTTAAGAAAGTACAAATGGGTCTTCTAAGTTTGTGCGTAACAGGCAGACGTCGGCGTGGCAGACCCGATAAAGTATATATATTCTTGATCAGCATCAACAGCCTAGTCGATATAGCCATGTCCGTCTGTCTGTCGTCCGATTTTGTGTCACCTAGATCTCAGAGACCATAAGAGCTATAAACACCAAATTTGGCATGTAGGTGCATATATAATATATCTCCCATTTATCAAGTTTTACAATTTTGCCACGGCCCCTCCACCCACGGAATTTGAAATACAAAATTTCGAAGTCGAATTATAAGAGCACCTTTAATGCTAGCTTTTGATTTTTAGTACATATAATCTAATATATAATAGTCGAAGCCTGTCCTGAAAATTTCAATTCAATCGGATGATAAACGCAGAAGTTATTCAACTAACAATGTAACGGGAAAAGAAAGAAGAGACGCTAGCGACCTCTGTGCTTGTCAACTTATCTTCGTAGTGGCGCCATCTATTGAATGGAACGCAATATTGAAGAACAATCTCTAGTAAACGCTTTGCACTCAAAAAGAAGTGGGTCTCCTACTGTCGAGCATGCTCCACTGTAGCTTACTGCATTTTTTTTTTTTTTTGTAAATTATAACCTTAGAGTTTCTTTTAAATGCGTTGTTATTAGCGACCTTTTTATCTTTTAATCTGGATCTGTGTTTTTTGGAGATCTGTGTTTTTTGGAGAAGTTATTAGTTGCCAATATATTTCGACTAGTCGTCGCGATGGCTGTCGTCTTCAGGGTGAATCTATATGTATAAAACTCTTTGTCCTGATTCACTGCCTGGCAAGACATAACGCTGTAGGCCAAACGACTTAAGATATGGAGCTGAAATTTTTACACAACATAGCTGAGACATAATTATAGTGCAATAAGACGGGGTTTTTTGATATTCCTACTGGAAATGGTTGAAATGGGTGTCAAAGGTCAAAATTTCTTAACCAAATACATAGATTATGTATTTCTTATTCATTGTTAATTCAGTGAAAATTTGGTCAAGGTCGGATGACTATGTCATATAGCTGCCATAGAAACAATCAGTTGCAAATAAAACATTAGTATGATGACCTTTGTCATCAGAGATTATGTACTTACTGCTACATCCTTAAAAAAATGTGGTAAAGATCGGATGACTATATCATATAGCTGCCATAGGAACAGTGGCTTTTGATGCTATTAATAAGAAATCAAAACCAAACCTGCATTTCTTCTTAGTTTTAAAAGACGCGTTGCTTCTGTACGTCATAAGTAGGTGTCTGTATATATGTGCGCAGCTATCAGTGTCCGTTTTGTAGTTAAGTCTTTGGTGTATTGATAATGTGCAACGTTTCTTATAATGTTGTTCTTGTTGCAGTACTTTTGTTTATTCAAAATTCGCTGTTCGTCCGTTTTCTACGCAGTGTGTGGCTAATTCGGTCTTTTGTTTGTGTGTTTGTAGTCGAAGTTTTCTGTCTGATGTAGTATGTTGTGATAGTCTTCTTCTAAGTTTTGATTTTGTCGTTCCAAAATTAAATTGTGTTATTAAAATATATTTGTAGGGTTAACGTCGGTGTGTGTTCTATTTGTGTATCTTGTTCATTGTAGCATTCCGATTTATTTAAACGTTCAGAAAGGTTGGGTATGTAAAGTGACTGGCTCACAGCTTAAAGTATGCAGTGCAGATGCTAGACATCAACACTTTATAGCGACAGAACAAATAAGAGTATTAAAACCAAAAAGGTACCAAATGAAAGGAAAAACTGTTTACTTTAACAGACTGTTTTCATTTAATGTCCAAATATTCTATAAATTAACAAAAACAAACGAAATGTCGAAATACTGCTTTTTATAGGTCACAGCTTATTGTATGCAACCTCGAAAATATCAAAATATTTTTATACCCTCGCAGAGGGTATTATAATTTTGTCATGAAGTTTGTAACGCATTGAAGATCAGGGCGACAAGCTGAGTCGATATAGCCATGTCCGTCTGTATGTCTGTCTGTCTGTTTCTTTGCAAACTTGTATCACAGTTTTGAAGCTATCTTGATGAAACTTGGTGCAGGTCCGTCTTTTTGTTGCACGCAGTACATATGTATGTCGGAACCAGCCGGATCGGATAACTACATCATATAGCTACCATAGGATCGATCATTTCAAAATCAACGTTTAGTATGAAAACCTTTTTTGTTTCTTGAGATATCTCAACGAAAGTACAGATTTTTTGTTTGATACACATTTATACAGCCTGACCAAATTTGGTGCAAATTGGACTACTATATAATATAGCTGTAATAGGAACGATCGGTTCGAAATCCACATCTTACGGCTTATACAGGGCTCTGCAAGGGTATCCAATTTTTGGCGAGCCTAAGTTAGCTTGCGCTATTTTTATAGCCTTGCAGAGGGTATTATATGTATTTTGTCACGAAATGTGTAACGCATTGAAGGAAGCCTCACAGACCCCATAAAGTATATATATTCTTGATCAGGACGACGAGCTGAGCCGATATAGCCATGTCCGTCTGTCCGTCTGTTTCTATGCAAACTAGTCTCTCAGTTTTGAAGCTATCTTAATGAAACTTGGTACAGGGCCGTCTTTTTGCTGCACGCAGTACATATGTCGGAACCGGCCGGATCGGATAACTATATCATATAGCTGCCATAGGAACGGTCGGTTCGAAAACAACATTTAGTATGAAAAACTTTTGTTTCTCGAGATATCTCAACCAAATATACACATTGTGTGTGATTAAGTTTTAACAGGCTGACCAAATTTGGTGTAAATCGGAGTACTATATCATATAGCTGCCATGGGAACGATTGGTTCGAAAACAACATTTAGTATGAACAACTTTTTTGTTTCGCAAGATATCTAAGCCAAATATACACATTGTGTGTTGACTAAGTTTAAACAGGCTGACCAAATTTGGTGTAAATCGGACTACTATATCATATAGCTGCCATAGGATTTTTTTGTAGCCTCCACCCCTTATTTCAATTGTCAACAATGAAAAAAAGAAGAAGAACATAAAAATGAGCGCGCCAATAAAGACTACAATAAGAAAGCGTCGTCTTGATGCTTTTGCAAAATTTGAAAGGTTTAAGCTGATTGACACAGACAAAATGAAAAGTAAAAAAAATGGGACTTGTCCAACAAAATGCATTCGGACTGCAAGGCAGTGCACGCGGCTTGGACTTGGATCGGTGACGAGATGGGCAAAAGCGGTAAGTAAAGAGTAATACGTCTTCATTCGATAGCGAAAAAGCTAGATTTTCTGACAAGAAAAAGCTTTTCTGACAACGTTGTTTGAGGTGCTCATCGCTATGTGCGAGCGAGCGTCGAGAGTAATCAACGGTTCTTTCGTCGTTTGCCATCCACTATTCCGTCTAGGCAAAAGCATCGCGAGCGAAGCTTCCGCATGCATTTTTGTGTTCGGCAGTTTTAGTGCGTTGTTGACTTTCAAAGCAGCTGCATGGGCATAGCTGAATAAGTCGCGCGACATATCTCCGCCTAGTATACTTTTCGAGCGGAATTATGTCGTTTTTTTCTGGCGGAGTTATGTCGTTGTAGATTTTATAGGATTGTCTTGTCCGTTTGAGCGTAAAAAATGTTGCTAGTATACTGTAGTATGATTTTATATGGTAGGCGAAATATCTTATTGTTGATGTCCCAAAAATAATTTTTGTTGGCTGATCCGCTTAAAATTGGATAACACCTCAAGCATAAATTCTTGAAGTTGTGACATTTTGCATTGTTTAAACCTTTTCTTTCCCTGCACATCGAACCAAATAAGTAGACTAACAAGCGCTTCTCTTGAAGGAATTCAAGTCCTTGAGTCAGAAGCTTTTTCTGTAAGGAAGCGCTTGCAAAGAATATATGAATTAGCTGAGTTAATATTCAGAAAATTATAGAAAACCGAATCATATTATTTTTGCTCTTTGTTTTAGCTTTCCATAAGTTCGACTGGCAAATTAACTCATCAAATGTGAGCATTGTATTCCTTTAAGTATTCTGGACAGTTGATTTCATAACAATCCTATCGATTTGTTTTTAATATTATATCAAGGTGCTTTAGCTTTCCCATTATTAGGAATTGATATTATGAATAAATTTTTTGAAGCGGAGATATTTCGCGAAAAAATCATCGAAGCTATGTCGTTTTGGAAACGTCATATCTTCGCCATATCAAATATTTAATATCAAATATTAAAGCGACATAGCTTCTCGCGGAGATATATCATTCCCAGTTCAGCGGAGACATATCGCGCGGACTTAAGTCGCTACACCTAAAAAAACTAATCGAAATGAATCTGAGTAACTATATTCGAATACGAACAGCTCCGTTTATGTATGTAGTAAAATTAAATTTATTTAATTTTGGTCTGTGCCCAAAGATCCAAGAAATCTCAAGTTTTTTCCTGGATGGACTCCGATTTAGCATGAATTGTGAAATTTCGTTGACGTTGTTGTAGTAGCTGAGGTCTTTGTTGAAGCTGCTGTGGTTGTTGCACTTCTTGTTGTTGTAGCTGCTGCGGCTGTTGCATTTGTTGTTATTGTTGGTGTAACTGTTGTGGTGGCTGCACCTGTTGTTGTTGCAGTTGTTAAACATGCTGTTGTAACTGGTGCAGTTGTTGTTGTATTTGCTGTTGGTGGCCCCAATTTTGTGCTGGCGGCACATTTGGGTCAA
Organism: Drosophila testacea; assembly: GCA_035043265.1. Taxonomy (NCBI): domain Eukaryota; kingdom Metazoa; phylum Arthropoda; class Insecta; order Diptera; family Drosophilidae; genus Drosophila; species Drosophila testacea. The sequence goes on from JAWNND010000180.1 coordinate 133,451, forward strand.
AATTGGCGGGCGGGAGCCCACCATAACAACCTTGTTACGGAACTGTTTTTTTCCGTGGGCTCACACCGGCTGGCTCATCGGTACTCAGGGAGAGTATCGACCCTGGCCCACAGTCCGCACAATCGATATATTCATCGATACTTCCTGCACAAATCGGACCCTACACAGCACTAAACAAAACAGATGGTGAAATGCAGCAAAAACATAAACAAAGGAAACAAAACTGGAAAAAACGGAAACTAATTAACAAAGGTGAGTAATAAATAACAAAAACTATAACAATACTAATCAACGGATCCATCTCTTCCAAACAGGGCCACTTTTGGGACCCTGGCGTACCCTGCCTGAGATGACCACAACGACGCCATCTCCTTATGTTGGCCATTGCCAATGGTGGTGCACCGCATGATTTGGCATGTTGGTTCATCTATATCTCCCATTGACCAAGATTGTTTGGATTTTTGCCACGCCCCCTCCGCCCCCGGATATTGAAAAAAATCTTCAATTTCGAATTACAAGAGCCCCTTTAATTCTAACGCCTTGATTATTAGCACATATATAATAACACTATGGTCCAAACCTGTCTAGAAAATTTCATTCCAATCGGATGATAAACGCGGAAGTTATTCAACTAACAATGTTACGCGCAAAAGAAAGAAGAAGAGACGCTAGCGATATCTGTGTTTATTAACTTATCTTCGTAGTGGCGCCATCTATTGTATGGTACGCAACATTAATGAAAAGTTTTTAGTGAACGGTTTGCACTCAAAAAGAACTGGGTCTCCTACTGTCGAGCATGCTCCACTGTAGCTTACTTTATTTTTAGGCCCTGTACTTTAAAAAAGTACAAAAGGGTCTATTACGTTTGTCCAAAAAAAAGTGCGTAACAGGCAGAAGGAGGCGTGGCAGACCCCATAAAGTTTATATAATCTTGATCAGCATCAAGAGACTAGTCGATATAACCATGTCCGTCTGTCTGTCTGTCCCATTTTGTGTCGCTTAGATCGCAGAGACCATAAGAGCTAGAGACAGCAAATTTGGCATGTAGTTTCATCTATATCTCCCATTGATCAAGTTTGTTTTTGATTTTGCCACGCCCCCTCCGCCCACGGAAATTGAAATACAAAATTTTATTACAAGAGCACCTTTAATGCTGGCGCCTTGATTTTTGGTACATATAATACACACTATTGTCCAAACATGTCCTGAAAATTTTATTCCAATCGGAGGATAACACGGAAGTTATTCAACTAACAACGTTACGGGCCAAGGAAGAAGAGACACTAGCGACCTTGTGTCTATTGAATGGTACGCAATATTGGAGATCAATCTATAGTGAACGCTTTGCACTCAAAAGTACTGGGTCTCCTACTGTCGAGCTTGCTCCACTGTAGCTTACTGCATTCTTCTATCATGATTTGCGAAATTTCTGGGACCCTCTTTCTCTTCTTTTCTTGAGTTCTTTTTGCCTCATAATCGTTGGTGCAATACTGCACCCATATTATTCTCCATATGGGCCAATGGGCATAAGGGGCATTGAAGAATATTGTTGTCGCATTCCAACATTTCCACTCAAAGTCGGATAACTTGCGGGGTTGTCACCCAACCAAATACCTTCCCGATATTTTCCTCAAACGAAATCCCAGGAAGAATATCGATTTTCCGGATGCGTTTTACTGAGTATGGTACTGAATGCTCTGCATGAGTATAATTATTATATATTATTATGTTTTTGGGAAATTTTACTGCGACCTATTAGATCTATTGTACCCCTACAGAGTTTATAACTCTTCCATCAGCCCTATTTCTTGAATGAATTCAAGAATTTTTGTCGGGTTGAGGACTTCTATATTTCCTAGCTGAATAATATGGTTACCTAGTATCCTACATCTTCTCCTGGATAAGGCGGTACAGGTCGCTACTATATGTTCCGCGGATTCCTCTGCGGTATCGCAGTAGCGGCAGGCTCCGCTACTTACTATTCCTAGTTTATATAGGTGACCCCTCAGTCTACAGTGTCCTGTCAGAAGACCGGTCAGTATTCTGAGTCTGTTCTTTCCCATAGGTATGATTTGCTTAAATCGTTTTAGATTATAGCTACCTAAGAGACCCTTGGCCTGTCGCAAGCCTGGAGTGCTGACCCAGCCTGACTGGCGCAAATGCCGTTCTTCATCTCTGAGAGATTTCCGTATTGTGTGGTTACCTATGCCACAAAACTGCATAGTATTCTGCTAGGAAATTTTCTTAGTGCAAGGGTTGTCAATACGTTTGCGGAACTCTTAGCTTAGAGTCTAGAGTACGCTATCGGCCACATTTTGTATGTTGGCATCCCATTTTTGTGTATGTCTATCAAAATGTCCTTTGCGCAGCAGTGCTTTTTGAACGCATGCTGGATGGACAACGTTTATCTTGCGTTATCTTGTTGATGTTTTATTCAGGTACATATGTACATTAGGCCGGAGCGAAAAACACTTTTTTTTATTTTCCAATTTCTTGGGTGCGGAATCGTTGACCCGCTATAAAATAATAATGTATGCAATAAATCAGATTTTTTGGAGCCCATCCTGAGGTGGCGCACCGACGTTCTTTTTTGAAAAATCACTCAAAAATTGAAAAATTTGTGGAAAAATGTGATATAAAAAGAAAACCCGATCTTTTTCCACATAATGCTTATTTTTCATACATAGCCCTAACATTTTTCTTTATATAACTGTATCAACTGTTAAGATCGGCCTAAAAATGTAGAAACTAGAATTTTTTATATGGATATTAAATTGGGTAATAACCGTCAGTTTGAATATAAATCGTCAGCGAGCGAACACAATAAAATGTGTTTCGTAGTATGGAGCTTTTTGGTTAGGGGAAAGTAGAATGTAAGGATAAGTTCGTCATTCGTCAGCCGATTTTTATGAATGATGGCTTGTTTTGCTCGAGAAAGTCCAAACTCTATGCTCAGTTTGTCGAACTGAAGATATTTTTGCGATTTATATACTTTTTGAATTTTTCTTTGTACCTTTATCCGTGCTGTTTTCACAAAAAATTCAAATTTTTTAACTTTAAAAGACTCTAACATCATAACGATCATGCCGATTTTAAAACGTTGTATAGAAACGTTTTAGGAAATTTTATTACCTTTAGTTAGAGACTTTCTTTGTTGAAAACGCCAATCGCGTTTATGATTTATGCTCAAATAAGCTGAGTCATCTTTAAAAAAATCGAACAAAATTTAAAAAAATTCTATGTTGAAAACTAAGAAGAGGAAAATTTTTTAAAATTCGTTTTCGTATTTAGAAAACCAAAATCATATGAAAAATATAAAGATCTCTGAGGCAGGCAAAAAGTTTTAAATTGTATACTAGTGCACTGTTATAGTCACATGCAAGCTGACGGTTATTACCAAACTTTATATCCATAAAAAAAATTCTAGCTTCTACATTTTTAAACCGATCTTTACAGTTGATATAGTTTTATAAAGAAAAATGTTAGGGCTATGTATGAAAAATTAACATTATGTGGAAAAAGATCGGGTTTTCTTTTTATATCACATTTTTCCACAAATTTTTAATTTTTGAGTGATTTTCAAAAAAGAACGTCGGTGCGCCACCTCAGGATGGGCTCCAAAAAATCTGATTTTTTGCATACATTATTATTTTATAGCGGGTCAACGATTCCCTTCCAATAAATTGGAAAATCAAAAAAAGTGTTTTTCGCTCCGGCCTATGTGCATGTTCTCAAATTGGCCAATGATGGGGTAAGTCAAATGTGTAAATACCAACATAGAATGTCAGCATATGGAAGTATTATATATATAATAATATATATTATATATTATACTAGGGGGTTTGCCCCCTGCTCGCTTCGTTCGCCAACCCCCGGCTCGCTACGATCGCTGAAATCTCGGGGAGAAATGTGGAGTGAAAATAGGGAAAACTTCTTACAGCTATAGCCGGACCTTATGTCATTCTTAAAAAGAAAGCGGGAAATGTAAACTCAATTTTTCCCTGTCATTGGACCTAAAATAATAGTAATAGTACTTTATATAATATAGAGAATTTTCGTTTTCGCTGCTCTGTGTTTTAAAGTGATCGCTGCAATTGGATTATAGCTGCAAGAGGGAGTAACAGTGCCATATACTGAAAATTGATTTTGAAAGTCGCAACACCAATGAATCGTAACACCCCCCCCCCCACACACCACCTAACCATCTTCTTTTGATTGTTTATTAATAGCATTAAAAGCCACTGTTCCTATGGCAGCTATACGATATAGTGATCCGATCTTGACCAAATTTTTACAGAATGTTACAATGAGTAAGAAATAAATAATCTGTGAGTTTGGTTCTGAAAAAACAAAAAAATTTCATACTAAGCAATTTTGACCTTTGACCCCCCATTTTAGCCCCTTCCAGTGGGGATATCAAAAAATCCAGTCTTATTGCACGATAATTATGTCTCAGCTATGTTGCGTGAAAATTTCATCTCAATATCTTGAACCGTTTGGCCTACAGCGTGATGACTAAGTCAGTGAGTCAGTCAGTCAGTCAGTGAGGACAAAGAGTTTTATATATAGATAATAATATATTACATTTTTGTACTATCTCTATTCAATATTAATTAATTTAGTAATATTAATATTAAGGTATTGTACGAAAATGTTTATTGAGTGAAACTAAAGAATAAAGTTGAATAAGAAATATATGTATGTATACGCTTTTATTTGTGCAGCAGCCAGATCCCTAGGGAGGAGAAATGCCAGTCGAGCTCCAAATGGAATTTCCAAGAATTCCCAACTAGAATTTCCTTACAGCAGAAATGGAAACTGAATTCCTGCAGAATGAGTCTATGACGAACTCAGGAAAACGTTTGAGTTCGTATCGGAACCTGCCGTAGGGAAGTGTGGATTTCCTACCGAATTACACCGATCACGCTAATGTAAAAGCGAATGAGACTTTTACACGAACTCGGAGTGCAATCCTCTGAGTCGGGCTGCGGCAAATTGTTACATTTTTCTGCGGATTATTTCCTTCTGGGCAAGAGCGAGTAAGAGTGCACTATGCTGCAAATTTATTTTGAGTCGCAACAGCAAAGAATAGCACCCCCTTACCCTCTGCTTTTGATTGTTTATTATAGCAGCAAGAGCGAGTAAGAGTGCACTATGCTGCCTATTTTCATTTATATTCTCTTCTATACTACTCTATTCTCATTCGGACACATACATTCAAACACACAAAGAAACTTCCTAGTCGTAAGCCCCCTGTGGTTATCGCCGGGTAGCTTCAGTGATTATTCCCGACCTACGAGGATTGCTCCGGTATTTTTGTGATGAAAATCCCCCAGGATTTTAACTCGGGAGTTCCTAGTGTTCTCGAGGAGGGAAACAATATGGTTTCCAGAGTTTTCCTTGAAACACAACTAGAAATTAGTAGTTACATTTTTTTTTTTTAAAAAATTTAAAAAAAATGTAATTGTATTACTCCTAATTTTGAAAATTTTTTTTATAATGGATCTTGGTTCCTCGGGATATCTTTATTTTAAATTTTTTTTCCGATAACTTGCGTTATTTTTAACGCAATTCATCTCGTTCCGTAATATCTTCTCCGCTGGCTAGCTCGAGTCTAGCAAGGATATGGCCTCTGCAAATAAAGAAAAATATTAATACAATTTAAGTACAGGTAATTTAAATAAATAAAATAAAGACTTATATGATTACCTAGTAAAGCCGCAAGAAAGGACTTGTAGTTGACGCCATCCACATTGTATTGTATGATAAGGTCCTCGCTCATCACCATCTTGAGTGATCTGCTCAGCGTTGCTTGGCCCAGAAGAACTTTCAATTTTCCGATCTGCAAAAGAAACAAAATTTATTTGGGTATCTCGGTTATGTAAAAAGTGCTCTTATATACTTACATATATTTGTTTATTTTCCGAACCTGAGGTCAACCTCAAGCAGCTCGATTTCCGATTTTATGGGAAAAATTGACCCTGTACATCTGACTTGGCGCTCTCTCGCTTCATTATCACTTTAGGTAAGCTGTGTGGGTGGCCATGCCATCTGCCAGATTTGATGTCCGCCATATCTTTCGCCATCGTGTCCATGGTTGCCTTCATGCCATGAACCTCTTCACGGAGTTCGTCGTTCTCAACTAGAAAAATAAAAATTTAAAATAGATTAAGAAATTAAGAACTACGATGTTGAAATGTATTTTTGTACTTACCACGAAGCATGCCTTCCAACAAGGTTTCTAAGACTGAATAAAAAGTAAATGCATTAGTTTGGTTGATAAAGATTTTATAATGTACTAAAATAATTACGGTTTGGTTCTTAGTTCAGATTCCTAATCTTCTTTGCGGGCTGACCACTGCTGCCACTTGGAAAATCCATTCTAAATAAAATATTAAATTAAATATATAATGCGTAAAAGAATTCCATGAATTCAATTTTTTTTGGATCCGTGGTAGGAAAATCTTCTAAGATATTTAAGGCACCGTCGCATTAAATATGCCCGACTCGTATTTTTAATACGCCTACGGACTAAAAACCTCCAGCATAAACAAATTACTTTTTTTGTTTAAATTTTGTTTTTTAGCGACCTTTTTACTTTTTAATTTGTAGTTTTTGCTGGCTCGAGGTCTGTGTTTATTAAAAATTGTTGCCAATATATTTCGACAAGCCGTCGGCTGTCGTCTTCAGGGCGACTACAATTAACATATAAAATAAAAACGACGGACTCCAGTGTATTTACACAGTGTTCGATGTCAGCTTCAACGTTAAGGAGGGGTTTTAGTTTAATATGTGAACTAATATATTTTTTGTATCGAAGCCAATTGGTTTTATGTGAAGTCAGTCTAATCGGTTGATCTACGGACTCTGTTTGTCGAAGTAGTTTTATTAGAACAGGTGAGTGATCAGATGAGAGATCTGAAAGACATTCGGCGCTTATCAGACTTCGAGGAATATTTTTAGTAATTGCAAAGTCAATTAAATCGGATAGTTTCTTGGAATCTGTTGGCCAGTATGTTGGTCTACCGGGAGAAACGTGGTCTAGCTTGCTGCGCATGCTGTCCGCTGAATTCTCGTGATCTTGTCTATGTTATATTTTTTAGACAGTGCTGGCCACCAGACCAGCGCTCCGTATGTAAGAATGGGTCTAACAACTGCCGTGTACATCCAGAGAGTCATCTTAGGATGTAGTCCCCACGTGTTGCCGAAAGTTTTTCTGCAGGAATAGAATGCAATGCACGCCTTCTTGACCCGCTCCTCTATATTTAGCTTCCATGATAGATTTGGGTCTAGTATCACTCCTAGATACTTTGCTTTGTCTGATAGTTTCAATCTTTCCCCGCTAAGTTTCGGCAGATTGAAAACTGGAATCTTTGTTCGTCTTGTGAAGAGCATCAATTCCGTTTTGGCTGGGTTCACTCCTAGACCGCACGACTTGGCCCAATCGTTTAGTCTCCGGAGTGCACTTTCCATAATGTTGCTTATTGTGTCTAAAAAGGGGCCTGAGACCAGTAGCACCACGTCGTCTGCGTATGCTATTGCCTTCACTCCTCCTTGGTTTAGTTGGTGCAGTATCTTGTCCATATTTATTAGCCAAAGTAGCGGGGACAGTACTCCCCCCTGAGGTGTGCCTCTGCTCACGTATCGCGTGAGATTATCGCCACCCAGGTCGGCTGTTATCTTCCTGCTCTTTAGCATAGTTGCGATCCATGCGCTGATGTATCCCTCGACTTTAAGTTCGTTGAGGGATTCCAGGATGGAGTTCGCATTTACATTATTGAAGGCTCCTTCTATGTCTAAGAAGGCCGCCATCGTGTATTGTTTAGCCTCCAGGGATCTTTCAATTTGCCGCACTACTTCGTGTAGTGCTGTTTCTGTTGACTTCCCTTTTGTGTACGCATGTTGGTCTTTAGATTGCTTGCCTTCAATTTTGTGTCGAATGTGAATGTCCAGAATTCTTTCTAACGCCTTAAGATTGAAGGATGTAAGGCTAATGGGTCTATAGTCCTTAGCTAGGATATGCCCTCTTCTTCCTGGTTTAGGAATGAATATTACCTTTGCCTCTCTCCAGACAGACGGAACATAGTTCTGTCTGATGCAGGCTTTTAGTATGTTTAGGAGCCATGAGATCGTGTCTTCATCTATGACTTGTAGCATTTTTGGGATTATTCCGTCCGGTCCTGGACTTTTGTATAGTTCAAAAGTATTTATCGCCCAGATGAGTTTCTCTCTGGTTACTACTTCTGTATCACTGTTGTCGTGGGACATGTTAATTGGGAGGGGCTTCTCCTTTGCAGTGTTTCCTGGGAAGTGTGTGTCTACCAACACTTCTAAGGATTCTTTGGTCGACATTGTCGAGCTCCCGTCTGATCTGTTTAGCAGACTTGGGCTGTTGTGGTCTTTTGATAGGATTTTAGCAATTCTGGCCGTGTCCTTTATGTTTTCAATGGATTCGCAGTATTTGGCCCATGAGTCCTTCTTGGCCTTATATAGTGCCTGCTTATATGCCTTTAGTGCATCTTTATATGGTTGCCATATTTTGCTAGCGTAGCTCTGGTTGAAGGCTTTTCTTGAGATCTTCCGGAGTTTAGCTAGTTCTTGATTCCACCACGGTGGATATTGTTTCCTTGCATACGTCACTGGGCATGATGACGTGTATGCCTTGTTGAAAATTTTGTTTAGCTGGCCAATCTCCTCATCTATTTCTTTGGTGGAGAGATTTTCTTTTATGCACTGAGATTTCACTTTGGACTGAACTAGTTTGGCGAACTTGTTCCAGTCCGTTTGGCGTGGGTTACGTAATTTTTCAGTCTTGATCGCGACGATATCAATTCCGAAGAGTAAGTATCTGTGGTCTGAAAACGAATGACGCATGGATACCCTCCAGTTACTTATCTTAATGTGACTGTAACTAGTAAGCAGTGTGAGGTCTAAAACCTCCTCCCATCCTTGGTGCTCCTCACTACTGGGGAAGACAAAGGTGGGAGTACTGCCCTGGTTGCATATTGTCATGTTACTATTTATAATGTAATCGAAGAGAGACTCACCTCGTTCATTAATTTCTGTGCTTCCCCATCAAGCTCAAGCTGGGGAGTAAAAGTGCTTTATAAAGTTTTTTGATTATTATACAAGCTCTCGGCCTACCTTCGGAGCTCTTGTAAATTATGTCATAGCCATGTGCCGATAGACCCAAGACTGTCGTGTCTCTAGTCCAGGGCTCTTGTATAATGCCGACGTCTATGTCCTCCTCACGGAGGAGGACAACCAGATTGTCTGAAGCTACCCTGCTACGCTTCAGATTTATCTGAACGACGGTCGGCATTAGTGTGTAGTTGCTACTGTCTTGCCAGTGTCGGTCTCGACATCTGGCTTCTCCTCGAGTGCTAGGTCGTTCAACAGCCCGCTTGTGTCGTCGACCTCTTCAAAGATGTTGTCCGGAGGTTCGTTCCGAAAGACCTTGATCTTGGCCTTTCGAACACCGTACCACAGCCTGTGGTCGTTTTTCTCCAGCTGCTCCAGACATTCCTCGTTAATTAGAAGGAGGAAGGGCTGGCTCGCCTTCATCACCTGCTCGGCCTTCAGCACCACCCATTCATCGGTCTTGATGCCTGGGTTCATGACTCGCAGCGTCCGGATGAGCTTGTCATGATCCGCTTGGCCCTTGGGTAACCATATACGTGCCCGGGGGCGTCGAGGGATGTCCCTGGCTGGGATGAGCTTAATCTTAAGCCCAGCCCATGCATCGCTAATCTTAGCTATGCACTCTGCCAGGAACAACCTCGAACCCTCGTCCACGCAGGTGATTACCCTATGGCCCCGTATCACGGCTGAGGAGTCATAGGAGGGGATGGAGCACCCCGGCTTGCTCAGGACGTGGTCCATGACCAAATCGGAGAGTTTGGTCTCCACCTCTCCCCACTTCTCCGCCAGCAGCTTACCATCCGCGTTGAGCCCGTCAACCAGGGCATGGCCAAGTTGTCTTTCGCCACTTCGCTGAAAAGCCGTGCCTCGGCTTTCCCAAACGAGGTGGCCCTTGCGTCACCTTTCGCATCCTTGGCTCTCTTGGGCGCGTTTTGACCCTCCTCCTGGGATCTGTTGCGCTTTGATTTACCAAGCTGCGATTGTTCCGTCGCTAAGTTTGCCCGCTGGGCCTCGAACTGCGCGATCGTTTCGTTACATCTTAACTTGTCTTCGGCGTCGCGCGGGTCGGTCTTACCCTCTGCTTCGTTCTTAGCAATCTTGCCAAGGATGAAGCGGGCTCGACCAGCCTTTGCCTTGAGTATTTGGTAGTCCGTCCTGGGCTTACCATCAACTCTTTGTTTCGCCGTTTCGTTTGCTTCGGTTGTTGGATTGGATTGGGGTGTGCTCGTCTGAGCCGCACCACCTGAGCAATTCTGCACCAACGTCTCCTGGCTGGAGCCGAGTAGTGCCTCCTCGTCAATATCGCTCTAATCGACATCATCTAGTATCGGAATATCCGAGGCTGGTGTTGGGGGGTTCATTTACATAGTTCATATCGCCCGCATTGCTCGACAAGGCAAGCGCCGCGGGCCCGAGAAGATTTGGGGAGACAGTGGGTCGACCGAGGCAGTGCCCCATACCTCGGCAAGGCTGGATACGACCCGAGGTTGCCCGGCCTCGGGAAGGCTCCGTCCAAACACAGCTGGAATTACCCCTCAGCTGCGAACCTTTAAGTCAGCGGGTACGGGTCGCATGACGCCCCTGACTTGAGGGTGGGCCGTTTAAAGACCCTTGCCCAGGTCTCGGAGAAGGGATGGGTGATAGACAGGAATGAGGTTTTTTAGGAGTAGACGGGGTAACGTCGCCGCTCATAGTTAGCCGTACTACTAGTACGTTACCAGGGGATACCGCGTGGAGGTCCTCTCCCGCGGGAAAGAGTGTACGCTGCATTGCTGCAGTTTCCACCTGTGAGTCGACTTGATGTGTCCAGAACAAGGAATACTCACTCTGCCTTAGCTACGTCAGAGCTTTGCCTTGCTTTTTCACACCCTATCCCCCTTAGGTATATGTTAGTTGTCCTCAACGTTAAATTAGTGAATGTATCCGTATCTGTAATAGTGAACTTGAATTGGTGTCTAAATGGGCATTGCGAAATGGCTTGTCCTTAAACCCACTTAAGTCTAAGTGCATTGTCATAAGTAATCGTTGCCTCGTCCAAGTTAACTTTATTTCTTCTTTACGGGATTGAAGTTTTTGGCATGTGCGATTCAGCCAGCCAACATAAGCTACTTGTAGCTTATGTAAAACAGCACGATATGTATTTAATCGGCGTTAATGTTTCGGATGTTACCATTAAAATTTTCGAATTGTCGATTTAAGATTCATTGAATTTACGACGCTAATTCTACTACATAAAATTATAACCACTCGTGAACCCTCATACCTGTTTATTAACTTTCGCATAGCTTGTCAGGCAGAGATCGAAGTATTCAAATTCCCAGGCTTATATTGTCATCAATACAAAAACATTTTTACATTGCGGCTGTTCGTTATTGGAACAAGTTAACTTGTTCAATTAAGGGGTTACACCACTGTAGAATTTTCAAAAAAACAAAATTTTTATACCCTTGCAGAGGGTATTATAATTTTGTCACGAAGTTTGTAACGCATTGAAGGAGGCGTGTCAGACCCCATAAAGTATATATATTCTTGATCAGGGCGACGAGCTGAGTCGATATAGCCATGTCCGTCTGTCCGTCTGTCTGTCTGTCTGTTTCTATGCAAACTAGTCTCTCAGTTTTGAAGCTATCTTGATAAAACTTGGTACAGGTCCGTCTTTTTGCTGCACGCAGTACATATGTCGGAACCGGCCGGATCGGATAACTATATCATATAGCTGCCATAGGAACGATCGGTTGGAAATAAACATTTAGTATGAAAAACTTTTTTGTTTCTCAAAATATCTCAACCAAATATACACATTGTGTGTTTGATTAAGTTTTAAACAGGCTGACCAAATTTGTTGTAAATCGGATTACTATATCATATAGCTGCCATAGGAACGATCGGTTCGAAAACAACATTTACTATGAAAAATTTTTTTGTTTCTCAAAATATCTCAACCAAATATACACATTGTGTGTTTGAATAAGTTCTAAACAGGCTAACTAAATTTGGTGTAAATCGGACTACTATATCATATAGCTGCCATAGGAACGCTCGGTTCGAAAACAACATTTACTATGAAAGACTTTTTTGTTTCTCAAAATATCTCAACCAAATATACACATTGTGTGTTTGAATAAGTTTTAAACAAGCTGACCAAATTTGGTGTAAATCGGACAACTATATCATATAGCTGTCATAGGAACGATCGGTTCAAAATCAACCTTTAACAAATTTTGTAAAAAATCTGACGGCTTACGCAGGGCACTGCAAGGGTATCCAAACTTTGGCGCGCCAAAGTTAGCTTGCGCTATATTTTTTATTGGCTTTAAAAATATTTGACTCATTGAACTTTATTTTGAATTTCTATCCGGGAGCCTCCGTCCGCCACAGAGCGACCACCAAAACTTTAAACGCGTTTTTCTCGAAATACGCTTTTTGAAATCGGCACGCAGAGCAACTCGAACAATTTTCAAAATTTTCGACTCAAATTTTAACTATATATTCAGGACGTGAATACGCAGTGAAGCACGTACGGATGTTTTGATAAATTAACTAGCCGATTTTTAATGAGCCAAAAACTGGCCATTTTTAAGGTGAAATTCCGACTTTTTTGTTCAAAGTTTCGCCAAAATTACATATATCAATATTTTTTAAAATCCGTACGTGTCTCACTAGCTATACAAATTTAAGTTAGGAGGAATTTTTTTCTTCCAAAAAAATGCTCCAAAAACCCCTTAAATGTATTCGTTGAGCAACGCAATTCAAAACTTAGCTATACACACACAATATTTTAATCATGTTAGATAAATGTAAATGTTTTAATATTCATAATGTCATATCTATCTATGACACCAGTTTACAGCCACTTTTCCATTTAGCCCAAAGTATTTTTCCCGTATAGATTTTGACCTCCTAAACATGAAAAAGTATCTTAAAAATTTTGTATTGAGTAGTTTTTGAGATATTATTTTTTTTAAATTTTTTTATAGGTGACTCAGCTTCTTGGAGTATAAATCGTAAACACGATTACCATTTTCAACAAAATTATGTTTCAACTAAAGGTAATGAAATTTTCTAAAACTTTTTATTCAAAGTTTTGAAATCATCTCGATCTTTATAATGTTAGAGCCTCTTAAAGTTGAAAAATTCAATTTTTTTGCCAAAAAAAAAACACAAAAAAGGGTACATACAAAAATTCAAAAAGTATATTTAACGCAAAAATAAAAATAAAAAAATGATGCAGACATAGAGCTTGAACTTTTCCGAGTAAAACAAGCCATCGTTCATAGAAATCAGCTATTGAGTAATACGACTTTTAATGGCAAAACACAAGTTCTAAAATTTTATATATATCGATTTTCATGCGATACTTCAATATCGATATAGATGCATCGCACGACCATAATTAATATCGATATTGTGATATCGCACGAAAATCGATAAATATAAAATTTTAGAACTACTCCTTAGAAAAATTTTTAAGATACTTTTTCATGTTTAAGCAGTATTTACACTCGCCCCGAAACGCCGTGGAAATGAAAAACTCCATATAAAAAAAACAGCGAACATTTTTTTCCCGTTTTTCATTTCAAAGTTGGTTCACACTTCTTGTTACGTTTCATAACGTAACGGCCTACCGTTCTGTTAAACTTAAAATGACACTGTTAGACTTAACATAGCACAGTTTGCGGGCTGTTTTATTTTGGCGTAAAGCAGTATTTACACTCAGATCAAAAAGAAATCTTCAAAAATCTGCTTTTTTCACTTCGCTAACAGAAGATTAGTATTTTGTTATCGATATACGTGTTCGATATCGATTTACATGTTATCTACGCTGTTATTGTGGCCGCTTTATATAAATCAGCTGTTGTTACTGCTCATAAGCAAAACAAATTTAATGCTGCCACTTTTAAATAAAATAATAATATAGTCGCTTTCTGGCCTGATGATACATTATAATTATATAATATATTTATTTTGTTAGGCATATCACTTTAATTAAATAAATAAAGTCTAATTAACTTGTTTGGTCCTTATGACCGTTGAAAATCTGCGGTATTTAAGCAGTGACCTCCAATTAAACGTCGTTAATTCCCTCCCACCACATTTTCCCCAAATTTTACTATTCAAAAGGTCATAATTTCATCATTCTCTGATGAAATAAGGGGTGGAGGCTTATTTCATTACGTCAAAATGAAATGGTCCGTAAGCTGTGCTATATTAAGTCTAACAGTGCCATTTTGAGTTTAACAGAACGGCTGGGCCTTACTTTATGAAACGTAACGAGAAGTGTGAACCAACTTTGAAATGAAAAACGGGGAAAAAATTTTCGCTGTTTTTTTATATGGAGTTTTTCATTTCAACGGCGTTTTGAGGCGAGTGTAAATACTGCTTAATGAAATAAGCCTCCACCCCTATTTCATCAGAGAATGATGAAATTATGACCTTTTGAATAGTAAAATTTGGTGAAAATGCGGTGGGAGGGAATTACCGACGTTTAATTGGAGGTCACTGCTTAAATACCGCAGATTTTCAAAGGTCATAAGTATCAAACATGTTAATTAGACTTTATTTATTTAACAGAAAGCTTGTTTAAACCAAATAAAAGTCAACAAAATTGAAAAAAAAAAATGTTTTCTAATTTATGTACTAATTTTCACTTAATATATATTTGTTTACATTTTCTCGCGCCCATCTGTTCAAGGGTTGCCAGACTGCAGGTTTTTATATAAATCGTTAGTGACTCTCGTGTCGAGATATTTGTTAGTAAATATCGTCAAAATTAAATGCTGCAATTGAACACTGAGTCGCGAGATATAAAATAATAGAAATATATAATGTTAAATGATAAGAATAGCATGATTAATTAAATTTGTTAAATTTGAAACTTGAACAAAAATGATTTTCTAATTATTTATTTCGGGTGAGATGGGTATGTCGTGAGGTTGGGTAAAGTCTGGATTAGGGAGTCGGCACAAACAATCACAGCCGACTATAGGATGGAAAGGCGTCGTAAGGTGGAATAACATATGTCCATCTAATCCTTGCCAGCAATTTGTCCGTATAGGCGTTATAAGACCGAAATCCGAATATATATCCGAAAGTAAAAATATAAATAATTTGTTAACGCGACTCGCCAGTATTGAGGTCGTTTCGAGTATCGAGGTCAAGTAATACCGATAGCTAGCCGGCAAATCGATACTTGGCTGCGACCGATTAGTCGGATCATAACAGGCGCCCAAAGGAAAATTATTAGGAGAGTAGGATTCCTTCTGAAGCAGGCGGGGTTTTCTTTTATAAATTGAAATAGCAATGTTGCTATTCTCACTGTTCATGACCAAGACTGTGGTCCGCGCAGGTGGATTTTCATGCCACTACGTTTGTTGTCCAGTCCTGTCAGCGTCTAGTAGCGCTACCAATCCATAGTCAAAAAAAACGTTTTATGTACTAGGAGAGTGCTGGCAAGCAGGAGCGACCGATGACCGATAAGTACCCATACCCGCCCATATTCATCTCACCCAGTGTTTATTGTATGTATTTAGCAGTGCCTATCTTGATAAGTCCTGGCAAGTGTTAAAACGGTAAAGCTTGTTTTTTTTTAGGAATTCTATTTGGGTCAGTTTTTCTTGTTTTGCAGCACTAAATAGTATGGTTATTTTTAGAATTATTTTCATAGTTTTTATATAGGTTTCTTATATAAATATTTGTAGAAGGTATAATTTAAATAGCTCGTCCATTTTGGTATATTATTTATTATATTATATTATGTTACATGTTAGCAAATAATTACAATAGGAAATATTAAATGGAAAGACAGAGCACAGGTAAAAAAAGGAAATATAAGAAGATTAACTAATAAATATAGGGAAGTTCACCAATTTGTGCCGCGTGGTAGGGGCATGAGCTTCGACGATAAAAGCCGACAGTCGGTAGATCGGAAGACTAGGCGTAATCTTGACTTCCTTCGGAATAGAGGGGTGGAGGAAATGGGTCCCACGAAGCGAGCTAAAGACAATAAGTCCGACGCTGATCCAGGGTCAGGAAGGCACGCTCCGTCGTTGATGGCATTGGACGAGTCGATCCAGGGCGCAGTTGGAGGGGCACAGGAGAAGGCAGGCGCCATCCCGAAGCAGCGATACTCCGAATTGCCAAACCGGAGCGGTCCAAACGAGATCCCGAGCGAGATCGAATCGGCGATCAATGTGGCACTGTTCCAGGCACAGGTGAACTATAGGATGTCTACCCAGTAGTCAGAATTCCAGGCTGAGATCCGCCGCGAAATAATGGAGTTCATGTTCGAGATCCAGGGTGTGGTTAGAGGTGGACACGAAGCGAACAAGTTGCCAGTGGAGCCGCAACAGATGCCGGCACCAGCGGCCCCATTCCCCGCATCAGTGCCTGAGCCGGTTTCATCCCATCCTGGTCGTTGGATTGACAACAGGGAATTGGAGGCACAACAGAGAGCTGAGGCCGAGGAAAAAGAGCAGATACCCGGAACTCACTCGGCAGGACGGTCAGAGTACGTCTAGTTTCGCCGCTGGGGACTCACGTTTAATGGCGACCCTAAAACGATGCCCGTAAAGGAGTTCATATTTCGAGTGGAACATATGCAGAATGGTAACCAATTGCCCTGGGCCGAGGTGATTCGTGATTTCCGCCTCCTAGTGGACGGACGGGCCAAGGAATGGTTTTGGATGCAGGCGAGATCGGAAGATGCGATGAACTGGCCCAACCTGCGTTATTCCCTCGCAAAATATTTCCAGACACGAAGGACCAGTTTCGAGCAGGAACAAGAGCTCCGAGAGCGACGGCAGCGATCCGGAGAGAGCATCGACGATTATCTGATAGAGATGTTAGCTCTCCGATCCCGACTGAAGAACCATTTCTCGGATTACGACTTAATCAAAGTCGTGAAGGTCAACATCAAGGACAGCATCTCACGCGTAATATATCCAATGTTCATCACCAGCTAGGAGATGCTAC
Organism: Drosophila testacea; assembly: GCA_035043265.1. NCBI lineage: Eukaryota > Metazoa > Arthropoda > Insecta > Diptera > Drosophilidae > Drosophila > Drosophila testacea. The sequence goes on from JAWNND010000180.1 coordinate 150,563, forward strand.
GGAACGAATGTCATGACGCCGAAAAGTGGGTGAGCAACCTTTTTGAGTCGAGTAAACTCCTGCCCATTCTTAGGAAGGTGATGATTAGTAGCCTAGCATTAGGACATATTCCAAGTGCATGGAGCAGAGCTAGGGTGGTCTTTATCCCCAAGATTGGGAAGAAAGATATCACCCACCCCAAGTCGTTTAGACCCAACAGCTTAACGTCGTTTATGCTAAAAAAATCTAGAAAAGCTGAGGGACTATAAAATAAGAAGCACGCTGCTAAAGCTAGCACCGCTGCAGCCAACGCATCATGCATATAGGGCAGGCAGGTCCACGGACACTGCCCTTTATCAACTGCATAGGGTTTTACAAACGGCAGTGGACACCAAGGAGGTGGGCATTTATGCCTTTCTGGACATAGAAGGGGCCGTTGTCTAGACAGGCCACGGCAACAGTTCATGACAGTACTGTTACGGTTACGACCACCAAAGATTGTCCCCAAGGGGGTGTATTATCTCTACTGGTATGGAGCCTGTTGGTAGATGAGCTACTTAAAAGACTTAACAGTAAGGGTATTCAATGCCAGGGCCATGCCGATGACATTGTTATCATTGCGCTGGGTAAGTTCGAAGAAAGAAATGGGAAAGAATAGACTCAGAATACTAACCGGTCTTTGACAGGACACTGTAGACTGAGAAGTCACCTGTATAAGCTAGGCATAGTATGTAGCAGAAATTACCGCTACTCCGAGGACGAGGAAGATTCCTCTGAACACATAGTTGCGACTTATCTAGGAGAAGATGTAGGATACTAGGTAACCATATCATTCAGCCAAAAGACAAAGCAGCCCTCAACCCAACTAAAACTCTGGAATTCATTCAAGAAATAGGGAGAGCGGAAGAGCTATAAACTCAGAAGGGGATACAATAGATTTAGTAGGTCGCATTATATTTTCTCAGGATGTAGCAGTGAGTACGAAATACATTATCTGTGAGTTTGGTTAATATAGCTCAAAACACATTAACGATTTTTGTACTTAGCAATTCCCAGAAGGAAATATTCCGCAGAAAAATGTACGTATGTATGTAATTCGGTAGGAAATCCACACTACCCTACGGCAGGTTCCGTTACGAACTCTAACGTTTTCCTGAGCTCGTCATAGACACATTCTGCAGGAAATTCAGTTTCCATTTCTGCTGTAGGGAAATTCTAGTTGGGAATTCTTGGAAATTCCACTTGGAATTCTGGCTGGCATTTCTCCCTCCCAAGGGTTCTGGCTGCTGCAGAAATAAAAGCGTATACATACTTATATATCTTTCGACTTTGTTTCTTTATTTTTATTTAATAAACATTTTCATACATGAACTTAATATTAATATTATTAAATTAATTAATTCTGAAAAGAGATGAAACGAAAGTGTATATACATTAGTTTTTATTTTGAAAATATTTCACTATTATTTGTGTATACTTACATTTCGTGTCCAGTATTTTATTAACGCATTTGACTTAACCCACATAATGGCCAATTTAAGAATATGTACCTGTATAAAATAATTACACAATATAATGCAAGAAAAACTAAGACTTACCCATTTATAAATGCGTTGTTTATCCGACACGCGTTCAAATAGCACTGCTGCGCCAAAGACACTTTGATAGAAATACACATAAAATGGGTTGCCAACATAACTTAATGTAGCCGATCGCGTACTCTAGACTCTAAGCTAAGAGTACCGCAAACGTATTGACAACCCTTACAGCTAAGAAGATTTCTTAGCAGAATACTATGCTGCACAGGCTATACCAAACTCAGCAAACCGCTTGAGCTCGTAGCGGAAACTGCCGTGTGAAATTCAAACCTCTGAGCTAGAATTCCAATCTGAGTAACATGCAGAGCAGTCAGTACCATACTCAGCAAAACGTTTGAGCTCGTAGCGGAAGCTGCTGTAGGAAATTCGTACCCTGAATCAAACGATTCTTACTACAGAGCGCGCTGCTGACAGCCTGCAGCTTGAGGGATCGATCCCTACTTCATGTAAAATTTTGGTACTGCGGCCGTAGCGACTTTGGTCTGTACGTGCCCTCTGAATCGACTGGGTTTTGACCTTTGACCCCCCATCTTAACCCCTTCCAGTGGAAATATCAAAAAACCCCGTCTTATTGCACGATAATTATGTCAGCTATGTTGTGTGAAAATTTCAGCTCGCAATTGGATTATAGCAGCAAGAGCGAGTAAAAGTGCCATATACTGCAAATTTATGTTGATAGTCGCAACACCAATGAATCGTACCGCGCCTCCCCCCCCACCTATCAGCCTTTCGTTGTTTATAAATAACATCGAAACCCACTGTTCCTATGGCAGCTATATTGTATAGTCATCCGATCTTTACCAAATTTTCACAGAATGTAACAATACTTAAGAAACACAGATTCTGTGAGTTTGGTTGAGATAGCTCAAAGAACATAAAAGAATTTCATACTAAGAAATTTTGACCTTTGACCCCCCATTTTAACCTCTTTCATTGGGAATATAAAAAAACACCGTCTTATTGCACGATAATTAAATCTCAGCAATGTTGTGTAAAAATGTATTTATTTATTACATTTAAACGCTACAAGTACAAAAATACATATTGATTATTGCGTTAGTCACAAGTAATAATAGTAATGCTAACAGGCTATTTCAAAAATACAAACTTAAATTTAAACTTAATTTAGTTTGACTGGAAAATTATAGATAATTACACTTGTTTACAAATGAATTATATGTGTGTGCCTTTTAGATCTAAGTATTTTTCCTGTATAGATTTTGACCTCCTAAAGCAGTATTTACACTCAGATCAAAAAGAAATCGTCAAAAATCTGGTTTTTTCACTCCGCTAACAGAAGATTAGTATTTTGTTATCGATATACGTGTTCGATATCGATATACATATTATCTACGCTGTTATTGTGGCCGCTTTAGATAAATCAGCTGTTGTTGCTGCTTATAAGCAAAACAAATTTAATGCTGCCACTTTTAATTAAAATAATAATATAGCCGCTATAATTATATAATATATTTATTTTGTTAGGTATATCATTTTAATTAAATAAATAAAGTCTAGTTAACATGTTTGGTCCTTATGACCTTTGAAAATCTGCGGTATTTAAGCAGTGACCTCCAATTAAACGTCGTTAATTCCCTCCCACCGCATTTTCACCAAATTTTACTATTCAAAAGGTCATAATTTCATCAATCTCTGATGAAATAGGGGTGGAGGCTTATTTCATTACGCCAAAATAAAACAGCCCACAAACTGTGCTATGTTAAGTCTAACAGTGTCATTTTAAGTTTAACAGAACGGTAGGCCGTTACGTTATGAAACGTAACAAGAAGTGTGAACCAACTTTGAAATGAAAAACGGGAAAAAAATGTTCGCTGTTTTTTTTATATGGAGTTTTTCATTTCCACGGCGTTTCGGGGCGAGTGTAAATACTGCTTAAACATGAAAAAGTATCTTAAAAATTTTTCTAAGGAGTAGTTCTAAAATTTTATATTTATCGATTTTCGTGCGATATCACAATATCGATATTAATTATGGTCGTGCGATGCATCTATATCGATATTGAAGTATCGCATGAAAATCGATATATATAAAATTTTAGAACTTGTGTTTTGCCATTAAAAGTCGTATTACTCAATAGCTGATTTCTATGAACGATGGCTTGTTTTACTCGGAAAAGTTCAAGCTCTATGTCTGCATCATTTTTTTATTTTTATTTTTGCGTTAAATATACTTTTTGAATTTTTGTATGTACCCTTTTTTAGACCCTGTACTTTAAAAAAGTACAAAAGGTTCTATTAAGTTTGTGCAAAAAAATGTGCGTAACAGGCAGAAGGAGGCGTGGCAGACCCCATAAAGTATATATATTCTTGATCAGCATCAACAGCCGAGTCGATATAGTCATGTCCGTCTGTCTGTCTGTCCGTCTGTCCGTCTGTCCGTCTGTCACTTTTTTGAGTTCCTAGATCTCGGAAACTATAAGAGCTAGAGACACCAAATTTGGCATGTAGGTTCATCTATATCTTGCATTGATCAAGTTTGTTTTAGATTTTTGCCACGCCCACCTCCGCCCCCGGAAATTGTAATACAAAACTTCGAAGTCGAATTACAAGAGCCCCTTTAGTGCTAGCGTCTTTATTTTTGGTACATATAATAAACACTATAGTCCAAACCAGTCCACCAAATTTCATTCCAATCGGATGATAAACGCGGAAGTAATTCAACTAACAATGTTACGGGCAAAAGGAAGAAGAAGAGACGCCAGCGACCTCTATGTTTATGAAGTGGCGCCATCTGTTGAATGGTACGCAACATTGAAATGCAATCTAGTGAACGCTTTGCACTCAAAAAGTACTGGGTCTCCTACTGTCGAGCTTGCTCCACTGTAGCTTAGTGCATTTTTGTGTTTTTTTTTCGCAAAAAAATTGAATTTTTCAACTTTAAGAGGCTCTAACATTATAAAGATCGAGATGATTTCAAAACTTTGAATAAAAAGTTTTAGAAAATTTCATTACCTTTAGTTGAAACATGATTTTGTTGAAAATGGTAATCGTGTTTACGATTTATACTCGAAGAAGCTGAGTCACCTATGAAAAAATTTAAAAAAAATAATATCTCAAAAACTACTTAATACAAAATTTTTTAAGACACATTTTCATGTTTAGGAGGTCAAAATCTATAGGGGAAAAATACTTTGGGCTAAGTGGAAAAGTGGCTGTAAACTGGTGTCATAGATAGATATGACATAATGATTATTAAAACATTTACATTTATCTAACATGATTAAAATATTGTGTGTGTATAGCTAAGTTTTGAATTGCGTTGCTCAACGAATATATTTAAGGGGTTTTTGGAGCGTTTTTTCGGAAGAAAAAAATTCCTCCTCCCACGAGAGACGAACAGCATCGAAGAAACAGAACAGTTAGTAGCTACTAGTTGACGACGATTAGTAAGGTAAGGCTTCATAAGTTTTATTGCACAGCTGGAGAACATATATAACCTACCGTGTGTCAAATGCCTTGCTAAAGTCCAATAAAGTTAGAAACCACAGTTGTGCAACTAGACATTAATCGTTCAAGTGCTTTATATAAAAATGTTAATATAGCGATTGGTCTGTACCAGAGCTCGCAAAATATGCTCAACCACATTTTTCTGCGCGATCCGCTCACTCAAAAGACTGAAAAAATAAGACGGTATCGCCCACTGTCTGGGCAGCAACACTTTTTAGACCCAGTACTTTTAAAAAGTATAAATGGTTCTATTACGTTTGTGCGAATGTGCAAAACAGGCAGGAGGCTTGGCAGACCCCATTAAGTATATATATTCTTGATCAGCATCAAGAGCCGAGTCGATATAGCCATGTCCGCCTGTCCGATTTTTGAGTTCCTAGATCTCAGAGACTATAAGAGCTAGAGACACCAAATTTGGCATGTAGGTTCATCTATATCTTGCATTGATCAAGTTTGTTTTGGACTTTTGCCACGCCTGCCTCCGCCCGCTTTAATGGAAATACAAAATTTCGAAGTCGAATTACAAGAGCCCCTTTAATGCTAGCGAATGATTTTTGGTACATACAATATACACTATAACATTAATTTGTCCTGAAAATTTTATTCTAATCGGATGATAAACGCGGAAGTTATTCAACTAACAATGTTACGGGCAAAAGAAAGAAGAAGAGACACTAGCGACCTCTATGTCTTCGTAGTGGCGTCATGTATTGAATGGTACGCAACATTGAATAACAATCTATAGTGAACGGTTTGCACTCAGAAAGTACTGGGTCTCCTACTGTCGAGCATGCTCTACTGCAGCTTTCTGAATTTTTTTCGTTTCGTGTGTTTTCGCTCTCGGGTTTCGGGTTAAGCATAACACACGAATCGGTGTCTTACTCACTGCTCGATACGAACAGAGCCGTTCGTCGCTCAGCTACTAATAGGCTCTTTCCACGACCACTGGATGACAGAGCGTTCGCTGTCATTTGGATGACGCTGAATTTGGCCTTTCCACGACCAAACGGGCGTTCGTCAATGACATATTGTAAATTTGTCATTCGCCCAAATTAAATCAGCTGTTCAGTTTAATTGCTCGCATTGCTTTCATTTACAATTTGTTTTCAAATGCAAAATGTGGAAAGTTTAATTTAAAACATTCAAGTGGATTATGCATTAGCAAATGATATCCATCTGATGGTTGGCATTCTTTGCTTGATAATATGGAAATATAAATATTTTATTAATATTCGAAAAGTAATATATGGCGCACAATTTTGGCCTAACACTAAACAGCTGATTTTAGCGATAATTCCTTTGGCTGAGCGGTATTCATCGATAAAAATTTGGTATTTCGTAAAAAAATACTAATATTAAACCGGGGGAATGGCAAACGTTTGAAGCGAACGCTACCGTTTGACTTGGATGACACGTTCGCAATTTGTATGGGAAAAACGTCGTCATCCACCCCGAACGCTCAAAATGGCGGCGAATGACGGCGAACGCCCGTCGTGGAAAGAGCCTATAAGAGTCAGTAAGTGAGCAAGTCAAGCAAAGAGTCCGCAAAAAGGTCTTTATTTTTGTTCTTGAGTTTGCCTTATGTTGTTGCCTAAGATATTTCGTCACAGGAAAAGCATTGAAGTGGAAAGGAGAAGAGGATAGAGAGATAGCAGGTCCGCTGTAAATGTTTACCCATCCACACGCGCAACACACATACATGCTCAAAATACCGTTTGCTGAGTTTTTACAAAGGAAACGGTCTTGAGTGAACACAGAGCCGAACGACCGAAATGGGTCTATAACGTTTGTGCAAATGTGCGTAACAGGCAGAAAGAGGCGTGACAGACCCCATAAAGTATATATATTCTTGATCAGCATCAACAGCCGAGTTGATATGGCCATGTCCGTCTGGGTGTCGCTTTTTTGAACATCTAGATCTCAGAGACTATAAGGGCTAGAGACACCAAACTTGGCATGTGGGTTTATCTATATCTTGCATTGGACGAGTTTGTTTAAGATTTTTGCAACGTCCCCCTCCGCCCCCGGAAATTGAAATACAAAATTTCGAAGTCGAATTACAAGATCCCCTTACACTATGTTTAACACCTGTCCAGAAAATTTAATTCCGATCAGATGATATACTCGGAAGTTATTGTTAAGTAACTTGTTAAATAACAATGTTACGGGCAAAAGGAAGAAGACACGCTAGCGTGTGGCGCCATTTATTAAATGGTACGCAACATTGAAGAACAATCTATAGTAAACGCTTTGCACTCAAAAAGTACTGGGCCTTCTACTGTCGAGCTTGCTCCATCGTAGCTTACTGCATTTTTTTATATGAAAATAAAATGAAATTTATTTTACCAAAGATGAGTGTACTGCTACCTTACAAGGTAACTTAAACTAATTAGAAATTAAACTAAAAATAACAAAATTATTTGTGTTAGAACATAATTAAAGTTAACTTATAAGGGGGAGGTTTTAGGGGTTCCTAACCATTGGCAACAACAGCAAAATACGCAACCAAACACCTACAACAATTTTAAACAAACAAATAAACGACCGAGTAGTGGAACCGCAAGGTTTACAGGACCGAAACATCAACGAGTTAACCATTTGGCTTCGGAAAAAAGTCCGCTTAATGAAGAGGATGAGTACATTGAGGTAGCCGAACGAGAAACACAAGACATAGACGACGACGCCACCTACTACGACCAGATACATTTTTTAGACATAGCTCCCTGCTCCCATTCTAGATCGTGAAGAGAATACGTTGTTGCTGATGCCTTATCACAAGAAAACTTTCACGCCTTAGAGGAAGACACATCATCCGATTTGGCCACAAGACATAGCGAGTTGTCATTAACGTACACTATTGAGTCTATAGACAAGACAGCGATTTGTTTTTAAAATCAAATAATCCCTGAGGAGAATGCAGTTCCTTCTATACGAACCACTCAAATGTTTGGTCGGAAAAAAAGGCATGCAATACATTATTCCGATACAGAAAGTCTAATGGAAAATGTGTATGATGAGGTCAAAAAAATGTAGAAAACGCAATTGTGTGCGGTTTACCCGTTTTGACATTTGTTCAAAATAGGTTTGTTGAAACTTTCCGACAACTAAGTTCTGGCATTCGAAAAAAATGGCTATTGACATCATCCACAGGAACGAACAAGGAGAAATAATAGGCACCGAACACATTAGATCCAAATACGGTCGACATCCTCAGAAAGACGTCATTGGCCCATCCCGTCCCAAGTATAACAGACATACAGCCGTCTATCCTACAACTTATGAACAATTCAGGAACAATAAAAAATCTCTTGAATAACCGCTTCGACGTACAATTATAAATTCTCTACCACTTCACAGCACGTCAAATGGACAAGTTGAAAGATTCCCTAGTGCTCTCGCGGAAATAGCCAGGTGCTTAAAATTAGGAAAGCACTTAAGTGACACAGTCGAATTATTACTACAATCAACAATAGAGTACAACAGAACAATACATTCTGTCAAAAATAAGAAACCCATTGACATAGTACATTCGTCTATACCAACATTAGAAGCCGAAATAAAAGACAAAATTTGTAAAACCAAAGAAATTCAGAATCAAAGACTCAACGAAGAGAGACAAAATAGAAGTTTTCGAGTTAGCGATAAAGTACGGGTAAAATCAAATAAACGGCTAGGTACAAGCGAACGCCCTATATGAGGAACAAACTGTTGAAGCCGGTTTGGAGACAATAAAGAGGGTCGAGGTTCACAAGGACAAGATAGCATTAAATTAGAATTAATTTCTTTTTTATTCTCATTTCAGGTTTTGGGTTACACTTATCGCAACAACCACAGCCAAACTGACGGACTACAGTTCCTCAAACTACATACCAACCATTGACGGAGATGTGACTATATGGAGCGAATTTCAATATTTACAACACACAACAAACTTAACCAGATACTCTGAGATAGCGGAGGAGACAGAAAAATTGAAGAGACACTTCCCTCAGAGCCACACGAAACAGATACTGGACTCGGACATCCGACATGTACGAACTCTCTTAGCTACAATAGAAATTCAACACCATTATTCGAGAAGTATTAACTTGATAGGTACTCTCTTAAAAGTAGTAGGCGGTACGCCAGATTTCGACGATCTTGAGAGTAAAAAGTTTACAGAGAAACAGCTCGTAGAATCAGAAAATAGGCAAATTATTATAAACTCAAAAGCTCAACAACAAATAAATAGGCTAACAGACAGTGTAAACATTTTAATTAAAAACACACAGACAAAGCAAGTAAATACAGAATAGCTATATGAGACAATACTTTCAAGAAATAGAATAACAATAGCCGAACTAGAAGCAAACACAAAAATTGGAATAATAAATCCCGCAATTTTAGATTCAGATGATTTAAAAGGTATAATTACTGCACATTCCACAAATATTACTGTAACAGACTCAATGCAAGTTGCACAAATTAAAGTTTTATTGAATAATCATTTTTAACATTTTATTATAAAATAACCAAAATCTAGCTTACAGTGTAAGAAAATTATTATTTTTCCTGTCCAGCATAATGGCACTACCCTGAACTTCGACAAAACGATGTCATAGCTGACTGCGCCAATCAAGTAATACCGATCGGAACAGTAGTCCGGAACTGGAGGAACTTCGTGAAAAATCCTGTGGCCCAGCATCATCATCTACGCTCCTGAATGCTACCGGGAAATACTAAATCTGACATACCTACAAAAGCTTAGTGTAGAAAACCTACGAAATATCACCCAGATGGAAGAGGGACTTAAACAGCGACCCATAATATCTGGACTGGCCTCAATTACCTTCTTGGTCTTCTGCTATGCAGCACTTCAACTATACAAAAAGCATCATAAGGGTCGACGTCAACATGACCTTCAAGCCGTGATCGATGGTTTTAGGAAGACCGATGACGTCCTTCACTTAAGCGAGGGCATAGTTAACATGAGTTGTCAAACAGTTGGCTCAGGTTGCGTAACAACATGTCATTGACCGGATCGGTCAGCGTCCGCAGTTTGTGCAACGTGAGCCGCGCCAGCTGCGTCAGAAGCTTGGGCAATGGCCCGTCTTCAGTGAAACTTCAGCGAACTCCGTGGGATCGCTGATTCAGCATATTAAGGTCACTAGGGCTAGCTTTCGTTATAAGTGTACTTTGAAATTAGCTCTTGTAAATTTTTGACAATAAAACTTCCATAATTAACAACAAGTGTTTTAAATGACTCAATAACGGAGACAACAACAATTAAATGAGATAAGACCCTTCTCATAACTTATACATAGAGAATTTACATTTTCGCCGCTCGCTGTTTTAAAGTTTTCGCTTCAATTAGATTATAACAGCAAGAGCGAGTATACTGCCAATCTATTTTAAGAGTCGCAACACCTATGAATCGTACACCCCCACCCCCACCCAAAACCTACTGCTTTTGATGGTTTATTAATAGCATCAAAAGCCACTGTTTCTGTGGCAGCAGAAGTGTAACAATGAGTAAGAAATACACAATCTGTGAGTTTTGTTGAGATAGCTCAAAAAACAAAAAAGCTCTTCATACAAAATATTAATTTCATCTGATTGTTCCTATGGCAGCTATATGATATACTCATCCGATCTTGACCAAATTTTCTCAGGATGTAGCAGTGATTAAGAATTACATAATCTGTGAGTATCAGTCACGTTCACCAGATTGAGCGGATGTATCACAAAAATTATCAGGGAGCAAGTGAGCCTGGTGAACACACCCAATGAGTAAAAAATACATAATCTGTGAGTTTCGTTGAGAAAGCTCAAAGAACAAAACAAAAATTTCATACTAAGAAATTTTGACCTTTGACCCCCATTTTAACCCCTTCCAGTGGAAATATCAAGAAATCCCGTCTTATTGCACGATAATTATGTCTCAGCTATGTTGTTTGAAAATTTCAGAGGTAAAACTCAAAAGAGTTTTATATATATAGATAAAATCACCTTTTCCCCTTTCTTACCATTCAATACACAGATAATCGCACAATTACGACAATTTTCATTGCATTTGCTTCCTCTTTCTAATAAACAAACGGCTGCAGCAACAGAGTTACCAGAGTTGTTAAAAATTAATTAAATCAAATATTGCACGCATATACTTAATATTATGTCATTTCACTTTACTCGCACATAACACCCGATCAGCGTAGGGTAAGCGCAGGCTGAGGGCGTTGCTGCGAATCAACTTTAAAATAGACAAAATTCAGATTTGTAACAACAACAACATAATGTAAAGTGTGGCAACTTTTCACCATACGTTTTGTAGTACACACCAAGCAAAACAAGAAACCAAAACACAGGCTTTTAACATTATTCTGTTAGATTCTGTCTATACCCACTTGTGCACGCCAAACTCCACTGCCTCTGTTATTTAACAGCCGTCATTTCTTCTCTTGATATAAGTTACTCAATGAGAGTTACCGTTCAACTTATGTTTTATTATGGAAACCTCTGATTATCGAATATATCGATAGAAATTCAGCTGTTGCCAGCGAAACCTAGCAACAGTGGAACCAATCAAAGGCTACCAAAACAACTCAATTTTGAGAAATGTGTAGGAGCCAAACTTCAAAAAGGTATTGGTGAAATAGAGGAATGACAGGCTGCAGAAAGGTTAAGGATAGGTTAGGAGAGTTAGTCGATTTTAAATCACGTGGAAGGCAACAGGTGCCACAGCATCTAACGGGCATGTCTTGCACAGGGCAGTGTAACAGCACATTTTAAAAACGTTGCTGCGACCGTTTTTCGCCACACGCACCTGGCCAAAAAGAAGCCACTATCTCGAGGGACCTTTAGGTCATAATTTGTGTGCAGCCCACCCAACACAGGCCTACGCATAGACAGCGCACCGGGAAATAGCCAGCACATACGCCATCCAAGGACACGCCGATAGACACAGTCAAGGAATCCAAAGTGATTCCGTCCCTGTAGACACATTGGCGCATGTCCAAATCTTTTGGCGCCAAGCCAACAGCTGCCCGTGATACCATGCCAGCGAGCAGCTTTGTAGCCAGCAGTCATTCCTGCTCAGCGTAGCCAGCAGTCATTCCTGCTCAGCGTAGCCAGCAGTCATTCCTGCTCAGCGTAGCCAGCAGTCACTCCTGCTCAGCGCAGCCAGCAGTCACTCCCGCTTAGCGCAGCCAGCAGTCGTTCCAGCGCAGGCGCAGCCAGCAGCGCATGCTGTTTTTATCTGGCGCAGTCAGCAGTGCATACTCTTCATAGCAAGAAGCCGCCAGCCGTGAGCAGCTTGCATAGGTGTGCAGATCCCTGTCCCGCAGCTGCTACTACCTTTGGAGGAGATGACCCAAATATGTTTAAATTAACCTGCAAATTAACATAGATTAGTTGAATATCAATGTCATTGAATTAAATTTGTAAATGCATTTATTTACCAGTTTATGTACATGTTATAATCTCCTGTTTATTGAAAATCCGTCCACAGTCCCTTGCGACCCCAAGAAAGCTCTGTTAGGCTTAGGGAAATTTTGTGTTGTCCTGAAAAGTTATAAAACCTAAAACACTGAAAATACACAAGACATAAGCTTGAACGTCCACGACACACACATACATTTGAATTTATATATAAATCTATTGCCATATCTATATATCTAAAACTCTTTGACCTAATTGACTGACTGATTCACTGACTGATTCACTGACTGCTTCACTGAATGAGTCATCGCGCTGTAGGCCAAACGGCTAAAGATATCAAGCTGAAATTTTTACACAACCGTGCAATAAGACGGGATTTTTTGATATCCCCACTGGAAGAGGCTAAAATGATGGTTTTTTGAGATATCTCAACCAAACTCACAGATTATGTATTTCTTACTCACTGCTACATCCTGAGAAAATTAGGTCAAGATCGGATCACTATATCATGTAGCTGCCATAGGAACAATCAGATGCAAATATAATATTAGAATGTAGAGCTTTGTTATTTTTGAGCTAATTCAACCAAATTGACAGGTTATGTACTTCTTACTCATTGTAACATTCTGTGAAAATATAGCGCAAGCTAACTTTGGCGCGGCAAAGCTTGGATACCCTTGCAGTGCTCTGTGTAAGCCGTCAGATTATATGATATAGTAGTCCAATTTAAACCAAATTTGGTCAGCCTGTTTAAAACTTAATGAAACACACAATGTGTATATTTGGTTGAAATATCTTAAGAAACAAAAAAGGTTTTTATACTAAATGTATATTTCCAATCGATCGTTCCTATGGCAGCTATATGATATAGTTATCCGATCCGGCCGGTTCCGACATATGTACTGCGTGCAGCAAAAGACGGACCTGTACCAAGTTTCATCAAGATAGTTTCAAAACTGAGAGACTAGTTTGCATAGAAACAGACGGACACACGGACAGACGGACAGACAGACGGACATGGCAAAGCCCTCAGCCTGCGCTTACCCTACGCTGATCGGGTGTTATGTGCGAGTAAAGTGAAATGACATAATATTAAGTATATGCGTGCAATATTTGATTTAATTAATTTTTAACAACTCTGGTAACTCTGTTGCTGCAGCCGTTTGTTTATTAGAAAGAGGAAACAAATGCAATGAAAATTGTCGTAATTGTGCGATTATCTGTGTATTGAATGGTAAGAAAGGGGAAAAGGTGATTTTATCTATATATATAAAACTCTTTTGAGTTTTACCTCTGAAATTTTCACACAACATAGCTGAGACATAATTATCGTGCAATAAGACGGGATTTCTTGATATTTCCACTGGAAGGGGTTAAAATGGGGGTCAAAGGTCAAAATTTCTTAGTATGAAATTTTTGTTTTGTTCTTTGAGCTTTCTCAACGAAACTCACAGATTATGTATTTTTTACTCATTGGGTGTGTTCACCAGGCTCACTTGCTCCCTGATAATTTTTGTGATACATCCGCTCAATCTGGTGAACGTGACTGATACTCACAGATTATGTAATTCTTAATCACTGCTACATCCTGAGAAAATTTGGTCAAGATCGGATGAGTATATCATATAGCTGCCATAGGAACAATCAGATGAAATTAATATTTTGTATGAAGAGCTTTTTTGTTTTTTGAGCTATCTCAACAAAACTCACAGATTGTGTATTTCTTACTCATTGTTACACTTCTGCTGCCACAGAAACAGTGGCTTTTGATGCTATTAATAAACCATCAAAAGCAGTAGGTTTTGGGTGGGGGTGGGGGTGTACGATTCATAGGTGTTGCGACTCTTAAAATAGATTGGCAGTATACTCGCTCTTGCTGTTATAATCTAATTGAAGCGAAAACTTTAAAACAGCGAGCGGCGAAAATGTAAATTCTCTATGTATAAGTTATGAGAAGGGTCTTATCTCATTTAATTGTTGTTGTCTCCGTTATTGAGTCATTTAAAACACTTGTTGTTAATTATGGAAGTTTTATTGTCAAAAATTTACAAGAGCTAATTTCAAAGTACACTTATAACGAAAGCTAGCCCTAGTGACCTTAATATGCTGAATCAGCGATCCCACGGAGTTCGCTGAAGTTTCACTGAAGACGGGCCATTGCCCAAGCTTCTGACGCAGCTGGCGCGGCTCACGTTGCACAAACTGCGGACGCTGACCGATCCGGTCAATGACATGTTGTTACGCAACCTGAGCCAACTGTTTGACAACTCATGTTAACTATGCCCTCGCTTAAGTGAAGGACGTCATCGGTCTTCCTAAAACCATCGATCACGGCTTGAAGGTCATGTTGACGTCGACCCTTATGATGCTTTTTGTATAGTTGAAGTGCTGCATAGCAGAAGACCAAGAAGGTAATTGAGGCCAGTCCAGATATTATGGGTCGCTGTTTAAGTCCCTCTTCCATCTGGGTGATATTTCGTAGGTTTTCTACACTAAGCTTTTGTAGGTATGTCAGATTTAGTATTTCCCGGTAGCATTCAGGAGCGTAGATGATGATGCTGGGCCACAGGATTTTTCACGAAGTTCCTCCAGTTCCGGACTACTGTTCCGATCGGTATTACTTGATTGGCGCAGTCAGCTATGACATCGTTTTGTCGAAGTTCAGGGTAGTGCCATTATGCTGGACAGGAAAAATAATAATTTTCTTACACTGTAAGCTAGATTTTGGTTATTTTATAATAAAATGTTAAAAATGATTATTCAATAAAACTTTAATTTGTGCAACTTGCATTGAGTCTGTTACAGTAATATTTGTGGAATGTGCAGTAATTATACCTTTTAAATCATCTGAATCTAAAATTGCGGGATTTATTATTCCAATTTTTGTGTTTGCTTCTAGTTCGGCTATTGTTATTCTATTTCTTGAAAGTATTGTCTCATATAGCTATTCTGTATTTACTTGCTTTGTCTGTGTGTTTTTAATTAAAATGTTTACACTGTCTGTTAGCCTATTTATTTGTTGTTGAGCTTTTGAGTTTATAATAATTTGCCTATTTTCTGATTCTACGAGCTGTTTCTCTGTAAACTTTTTACTCTCAAGATCGTCGAAATCTGGCGTACCGCCTACTACTTTTAAGAGAGTACCTATCAAGTTAATACTTCTCGAATAATGGTGTTGAATTTCTATTGTAGCTAAGAGAGTTCGTACATGTCGGATGTCCGAGTCCAGTATCTGTTTCGTGTGGCTCTGAGGGAAGTGTCTCTTCAATTTTTCTGTCTCCTCCGCTATCTCAGAGTATCTGGTTAAGTTTGTTGTGTGTTGTAAATATTGAAATTCGCTCCATATAGTCACATCTCCGTCAATGGTTGGTATGTAGTTTGAGGAACTGTAGTCCGTCAGTTTGGCTGTGGTTGTTGCGATAAGTGTAACCCAAAACCTGAAATGAGAATAAAAAAGAAATTAATTCTAATTTAATGCTATCTTGTCCTTGTGAACCTCGACCCTCTTTATTGTCTCCAAACCGGCTTCAACAGTTTGTTCCTCATATAGGGCGTTCGCTTGTACCTAGCCGTTTATTTGATTTTACCCGTACTTTATCGCTAACTCGAAAACTTCTATTTTGTCTCTCTTCGTTGAGTCTTTGATTCTGAATTTCTTTGGTTTTACAAATTTTGTCTTTTATTTCGGCTTCTAATGTTGGTATAGACGAATGTACTATGTCAATGGGTTTCTTATTTTTGACAGAATGTATTGTTCTGTTGTACTCTATTGTTGATTGTAGTAATAATTCGACTGTGTCACTTAAGTGCTTTCCTAATTTTAAGCACCTGGCTATTTCCGCGAGAGTACTAGGGAATCTTTCAACTTGTCCATTTGACGTGCTGTGAAGTGGTAGAGAATTTATAATTGTACGTCGAAGCGGTTATTCAAGAGATTTTTTATTGTTCCTGAATTGTTCATAAGTTGTAGGATAGACGGCTGTATGTCTGTTATACTTGGGACGGGATGGGCCAATGACGTCTTTCTGAGGATGTCGACCGTATTTGGATCTAATGTGTTCGGCGCCTATTATTTCTCCTTGTTCGTTCCTGTTGATGATGTCTATGGCCATTTTTTTCAAATGCCAGAACTTAGTTGTCGGAAAAGTTTCAACAAACCTAGTTTGAACAAATGTCAAAACGGGTAAACCGCACACAATTGCGTTTTCTACATCTTTTTTGACCTCATCATACACATTTTCCATTAGACTTTCTGTATCGGAATAATGTATTGCATGCCTTTTTTTCCGACCAAACATTTGAGTGGTTCGTATTTGATTTTAAAAACAACTCGCCGTCTTGTCTATAGACTCAATAGTGTACGTTAATGACAACTCGCTATGTCTTGTGGCCAAATTGGATGATGTGTCTTCCTCTAAGGCGTGAAAGTTTTCTTGTGATAAGGCATCAGCAACAACGTATTCTCTTCACGATCTAGAATGGGAGCAGGGAGCTATGTCTAAAAAATTTATCTGGTCGTAGTAGGTGGCGTCGTCGTCTATGTCTTGTGTTTCTCGTTCGGCTACCTCAATGTACTCATCCTCTTCATTAAACGGACTTTTTTTTCGAAGCCAAATGGTTAACTCGTTGATGTTTCGGTCCTGTAAGCTTTGCGGTTCCACTACTTGGTTGTTTATTTGTTTGTTCAAAATTGTTGTAGGTGTTTGGTTGCGTATTTCGCTGTTGTTGCCAATTGTTAGGGCTTTGTCTTATAAGTTGACTCTGTTAAAATTGGGTATTTTGCCTAAAACAGGATGAACTATCTACGTTAGGGCTTTGTCTTATAAGTTGACTCTGTTAAAATTGGGTATTTTGCCTAAAACAGGATGAACTATCTACGTCCATGGGCTGAACTTGATCTTGGGTTGGTGATACTGCTTGCCTTTTAGTGAAGTACGGGTTTTTCCCTGGCTGGGTACTTCCATTTTTAGACGTTGTGTTTCTGTCCCTAGTTTGCTGTCTCTGTTCGATTTTTTGAGATCTTTCCTCAACACTTCGTGCAAAATTACTAATAAAGACAAATCTTTCGTGGTTGGATTCCACATCTTGAGGGGAAGGAAGATCTGACGGTCTTGCTGAGAAAAGGACGTCGCTTAACGACTTTCTAGTGGCAGATATGAAAGCTCGTAGAGCATCTGCTCTGTATTTAGACCCAGCACTTTAAAAAAGTACAAATGGGTGTATTAAGTTTGTCCAAAAAAAAAATGTGCGTAACAGGCAGACGGAGGCGTGGCACCCCTATAAAGTATATATATTCTTGATCAGCATCAACAGCCGAGTCGATATAGCCATGTCCGTTTGTCTGTCTGTCCCTTTTTGTGTCGCCTAGATCTCAGAGACTATAAGAGCTAGAGACACCAAATTTGGCATGTAGGTTCATATATATCTCCCATTGATCAAATTTGTTTTAGGTTTTTAGCGACTTGATAATTGGTACATATAATATACACTATGATCCAAACCTGTCCAGAAAATTTCATTCCAATCGGATGATAAACACGGAAGTTAATCAACTAACAATGTTACTTTCAAAAGGAAGAAGAAGAGACGCTAGCGACCTCTGTGTTTATTAACTTATCTTCGTAGTGGCGTCATCTATTGAATATAACGCAACATAGATGAACAGTCTATAGTGAACGGTTTGCACTTAAAAAGTACTGGGTCTTCTACTGTCGAGAATGCTCTACTGTAGCTTACTGCATTTTTTTTTTTGCATTCTTTTTAGACCCAGTACTTTGAAAAAGTACATATGGGTCTATTACGTTTGTGCAAAAAAAATAAGTGCGTAACAGGCAGAAGGAGGCGTGGCAGACCCCATAAAGTATATATATTCTTTATCAGCATCAACAGCCGAGTCGTTATAGCCATGTCTTTCTGTCTGTCTGTCTGTCTGTCTGTCTGTCTGTCTGTCTGTCTGTCCGTCTGTTCGTCTGTCCCTTTTTGTGTCCCCTCGATCTCAGAGACTATAAGACTAGAGACACCAAATTTGGCATGTAGGTTCATCTATATCTCCCATTGATCAAGTTTGTTTCAGATTTTTGCCACGCCCCTCTCCGCCCCCGGAAATTGATATACAAAATTCCAAAGTCGAATTACAAGAGCACGTTTGATGCTTGCGCATTGATTTTTGGTACATATAATAAACACTAAAGTCCAAACCTTTCCTGAAAATTTCATTCCAATCGGATAATAAACGCGGAAGTTATTCAACTAACAATGTTACGTTCAAAAAGAAGAAGAAGAGGCGATAGCGATCACTGTGTTTATTAACTTATCTTCGCAGTGGCGCCATTTAAATGGTACGCAACATTGATGAACAGTCTATATTGAACGGTTTACATTCAAAAAGTACTGGGTCTCCTACTGTCGAGCATGCTCTACTGTAGCTTACTGCATTTTTTTCATTTAGTGATGCGGCCACTGTTGTGTCGTAGGTCATGATTGTCTTGTTAATGAGAAGAGTCAGTTTCTTCTCTACTTCGTCAAAGTATTGCAGTAATGTCATATAATATTTCCTTGGCGGAGCGTTGACATCTCTTGCTCGATAAGGTATATAGGCATTTGTCGGAGTAAGGGAAGTCAAGCTGATTTATTATGGCTTTGAAATTTAGGGGCGTATCGAAAGTTGAAAGGGTCATGTTCGCCGGACCCTTGATTTTGTTTCTTAGTATCCCCTGATCTACCTTTAGGTCGGGACCTTCTAACTTTTTAAATTTTTCTAATTAGTCCTCTAGCTCACTTTCACTCATAAATATTTATAAACTTCAAGGATTGGAATAATAAGATGCTTTTATTTATATTAAACTTTTTACATCTTAAATATTTATAAACTTCAATGATTGGAATAATAAAATGCTTTTATTTATATTAAACTTTTTGTAGTAAAATTTTTATTCTTTTCACATTAAATTTTAAATTTTAGTTAAAAATCGTTTACTTTAGTTCTTGTTTATAAATTTTCAATGAACATTCTACTTACATGTTTTTGTTAATTTTCTTAAAATTCAAATCGTAAAGTTGTAGTAGTTGTAGTTTCTGATGATTGTTCCAGGTTGTTGGGATTGTGTTCAGGGTTGTTGAGATTCTCTGGGTTGCTGGTAGGTGTTGTTGATGCTTTTTTATAACAGAGGCTGTTGAGCTTGTTATTTGTTGATTACTCTAATAAAGGCTTGTGGGCTTGTTAGTTGTTGTGTTTTGTTAACAGAGTCGTTTGGGCTTGTTAACGGTTGATGGTAATAACAGAGGCTTGTTATTTGTCGATTGCTTTAATAGAGGCTTCGAGGCTTGTTAGTTGTTGTTTTTAGCAGAGGCTTTTGAGCCTCCTTGTATATTTTTCTAATTATTATTTATTCCGGGCTCCAGTTCTGAGAAGGGTCTTATTTCATTTTATTGTAGTTACGGTGAAGGGTCTTATCTCCATTATTGAGTCATTTAAAACACTTGTTGTTAATTATTGAATGTGAAAGTTTTATTGTCAAAAATGAGCTAAAGCTTATTACAAAGTACACTTATAACAAAAGCTAGCCCTAGTGACCTAAATATGCTGAATAAGCGATCCAATGGTGTTCGCTGAAGTTCCACAGAAGACGGGCCATTGCCCAAGCTTCTGACGCTGCTAGCGCAGCTCACGTTGCACAAGCTGCGGACGCTGACCGATCCGGTCAATGACATGTTGTTATGCAGCCTGAGTAAACTGTTTGACCACTCATGTTAACTTATTTATGGTATATATAAAACTCTTTGTCCTGACTGACTGACGACAAAGAGATCACGCTGTGGCACAAAAGACTCAAGATATCGTGCTGAAATTTTCACACTACATAGCTGAGATTTAATTATTGTAGCATGCAACGTGCAAGCATAGTGGGCTGCTGGGGATTGTAACGGCTAAGTGGCGCACGCGCTGGCTCCGGCTCAATGGTTGTCGGCATATGGGTGAGGTTCTCATTAGTTTTGTCACCGTGCAGGTAGCTCACTTGCCTAAATATAACACAATTATATTCGCGTGCCTAAACTTTGTAGATCAGACGGAAAATATACAGATGTACAGAAAAGGGCGGAGGGAGGCGTGTCAAAAATCTAAAACAAACTTGATCAATGGGAGCTATAGATGAACCTACATGCCAAATTTTGTGTCTTTAGCTCTTATGGCCTCTGATATCTAGGCGACACAAAAAGGGACAGACAGACAGACAGACGGATGGACATGGCTATATTGACTCGGCTGTGGATGCTGATCAAAAATATTGTAACATATAACAATGGTGACAGTGTAACCTGGCGGAGCACGCGCTGGTTCCGGCTATTTCTCGTCGGCTGGGGGGGGGGGGTTCCAAAGTATACCGAAAAGCTACTCGCTCGGTAGTCTTTATTAATTTCGATTATTATTGCGTGCTATTTTGTATTAATATTTAGG
Organism: Drosophila testacea; assembly: GCA_035043265.1. Lineage (NCBI taxonomy): Eukaryota > Metazoa > Arthropoda > Insecta > Diptera > Drosophilidae > Drosophila > Drosophila testacea. Next base: position 171,478 of record JAWNND010000180.1, read on the forward strand.
TAGCCTATTAAACAAACTGGAAGGAAAAAAAAACTAAAAAAAATTTTTGCTTGCGGCGCTTTTTTTTTTAAATTTAATCTTTTAATTCTTTAATGAGTAGTTAGTTTACCTATTTTCAAAATAGCACTAATAGCATTCATTGCAAATTTAGCCATTTTATAGCTAGTTTCTAATAACAACGGACAGCACTAATTTTGCATCTGCTTTGCATGGTTAGTTTTGTGCAGTAATTTTTCTTAAAAGTATTGCTAATAACAGCACAACAACAAATAAAACAATAACAATAACAATAATAATAACAACAACAATAAAACCTACAACAACAACAACAAAAACAACACCAAAAACAAACAACAACAACATTGCAAGTGCCGTGCGCAAGCCGTTTTCAGTGTAAAAAAATTAAACTTTAAAATTCATTTAAAAAAAAACTATAAGTTTCCCTCGCTTAATTTTTTCACCATAATTCATTATAAATCGGGGTCTATGCACAAAAAATTTCATAATTTTTGGAGGAATGGGTCTGTATTTAACAATTACCCAACTTTTCATCATACGTTTTGTAGGTACACACAAAGCAAAACAAGAAACCAAAACAAAAACCGCAAAGCGGCCATCGAAGTTTGGCGCGTCACAGGCTTTTAACATTATTCTGTTAGATTCTGTCTATACCCACTTTTACACGCCAAACTCCACTGCCTCTGTTATTTAACAGCCGTCATTTCTACTCTTGATGTTAAATACTCATTGGATATAGTTCATGAAGTACTGAATAATTTCAATCGTTCATTTTGATGACCCGTTCAATTGAACTTATTCAGAACTAAACGACCCAACTCTGCACATCACTATTTAATATATTTTTGAGTATTCAGATTTACAAGAGGTAACCATAAAAAAAATTTATTTAAATTGACATAATATAATGGAAACAATATTTATAGCTATTTGTTAGTATATTCAGAATGCAAGGGCTAGGATTGCAAAGTCTTAAAAAGAATCCGGCGGTATGTAAAGTCATGTTATTTTGTTATGCAACCATTTTTATATTCACATTGTGAAATGCCCTTTTTAAATTGACTGTGCTCATCAATTATAGTTGATTCCACTGTATGTTTGCGTGGCTGCCGGGGCAGTAGGGGCTGTTTATTACATGGCTCGCCTTGCAACTAGAAACCCGGATGTTACATGGAATCGCACATCGAATCCAGAGCCATGGCAAGAGTACAAGAACAAACAATACAAGGTACATTTGAACTTATATATATATATTATGTATTTGTATGCTATATATAATATGCCTTTATGTTACTTTTATTCCGTGTTTTTCTTTCAGTTTTACTCTCCTATCAGGGATTATTCCAAAACAGAGAGTGCAGCCCCAAAATATGAGGAATAATGTGCTTTCTATAAAAACTGAATATGTTATCAAAATAAACACAGTAACCGTATCACATTACATATTGTCTTTGATGAAAATTTCTTAGCTTGAGCTGTGTTGCTAGTTTCGCTTATTGCGATTGTAGCGTTTAACCTAACCAAATAAGAAAAAAACTTCGAAGGTAAGGCTTAAACTCAGCTTTCTAACGATATATGGAACGTACGTGGTCGGGCTGATAGGTAATCGGCCATACCGTAAGAAGACATTTCTAACCACTCATACATAATTTATTCAATTAGCGTTTTCTATCAGCTGATTTATGAGAAAGTTTCAGGCGGTTCTTGTAAAAACTATAATTTTTGACGGGTGTTTTAGCATGGTGACCTTTGCATTGTTGCTGTCATTAGATTTCTGTTTTTAAAAAATAAACCCAGCCAGAAAATTTAAAGTGAGTTGAAAGAATATTGTGGAATCAGCCCCATCGTTTTCAATTATTAAATATTGGACAGAAGAATTACGGCGCGGGCGGACAAGCATTTTTGACAAGGAACGTCCGGGACTTCCCAGAGAGGTGATAACACCCGAAATGATAGATAAAGTCCACGAGAAGATATTGGATGATCACCGAATCAAGCTGCTAGAGATTGCATCTATATATAAGAAAGCTTTCATCAAGGTGGGTGCCGAGATTTCTCTCAGTGGAAAACAAACACAACCACTTGAAAATTTCCGAGGGAGAGTTTGGCATTGTTTAACGCAAATAAGTCGGAATTTTGCGTCCATTTGTGACTGTCGACGAAACTTGGATACACCGCCTTACACCAGATAGCAATGAACAGTCAATGCAGGCAATTTCAGGAGAAACGGTGCCGAAAGAGGCAAGGACTAGTTTGTCGGCCAACAGGGTGATTGTAACAGTTGTAATGCATGACCGAGGCGTAATACATGTGGATTATCTGGAAAAAGGCAGAACCATTACAGGAGAATAGTATTCTTATCTTTTAGGACGATTCGATTCATAACTTCTCCCGCTCAAAAAAGCATTGTCGATATCATGAAATTGTGTGAATTACACAACGAAATTCTTTCCCACCACCCCATACGACAGATCTGGCACCCTCTGACTATTATCTCATTTCGAACTTGGTGGAAAGAAATATCAGTCAAACAAACAGGTAATCTGTGAAACAAACGCGTATTTTGAGGACCTGGGCAAGTCCTGTTTTATACAATAATAATAAAAAATGTTTATTGGTAACATTTAAAACATAGCTGTTAAGTAATGATTATTAATCATAGTCATTATTAATACGATTAATTATTAACTACAAAAAATCAGAAATAATCTAAAATTATTATAATTATTCGAAAATAGTAAAAAAAATAATCATTTAAATTGTCGGATATTTTGGATTATTTCTAATTATTTTGAATTTTGTAGATTAATATAGATTATTTCTGATTAAAAAAAATACAGCGCAAGCTGTATGTACTGCGTGCAGTAAAAAGACGGACCTGTACCAAGTTTCATCGAGATAACTTCAAAACTGAGACTAGTTTGCATAGAAACAGACAGACGGACATGGCTATATCGACTCAGCTCGTCGCCCTGATCAAGAATATATATACTTTATGGGGTTTGACACGCCTTCTTCAATGCGTTACACATTTCGTGACAAAATTATAATACCCTCAGCAAGGATATAAATATAGTGCAAGCTTACTTTGGCACGCCAAAGTTCGGATGCCATTGCAGTGCCCTGTATAAGCTGTCAGATTTTTTAAAAGTTGATTTGATATGATATAGTAGTCCGATTTACAAATTTGGTCAGTCTGTTTGAATTTATACCGAACACACAATGTGTGATTTTGGTAGATATATATTGAGGAACAATATTAATACTTAATGTTGAATTCGAACAACGCACATGGTTATATCGACTCAGCTCTTTGCTCTGATTAAGAACATATATACCTTATGGGGTCTGTGAGGTCTCCTTTAAAGCGTTACACATTTCGTTACAAAATTATAATACCTTCTACAAGAGTATAACAAATTATTTTATTAAATTCTCACAATCAAAGTTACCAACTTATACATACATATACAAACTTGAGGATTCATATTGGACCTGTGCCTGCGGTACGGTACAGAACGATTTAATAATAAGTATTAAGTTAACACGTAAAAAAATAGAACTATGAATAGGTAACTTAAAAAACAACAAAAACTATGATTAGTCAGTTTTGACACTCAAGAAACTCTTTACACAAAGTATTTTTATTTTAATAAATTCAAAATATTCATAATTTGATGTGGACAAAATAAAAATAATGCATATTATATAAAAATTATTATTTCTTTTTTAATGCGTACTTATATATATTTTTTAATTAACAAACTTGGATATCTTCTGCCACTCTTTCATGTAATGTAGCTATCAGTTCAATTCTGGTTTTGGGCTGCCTTTTCTTGGTGTATCGATGATCTTGCTGCAGTTATAAAGCAGCCAAGTCTGCACATTTATCTCTTTGTGGGATCATTGTCCTGATAAAATTTAAAACTCGGCTTATTGCACTTCTTTTTAAATTCGTTTTTAAAACTTGGAGATACTGTTTGTGTTCTTTATAAATGCCAGATCTCCGACTCCTCCGCTAGAGATGCACCCCCAAACCATAACCGAAAGTTTTCCAAACTTTACAGTTGGTATGATGTTTCGGTTTTCTAGCGCAGTTAATGGCTTGCGCCATACTCTGGGAGGGCCATCATGGTAGTAGAGCATAATTTTTGTCTCGTTGCAAAATATGACGTCATCCCAATTTTCTGCCGGCTCACAGTGGGGCGGAAAAGTCAAAATCGCGCCATAATTCAGCGGAGCCCTATAGGAAAAATATTTTGATGACATCTTTTTAAGAGAATTAAAGTATTACAAAAAAACTTAAAAGTTACAAATATTTAGTGGAATGTTCATTTATTTTGTAAAAATTCTTAATTCAACAATTTTTTTCTTTTTCGTTATTCCTCATCGCTACTTTCCAAAAAATCGCTTAAATTAGAGAATTCCGCTTTAACCTCAGGTACATTTTGTAATAAATCTAAAGCTGATTTTGGCATTTGATTTATTTTTTTTCCTGACTATTGTAATGCCTCGATACTAAAGGATCCGAGGTAATTAACATTCTATTCAGAACATCGAGGTTGCACTTTTCCCGACTGCATTTTCTCGAAAAATGTTCTCGGTAAAACTTAAAATCTTTGTTTCGTGCTTCCTGGGCCTCCTCGGTTAATTGGCCAATTGGGAGCAACGCATACTTAATTATTTCCGGGCCATGAATAAAAAATTAATGTAAAGTTGGCGACATATTATACCAAGGGTACAGACCCCATCAAGTATATATATTCTTGATCAGCATCAACAGCCGAGTCGATATAGCCATGTCTGTCTGTCTGTCCGTCTGTCTGTCCGTCTGTCTGTCACTATTATGAGATCCTAGATCTCAGAGACTATAAGAGCTAGAGACACCAAATTTGGCACGTAGGTTCATCTATATCTCCCATTGATCAAGTTTGTTTTAGATGTTTGCCACGCCCCCTCCGCCCCCGGAAATTGAAATACAAAATTTGGAAGTCGAATTACAAGAGCCCTTTAGTGCTACCGCCTTAATTTTTTGTACATTTAACATACACTATGGTCCAAATAAGTCCAGAATTCATTTCATTCCAATCGGATAATAAACGCGGAAGCTATTCAATTAACAATGTTACGGGCAATAAGAAGAAGAAGAGACGCTTGGGAGTCAAATGCTTTACTGAAGTCGGTGTAAATTACATCAGTCTGCATCTTATTTTGAAACCCTTCGATCGCAAGAGATGTAAGTTTTAGAAGGTTAGTAGTGGTAGATGTTGATTTCACAAAACCATGTTGGCAAGGTGAAACAATAGAGCTACTGAAGTGTTGCAATCGAGAAGTTATTAATTTCTCAAACAGCTTGGGTATTGCGGAAATTTTGGAAATAAACCTATAGTTTTTAACATCACACTTGGAACCCTTTTTGTGAAGAGGAATTATAAAAGAAGCCAAAGTGATGGGAAAGGCACGAATTTACAGATAAAGCGAAAGTAAAGGTTTGCATAAAGATTCAGCGCAGTACCTAAGTACACAACATTGCACACTATCTGGACCCGGTAAATAGACGGGATTGATTGAATTAAGTTCGTTAAGTATCGAAATTTCGGTGATCACAGGCTCAAATATAGCGCAAGCTAACTTTGGCGCGCCAAAGTTTGGATACCCTTGCAGTGCCCTGTGTAAACCGTCAGATTTTTTACAAAATTTGTTGATTTTGAACCGATCGATCCTATGGCAGCTATATGATATAGTAGTCCGATTTACACCAAATTTGGTCAGCCTGTTTAAAACTTAATCAAACACACAATGTGTATATCTGGTTGAGATATTTTGAGAAACAAAAAAGTTTTTCATACTAAATGTTGTTTTCGAACCGATCGTTCCTATGGCAGCTATATGATATAGTAATCCGATTTACAACAAATTTGGTCAGCCTGTTTAAAACTTAATCAAACACACAATGTGTACATTTGGTTGAGATATTTTGAGAAACAAAAAAGTTTTTCATACTAAATGTTGTTTTCGATCCAATCGTTCCTATGGCAGCTATATGATATAGTAGTCCGATTTACACCAACTTTGGTCAGCCTGTTTAAGACTTAATCAATCACACAATGTGTATATTTGGTTGAGATATCTTGAGAAACAAAAAAGTTTTTCATACTAAATGTTTATTTTCAACCGATCGTTCCTATGGCAGCTATATGATATAGTTATCCGATCCGTCCGGTTCCGACATATGTACTGCGTGCAGCAAAAAGACGGACCTGTACCAAGTTTCATCAAGATAGCTTCAAAACTGAGAGACTAGTTTGCATAGAAACAGACGGACAGACGGTCAGACCGACAGACGGACATGGCTATATCGACTCAGCTCGTCGCCCTGATCAAGAATATATATACTTTATGGGGTCTGTGAGGCTTCCTTCAATGCGTTACACATTTCGTGACAAAATTATAATACCCTCTGCAAGGGTATAAAAATGCAGTAAGCTACAGTGGAGCAAGCTCGACAGTAGGAGACCCTGTACTTTTTGAATGCAAAGCGTTCACTATAGATTGTTGTTCAATGTTACGTACCATTCAATAGATGGCGCCACTACGAAGATAAGTTAATAAACACAGAGGTCGCTAGCGTGTCTTCTTCTTCCTTTTGCCCGTAACATTGTTAGTTGAATAACTTCCGTGTTTATCATCCGATTAAAATGAAATTTGCAGGACAGGTTTGGACTATAGTTTATATTACATGTACTAAAAATCAGGCGCTAGCATTAAAGGTGCTTTTGTAATTCGACTTAGAAAATGTGTATCTCAATTTCCAGTGGCGGAGGGGGGCGTGGCAAAAATCTAAAACAAACTTGACCAATGGGATATATAGAAGAACCTACATGCCAAATTGGGTGCCTCTAGCTCTTATGGTGTCTGAGATCTAGGCGACACAAAAAGGGACAGACGGACAGACAGACAGACGGACAGACAGACAGACGGACATGGCTATATCGACTCGGTTGTTGATGCTGATCAAGAATATATATACTTTATGGGGTCTGCCACGCCTCCTATTACCTGTTACGCACTTTTTTTTTGAACAAACGTAATAGACCCTTTTGTACTTTTTTAAAGTTCAGGGTCTAAAGTTAAAAGAAATAAAATATTATTGAGATAAATAAAATTTCATATTATAGAGTGCTTAAAAGTCGTTAAAGTTGGTAGCACTAAAATTTATATGGGCACAGTACATAAAAAAAATTGAGATCAAATACTAAAACAAAAAACCAAGTAAGTGCTGTCGCTATAGATCACTATAGACTGTTCATCAGATGGCGCCACTACCAAGATAAGTTAATAAATACAGAGGTCGCTAGCGTCTCTTCTTCTTCCTTTTGAACGTAACATTGTTAGTTAAATAACTTCCGCGTTTTTTATCCGATTGGAATGCAATTTTTTGTTTATTATATGTATCAAAAATCAAGGCGCTAGCATTAAAGGTGCTCTTGTAATTCGACTTTGAAATTTTGTATTTCAAATTCCGGGGGCGGAGGGGGGCGTGACAAAAATCTAAAATAAATTTGATCAATGGGAGATATAGATGAACCTACATGCCAAATTTGGTGTCTCTAGCTCTTATAGTCTCTGAGATCTAGGCGACACAAAAAGCGACAGACAGACAGACAGACAGACAGACAGACAGACAGACAGACACACAGACACACAGACACACAGACACACAGACACACAGACACACAGACATACAGGCAGACAGACACACAGACATACAGACATACAGTCAGACAGACAGACAGACAGACAGACAGACAGAAAGACAGACAGACAGTCAGACAGACAGACACACAGACACACACACACATACAGTCAGACAGACACACAGACATACAGTCAGACTGACAGACAGACAGACAGACAGACAGACAAACAGACAGACAGACAGACAGACAGACAGACAGATAGACAGACAGACGGCCATGGCCATATCGACTCGGCTGTTGATGCTGACCAAGAATATACATACTTGGGGTCCATTATTTCGATTTTTCCTGTTAGAGGGTAAAAATACAAATTTTGAGCCTTGTATCTGCGTTTGGCACTCGCTCTTCACCCCGTAATGCTATTATTGGTTGATTAAGCTTTAACTTTGATTTCGGTAGTCGAAAGCTTTTAGAAGTTTACTGTCATTAATGCGCGCGCATGAGCTTTTCGTACAACTGAAATAAATACTTGTTTTAAAAGTTTCCGTTCGTAAGATACCCTTTTTTTTCAAGAGTCGAGAGCTAAGATAATTTAAGACATTTATTTATAATTGTTACTTGGTTGATTTACTTGAACAGACAACAACAGACAGACAAATGTAATGAAGCTTTCAGTAAGGCCAACTTATAAAACGAATGATTGAAAGGTTTCGTTTAATATTAAATATCACACAGTAATATTATAATACTGCTCGCAATAGTTATATTAAACTTGTGATATTAAATATTAAACGGAACCTTTCAATTATATATATATATATATATATATATATATATATATATATATATATTTATTATTATTTATATATATATACTTAGCCATCAACTTGTGCTATATATATATGATGGCTAAATGATCTATTTTATACAACGCTTAGGTAGAGGGTATTCAAAAAATTAAGTTCAGAATTGTTGGGAATCTAGTTAGTTTCATCTTAGTGCGCGAAACTTTACTATACGTAAATTGTTTGGTTGATTTGATTTTAATGAATAAGAAATCAACAATACTTTTATTATAAATACTGTTTAACACTTCTCAAAAGGAAATCAAATCAAGTACGTAGTGCATAATTTTTATTCCGATTCTTAAATGTAACAATTTTAAAATACGTACTAAAATATAAATACGTTTATTAAATTAAATGAATTGAATACAATGCGCGCTCAAACATTAAAATACTTTTAATTAAGACCCAATGTAACCGTTTAAATAAATGTTTATAAAGCAGTACCATATACAAATTGATTTATTGATTTTACTCTACTGTCGTATTTGTCAAGTGCGCAGAATCTCAAACTCATTTGATTATTTTTTGCCAATTTGTGTAACAGACTGGGTGGAGTTTCTTGCTGTTGATCACACAAAATAAAAAAAAATAATTTGGGTTTATATAAATGTTAAATTTAAATGGTTTAGCTGACTCGATGTCGAAAGTTAGAAAATTATGTCGATAAGACATGATTCTCTACTCATATAATTATGATTAACAATGTTTATTTGACAACAAATGTTAAAAATTGTTAACAAATTATACTTAAAATTTATAACAACAACAAAACAACATAAGCCTTTACTAAATGACAAGCAAGGAGCAAGTGGCTCGGTATGCAGCTGTTGAAATTTTCTGGACAGGTTTGGATCATAGTGTATATTATATGTAACAAAAATGCAGTAAGCTACAGTAGAGCATGCTCGACAGTAGGAGACCCAGTACTTTTTGAGTGCAAAGCGTTCACTAAAGATTGTTCTTCAATGTTGCGTACCATACAATAGATGGCGCTACTTGATACACATAGAGGTCGCTAGCGTCTCTTCTTCTTCCTTTTGCCCGTAACATTGTTTGTTGAATAACTTCCGTTTTTATCATCCGATTGGAATGAAATTTTCTGGACAGGTTTGGACCATAGAGTATATTATATGTACCAATAATCAAGTCGCCAACATTAAAGGGGCTCTTGTAATTCGACTTCGAAATTTTGTATTTCAATTTCCGGGGGCGGAGGGGGCGTGGCAAAAATCTAAAACAAACTTGATCAATGCAAGATATAGATAAACCTACATGCCAAATTTGGTGTCTCTAGCTCTTATAGTCTCTGAGATCTAGGATCTCATAAAAGTGACAGACGGACAGACGGACAGACAGACAGACGGACATGGCTATATCGACTCGGCTGTTGATGCTGATCAAGATATATATACTTTATGGGGTCTGCCACGCCTCCTTCTGCCTGTTACGCACATTTTTTTTTGCACAAACGTAATAGACCCATTTGTACTTTTTTAAAGTACTGGGTCTAAAAATCAAGGCACTAGCATTAAAGCTGCTCTTGTAATTCGACTTCAAAATTTTATATTTCAATTTCCGGAGGAGGAAGGGGGCGTGGCAAAAATCTAAAACAAACTTGATCAATGCAAGATATAGATAAACCTACATGCCAAATTTGGTGTCTCTAGCTCTTATAGTCTCTGAGATCTAGGATCTCATAAAAGTGACAGACGGACAGACGGACAGACAGACAGACGGACATGGCTATATCGACTCGGCTGTTGATGCTGATCAAGAATATATATACTTTATGGGGTCTGCCACGCCTCCTTCTGCCTGTTACGCACATTTTTTTTTGCACAAACGTAATAGACCCATTTGTACTTTTTTAAAGTACTGGGTCTAAAAATCAAGGCACTAGCATTAAAGCTGCTCTTGTAATTCGACTTCAAAATTTTATATTTCAATTTCCGGAGGAGGAAGGGGACGTGGCAAAAATCTAAAACAAACTTGATCAATGGGAGATATAGATGGTGTCTCTTATAGTCCCTGAGATCTAGGCGACACAAAAAGGGACAGACGGACATGGCTATATCGACTCGGCTGTTGATGCTGATCAAGAATTGATATACTTTATGGGTTCTGCCACGTGTCGTTCTGCCTATTACGCACATTTTGGCTAACTTTGGCGCGCCATAGTTTGGATACCCTTGCAGAACTCTGCAAAGTCGTCAGATTTTTGTAATTTGTAGTTTTTCTTACTAAATGTTGATTTTGAGCCGATCGTTCCTATGTCCGCTATAATATAGTTATCCGATCCGGTCGGCTCCGACAAATGTACTGCGTGCAGCAAATAGACGGACCTGTACCAAGTTTCATCAAGATAGCTTCAAAACTGAGAGACGGACGGACGGACGGACATGGCAATATCGACTCAGCTCGTCGTCCTGATCAAGAACATATATACTTTATGGGGTCTGACACGCCTCCTTCAATGCGTTACAAACTTCGTGACAAAATTATAATAGCCTCTGCAAGGGTATAAAAACGCAAGGGCTATGTATAAAAAATAAGCATTATGTGGAAAAAGACCATGTTTTCTTTTTAACATATATGTATCATATTTTTCCCCAAAATTTTGAGTGATTCTTCAAAAAAGAACGTCAGTGCGCCACGTCAAGATGGGCTCCAAAAAATCTGATTTTTTGCACACATTATTATTTTATAGCGGGTCAACGATTCCGCACACAAGAAATTGGAAATTAGAAAAAAAGTGTTTTTCGCTCCGGCCTAATGACGGTCTGTAGACGGTGCTACTGCATATACATTTTGTTGTTGTCCGATTTTGTTCAAATTACTTTTGAAATGACAAATACATAAGCTTTAAAACTCTACATTTTCAATATTTTGTATATTATTGTTTTGGTTTTAAAAAAAGAAATTTAAGTTGGGTTCTTTTGGACTAATTTTGGAATCTACGACCCAAGTTAGCTTCGAAAAACCAGATTAAGCCGTTACTAAAGAGCTTTTATGCTACAAATATTACTTTTCTAATAAGTAAAAAAACATTTTTAAACCAATATTGTTGAAAGTTTCATTTTTTTCTAAGCGGTAATATTTTTAATTAAAATTTTTTGCCCTTTAAGATAGTGAATATATGACACTAGTTTACAAATGAATTATTATTTTTAGTATTTTTTCGGCATAGATTTTGATAATTTCGAGAGTAATGGTTTTTTGAGCTTTGTTAGAGATGGGGATGACTCGTCAAAAATTTGAGATTACCGATCTGCCTGGACCCGTACAATCATCATACGTGCCAAATCTTTAAGACAGTAGCTGTAATAATGCTGTAGTTATAACGTTTTTAGCGATTTATAGGCGTAGGGGGCGAGGTATCCAAAGTTTGAAACAAACTTGATCTGCGTGCAAATATAAGAAGTCTTCATACCAAATTTGATGCTCGTAGGTCTAACCATCTCTGAGATCCTTTCGTTCATACGGACGGACCGACGGACAGACCGACATGTCTATATCGACTCGGCTTCTGATGCTGATCAAGAATATATATACTTTATGGGGTCTGTGACGCTTCCTTCAATGCCTTACACATTTCGAGAAAAAATTATAATATATTATAAGTCTCTCAGTTTTGAAGCTATCTTTATGAAACTTGGTACAGGTCCGTCTTATTGCTGCACGCAGTAAATATGACGGTATCGGCTGGATCGGATAACTATATCATATAGCTGCCATAGGAACGATCGGTTGAAAATAAACATTTAGTATGAAGAGCTTTTTTGTTTCTCAAGATATCTTAACCAAATATACACATTGTGTGTTTGATTAAGTTTTAAACAGGCTGACCAAATTTAATGCAAATCGGACTACTATATTATATAGCTGCCATAGGAACGATCGGTTCAAAATCAACATTAGCATAAAAAACTTGTTTGTTTCATAAGATATCTCAACCAAACTCACAGATTGTGTGTTTTGCCTGTCGTAGGCCTTGAGTATCATTCCAGCATAACTGTCGCAAATGTTTTTCTTCCTCTCTAAGAGATTTCCGTAATGTGTTGTTCCCAATGCCACAAAATGGTTGAGGTCCTATAAGGGGGCTTTCCGCACCCATTCTTGCTAGCCTTTCTGTTGCCTTATTCCCCGCTATATCTGTATGCCCTGGAATCCATCGCAGAGTATGCCTGTTATATGATCCCAGCAGATCAAGCTTTATCCGGACTTCTCGGACTACTTTTGATGTTAGTCTACTCTTGCTGATTGCCCTCAGTGCCGCTTGACTATCCGATAGAATGGCTATGTCTCTATTCCGATAGTTGCAGGGGACGATGACTGTTTTAGTGGGATTAAGGTTGAGGCCAACCTCATTACACCAGTCACTCGTCATCTTGAGCCCTAACTGAATTATGTCGCAGAGTGTTTCTTCGAATTTACCCCGTGCAATGATTACAATGTCATCGGCATAGCTCTGGCATTGGATTCCGTTGCTGCAAAGTCTTCTGAGTAGCTCGTATACTAACACGCTCCATAATAGAAGAGATAGTACACCCCCTTGGGGACATCCCCTTGTGGTCGTAACTGTAACAGTACTGTCTTGAACTGTTGCTGTGGCCTGTTTGGACCTAGTAAGGTCTAACCTCTCCTAGATAGGGCAGCTTGGACAGCATCATGCGACGCATTGTCGAAGGCCGCTTCTATGTCTAGGTAGGCACACATCGCCACCTCTTTGTTGTCAGCTGCCATGCGTAGGGTTCGATGCAGTTGGTAGAGGGCAGTGTCTGTAGACCTTCCTGCCCTATATGCATGCTGCGTTGGCTGCAGCGGCGCATGTCTCAGCATTGTGCTTCTTATTCTACAGTCCACTAGCTTTTCAATCGTTTTTAGTAAAAACGATGTTAAGCTGATAAGTCTGAATGACTTGGGGTTGGTGATATCTTTCTTCCCGGTCTTGGGGATGAAGACCACCCTAGCTCTACTCCATGTACTTGCGATATGTCCTTATGCCAGGCTGCTAATCATTACTTTCCTAAGAATGGACAGGAGTTTACCCTGCCCTTGCTGCAGGAAGACGGGTGATATGCCGTCCAAGCCCGGTGACTTATAGGGCTGGAAGGTTCCAATTGCCCATTTTAGTCTGTCCAGTGTGACTGTGGACTTGGCGATTGACCAGTCCTCAGGTACTGGTCGGACTCGATCTTCTACTGCTCTGTCTGCATCTTCTCGTAAAGGGATACTTCCTGGGAAGTGGGTCTCGAAAAGCAGTTCTAGTTTATCCATATTACTACTTGTGAAGGTATTGTCCCTTCTTTTGAGAGCCATTTTTGCCTCTGGTGTTCTCTTCGATAGTGCCCTGTGTATCCGGGCACCCTCTGTCGTGTTTCCTATGTTTTCACAGAAGTCACGATAGTTCTTCCGTTTAGCCTTCCAAATCTCCTTGTATTGGTCCCATGTGCCGTCTTTCTTTTCCCTGTTAAAGAGTCGACGAGTGGTTATTCGGAGCCTCTTAAGGCTGTCGGACCACCGAGGGGCATCTTTTGCTTTGCTCTTCTTCCCTAATGCGCAGTGAAAACTTTTCCCAGTTCGTCTTCCTGGGATTATGCGATTGTTTGCTACAATATTTTATTGAAGCTTATAAAGAATAATCCTATGATCTGACTCAGATTCTTCTGGCGACATGTGCCAGTCCTTAAGTTGTTTTTTAAGAGACCGACGTCTAGGACTTCATCCCTGACCCTGGTTACAAATGTCGGAGTGGTTCCGACATTGCCAGTTTCTAGATTATGCTTTAAAATAAATTCAAAGAGACACTCACCCCTTTGGTTTGTGTCTGTACTTCACCACATCTCATTGTGCGCGTTGGCATTGCAACCTATAAGGAGCGGTAACTTCTCCTTTTTGGCAATGTTCTACCAATCTCACGATCTTCTGGGGTGGGCAGGGCCCATCACCTGCGAGGTAAGCCGATGCAACCACAGTTGTGTGGGCAGCTCCAATCGCCTGAATCATGATCGGCACGCAGTCTTTGGTGAGAAATTCCGAAAGAATGGTATACTTAATAAATTTCCTTACCATTATGCAGGTTCTGGGTAGTGGGTCTCTTTGGTCCCAGATTACCTTAAAATCGTCTGTGTACAGGCCCTTAATGCCATCGTTAACCCATGGGTCTCTTTGGTCCCAGATTACCTTAAAATCGTCTGTGTACAGGCCCTTAATGCCATAGTTAACCCATGGCTTCTGTACAAGGGCTAGCCCAAGATGTTGTTGGGTGAATATTCTAGCTAGGACGCCCGAAGCCGCCTTCGCATGGTGAATATTCGCCTGGGCTAGCCCGGTGCTGATGGATTGTGCCATCATAGCTGTGGCTCCAGCGACCATGGCGACTTGGGCCTGGCTGCACCCGAGTCGCTGCATAGCGTGGCGTCCGCATCGTCCACGCTTACGTCTAATAGCTCATCCGCGATCTCCTGCGACGACATAGCCGTCTCGCGTCCATCACTCCCTCCCTGTCGCTTGAGCTGCTGTACTAAGGCCTCCTTAGGTACCATTTGACCCTTGAGCCGCACAGGTTGCGCCTGTTCGGGTCGTCGCCTTCTGGCGCTGCTGTCCCTGGCGCCTGTCAGAGGTCAGCATAGGGCTCATAGGTCGAAATGCACCGGCCGTGCTCCCATGCGAACTTGCCACGGCGTTGCTCTGGCTCTGGTATGACCGCACCATCTGTCGACCATTAGTATGGTTCTGGTTTGCTCTTGGAGCACTTCTGCTTGCTGCCTGGCTGCGTGAAGAATGTTCTACCACACTTGGCCGCACTCTATCGAGATCTCGATCTTCAAACTGTCTTGCGACACTCGCCGCTGGGAGATCCTGCGGAATTTTAAAATTTTTGTATTCATGCTATTTGGTCCCACGAGAAGTGGAACAAGAAAACGGTCCACCCGAGCGTGCCTGGGTAAGAACAGGCGGTCGCCACTTGCCTGAGCCCACCGTTAGCGACTGGGCTCCTTTATACCCGGGCGTTCAGCCAAGCTGACTCTCGGCCTGGTCCGAATGACACCCTCAGTCCGGGCCGGGGTGAGATGTAGGATAAGATAGAGGTAGGAATGTGTGAGGGTTTTTTGGAGGATGTGAGGCAGTTGTTCAAAGGCGGCAACACAAACACCTTGTCGGTATGATGAGCTGTATTATACCCGCTGTTTGTCCAGGGCTATCTATTCATGAGGAATCTTGCTTTTCAACAGCTAACCTTCTTGAGAGCCAGAGGGCCGTTCGCTATCCGCAACCTGCGACCCGCCTGGTGGCCTCAGCTTAGTTTCCTCCGAGCCATCTCACAAGTTCTTCAGACCAAGAGCTATATGATAAAGTAGTCCGATTTAGTTCAAAATTGTTCAGATGGTATAAAGCTATATCGAAAACACAATCTGTGAGTTTGGTTAAAAAATCTGCAGAAACAAAAAAATGTTTTCATACTCAGGAGTGATTTTTAAGCGATCGTTTATATGGGCTATCTGATATACTCTACCCAAATTTGGTCAGTGTATGTTGAGCTATACCAAACAGAGAATAGGCGAGTTTGATTAATATCTCTTAAGGAACCAAAAGTTTTCTTTACTAAATGTTGATTTATAATTGATCGTTCCTATGGTAGCTGTATGATATAGTGATCCGATCTGGTTGGTTCCAACTCATGTACTGCATGCAACAATAAAACGGACCTGTACCAAGTTTCATAAAGATAGATTCAAAACTAAGAGAGTTGTTTGCATAGAAAGGAGTCATTTTACATGGGAGTCGTCAACTTTAACAAAAAAAATACCTAGCTATAAAATGTTGTTACTTCGTTTTCTTACCTACGGTTTCTATGAGTAAGACCTTAAACAAAGCCTTTTTAAAGCCACTACCCATTTATTTATTTTTTTAAAAAATCCTAATTTTTCCTTTTTTTAAGTACACTTCTTAGTCAACTGCTTCCAATTCCACTTCTTACTGAACTGCTTGCAGAAACCAAACATGCGCATTGGTATTAGGAGTACGCGCAGCCGCTAAGCTGTTTTCTCTTACCTTCTCTATGCGTTGTTTTGCTTTTGTTTTGCCAATTAAGTAGCTACCCAGTGCCCTATCGGCTCCCTTATGTCACCTTGGATCAATTTGGCAAAATCATAATAATAACACTGTGTTACAAATTGGAATGAAGTTGAAAACCCTGGGAAATGATAGTGATTTTCTGGTAGGGCTTATCGAATATAGCAATACTGCATACTTGGAATTTTGGGGACACCCCCAAAATCTGCATTTACCGCTTAAAAACCGAGTTTTGCTATGTATGGGTACTTAACAGCTTGTAACTTTGTGAATTTTACATCAATTTTGAATATCGTAGCCGATTTAAATAGAAGAAGAATAGACCTTTCGATTTGTGTAAATATTGTTTGACCAAAATTGAGACATCTATGCGTAATTGCCTCCCAAACCCATTTGCTTTTCACTTTTTCAACATTTTTCAACTTTGACAATGGTTTTATGCACTATTTTCTATAAACACCATACTACTTACGGAATGTTTTAGAAATACTGTTTAGTTCTGAGTATAACCCAGGTTTAATTTTAAAAATCGGATAGTAATTGACCAAGATATTACACTTTTTATGACAACAAAAGGAACGTTTTCAACAAAAAATGGCTGAAACTAAAAAATTTTTCTAAAAAAAAAAACCGACTTAAAATGAGATCAGAATATTGTTGGTAAGTTCAACAGGAAACTGATAATTCCAACTAAAAAAAATAAGTTGAACAAATTTTTATTTTTTTTAAATGGTTAGAAATTGTATTTTTGAACAAATTTGTAACATAAAAAGTGTATTATCTTGGTCAATTACCATCCGATTTTTAAAATTAAACCTGGGTTATACTCAGAACTAAACAGTTTTTCTAAAACATTCCATAAGTAGTATGGTGTTTATAAAAAAAAGTGCATAGAATCATCGTCAAAGTTTGAAAATGTTGAAAAAAGTGAAAAGCAAATGGGTTTGGGAGGCAATTACGCATCCATGTCTCAAGTTTGGTCCAACGATATATACACCAATCGAAAGGTCTATTCTTCTTCTATTTAAATCGGCTACGATATTCAAAATTGATGTAAAATTCACAAAGTTACAAGCTGTTAAGTACCCATACATAGCAAAACTCGGTTTTTAGCGGTAAATGCAGATTTTGGGGGTGTCCCCAAAATTCCAAGTATGCAGTATTGCTATACTTGATAAGCCCTACCAGAAAATCACTATCATTTCCCAGGGTTTTTTTTGCTGTAACACTGTGTAATACATAATAATTTCTGTCGAAATTCGGGTTGAGCTTAGCTAATCAGCTGCCGATCGACTTTAGCAAAGAACATTAAGCTATCGTCTCTTGAGCTTATCACAGCATATGTGCAGTTTGGCTAAAATAAGAAGTATTAATTTTTTCGTTCACGTGTGGTAACATAATACCTGTATTAACCCAATGGTTAATACTTTATTTATGGTTTCTAAACATATTCTTTTTATTCACATTTGTACCTCCGCTTCGTACGGTTACTAATCGTCAACTAACTCGCTCTGCGTTTCCGCCTCCTCTGCGATGCTCTCAACGACGTCGTCACCGATCTCTTTGGTGACGTTGGTTCTCTTTGCCGGCTCCCACATCCCTCCTTTATTTATAAGTTTCAGATTCAAGGGTTGTCTAGCCAACGGAAATGGTTTATCCGACGATTGGTTCAAATGGTGCTCGGTTGCTTCCTGGTTCTGCTGATCACTCCGAGTTGATGGCATCTTAAGTTGGGTGGAACCTGCTATAGAAGTAGATGTCTTGGGGTCGCTTAAACCCGTTGGTATCTTCTTGACGTGAGACACATTCCTTGTAAGGGTCTTACCATTCGCCATAATTTTTATTATGTTATTTTGCCTCTCAATGACCTCAAACTCGGTTTTGTCAAAGTTAGAAGTAAGTTTGTTTGGAAAGACTACATTTTTCAAAAGTACTTTATCCCCTACCTGTATATCGATTTCTTTAACTCCTCTCCTATTATCTGCATCTTCCTTTTCCTTTTCTTTCATTAAACAATCTCTGTCCCTTTCCGCTGATCCGTAAATGTTTCATTGATGTCACTTATGCATGGCACTTTATCGCGTATAACCCTATTGAACATAAGTTGAGTGGGGGCAACTCCTGTGGTGCCATGTGGAGTCACGTTGTGCATGAGTAAAAACTTCTGGATCTCTTCTATATAATTTTTTGAGTTTGAGTATGCTATTTTTAACCGTTTAGCTAATGATTTGTTCATGTTTTCTACTTCTCCATTAGCCTGGGGCCAATAGGGTGGAGTTTTAACCTGTTCTATCCCACAAGTTTTGCAGTCATCAAATTCTACGCTGACATATTGACGCCCGTTATCAGTTCGCAAGTGTTTTGGATACCCTAGCCTGCAAAATATTTCTTTCATTACTTCAATGAGACTAGCTGATGTAATGGAGCGCAAAAATTTAAACTCCATATGGCGGGAGTAATAGCCGATAAAAACTAGGATGAACTCGTTGTTCGGTAGTGGACCTAACAGATCTGATGCTACCCAAATCCATGGACCCGTTGGAAATGGGTTCCTGAACATAGGTGCTGGCTTTAGAGCTTGAGATACCAGTAGACAATCCCTACAATGTTTCACAAATTTTTCAGCATCGCGGTCAATCAAAGGCTACCATACGTTAGACCTCAGGCGTCTTTTCATGGCAGACTCACCAGGATGCCCTTCGTGAGCCAGCTCCAGTACCTGCTTCCAAAGCGTTTCGGGAATAACAATACGGTTACCTCGCAGAAGAACAGGTCCTATTGTCGACGGCTTGTATCGAAATGGGTAAAGTTTCCTAAAAGAATTCAATTCCCATGAGTTGTGTTCCAAACAGGCCATCGCATCTATGATTTCTTCGTCTCTTATAGAATATTCTGCAATTTCAGAAATGGTCATCGATCGAGGAATGGTATTCTCGATTATCCGCAGGATGCTGTGTTCAACTTCTCTGTCACACGAGTCGGATGATGATAACTGGCAAAGTCGAGATAATGCGTCTGAAATGTTTTCTTTTCCTGACTTGTATATAACTTTGAAATTATAAGATTGCAGCCGTAGTAACCATCTCTCTATGCGGGCTGGTGGCTTGGACGTTGGTTTGAAAATGGCCTCCAATGGTTTATGGTCGGTAACGAGTTCGAACTTTAGTCCCGCTAGATAATAATAAAATTTTTCAACTGCCCAGACAAGGGCTAGGTTTCCTTTTCCGTCTGGGAATACCGATTCTCAACATCCGATAAAGCTTTGCTCGCAAAAGAGATAATAAGAGGATCATTGGTAGCCGAAAATTGCAATAGTACCGCTCCGCGAGCTACTGGGCTGGCATCTGCTATAAGGCGAGTTCGATTTTTTGGATTAAATTAAAATTTTTAAGTTTTGAAAAGCGACTTTCTCAGTTTCGCCCCAATAGAATTTTAGGTCATTCCTCAGTAATTTTCTAAGAGGTTCTGTGTACTCTGCTAGGTCGGGAATAAATTTCCCTACGTAAGTCACAAGGCCAAGGAAACTCCGTGTTTCTTCCTTATTGATTGGGTCTCTAAATGATTTGATTGCGTCAATTTTATCGGGATTTACTTCGATACCTTTATCAGAGAGTATGTGACCCAGGAATTTTAGCTTGCTTGTTTTCCAAATACATTTTTGTTCGTTGAGCAAGACGTTGTTTTCGCTAAATATTTTACAAACATCTTTCATGGCCTTGTCATGTTCTTGTTCGGAAGCTCCACAAATTACTACTTCATCGATATAATTCATGGCATTAGGACAAGTTATCAGCAGCTGTTCAAGGTGACGTTGAAATAATTCTGGAGCTGAGTTCACTCCAAACATTAGGCGCTTGTATCGGAATAGTCCTTTCGGTGTTATGAAAGTCGTAATTTCTCTACTGGCTTCATCCAGCTCCAACTGATAATAGGCGTCTTTAAGATCTAAACGCGAAAAGTATTGCGCATCTTTAAGTCTTGTCATGAAAGATTCAAATGTTGGTAGCGGATAGTTTTCTCGTCGAATCGCTCGGTTTGCTACTCGCATATCGACGCAAAGCTGAATATCGCCATTTTCCTTGAAAGCCAGTACGATGGGTGAAATCCATGAACTAGGACCCTTAACCTCTTCGATGATATCTCGATTTAAGGCATCTTTGAGATTAGCCGCAACCTTATCTTCTAGTGCTACTGGAATTCTCCTTAATGGTTGCTGAACTGGCTTGACTTCAGGATCTATCCATAGTTTTACTTTAATGCCCTTCCATTTGGGAAATGGTGTTGTCTCTTCGACACGATTGACATTCAAGCCGAGGCGGAGAACATTCAGTCTAATGGCTGTGTCTCGCCCTAGTAATGACTGCCGTCCATTTTTTATGACAAAAAATGTAGCAATCACCTCGAAATCCGGAACAGCCGATATTGGAGCTTCAAAAACGGAAATTACTTCAAGTAATTGTTCAGAGGCATATCCGCGGAATTGTTTTTGTGAGTGTGATCTGGTGTTAAACACCGTTTCGTTTTTCTTTTTAAGCATCTCCCAATCTGTGTGACTAATAAGGTTGAATCATGACCCCGAATCAATAATAACAGAAATATCATGGCCCCCTATTCGGCAGTTAATAAGTTCCTCTTCTTCGTCACTCCATATCTTAAAACAATCGGCATTTTCCTTTTACGTTTGAGATCGGGGCACCCATCCTCTACGGAACGCACATCAAATTGTCGCCTTTTTATATTTCCACTTTTAGGCTGGGAATATTGTCTGGTTCTACATTTCCGCGCAAAATGTCCTAATTTCAAGCATTTATTACACTTGGCCAATCGAAATATCGAAAATGGCAGGGCTCGAAATATCGTTATTTGCATGACCTGTTCGACCGCATCTCGAACACTCAAATTCCGGCTTCGTTTTTCGAGCTGTGATTTTACAAGGCGTATCAATGGTATGCTTAATCAACATGGCTTCAGATTGTTTATTTATCTGTTCCTCGACTTGACACGCTTCGATTATCTCGTCTAAAGAGTGTTCTTTACCTAAAAGTTTCTTCTTAAGTTCCAGTGGAGCCCAAGAATCAATGATTTTGTCCTTTAGACAAATTTCTTCAATCTCTGCTTTGGATTTGCCAAACGAACACTTGCATCTGTTGTCGCAAACGTAGGACAAATATAGAAAAGTTCTCATCGTCTGCTGGTTTCAAATTCCGAAATAAGTGCCTTTCAAACGTCGAGTTTTGCTTAGGCGAAAAATAAGCATCTAGTTTCTCGACCAAGATGGCGAAAACATCGTTTTTCTGCTCTTCGTCATGCTCTAGTACCGGCTTTTCTATGGCTTCACATAAAAATGGTTTCAAATGATTTTCTGCCATTTCGAATTGAATTGAATTTTGCTAATAAGAACAAGGATAAAAAGAAAAGTAATTTATTATTATATTTTTTTTTTGCGGCTTGTAAAACTAAGTTTACGCAGCCTCTTAAAGTATTTTCTCTTTCGACTTGTATTTTATACACGGTCGTTTAATTGTTTCACTTGCGCAAGTCGAAACTCTTTCGCTCAGTGTTTCTATGTATGCGTCTTTACACGACCACACTTTATATTTGGGCTTGCAAAGAATTCGCTTCCACTCAGCCTCTCTTACATATAATTCTCGTTTATTCTTGTGGCTTGTGTATCACGCAGCCTCTCTTTATAAATATCATTTAATCTCTCTTTCCGGCTCATGCTTATACATTGCCGCGCTATAGGCTTGTTAAACACAGCCTTTTCCTCTCTTCTGTGTGCCGTTTTTCGACTTGCGCGAAGTGTTTAACAAATTAGAGTAAAACTTCCTCACGCGTTTGCGCAGGCACCGTTATCTCTCTCAGTTCTTCATTCTACTTTGTGTTTTATTTTCTTTGCTTTTCACTTCTTTTTTTCCATTTCAGTAAATGTTATTTTTCATTGGTGTATTTATTACATTTACGCACCTTTCCGCAAGTATAAAAGGTTTTACCTCGTCGCCAATGTATTAACCCAATGGTAACCGCAATTAAATACTTTATTTATGGTTTCTAAACATATTCTTTTTATTCACATTTGTACCCCCGCTTCGTACGGTTACTAATCGTCAACTAACTCGCTCTGCGTTTCCGCCTCCTCTGCGATGCTCTCACCGACGTCGTCACCGATCTCTTTGGTGACGTTGGTTCTCTTTGCCGACTCCCACAATACCTTTTGTGTTTAAAAGATTAATTAGTCTGGAGCTGGTTCCAGCATTGTATTGCTGGATTTTCTTCCCGGATTTCTGCTTACAGTTTCTTCTGGATCTTCTCTTCCCTTCTGGGAAAATATAGAGAAATTAAGTGCCTTTTCCTCCAATAAGACAGTGCTTATTTGCCTTAATTGGGAAGTGGGAAATGATTTCTTCCTACGTTACTTTAATGACGCAACATTAAAGAGAATTGTGAACGGCCAAAGAGCCTGATTCCGGCCTGATAACATTTTTATTTTGTATTATGCGTATCAAGGTAGCCACATCGTCATCTTAAGCTCAACGACGGCAGTGCTTGGTGAGTTCTATAGATTTATCAATTTTCATTATGTTTTGTTATTTATCATTCCTTATACATGCATACCTTCGACAATATTTAAGTAAATGAGGTTCCAAACAAAAAGAAAAATAGAAGGAGAAATAACGAACTTCCCTATTTAAATTTTTTTTTGAATTCTTTCTCACCCTTAAAAATCTATATATATTAAACTCTTTGGACTGACTGACTGACTGAGTCATCACGCTGTAGGCCAAAGGGTGCAAGATATCGAGCTGAAATTTTCACACCACATACCTGAGACATAATTATCGTGCAATAAGACGGGATCTTTTGATATCCCCACTGGAAGGGGCTAAAATGGGGGTCAAAGATCAAAATTGCTATCTTAACAAACTCATATATTATGTACTTCTTACTCACTACTACATACTGATCTATCTTAACCAAACTCACAGATTATGTATTTCTTACTTATTGTAACATTCTGTGAAAATTTGGTCAAGATCGGATCACTATATCGTATAGCTGCCGTAGCAACAGGGGCTTTTAAGGCTATTAATAAACAATCAAAAAGATGGCCAGGTGGGTGGGGGTGGGGAGGGTACGATTTACTTGTGTTGCGACATTCAAAATAAATTTGCACTATATGGCACTGTTACTCGCTCTTGCTGCTATAATCCAATTGCAGCGAAAACTTTAAAACAGCGATCAGCGAAAATGTAAATTCTCTATCTATATATAGAATGAATGATATGAATGATATATAGAATGAATAAGAATGAGTTTTTTTTTGTTTTTTGAGCTATTTCAACCAACCTCACACATTATGTATTTCTTACTCACTGCTACATACTGAGCTATCTTAACCAAACTCACAGATTATGCATTTATTACTAATTGTAACATTCTGTGAAAACTTGGTCAAGATTGGATCACTATATCGTATATGTCCCATAGGAACAGTGGCTTTTAATGCTATTAATAAACAATTAAAAGATGGTGTGGGGGGGGGGGTGTGTGCTACGATTCATTGGTGTTGCGACTTTCAAAATAAATTTGCACTATATGGCACTGTTACTCGCTGTTGTTGCTATAATGCAACTGCAGCGAAAGCTTTAAAACAGCGAGCAGCGAAAATGTAAATTCTCATTACTAATGATTATCGATATTTGATGAAAAAAACAGCTGTTTGCTGTCGATACCCCATCTGAACTCGCAAATCGTAGGGGGTGGAAATTTAATCCTAATGGATAAAAGGTGATGACAGTCGTCGTCGGGTAGAGACGGTAGTAGAAATCCACTGTCAAAATAATAAGACGGCGGCTTTGATAAATTTCACAAATTTATTTGCAGAGCGTGTGCTTACTATGGCTTCAATTTTTAGACTTACTTATTCTTACATACAAATTCTACTTAGAAACAAATTGGAGAGTCGCGGCAGCGGGAAGCTCTCGTTGAGTAAATGCTTCGCTTAGTCGTCTAAGAGAAACGGTTTACGTTCTCTCTTAAGTTTGGTGCATAAGATGCTTAGTTCTGCACAAACATTCCGCACCCTTTGTATTATATGCAAGAATTGAGTGACGTAGAGGAGGAACGAAGAAATTAAGTACTATGGTGCGCTCGAATTCAGCTGATCATTGGCTGCAGGATCCTGATAAAGTCCATCCAAAAACGTTGCGCAATGCCGCAGGAGAGCCTGCCTTGCTGGAGCTCTTCTCGAGCTATATCGGCGTAGACATCAGCTCCAAGCACCAGAAATACAGAGCCGGGACGACAAACGTGGTTGTCAGCCAGGATAAGTCCTTCAAATTTGTCTCGTAACTGAAAGTAATGACCCAGACGTAGCATGACATCAAACCGGAACGCTTCGCTTGTCTTGGACCGGATAACCGCTAAACACGCTTCCTCATATCCGACCCGGACACCTGCCAAACGGAAACTGGCTGCCAGCGAAGCATTGATCAACGAGACTGGTCTACTGGTGTCGATCAGTGCCCGGATGGTAAAGACCTTCCTGCCAGTGTCGAGTAGAAGAATTGCCGTGAGCAGGAAATTGGGGTTGCGATGTTGCAGCAGCGTGGTCAGTGATGGCGGTTGGAGAGCGTCATCGGCGGTGCGCGTGGAGATCCATATGCACTTTTTCGTGCATATGGAGGAGAGTGTAGTGCTTGCGCTGGCACAGCTTGCATTTGTCGTCACTGCGACCATACTTCCCAGAGTGCTCGTGAGCCAGGCAGTTTGAGCAATACTTGTTAACAATCGTTTCTTAGCCGTGAGGCGCAAAAAACGCCTGCATCTTCGTAGAGGATGGATACCGCGACAGACTCGGCATCGGACGGACTCAGTTCCTCAAGCACACCTGCGCTTCTCATTATGCGGGTTAGTACGTGGTGCCATAATTGTAAGGCCTTTTAGATCTCCTAAATAGAAAGCAGTGTAGAAGTTTTAATAATTTTTTAAATTAATCGTTGTATAAAACGAGTGGACCACGTTTTCAATAGGAAGAACTATCAACTTCGTAGTAGAAAATAGTGTAGAAGTGGAATAAATTGATTAAATTTATCAGTGTATAAATTGAGTGGACCTCCTTTTTAAGGGAAAGAAGAATCAATTTCACATTAGGTCGTTTGATAACACCTCAGGAGAAAAAAAGAAACAAATAACAAATTGAATTAATTTCAAAACAAATCAAAACACACACATTATTTTGGCCCTCTTCGTCAAAAATTACCCTTTCTTTAGACCTTTTTTCACACTGGTCTTTCACTGAGTTAATCAGGCATAATATTTCAATTAACTCATCAGGAGGGAGTACCTAGTATATATATATTATAGAGAATTTACATTTTCGCTGCTCGCTGTTGTGAGGCAGCATTCTGCAGCCCACAAATGCTGGGATTTCTAGTTCATAAGTTGGCCGACGCATAAAGAGCCCTCTAGGACTAGTTCCTCGAAATACCATAGTACAAACGCCACCTAGTGCCAGCAGCGAGTACTGGGCGTCGATCGAATATCGAGATCGGTGTATCGATAAGGGAAGCGTGATTGATCGACGCTTTACTTATTCGGCCGAAAGCGAGCAGAAAAAGAAAGAAAGCAGAAAAGAAAGAAACAGAAAGTGTTCGCGGAAACCTACGATTGGAGTGAAGAAAATAACACCTCGTGCATCAGGACGAAGACAACAAATGGGAGAATACACAGCAACGACAACAGCAACGACAACGGCAACAACAACGGTAACAGCAACGACAAATTGGAGCAAACACGGATCATGAACAGGACAACGAGACGAAACAGAAGACCATAGCGGCGATCAACGGCAGTGCACGCGCTACACACGCTGCAGTGCACACAGTACCTTGTGGTAAGCTGGCCCACGGCCATTTTCTTATAAGTTTTCAACTCTAACAACAACAAGGAGTGGATTTAAACAAGCAAATAAAGATATCGAAGCGCTTTGCGAATTCCCCGGTATGCCTCAAAGAAATGTGTATTTAATTGCATGAAAAGTGAAAGTGAAAGTTACGGCGGGTGTGAAACGTGGTCGCGATCGGCTTGACACGTGTAAGGGATGTCAAGAGAGGTGCTGCCGAGTTGCACTCCTACACCTCTGGTGACTATCACTTACATATTCGTCAAGTTTGAGACATGTCAGTGGAT
The DNA here is from genome assembly GCA_035043265.1 of Drosophila testacea. NCBI lineage: Eukaryota > Metazoa > Arthropoda > Insecta > Diptera > Drosophilidae > Drosophila > Drosophila testacea. The sequence continues at coordinate 198,311 of JAWNND010000180.1, forward strand.
CCTGGAACATTCAACGAACGAGACTCCAGGTCAAACCTAATCTCGCTCGTGAGTTTGCCAACCAGGGCCACCGGCACTTGGTTCTAGTGCCGGATTACCGTTCACTGGGTACGGTAGCACTGGAACGCTTCTACGAGCGAGATACTGGGTTGTACCCTATCTCGCTAAGGAGCTTGTCCAACGCTGCCCAAAATGGCCTCGATCCGCGATTGCATCTGGTAGGTTTCCTTTTCAACTAGTTTTGTGATGAGCGCCCTGTTATTCATTTCCAGCCGTCCCAGATATTACAAATTTTTCTGTAATTGGCCGTGGCCGGACTGAGACGCCGACCCCGGCTGAAAAAACTTCCTTACACTGTTTAAAAGTTTTCGTTGCAATTTGATTATAGTAGCAAAAGCGAGTACCAGTGCCATATACTGAAAATTGATTTTGAAAGTCGCAACAGTAATGAATCGTAACACCCCCTCCCCTTTCCACTCCCACTGTCCATCTTCTTTTGATTGTTTATTAATAGCATTAAAAGCCACTGTTCCTATGGCAGCTATACGATATAGTGATCCGATCTTGATCAAATTTTTACAGAATGTTACAATGCGTACGAGATCCATAATCTGTGAGTTTGGTTAAGATAGCTCAAGAATAACGAAGATCTTCATACAAAGTTTAAATTTGCATCTGGTTGTTCCTATGGCAGCTATATGATATAGTGGTCCGATCTGGACCAAATTTTCTCAGAATGTAGCAGTAAGTCAGAAACACATATTCTGTGAGTTTGGGTAAGATAGCTCAAAAAATAAAAAAAAAATTTCATACTAAGAAATTTTGACCTTTGACCCCCATTTTAGCCCCTTCCAGTGGGGATATAAAAAAATTCCGTTTTATTGCACGATAATTATTTCTCAGCTATGTTGTGTGAAAATTTCAGCTCAAGATCTTAAGCCGTTTGGCCTACAGTGTGATGACTCAGTCAGGACAAAGAGTTTTATATATAAAAATATATTATTTTAAGTCCGATTGCAGGGAATAATCGAATTTACATTTCCCGCTTTTTTATTACAAATGACATAAGGTCCGGCTATAGCTGTGAGAAGTGTTTCACTCTTTTCACTCCACATTTATCCCCGAGATTTCAGCGAGCGTAGCGAGCCGGGGGTTGGCCAGCGAAGCGAGCATTAGACGGCTTGTCCCCTGCTTATACAAATGATATTATTTTATGTCCGATTGCAGGGAAAAATTGAATTAACATTTACCGCTTTCTTATTAGAAATGACATAAGGTCTGGGTATAGCTGTGGGAAGTGTTCCCTATATTCACTCCACATTTTTCCCCGAGATTGGAGCGAGCGTAGCGAGCCGGGGACTGGCGAGCGAAGCGAACAGGGGGCACACCCCCTAGTATTATTTACTATTATTTTTACCTTCTAACGGGTAAGACCGTCTGTAGACGGTCTTCCGTTTTTAATCTACAGTGGCAAAACTGATAAATATCTTTGTTTACCTTTATTTTTTAGAGCCAGTACTTTAAAAAAGTACAAATGGCTCTATTAAGTTTGTGCAAATGTGCGCAACAGGCAGAAGGAGGCGTGGCAGACCCCATAAAGTATATATATTCTTGATCAGCATCAACAGCCGAGTCGATATAGACATGTCCGTCTGTCTGTCTGTCCGTCTGTCCGTCTGTCCCTTTTTGTGTCGCCTAGATCTCAGATACTATAAGAGCTAGAGACACCAAATTTGGCTTGTAGGTTCATCTATATCTCCCATTGATCAAGTTTGTTTTAGATTTTTGCCACGCCCTCCTCCGCCCCGGAAATTAAAATACAAAATTTCGAAGTCGAATTACAAGAGCACCTTTATTGCTAGCGCCTTGATTTTTGTTACATATAATATACACTATAGTCCAAACCTGTCCGGAAAATTTCATTCCGATCGGATGATAAACGCGGAAGTTATTCAACTAACAATGTTACGAGCAAAAGGAAGAAGAAGAGACGCTAGCGACCTCTGTGTTAATTAACTTTATTCTCTATTCATACAATTATGATTAACAATGTTTGTTTGACAACTAATGTTGACAATTGTTGATAAATTATACTACAAATTTTACAACAACAACAATACAACATAAGCCTTTACTAAATGAATAGCAAGGAGCAAGTGGCTGGGTATACATCTGTTTCAAGAACCGTTTTTTGCTGACTAGTCTAAGCAAAAAAGTGAATACCGTCTCTAGACGGTCTTGTCGGGTTGAGCGGAACAAAATCTGGCCGTTTGATGCCACTACGTTGGAATATCGTATGCCAATTATAGCGAATATTTTCGTGCTTGTTTGCTGCCAAGGCATATTGTCAGGTGACAATAAATAATATAATGGATAATTTTAATATTTGTAAGACTTGACTGAGTTTTTATTAATAGTATGGAAAGTTTAAAGTGGTTTTTAAAAAATAGATAATTTGGCAGCATTGTCAGATGATCAACTGGTTTAGGATATTGACATGAAAGCGAGGACGACATTGGCTATGTATCATCGAATCTGTAGCCCAGATCCTTCCGAATCCATTCAAGAATACATAAAGGGAATAAAGCTGATATTTTAAATGCATTTGTTCAAGACTTCAGCTTCTCATATAATGTACTCCAAGTCAAGTAAGCCGAAGCTTCCTCTACATCTATTGATGACAAGACCGTCTGTAGACGGTCTTCGGTGTTTTTGACCTAGTGTCTGTTGCGATCAACGAAAATTAACGAAATTAAAAACTAAGCTTATATAATCTATCTCTACTTGGAAAAAAAATTATCAGCTTGATCAAACCATTATTTTGATTTTGACTGTTAGAGGGTTAACGTCGTTGGTCGTATTTGATGGTTTGAAAGTCAGGCTTTGTCGTATGACTGTTTAATTTTGTGTAATTTTTATGATAAAACTTTTAATAGCTACAGTCCTTGCAAGGAACAATAAAGCTCTCCATACTAGATTTAATTTAAATCCGATTGTTCCTATGGCTGCTATATGATAAAGTCGTCCTATCTTGACCAAATTTTCTCAGAATGTAACAAGAGGCGGGAAAGGGTCAGATTTGTCGAGATTAAATTAATCTGTGAATTTGTTTGAGATAGATTAGAAGACAATAATGCTCTTATACAGCTTTAAAAATGCAGTAAGCTACAGTGGAGAAAGCTCGACAATAGGAGACCCAGTACTTTTTGAGTGCAAAGCGTTCACCAAAGGTTGTTCAAAAATGTTGCGTACCATTCAATAGATGGCGCCACTTGATATACATAGAGGTTGCTACCGTCTCTTCTTCCTTTTGCCTGTAATATTGTTAGTTGAATAATTTCCGCGTTTATCAGCCGATTGAAATGAAGTGAGTATTATATATACCAAAAATCAAGGCGCTAGCATTAAAGGTTCTCTTGTAATTCGACCTTAAAATTTTGTATTTCAATTACCGTGGGCGGAGGGGGGCGTGGCAAAAATCTAAAACAAACTAGTTCAATGCAAGATATGGATGAACCTTCATGCCAAATTTGGTGTCTCTAGCTCTTATAGTCTCTGAGATCTAGGTGTTCAAAAAAGGGACAAACAGACAGACAGAAAGACAGACGGACATGGCTATATCGACTCGGCTGTTGATGCTGATCAAGAATATATATACTTTATGGGATCTGCCACGCCTCCTTCTGCCTGTTACGCACATTTGCACAAACGTAATAGACGCACTTTGTACTTTTTTAAAGTACTAGGTCTAAAAATAACAAAGCCCTTCATACTAAAGTTTATTTTGAGTCCAATTGTTTCTATGGCAGCTATGTGATACAGTCGTCCGAACTTGACCGAATATTCTCAGAGTGTTACAAATAGTAAAAATTAAATAGCCCGTGAATTTGGTTGAGATAGCTCAAAAACAATAAAGCTTTTCGAATTAAACTTTAGTTTGCATCCGATTGTTCCTATGACAGCTTTATGATGTAGTCGTCCGATCTTGCTAAAATTTTCACAGCATGTAAAATACAGAAGGAAATACAAATAAATTACTTCATACTGTGCAATTTTCACGATTGACCCCACCCTATTTTAGCCTCTTTTAATGGAATATCACAAATTGCAGCATTAAAAATTACGGCTAGGCGATGCTCCTCGTTGGGTAGATCAAGACATTCCAAATTAAACTCCTTTAACAGAGACGACAACGTGTGACCGCTGGGTATATCACGTCATATTAGCTCAAGCAATATTAATTTAATTTATCCTTACAGAGGCTATTATAATTTTGTCACGAAGTTTGTAACGCATTGAAAGAGGCCTCACAGACCCCATTAGGTATATATATTCTTGATCAGTGCGACGAGCTAAGTCAATATAGCCATGTCCGTCTGTCTATCCGATTGTCGGCAGTGTATATAGATATTTGTATATAGATAGAACATTTACATTTCCCTGGTCGTTTCTTTAAAGTTTTCTTGAACGCTAATTATGTCTCAGCTATGTTGTGTGAAAATTTTATCCCGGTAGCTCTACCAATTTCGTCTCCAGCAGGATGTCTCGTCAGTGAATCAGTTATTCGGGACAAAGAAATTTACATTTATACAAATATAGATAAAAAATTAAGAAATTGCTATTTATTTTATTTTTAAGAATGCCAGCAGATCCAACCGAAGAAGCCCTTCCCCAGGTTCCCAAAACGGAGCTGGATGAGTTGCAGATCAAAGCCCAAAGCGTGGCCGATGACGTAAGCAATTCTTAATTTTTAAAAATATAAAATCTGATCAAATTTATTATACTTAAATTATAATTTCAGTCCTTGGAAAGCACTCGGCGAATGCTTGCACTCTGTGAAGAGGTAAGATAAATACAAGTTCTATCTCAAAAATATTATTATAGAATATGTATCCAGAATAATTCAGCAGGTAACTTTAATAAGCAGTTTCCTCAATCGGAAATAGCTTGAAAATATAATTTGAAAAAATTAAAAACAAGATTTTATATACACAAATAATTAAACTAATATTAGGTGGTGCTTTGCTCGAGGTCGGATTATTTAATTAATCATCAGCTATCATCATTCGGCCAACTTCATTAAAATTAAAAATTCATTAAGCTACCGTGGAGCAAGCTCGACAGCAGGAGACCCTGTACTTATGGGGAAGAGCAAAAAATTTTGAGTGCAACTCGTTCGCAAAAGCTTGTTCTTTAGACGGCGCCACTACGAAGATATCTTTGTCAATACGCAGCCTAGTGTAATTCGAATGCGATAAAAGAGCTCGCTCCTAAACGCAAATAATATTAATAAATAAATTAAGTGATAAATAGAAAAGTAAAAACGTGTATTTCATTCCCAAGATACCACATTTGTGACCCCGAGTTTTTTTTTTACCAAATTGTGTGGCACAAGCTACGTTGTAGCACCACACACACACGCAAACACACACAGCGCTGCTGGAGCATTTCTCGTCGCTGGACGTCTGAATGGCAAACGACGGAAGACAGCTGACCTACTGGATGGCTGGTCGAGGCTCCTTCATAGACCTCACTTTTCTTAACAGCTCGCTGTGTAGGAACGGGCACCTTCTCGTGTGTCCTAAGTCTTTCGAACTGGAGCCTAACAGAAAGATCGGTGGATGATAGGGCGCAGCAGCTCTCAAAGATCTTGAACACGGCATGCGATTCATCTATGCTCAGGAGGAAGCATGAGGGCGAGGGGACGTGATGAGTTTGAGGCTCGGTTGGAGGATTTCAGGACGGCGAAGCGAGCACTGAAGCAGGCTATAAGGAAAAGTTAGTCTGACTGGAGTCAAAACTCGAGAGCGACATGCCCGATTTTGCTTCGCAGAATCGTCGAGGAACTGTTCCCACAGCATCTGAAGCTGAACGAAGCTAGTTTTCTTCATCAAATCCCACCATGGCTGCCTATCTCTATCACCGAGATCACAGCGGCAACAAAGCATATCGGCGACAGGAAAGCACCAGGACCAGACGGCATACCCAACAAAGCCCTGAAACTCGCAGTAGCCATTAGACCGCAGGTATTTGTTGACATATTTAACAACTGCCTCCAGGAAGGAGCGATCCCGAAGCAATGGAAACTGCAGCGACTCATACTCCTGCCAAACAACAACAAGCCCGTGGTGGAGCAGTCCGGATATCGGCCGATATGCCTTCTAGACACGGATGGCAAGATACTGGAGTGATACTGTACAACAGGCTCCTGCTTATTGTCGAGGAGAACAACGCAATGTCCGCTTCCCAGTACGGATTCCGCAAGGCGAAGTCAACGGTGGATGCGATCCAGGCGGTGGTCAGCATAGCAAAGAAGGCAATTCAGGGAACCCGGTGGAGATGGGGTGACAAAGAGTACTGTGCAGTAGTGATTCTGGATATCCGGAATGCCTTCAACTCGGCGAACTGGTTGCGAGTCAGAGATGCTTTGCTTCGGATCAGAATTCCACCATACCTACTATATAATATCCAACTATCTGTCGGAAAGGGTGCTGGAGTACGAGACGGAAGAAGGCTCAAAAGCGCTACAGGGTGACAGCAGGTGTTCCGCAAGGCTCGGTCCTTTGCCCTCTCCTGTGGAATATCATGTTCGACGATGTGCTCAGACTCCAACTGCCTGATGGATGCAGTCTTATTGGCCTTGCTGATGACCTAGATTTGGCTGTGCTGGTTAAAAAAGTTGGTGCAGTAGAGGCGGCCGCCAATGCAGCAATACGAGTCATCGCTCTGTGAACGGATGAGGCTGGTCTTAGGTCACCCGAATCCATTAAGTACCTGAGTAACCGTCTGAGTTTCCGTCCTCATGTTGAGAACGTTACCCAAAAGGCGTCAAAGATGCAGGGAGCACTATCGAGGATGCTGCCAAACATCGGCGGACCGAAGGTCGGAAGGCGGCTGCTTCTGGCAAGAGTAGTTGCGTCCATCTTTCTCTACGCTGCGCCTTTCACGGTAACATGAGTCTCCTGATGAAACTTGCAGCACCTTACAGACTCCGTGCTCTTCGACTGATATCGGGGTTCAGGACTGTGTCGTATGACGCTGCCCTGGTACTATCAGGAATGATACCTGTGGACATCCTGGCAACGGAGATGCAAGATATCAACGAAGCACGCACAGAGTTAGAAAGCAGCATACCAGTGAAGGCGATAAGAAGATCGGAGAGACAGGCATCTCTAGCTACGTGGCAAGCTAGGTTGGACGCGACTTCCAATGGATGATGGACTCATCGGCTCATTCCAAATGTGCAGAAATGGTTGGAAAGGAGTAGAGGAGAGGTAAACTTCCACCTAAACCAGTTTAAAACGGGTCATGGAGGATACCAGAAGTACCTACACAGGTTTAAGCACGAGGATAGACCGGAGTGCCCAAACTGCCCCAATTCGAGCGAGGACCCGGAGCATGTTCTATACCATTGTGTAAGGCATAGCGCCCTTATGACTTTCGTCCCAACACCGGAGAACCTGATTACATTCATGCGGCAGACGGAGGAGGTCTGGAGGAACGCGAGTCAGCTCATTACAGGCATCCAGAGCGATCTGAGACGATGCGAAAAAGAGCGCCGCGTAAGAGAAAATGCCTAAGGTAGGCAGCCCCCCCTGCGAAGTAATACTTTGCGGTGATCCCGCGGGGAGTGAGGTTTACTACGCAGGTATCGACGTCGTCAGTAAATCGTGCATGCTGATGGTACGGGCCATCTGTATCTTAAAGATAGATTCACATCCCCCATGGCGTATCCATGGAAAAAAAACACACACATACACACACAAGAACATCAAGAACGCGTTCAATACTGCTAAGTGGAGTCGCATCCTGAGCGCACTTTCAGCCTTCGCGGTGCCACAGTATTTAGTGCGGATAGTTGGCAGCTATTTCAGCAACCGGATTCTGCAGTACTCTACGACTGATGGAGAGGAGTCCTACATGGTCTCTGCGGGAGTCCCACAGGGCTCAGTACTTGGACCATCTCTGTGGAATGCAATGTACGACGGAATACTCCGATTACGCCTGCCTGGTAATTTTGTGCCTTTGGTAGTGGTCGCCAAGCATCTCTTGGACGCAGAAAATATAGCAAACGCAGCTATCGTTTGCATTGAAGACTGGCTGTCTGGCGTGGAACTGAAATTAGCACACCACAAAACAGAGGCTGTGCTGATCAGCAGCAGAAAGGTGCTGGAGACTGCACACATATGTGTTGGAGGCTCTGTAATTGCCTCTAAGAGGGCAATAAAATACTTGGGAGTCATGATAGACGCTAGACTATCGTTCCGCGAGCATCTGACTTATGCCAACTCAAGGGCTGCTGTAGCTACCAGAGCCCTGTCGCGCATAATGCTGAATACGAGAGGACCAAAGCAGACAAGGCGGATCCTCCTGACAGGTATCGCAAGGTCAATAATGTTGTATGCAGCACCCATATTGCAAGACGCACTCAGCGTTGCGTCGTACTAGAGATGCCTAGAAGCGACAAACAGGCTCTGCGCACTGCGTGTTGCGAGCGCATTCCGGACCGTCTCAGACGACGAAAGCCTCGTCATCGCGGGAATTATGCCGATAGATGCGGTTCTATAAGGCACCAGCGGAGTACCAGCAGCAAAAAAAGAGCTACGACATCGTGTGAGAGACGAAAGCCTTCAAAGATGGCAGCGCCGGTGGGATGGGTCAACTAAAGGACGATGGACCCATAGACTTATCCCAAACATCAGAGCCAGTGGTCATGGCTGCTTTAGAAGCTACCTTTATCGTTTCGGCCACGAGGCGTCTCCAGAACGCAGCTGGTGTGGTCCCCTTCTTGATGAAAGCCCCGAGCATATTTTCTTCATTTGTGGAAGATTTCGACCAGAGAGAGATCAGCTGGAGGCAGCACTAGGAGTCGTTATCACCCCAGACACTATTGTCTCTGTCATTTTATGCAGCTAGAGAAACTGGAGGGCAGTCAGCCACTTTGCGGCGACCGTAATGGGCACTCTGCGTAGGCTGGAGAGACGGAGAAACGCAACATAGGAAGAACCGAAGCCCCTGCGACGCAATACCTCACGGTGGTTCCGTAGGAGTTAGGTTCCCCTATACAGATAAAATGTTCATTGGTATATATAGATCGTTAGGCAACCGAAAAAAAAAAACACACACACACATCGAGTTATTTTTCCAAGTGCGGTTTCGTTTTTCCGTTTCTCCTGAGAATATGTATATTTCACGTAGAAAAAGAGAAGGACTGGATCAGTACTTTTCCTGACCGTTTGCGGTACGTACTGTGTGTTATGCCCGCTTTTGGTGGAGGAGTGATTTTTATTTGTTTGTTGGCGCGCTTCACTTGTTTTAGTGTGGGTGCCGGCAAAAAACAAACAACAATTTCACTCAAAGTAGAAATTTATGCTGACTAGCTTTCTCGCTTACACCAGCTGATCGTGCAGTGTTGCTTACAACACATAGAGTTGCCGGATCACCGGCTGATCAACTCAGGCGTTGCCAGGTCAGTTGAGTTGCGGTGAAGCGGTTAAAGTTGCGCCCCAAATTTAAATTTGCGTGGCCAATATTGATAATTTGAGTTTTAAAGTGCAAATTATCTAATTTAAAGGACAATAAGGTTGGTTCTAGCATCTGCAAAAACCTTTCTTATTTCTTTTTCGGATTTCTGTGCCAGAATCTTAATCTGCGTGGGAATTCTACAATAACACTTTTAGTTTTTCCCACGTAAAAGCTATAATTTGGACTTAGCTTTTGCAAAGGCCCTTCTTGTTCCATCCTTACTAGCGGATTAAAGTGTTCGGTCATTGTCTAACAAGTCAACCAACGCCGCCAAGCGGTTCACTAAGTTTGGCTCTGGCAACCGAGTCGGGGCGGTATAACCCCCAACGGTTAAACGCCAACGGGAAACCGTTTGGCCACCGCGGGACCCTAGTAAAAGGAACTAGAGGGCCTGGATTATGGATGGAGATGAGAGTCTGGCATTCGTGAGGAGATCGAGGATTCCGAGGTCTCCCCCTCAGCAATTTCAGACGCCAAAAGGCAGCTGGCCAAAGCAGATGGCTGACGTGGCTGTGGAGAATGGTCCTGCTATAGGCTCAGTCCCAATGATAGCATCGAATACGATTCAGGAGACAGTAGTCTCAGCCCCGGCGAATATTCCCGTGAACCCGTTTGAGTTCAGCGTAGCCGCAGCTGAAAAGAGTGACCCAGGCGTGGGTTTAAATGATGACCTCCGCAGCATCCTGATGACACTCGTGGATAAATCCTCGGAGTTATCGAAAATGTTGAGAGACGCAAGATATCTCAACAAAGACATGAAGGAACTGGCGCAGAAGGTGGTGAGGCTGCAAAAATCGGCTTTGCATAGTTTCAATACAAACTACCGGAGGAATGAAGTAGTGGTGCGAGAAACGAGAGAGACACAGTGGTCTCCCCAACAAAATGGGTCGAAACGGCAGATCGAGAGGTCATCTAAGAAGACGCCTAAGCGCAAAAAAGAACCGGAAGCCCCCCCTGCAGGACTGGCAGAGCCGCTTCAGTGTTCAGTAGTTCAGAGGATTGTCGCAGATGCTCCTCCAGAAACGGAGTGGACCACAATAAAGGGGAAGACAAATGCACGACAGACGAGGACACGCCCGGATGCAATCATTATCGAGCCGAAGGGAAAGATGTCCTACGCAGAGATGCTAGGTTTGGTCACTCGTAGCCAGGATGCCAAATTGAAGAGTGTCGGTGAATGTGTGCGCAGAGTGAAATGCACAGCCAAAGGTGCACTTCTGCTAGAGCTCAATGGGACCAACCTTGAAAGCACGCAACAACTCAGAGACAACATTGGCTCAGCTCTGGAAGGGAAGGTGGAAGCGCGTACATTGACGCAACACACGAGAATGGAGGTCCTTGATCTGGATGAGATGGTCACTGCAGAAGACCTCCAAAATGTCTTTAAAGATCAACTTGGCGTGTCAATTGAATCTGGTGACATAAAAAGCCTGCGTCCAGCTTTTGGTGGCACTCAGAGGGCCATCATAAGTCTTCCTGCGAGCTTGGCAACGAAAGTGCTCAAAGCTGGCAAGGTGAAGATTGCTTGGTCAGTCTGTCGAATCCGGGAGCGAAACTTGCCTGCAAGATGCTATAAATGCCTGGAGTTTGGGCATATCGCATCAAACTGTGGGAGCGTGGTGGATAGAAGCGGCTGGTGCTTCCGATGTGGTACTGGAGGCCATAAAATCAGAGAGTGTCACAAAGAGGCAAAATGTTTTTTCTGCGCTGGTAATGGAAAGCCCCATAACCATATTGCTGGAAGCCTGAGATGCCCGATGGCATCTAAAGCACCTGCGAAGGTAAATAACACAAAGAATGTTTAGATTTTACCAACTTAATCTAAACCATTGTGAGGCTGCTAGCGATCTGCTCACACAAACAGTGCGTGATATGCGATCCGATGTCGCCATCATTAGCGAGCCATATAGATCCCCAGAAGATGGCTGTTGGTTACAAAGCATTTCGGGAAAAGCTGCGTTATGGTCCTGCGGCAGGCCCCCGCTACGACCAACATTTGGTGCTGCATTTAATCACTTCGTGAGAGCTAAGCTAGCAAATCTTTGGATTTATAGCTGCTACCTTCCACCAAGCCTCAGCCGCCAGAGCTTTGCTGCCACTATGGATGAGCTGGTAGAAGACGCCAGAGATCACAAGCCAACGGTTATAGCAGGCGATTTCAATGCTTGGGCACAGGAATGGGGGAGCGACATCTCCAGAACCAGCAGCTCGGACGCCATCGCAAAGGGATACGCACTGCTCGAAGCCTTTGCAACGTTGGACGTGGTTCTTCTTAACCAGGGCAATACAAATACATTCAACCGGGGAGGTGCGGGATCAGTTATTGATTTAACGTTCGTCACGAGCTCACTGTCACCCATGGCTACTTGGAACCTGGGTAACCACTACACTGCCAGTGACCACGAAGCTCTGTTGTTTTCAATAGCTGATAGAAGCCGCCCATATATCAACCAGCCTGCAAGGAGATCATCTTATCGAGTGGAATCTCTCCGGGTGCCAAACTTCGTAACTGCGGTGAGGAACATGGAGATTTCAGGTTCAGCGCAACAGATGGCAAGTCAGCTTTCAAGCCATTTACTACTCGCATGCGATGCTAGTATGAGCCGCAAAAAGCCATTTAGGGGCAACCAGTCGCCGACTTATTGGTGGACCAATGCGATTTCTGAGACTAGAAGCATCTGTCTTTCTGCCAGGAGGAGATTTCAGCGGGCCCGTAAAAGAAATGCCAGCAATTGGCCAGAGTTGCATGCATTTTACAGCGCAGTTAGAAGAAATCTGAAAAAGGCGATACAGTTGAGCAAACGGGAATGTTTCCTGCAGTTGTGCGATTCAGCCGACCATGACCCGTGGGGAAGAGCATATAAGACGGTTGTAAAACGCATACATGCCAACAAAGTTGAGGCGCCTTCTGACCCAGTGCAACGGAAAGCAATTGTGGAAGCCCTATTCCCATCTGGTCCCCACACTTTGCCGATTGACGATGCGTCCCGAGCCCCATTTGTGGTACACCCAGTTTCGGCGGATGAGCTGCTCTCTATAGCCCGACAGATGAGCACCAACAAGGCTCCTGGCCCTGACGGCATCCCAAACCGTGCCGTTAAACTTGCGATATCCAGCAATCCACTTGCCTTCGCGGTAACTTACACACGGTGCCTCCAAGAAGGAATTTTTCCAGAGCAATGGAAAATCCAGCATCTTGCGCTGATTGCAAAGCCAGGTAAGCCACCTGATGATCCCTCCTCGTATCGTCCGATCTGCCTTATCGATACGTTGGGGAAAGTGCTGGAGCATATAATTTGCACTCGCCTTGAAAGAGCGATCGACGAGGCTGGTGGTCTTTCCCCTAACCAATTTGGTTTCAGGAAAGGCAAGTCAACGGTGGATGCTATAGACAAGGTGGTCAGGATTGCGGCAGAAGCAGCAGAAGGATCTCGATGGAAGGGTGGCAAAAAGGAATACTGCCTGATTGTCACTCTAGACATTAAGAACGCCTTCAACTCCGTTAGATGGGACAGTATAATTAACGCAATGCGTAGGCTTCATATACCCCCATACCTCGAGGAGATCATTCGTTGCTATTTCAAGGGCAGACTGCTAATATACGATACGGCGTCCGGTACTCGCACGTACCACGTATCAGCAGGCGTTCCACAAGGATCAGTGATGGGCCCCCTGCTCTGGAACATCGTCTACGATGGAGTCATGAGGCTAACGCTACCACAAGGCTGTCAGTTAACGTGCTACGCTGACGATGTGGCACTCACAGTGGTAGGCAAGCATCTGAATGCGGTGGAGAATACCTGCAGTGTGGCTGTACAGGTAATCTCCAATTGGCTATCGACGGTTGGACTGGAGCTGGCTGCCAATAAAACGGAAGCAGTTCTAGTAAGTACCAGGGCTGTGGTAGAGATTGCACACATCCGAGTGGGAGCACAGATCATATCGTCAAAACGAGCCATCCGCTATCTTGGCGTTATGATCGACACCAGACTGTGCTTCCGTGAACACCTCTCCTACGTGCAGGAGAAAGCTGCCAACACTAGCCGTGCCCTGTTCCGCATCATGCTAAACACCCGTGGACCCAGGCAGGAGAGACGAATATTGCTGACTAGCGTCGTCCGCTCTGTAGTAACATACGCTGCAGCAATCTGGGCTGAAGGCATAAAGAAAACTAGCTACGCAAGGGGCGTCAAATCCGTACACCGCCTATGTGCGTTGAGAATATGCAGTGGTTTTCGCACTATTTCGGATGAGGCAGCACTAGTACTAGCAGGAATAATTCCAATAGAACTTCTGGTGGTTGAGGAGAAGTCTGTGGCAGATGCCATCCGTGCAGGCACTGACAAGAAGGAAGCGCGTAAAATGGCTAGAGAGGTGAGCTACACAGAATGGCAAGGCCGCTGGGATAACTCAGAGAAGGGTCGGTGGACATACCGACTCATTCCAGATATTAAACGCTGGCTACACAGAAAGCACGGGACAGTCAACTTTTACACGACGCAGCTTCTCACTGGTCACGGCTGTTTTGCGCAATATCTCCACAGATTGCTAGAATCCTTCGCAACACTTCAGATTTGTCTTCTTAACAGCGGATCAAAATGCACTTACAGCAAAGCCGGCCGTGAGTCTACCATAGATCTGACGTTCGTGAGCCCGGCATCGCTAAAGGGCGAAGAGAGTGCCACGCGGCAAGACGCATATGCAAGAGGGCAAGATCATCACCCTTCTAAGATCGATATGCAGAGGACTTCAAGCGACGGAGGAATGCTCTTAAAGACGCAATAAAACACAGTAAGGCGCATTACTTCAGGGAACTCAGCAATGCCGCTGAAACCCAGCCCTTTGGCTCGGCATACAAGCTGGTAATGGGGAAGCTATGCAGACAAGCAACACCTAGGTGCCCAAACCAACTCAGGAATATAGTGAGCACCCTCTTACCCCAGCAGGCACCTTTAGATGAATCGCACCTCAACCCAATGAGAAACGACGCGGTCCCACTAACCGACTCGGAAGAGGTTCTGGCAACTTCGGCGAATGTTAAACCAGACAAAGCCCATGTACCTAATGGAATCCCGAATTGCGCTCTTAAAACTATCAATGCAGCACATCCTGAGGTATTTGTAAGCCTCTACAACCAATGCCTTACAGAGTGCACGGTCCCAAGCAGGTGGAAGATTCAGAGACTTGTTCTTATCCCGAAGTCAGGAAAAGCTCTGGAGGATCCCTCCTCGTACAGACCGCTATGTATGCTGGACACCATGGGCAAGATCCTCGAAAGGATAATATGCAATCGACTGGAAAGGAAGCTTGCCGAGGTTAATGGGCTCTCAGACCAACAGTATGGCTTTCACCGACACCAAAGATGCGATTCGCGCGGTGACAGCAATTGTGCGAGGCGCTTTCCAAGGAACGAGGTGGGCCGGAGGCACCAAGCAATACTGCCTTATTTGCACTTTAGATGTATAAAACGCATTTAATTCTGCATGCTTTACGCACATCATTGCTGCTTTAAACTCCAGAAATATCCCTGGATACCTAATACAGCTATTTCAGCAACAGAATATTGTTGTACGACACGGATGAGGGTCAACGACGCCACATGGTCACTGGAGGAGTCCCCAGGCTCTGTCCTAGGACCCCTACTGTGGAACACGATGTATGACGGAGTACTGCGACTCAATCTCCCTGTAGGCAACACGATCATCGGGTTCGCTGATGACATTGCATTGGTCACAGTAGGAAAAAATCTGGAACAGGTCTCTGGAAACTGCAGCACAGCCGTTGACCATGTAATGAATTGGCTGTCTCAAAATGGGCTTAAACTGGCGGAGTATAAGTCGGAAGCAGTCCTGATAAGCAGCAGGAAGATAGTTGAGACCGCCATCATAAGAGTTGGCTCAACAGCGATAGAGACCAAGCCGGCAATTAAGTACCTTGGGATCATGATCGATCACAGGCTTACATTCAAGCACCACTTGGAGTACGTCAACAACAAGGCTACCAAAGCGACGACAGCAATATCCAGATTAATGTCAAACACCAACGGACCAAAACAAAGGAGCAGAAGTTTCAAGGCTGTAACTCCACGTATAGACGCTGTGCTCTAAGAGTAGCCACCAGCTTCCGTACTGTGTTGGAAGACGCTGTTCTGGTCATTGCTAGCATGATTCCTCTTAATCTGCTCGCAGCTGAACGACAAGGCGGTACTTGGCAAGACAGAGCAACGATAAGAACAGAAAGTGTGCAAAGATGGCAGCGAAAATGAGAAATAGCGACCAGCGGCAGATGGACCCACCGACTTATCCCGGAGATTAAGCTATGGCTACAACGTCGTCACGGGCAGGTAGACTACTATCTAGCCCAGATTCTGACTGGACATGGGTGCTTCAAGACCTTCCTGCACCGCTTCAAGCATGAGCGATACCCATTCTGTGACCACTGTGGAATGGGAGCTATCAAAGACGCAGAGCAAGTAGCCTTTCACTGCCTTCTCTACAGGCAGGAGCGGGAGCAAGCTATTGCCCCCAATGCAACGCTAACCCCCGATAACTTCGTCGCCACATTTTTGGCCAGCGAGCAGTTGTCCAGTTGTCCTTGTCCAGCATGGCAGCAACTATCATGAAGGAGCAGCAACGACGCGAGAGATCGCGACGTGAACTAGAAGCCTAGGCATTTCTCACACTGCTGAGCGTCATCCGCCCCGCGAAGTAGTGCTAAGCGGCGGTCCCGCGAGAGCGGATCTCCTCTATCTCTACTGTCCTCTTCTTTTTTCTCTATTCCTTATATTTGTTACATACTTCATATATTTAAGTACTTAATAAACTTTCCTTATATAAAAAAAAAAACACACACACACACACAAATCACTTGTCACTTGACCAGTGTTGGAAATGGAGACCGCGCAAATCAGCTTGTTCAGTATTGCTGATCGGCTTGCGATACAAGCTTGCGATACACGCTGCGATATACGCTATATAGCAAATAGCTTTTGTCAACGAGCGTCGTTGGAGCAGCGTGGGAGTTTTTGCCGTTACCATTTAAATTAAAACTTTAAAGATACGAAGATTATTTCTACAAATAAAGCTGCAGATGAATTTATATATAATATAATATATGTTTAAATATGTTTCAAATATATAAAATTGCTTGGTATACATTTTTTTTTGTTTTTTGAGCTATCTCAACCAAACTCACAGATTATGTATTTCCTACTCACTGCTACATCTTGAGAAAAAAACGATTCATTGGTGTTGCGTCTTTCAAAATAAATTTGCAGTATATGACACTGTTGCTCGCTCTTGCTGCTCTTAGTTGCGGCGATCACTTTTAAACAGCGAGCAGCAAGAATGTAAATTTTCTATCTATATATAAAACTCTTTGTCCTAATTTAATCACTGGAGTCATCACGCTGTAGCACAAACGAGGAAAGCTATCAACTTGAAAATTTTATTTAAAATCCAATTGCAGGGAATAATTGGATTTATATTTCCCGCTTTCTTATTACAAATGACATAAGGTCCGCGAGGCGAAGCGAAGCGAGCAGGGGCAAGCCCCTAGTAATTTTCCATATTTTCATATAATTATACCCTTGCAGAGGTATTATATTTTTGTCACGAAATGTGTAACGCATTGAAGGAAGCCTCACAGACCCTATAAAGTATATGTATTCTTGATCAGGACGACGAGCTGAGTCGATATAGCCATGTCCGTCTGTCCGTGTGTCCGTCTGTTTCTATGCAAACTAGTCTCTCAGTTTTGAAGCTATCTTGATGAAACTTGGTACAGGACCGCCTTTTGCTGCACGCAGTACAGTACATGTCGGAACCGGCCGGAACGGATAACTATATCATATAGCTGCCATAGGAACGATCGGTTCGAAAACAACATTTAGTATGAAAAACTTTTTTGTTTATCAAGATATCTCAACCAAATATACACATTGTGTGTTTGATTAAGTTTTAAACAGGCTGACCAAATTTGGTGGAAATCGGATTACTATATCATATAGCTGCCATAGGAACGATCGGTTCGAAAACAACATTTAGTATGAAAAACTTTTTTGTTTCTCATGCAAACTAGTCTCTCAGTTTTGAAGCTATCTTGATGAAACTTGGTACAGATCCGTCTTTTTGCTGCACGCAGTACATATGTCGGAGCCGGCCGGATCGGATAGCTATATCATATAGCTGCCATAGGAACGATCGGTTGGAAATAAACATTTAGTATGAAAAACTTTTTATTTCTCAAAATATCTCAACCAAATATACACATTGTGTGTTTGATTAGTTTTAAACACGCTGACCAAATTTGGTGTAAATCGGACTACAATATCATGTAGCTGCCATAGGAACGATCGGTTCGAAAACAACATTTGGTATGAAAAACTTTTTTGTTTCTCAAAAAGTCAACCAAATATACACAGTGTGTGTTTGATTAAGTTTTAAAGAGGATGACCAAATTTTGAGTAAATCGGACTACTATATCATATAGCTGCCATAGGAACGATCGGTTCGAAATCAACATTTAACAAGTTTTGAAAAAAATTTGACGGCTTACACAGGGCACTGCAAGGGTATCCAAACTTTGGCGCGCCAAAGTTAGCTTGCGCTATATTTTTATATAAGTTATATATACATATACTCAGTATATACTGTGTATATTTTTAAACACAAAGTTCATATACATCGTCCCTGCATTACATTAAAATCGCAGATTCAAAATCCACATTTATCGGATCGGGCAATCTGGGTCCTCTAGCCAGTACTGCCTCGAGGTTGACCCATCAGCTCCCTTAGCAGCTGATCCCACTGGTGTGGAACACGGAGGAGACAAGGAGCCACCGCTGGCTATTGCTAAATCAAGCAAAATGCTAAGATCTGACACGCCTCCTTTAATGCGTTATAAATTATAATAACCTTTGCAAGGGTATAATAACGGACATTATAAGTATCCACATGAAAATTTGCGTAAAATGCCGGATGTTAAGATGCCAGAAAAGCTGCATATTGACAAGGAAGACTTAAGCTTGGCGAATGAAATTGTTAAAATAGATAAGGATAATCATAAGGTCATGGTGTATGGTGATGGACGAGGTTGATAGTGAAGCTGTTATGTACGGTGATGGACGAGGTTAATCGTGAAGCTGTTGTGTACTGTGATGAACGATTAATAGTTGTGATGACATTGAATGAAATAAAGTAGTTGACACAAAAGTTAAGAAAAGAAGATTTAATTTTATATCATGATTGCTTACCTTGATTTAAGTGTTGTTTAAGTAGTTTAAGTAACGCAATGTAATTTGGTCGATCTGATTCAAGGACGGATAAAATTATCGTTTGAAAAGTCTAAAAAAATTTATAATGATAATTTTTAATGTCTAAGATCTCAGAAGTTGAATTGAAATTGTAATAAAGGAAATCAGACAAAAATATACAGATGTACAGAAAAGAGACCTAAATATAGCGCAAGCTAACTTTGCGCGCCAAAGTTTGGATACCCTTGCAGTGCCCCGTGTTAAATTTGTTAAATGTTGATTTCGAACCGATCGTTTCTATGGCAGCTATATGATACAGTAGTCCGATTTGCACCAAATTTGGTCAGCCTGTTTAAAACTTTATCAAACACACAATTTGTATATTTGGTTGAGATATTTTGAGAAACAAAAAAGTTTTTCATACTAAATGTTTTTTTCCAACCGATCGTTCCTATGGCAGCTATTAGATATAGTTATCCGTTCCGGCCGGTTCCGACATATGTACTGCGTGCAGCAAAAAGACGGACCTGTACCAAGTTTCATCAAGATAGCTTCAAAACTGAGAGACTAGTTTGCATAGAAACAGACGGACACACGGACACACGGACAGACCGACAGACGGACATGGCTATATCGACTCAGCTCGTCGCCCTGATCAAGAATATATATACTTTATGGGGTCTGTGAGGCTTCCTTCAATGCGTTACACATTTCGTGACAAAATTATAACGCCCTCTGCAAGAGTATAAAAATTAGTTTTCTGTGTACACGAGGACGTGTGGTTGTCAGAATGGCCGTGGCGAAGAATTTAATATGCGGTACTAGACTTGACATGTACTACGTACTGGTTTAGTCGAACTCTGGGTGTATGAACTGGATTCGAGTGTGGCTCCGTATGCATTTCTAGTATTGAAAAAGGAACCAACGGTCAAATGACAGTTGAGGTGATGACAGACGTTCTCTTTGGTTACCGAACAGGAAGCTTGTAACACGACTGCGGAGACTAATAAAATTTAATGTTTACCTGAGTGCAGGTCTAATATATAATTATGTCGACATGACATAACTATGACACATAACAACAACAACAAAACAACACTAGCACTTGCTAATTTAATAGTAAGGAGTAAATTGCTCGGTGTACAGCTTTTTCAAGAGATGCCAATCTCTATCATCAGTAGCGTTCCTGCTGACTATTTCAAGAAATCCCTGCCTAATATTGGTCTTAAAACCCTAGAACCGTTTGGTAATTCTAGGGAACAAAACTGGCAAAATAGCAGTGATGCTACAAATAGCGTTTTGTGTGTTGGCTTGTTGCTGACTACACCGTCGGTGTTAGTTTCCTGAAAAAGTCTTGTTTATTTTATGCATAAACATCAAAGTGTAAATACTTACAATAATTGCAAGTGAAACAACGTGGCATGATACGTTTCTCTTCTTTAAAGACGGTGATTTCTATGTAAACTACTGTCGCGCGGAGGAGGTCCAAAATCCTTCAAGGACGCTGAACTGGCGGCTGGATAAGGATCAATGTCAAATGTAGGAAGACCTATCTTCAGTATTTTAGTATGAGCATTTTGGCAAGCCATTTTCAAGCAAATGGGAATTATTCATATGAAAGGAATATGGGAGCCTGAAGATTTGATGCCAGTCGATTTCAAGCGAGTGCTCCAGCGGGAACGAACAAAATATATTTATTCCTATTAAAGACCGGCGATTTCATTGCTGGGGAACGGTATCGGCTTTAATTGATTCAATTGATCTATTCGGCTTTAGTTTATCAAACCCACTGAAACAAAACTAAAAATTTTAGTTTTTTTTTTGGTCATTCGTTGGTACAGGATAATAAGCAATTCATCTCATATGAAGACGTCCAAATTCAGTTTGATTTGTGGATTTAATAAAATAGGACATGCCCCCTGGTCGCTAAGCTTGCTAAAATCTCGCGAAGAAATGTGATGTATAAGGAACACTTCTCATAGCTATTGCCGGATATTTTGTAATTTTTATATGAAAGCGGGAAAAGTAAATAGCCGCTTTGCGGTGTTTTAAATTTTTCCCTGCAATTGGACCTAAAATAATATAATAGTATTTCACATAAGACTAGAGAGTTTGCACCCTGCTCGCTTTGCTCGCCAACTCCCAGCTCGCTACGCTCGCTGAAATCTCGGGGAGAAATGTGGAATAAAAATAAGGAACACTTCTTACAGTTATAGCCGTACCTTATGACTTTTATTATAAGAAGGCGGGAAATGTAAATTCCTTTTTTTCCTGCATCTGGACTTAAAATAATAGTACCTCATATAATACATAGGCAACACTTCTCACAGCTATAGCCGGGCATTTTTTATTACATTTTTAATAAGAAAGCGGGAAGTGTAAATTCAATTTTTCCCCGTAATTGGACTTAAAATAATAGTAATAGTACTTTATATAATATAGGGAATTTACATTTTCGCTGCTCGCTGTTTTAAAGTTTTCGCTGCAATTGGCTTATTGCAGCAAGAGCGAGTAACAGTGCCATATACTGAAAATTGAATTAACTAATGAATCGTAACAAAAAAATGTATGTTGTTATACCCTTGCAGAGGGTATTATAATTTTGTCACGAAATGTGTAACGCATTGAAGGAAGCCTCACAGACCCCATAAAGTATATATATTCTTGATCAGGGCGACGAGCTGAGTCGATATAGCCATGTCCGTCTGTCCGTCTGTCTGTCCGTCTGTCCGTCTGTTTCTATGCAAACTAGTCTCTCAGTTTTGAAGCTATCTTGATGAAACTTGGTACAGGTCCGTCTTTTTGCTGCACGCAGCACATATGTCGGAACCGGCCGGATCGGATAACTATATCATATAGCTGCCATAGGAACGATCGGTTGGAAATAAACATTTAGTATGAAAAACTTTTTGTTTCTCAACATATCCCAACCAAATATACACATTGTGTGTTTAATTAAGTTCTAAACAGGCTGACCAAATTTGGTGTAAATCGGACTACTATATCATATAGCTGTCATAGGAACGATCGGTTCGAAAACAACATTTAGTATGAAAAACTTTTTTGTTTCTCAAGATATCTCATCCAAATATACACATTGTGTGTTTGAATAAGTATTAAACAGGCTGACCAAATTTGGCTTAAATCGGATTACTATATCATATAGCTGCCATAGGAACGATCGGTTAAAAATAAAAATTTAACAAATTTTGTAAAAAATCTGTCGGCTTACACAGGACACTGCAAGGGTATCCAAACTTTGGCGCGCCAAAGTTAGCTTGCGCTATATTTTTTTATATATTTTTCTTCGTTTTTTAAAATTTCCATCTCTGTTATTTATGTTTTCATATCTCTTTGTTGTTGTTGTTGCTGATGAAGCCATGTAATGCGTCTTCGCTGCCTCAGTTGCTATTGTACCTGCATGTGGTTGTTGTTGTAGCTGCTGTGTCTGATGTTGTATCTGCTGTTTTTGTTGTAGCTGCTGAGGTTGTTGTTGTAGTTGCTGCGGCTGTTGTTGTAGCAGCTGTGCCTTTTATTGTACCTGTTGATGTTGTTGTTGTTGTAGCTGCTGTGTTTGTTGTTGTAGCTGCTGTGCCTGTTGTTGTAGCTGCTGTGGCTGTTGTTGTAGCTGCTGTGCCTGTTGTTGTAACTGTTGCGGTTGTTGTTGCTCCTTCTACTGCGCTTGCTGTTGCTTCAAAAACTTTACGTTCTGCTCTGCTTGCTGCTGTTGTTGTTGCTGCGAACATTGCTGCGGCAGTTGTACCCAAAAATATGGCGGCTGACGCCCGGCACCACCTCCTGCTTCGGCGTTCATGATGAAACTAATTGTAAGTTTAGGGATATCTATCGATCTATCGATTTCGATCTATCGAATTTGTGACTTCGATATTATACAACAGGCACTTATCACTGAAGCAACTGTAGCACTGTGGCTCGCGACAAAATCATTTTTGAAAATGGCGCAATCAATAAATTTGTTTTTATTCTGAAAATATTTATTATTTATGTTTATTAAAGTTAGAGGAAACAGCAATTAATTTTTCGAATATGTATGCTGTGTTGTCTAGATTTAATAAACATAAACAATAAATATTATCATACCTGCTTTCGATTGTTTTTTATACCCTGTGGGGTATATTAAGTTTGTTCAAAAAATAAAAGTATGTAACAGGCAGAAGGAGGCGTGGCAGACCTCATGAAGTATATATATTCTTGATCAGGGCGACGAGCTTAGTCGATATAGCCATGTCCGTCTGTCCGTCTGTCCGTCGGTCCGTCTGTCCGTCGGTCCGTCTGTCCGTGTGAACAACGAGATCTCAGAGACGGTAAGACCTAAGAGCACCAAATTTGGTATGAAGACTTCTTATATTTGCACGCAGATCAAGTTTATTTCAAATTTTTGATACCACCCCCCTTCGCCAACAATTAAGAAAAATGCATAACACTGGTAATTATGAAGCTAGATACTTGAGCTTCGGCATGAACACTACTTGGATCGGATAATGAATACGGAAATTTTTAAGATATTTATTACGCCAATAACGCCGGTTTTTTTGTTGGTTTGCCAATAGGCAAAACAGACAACAACAAAATACGTTACGCCTATACGCACCTTACATATATACGAACAATCCTACATGTATTGGTATCTATTTCATAAATGTATTGGTTCATCCCTCTATTGCTATTGCTATTGCACTGTACAATCTTCTTCGCTCTCTGGCTCTCGCGCTCTCATTGTGATTCGCCTGACACGTGTCAAACACAAAGGCATAGCCACCAATTTTAATTAGGAGATTTTAATATTCATAGAGGAATGAACCCTTCTGATCTTTATTGGCTACGCCTATGCAGGTTTGTCAATGTTTCCAAGCATCTTTGTGACTCTTTAGTTCGTTGCGAGAGTTTCGAATGTGCTGGCGTGTAATTCTAATTGTAACGATTTGCTACAATATAAATCAATATAAAACGTAATTTTCATTACGATCTTATAAATTTTTAAAGACCCAATTTCATAGCAATGGCCTCCTCGTGGTGTTCCCTGGATACCGATTTGATTGAATATAATCGGAAGCAAATTCGAGCGGCGCCCTGAACTCCCACAGGGTATTCTGCAGTCGGGCCCTCCAGACTGAATGATATATTTAATAGCATCAAAAGCCACTGTTCCAAAGGCAGCGATATGATATAGTCATCCGATCTTAACCAAATTTTCTCAGGATGTAACAATGAGTAAGGAATACCTAATCTGTGGGTTTGGTGGAGATAGCTCTAAAAAGAACGGAGGTCATCATACTTTTGTTGTATTTGCATCTGATTGTTCCTATGGCAGCTATAAGATACAGTCATCCGATCTTGACCAAATTTTTTCGGATGTCTCGTAAGGTACTATATACATAACCTGTGAGTTTGGTTATCATAGCTCAAAAAACAAAGATATCATAATAAGTTTGACCTTTGTCCAAAAATTGACCCTTTTTAGTTGGAATATCAAAAAACCCCGTCTTATTTCACGAAATTAAGTCTCAGCTATGTTGTGTCCGATCTCTACCAAAATTTTCACAGAATGTAAAAAATTCATAATCTGTGAGTTTGGTTGAGATAGTTCAAAAAACTACAAAGTTCTTCATACAAAATATTAATTTGCATCTGATTTTTCCTATGGTAGCTATATGATATAGTAGTCCGATCTTGACCAAATTTTCTCAGGATGTAGCAGTGAGTAAGAAATACATAATCTGGTAAAGATAGCTCAAAAAACAAAAAGAAAACTTCATACTAAGCAATTTTGACTTTTGACCCCCCATTTTAGCCCTTTCCAATGGGGATATCAAAAAATCCAGTCTTATTGCACAATAATTACGTCTCAGCTCTGTTGTGTGAAAATTTCAGCTCAAAATCTTAAGCCGTTTGGCCTACAGCGTGATGACTCAGTCAGGACAAAGAGTTTTATATATATATAATAGACAGATAGAGAATTTACATTTTTACATTTACAGTCGCAACACCAATGAATCGTAGCAACCCCCCACCCACCTGACCATCATCTTTTGATTGTTTATTAATAGCATTAAAAGCCACTGTTCCTATGGCAGCTAGATTATGTATTTCTTACTCATTGTAACGTTCTGTGAAAATTTGGTCAACATCGGATTACTATGTCGTATAGCTGTCATAGGATGGCTTTTAATGCAATTAATAAGCAATGAAATGAAGAGTGGTGGGGGGGGGTGTTACGATTCATTGGTGTGGCGACTTTCAAAATAAATTTTCAGTAAATGGCACTGGTACTCGCTCTTGCTGCTATAATCCAATTACAGCAAAAACTTTAATACAGCGAGCAGCGAAAATGTAAATTCTCTATATTATATAAAGTACTACTTATTACTATTATTTTAAGTCCAATTACAGGGAAAACTTGAATTTACATTTCCCGCTTTCTTATTAGCTATGATACAAGGTCTGACTATAGCTGTGAGAAGTGTTCCCTATTTTCACTGCACATTTCTCCCCTTGATTGCAGCGAGCGAAGCGAGCAGGGGGCAAAGCCCCTAATATATATATATAGATAATAAGCAGCCAGAACTTGAATGATCACAAAATATGTTGAAAATGGAATGAAATTTATTATTTGATAGTTTCTATGTGTGCATAATTTCCTATACATGTGTTTATGAAGCAAAAATTGTTTAATATTATGCTTAGTTTAATTTGTTTAGTTATTTTTAGATTGAAGTATAAACCAATTACCAATTACATCATACAGATTAACTTTTCAATATATACCTTTACAATATTAACACTTGTCTAAACACTTTTACAAACTATTTACATTCCAATTTGCTGCACACCAGAGCAAGGAGGCAGGAATACGTACACTTGTAGCCCTTGATGATCAAGGAGGTGAGTCCACTAACACAACAATGTATCACATTTATATAGGAGATATATAACATATAATATATACATATATTTACAGCACTACATCAATCAAAGCACAATTTTATTTAAACAATTATAACCAAGGCTTCAAACAGGTATCGAACTGTACCGGTTCGGTTCGGGTTTATTAAGCTACCGCGCCGGGCCACGAGCCGAATTCTTGAATTTTCAAGCGGCGAGCACGAACCAAAACCGGACCACTTTCGTAAAAAAAAATGGTTCGGCTCGGACTTTAAAATTTTTGGCGGCCGGCCATAATATTTTTTTTTTTTGGGCTACAGGTATCTCTAAAGTCATATATTTTCCAGGATAATATGTTTTCACACAAATTGCTTAACTTTTAACACATCATTAAGAACGCTTTATCGTTTTATTAAAATTTCTTTCGACCAATTCTGTGCAGAACTGTTTTTGACTATACATTATTAAATTATAGAATTTGGTATAATAGACACATACATATCAGAGAGCTGCAACTAGTGTGTTCGACTACGATTGGGTCACCCCGTTCCAAAAATCAAATCAAATCCACTCAGAAACTCTCTGCTTTACAATCGAGTGTCGAACACAGTTGCGTTGCGTCCGAGTCTTAAATGTCTATTGAAGTTCAAGTGTGATGTTCTATAAGCGATTTTTTCGAACGGAAATATTGATAAAATGAGAAGGAATTAATATTTTGTTGTTGTTAAACGTTTTATTGAGTTAACTCTAATTTAACTTTAATGAATATAGCCATATATTAATCAAACCTACTAAAATAATGACAGTTTTTAGTACTGTAATGTTATAATAAATATATTGTAAAATGAAATAAAAATTTTCTCTTTATATTATTTGCAAAGCGCAAAAAGGCATCATCTTTCGCTCATCGAACGCATTATGGAACGGTCATCGAACCGTTCATCGAACGCTCACAACGCAATCAAGTCAGCAATCATGCAACGACACACGTTCCGAAAAAGAAATCACAATCAGGTTTCGGGTGTCTTGACAAAAATCTCGAGTGTCTCTAACGTCAGACACCGGTCCCGAATAGGTTCGAGCAACATTGTTGCTGAACAAGAACGAACGGTCATAGAAGAGTATGCATCACTTCGACGATGTGACTCAGAGTAAATGTGTAATTTGAGCCTATTCTCAAAACGTTCACGTTTAGTTCACTAATAAATATATCGCAAGCTAACTTTGGCGCGCCAAAGTTTGGATACCCTCGCACTGCCCTGTATAAGTCGTCAGATTTTTTACAACATTCTTTAAATGTTGATTTCGATTCGATCGTTCCTATGGCAGCTATATGATATAGTAGTCCGACTTACAGCAAAATTGTCAGGCTTTTTGAAACTATAGCAAGCACACAATGTGTTAATTTGATTAAGATATTTTAGAAGCAAAAAGTTTCTCATACTAAATGTTGATTTTGAACCGATCGTTCCTATGGCAGCTATATGATATAGTAGTCCGATTTGCACCAAATTTGGTCAGCCTGTTTAAAACTTTATCAAACACACAATGTGTATATTTGGTTGAGATATCTTGAGAAACAAAAAAGTTTTTCATACTAAATGTATATTTCCAACCGATCGTTCATATGGCAGCTATATTATATAGCTATCCGATCCGGCCGGCTCCGACATATGTACTGCGTGCAGCAAAAAGACGGACCTGTACCAAGTTTCATCAAGATAGCTTAAAAACTGAGAGACTAGTTTGCATTAAACCAGACGGACAGACAGACGTGGCTATATCGACTCGGCTTGTCGGCCTTCTTCAATTCGTTGCAAACTTCGTGACAAAAATTTAAATTTCTCTGCAAGGGTGTTAAATGTGAACAAATCATACTGAGTTGGAGTCAATATCCAAGCTTGAGCGAAACTCTCATACTCGTTGCAGCTCTCTGATACACATATTAACAATATATCATTCAGTCGGGAGGGCCCGACAGTAAAATGCCTGTCGAAGTAAAGGACGATGTTTAGTTCCAAATGTATAAAAACAGATCTAACCTGCTCAATATGTTTGTAAACACACGCACGTAAAAACGTTGGCTTCACTATACGGAATAATTGTCCTCAAATATACTCCATGTTTATTATCCGATAACGATCACGATTTAACGGTGGTGTAACATCACCCTGTGTATCATTCATGCCGAATCTCAAGTCTCCAGCTTGATAATTTCCCGAGATAAGGCTTTTGGCTTTTTGTGGGAGAAGGGGTGAATCATCCAAAATTTTAAGTTGACGATCGGTACCTGTCAATTCACACGTCAGTAGCTCAAGTTTGGCTCTCAATAATTTGATTCTCACCATTTTGTGGACTAAATATAATCAGTAAAAATATATTTCAAGAAATTTGTGCAGTGATCGAAAAATAATATATGTACACAAACAAACAAACAAAAAAGCATGCTAAAAGCAAATGTGTTTACGCCAGACGGCAAAGATCTCCATTTCCTTACGATACATTAAGATGCTCATTTACATGAGGAGCTTTTCATTTACACTTAACATTTACACACATACAATCATCTTAATGTGACTACCATACATATGTTAACTCCTTCACCTCTTACTTACATATGGTAACACCCTAATTACAAAACGAACTTGCGAGCGCACAAAAAGTGCAAAGTTGACGCCTCCCCAAAAAAATAAAATGAAAAGCAATTTTAGGTGTGAATGGCCGATTTTTAAGCCTAGATGCATCCCTGGGGCTCTTAGCCAAGCTCTGGGGCACTTTGTGAACCCAGAAATATGTAAGTCTAAGCACCAAAAATGGGAAAATCGATTGTGCAAAGAAATTTAGAATATTGAATATTGCAAAGAGAAAAAAATGGCTCTCAATGTTTGTATTATTTAGGAATAATGTTCATATGTATTTAAGATTCATTACATTTTTTAGGCACTAGTAGTATTATAAAAGAAAATATGGCGCAAGCTAACTTTGGCGCGCCAAAGTTTGAATACCCTTGCAGTGCCCTGTGTAAGCCGACAGATTTTTTACAAAATTTGTTAAATGTTGATTTTTAACCGATCGTTCCCATGGCAGCTATATGATATAGTAGTCCGATTTAAACGAAATTTCGCAGGCCTGTTTAAAACTTATTCCAACACACAAAGTGTATATTTGGTTGAGATATTTTTAGAAACAAAAAAGTTTTTCATACTAAATGTTGTTTTCGAGCCGGTCGTTCCTATGGCAGGTATATATTATATAGTTGTCCGATTTAAACCAAATTCAGTAAGGATGTATGAAACTATACCAAACACACAAACACAGTTTTGAAGCTATCTTAATGAAACTTGGTACAGGTCCGTCTTTTTGCTACACGCAGTATATATATCGGAACCGGCTGGATCGGACTACTATATCGTATAGCTGCCATAGGAACGATCGGTTCAAAATCAACATTTAGTATGAAAAACTTTTTTGTTTCTTAAGATATCTCAAACAAACTCACAGATTGTGTGTTTGGTATAGTTTTATCCTTACCAAATTTGGTGCAAATCGGACTACTATATCATATAGCTGCCATAGGAACGATCGGTTCGAAATCAACATTTAACAGATTTTGTAAAAAATCTGACGGCTTACACTGGACACTGCAAGGGTATCCAAACTTTGGCGCGCCAAAGTTAGCTTGCGCTATATATTTTTTTGTTGTTTACAGTATTTTTAATGTGTGTTTGATAGATGTTCCTTAAATTTAATTATGAACCTAGGTGCATTGCTGATAGCTTTTAAATTATGTGGTAACAGGTTTCAAAGTCGAACAGCATGAGAATCAAATTGTTTATCAAAACTAGACAATTTTGATCTTATGTGAATTATAATGTTGGTGCGCAAGGAAGACGTTAATTGTAACATGTCATACAGATAGTCAGGTTGTTTAGTAAATACAATTTTGTGAAGGAGCGTTAAAACTTTAACTTCCATCCATGTCTCCAAATTAAGACCAAAAATTCTTGTTGCATAACATGTAACATGATCATATCGTCTTAAGTTATATACATAACAAGCTATACTATTAAACGCTACATTTAATTTATGTTGACCAGCTGAATCACATTTACCAACTATTTCAACAGCATAAAACAATACAGACGTTACACAAGCTTTAGCCACCATAAGACGAATTCTAGTCGGAAGGTACTTCTGAGTTGTTGACAATCTACGTAATAACCCATACGTCTTTCCAACAGCTTTATTTACTTGGTCAGTCCATGACAGGGTATTAGTTATTGTGATGCCCAAATTTTCCGGTCTTAAAACATAATCAATTTCTTTGCCTTCAATAGTAAGTCTTGTCAAGTGTTCTGTTCGGTAATACTTCTTATAAATAACAAGACATTTACATTTTGACGGATTTAAACTAAGACCATTATTCTTTGCCCACTCACAGACATGCAATAGCTCGTTGTTACATAAATTAACACAATCAGATATTTGAGACAAAGGACGACTAACATATAGTTGGACATCATCTGCATACATACGGACATCACAATTGGACAGCATATTTGGTAAATCATTAATATAAATGGAAAACAGTAAGGGTCCAAGAACTGATACCTGGAGGATTCTTCGCTTTATTGAGACATGGTTCGACTTTACGCAGTTTACAACAACTGCTTGCTGTCTGTTGTTCAGGTACGAGTTCATAAGTCTTAAAGCTGTCTCAGAAAAATTATATAAAGCTCTCAGCTTGGTCAAAAGGATTTCGTGGTTCACCGTGTCAAAGGCCATACTAAAGTCAAGAAGTGTTAAGAACGTTACATGGCTATTGTCTAAGTTTCGTCTGATATCTTCTACTACAGCTCCTACTATTTTTAAAACCTGATTGCTTATTGCTTTAAAATTTATTTTGCATAAAGTAATTTTTTTTTAACTGCAATAAGTTGTTCAAAGATTTTTGAAAAAAAACGGTAGAATTGATATCGGTCTAAATTCACCGTTTGATTAGGGTATCGGGATTATTTAGCCTATTTTCCATTGCTCAGGGTGTGTGGATGTGGTTATGTCACAGTTGGTTGTGTGGGTTATAAATCCCAAGATTAGGGGCAGTTACAATTTTATAAACTTAGGGTTGATATCATCCAGACCAACAGCATTTGATTTGATTTTTAGAATAGCTTCTAAGACATCACATTGACTAACACACTCAAAATCAAACACAGTAACACAGTCATTGAACAATACTGGACATACATACAAGCTGTGGTCAGTTTTAGGTACGTTGAGAGCAGTAAATTTAATATTTGGGTCATTTACATCAATATCGTCTTTTATCACAGGTACTTCTTTGCCTACTCCCAAGTTCTTGACAATATTCCATGTTTGAGTAGTATATATTGCACTTTCAAATTTCAAGATATAAAATTCTTTTTTGGCATATTTTATTAAAGCATTTACTTTTGGTCTGCTTATTTTATATTGTCTGTACAAATTATCAGTTCTGTATCGTTTCCATTTCTTATATTTGTGGTCTAGTTGTAATATTGCACTTTCAATGTGGGTGTTAAACCACGATCTGGCAATAGGCTTCACAATTTTTGTTTTAATAGGTTCAAAAGTATTAAAGAGGTAGTTGACATTATCTGAAATAATTTGTATAAGTTGATTTACACACTAACAATTGTAATTATTGTTTCAGTCACATAATAGACATTCATTTATTAGCCCATCATAGTTAATATCTTTAAAGCTTCTGAATTGGATAATGTCATCTTTATAGTCAAGGTTTACGTTATATGTCATGAAAATAAGATCATGTTTCGAAAAAGGAGATACTGATAATTGATCATACAGCAAAATATTATTAGTATTGTTTACTAATATTATGTCTAACAGTGTATTGCATGTATTTCTAAAGTGCGTGGGTATCACAGAATTAACTTAATGTAGACCTAATGATCCCATTTCATCAGAGAGATTACGCTCAGTCAAAATGTTGCTATGAAGGTCCCCTGTTAGAATTATGTCCGTATATGTCAGTGAAAGATTAGAGATAGTTTCAATTAAGTCAATAAAATTAATTTGTTTGTGAGGTCTATAAATGCATCCAAGAAGCGTTTTGTTGTCTCGCCTTAAATTCGAAATTTCGAGAAAAATATTCTCAATTTCACTAACGGTGGGCTGCTTAAGTATATACTTGCATTTTTGCCTTTTGCAGACAAAGATAGCTACACCCCCTGCATGACTTATACGGTCAGAACTAAATACATTATGAGCATCACATACGATTAACGAGTCACTTAAATCTTTGACAAACCACGTTTCAGACACACATATTATATCTACGTTAGACTCGACACACATATATCTAAATTCTTCTATTTTATTCACTAATCTTTGTGCATTTATATGGCATATAGGTAGTCCTTGCTTTTGTCTTGTCAATATTCTAATAATTGCATGGCTGTTCGCTTTGGATCTATCTATATTTGCTTGCATACTAATTCAAATTTCAATAAAATGTTTCCCCTCTCATTCTGCTCAACATGCACAATGGAACGCCGACAGAACACTGCAGATAAATGCTTACTCTTCTTCATACGCATCGCCTCTTTAAAAATGATGTAATTCTCTTTTGTGAGTTGTTCGTTAAGATAAATGCGAGTATCAGAATCAAAGCCCATCAGTTTAAGTGTTAGTTGTTGTTTCGTTGGTCGCCTGTAAGCCGCGGCCGCGTGGAGATATTTATCTTTTCAGTTTCATTGTCAAGTTTGACAATTATTACCGGGGAAACGAGAGTGTTAGCCCTATTCAGTTGTTTGACTCTAAAAATGTCACACAGTCTTGAAGCAGGTGTAACACCAGAGAGCCATTGGGTGCGTTCACCAGAAAACATGGTCCCTGAGTAAGTATCACAAAATGGTATACCTGTGATACTTCCTGGTGAACGCTCTGATATATTTCTATGCCAATGCCGTTGAAAAAGTTGTGTCCTAGAAGCGTTGTCATAATGTTGGCATTAATCCAATGCAAAAAGCATGGATGTCGAATCCATTTTATGATAATTTAAGAATATATCACGCAAACAATTGTAACCTAATTTATTTTGTTTTGTTTACAAATAATAATAAATAATCGATAAATATTTGACGTTTTTTGATAAATGTAGCGGAATCACAAACAAAGTAGTGGACTCTTTTTATGATACATGCTCATGTATCAGAAAAATTATCAGGGAGCAAGTGAGCCTGGTGAACATACCCATTGTTAAGGAGTCAAACATAGTGAAAACGATTCCCTCTGCAGCGCCTTATATCAGCCGTCAGATTTCTTACATTTTTTTAGATCCAGTACTTTCAAAAAAAGTACAAATGGGTCTATTAAGTTTGTGCAAAAAAAAATGTACGTAACAGGCAGAAGGAGGCGTGGCAGACCCCATAAAGTATATATATTCTTGATCAGCATCAACAGTCGAGTCCATATAGCCATAACCGTCTCTCTGTCTGTCTGTCTGTCTTTCCCATTTTATAATATGTCACCTAGATCTCAGAGACTACAAGAGCTAGAGACACCAAACTTGGCATGTACGTTCATCTATATCTTGCATTGAACGAGATTGTTTGAGATTTTTGCCACGCCCCCTCCGCCCACGGATTCAACTGATATCTTCGTAATGGCGCCATTTATTGAATTTCTGGTGCGCAACTTTAAAGAACAATCTAAAGTGAACGCTTTGCACTCATAAATCACAGGGTCTCCTACTGTCGAGCTTGCTCCACCGTAGCTTAACCCTCTAATGGGTAAGTTTTTAATCTACAGTGGCAAAACTAATGAATATAATTTTAAAACTATATTTATTATATATTAAGATTTTATTTTCTGACATTTTTGTATATAAATAAACATTCTGCGCCCTTGCGTTTGTTACCACCACTTAGCTAAAAATTAAATTTATGAAAAATACCATATTTAATATTAAAAATTTTTTTTAATTTTTTGAAGCGTCGAACAAAATTATATAGGGTTTACTAGGCATTTGGTTCGGGACACTCGGACAATGAAACGACAGAGCCTAAAGGGGCATGCATACTAACACAGCGTATCGGTAGTGGCCAAGACCTCGTCACCCTGGTGGGAAACCAAGACAGTGGAGAGCCCAGATTCCAACCTTTTTACTCTCTGCTAGTATCACAAAGTCATCTAAACTCGGTTATACACATATAGAGGTTCACACATCCACACGTACATTATGTTTATCGATCTTTGACTTTGGCAAAGCGATCAGCAAGTACCCGCTGGATTATGGACACATTACCATAAACTTGCTATGTAAGAGTAAATATATATACATATATATGCATGTATATTGGTGTGAGTGCATGTGATACCGTTCTATTGATTTCTTTAATTTAACAAGAGCAGCAAGTTATACACTGCCAGTGAAGAAAACCAAAATCCGGTCACAGCCGTGGTAGAAACCTAAGCGACTGTGGCTTAATCATGGGCAGGGAGAGTGGGATATCCCTTGGCGAATGTGGTGAAAACCTAAGCGGCCGCACCGAGAATCCCAGATAACCGCACTTTCACTTACTTATTTATTATTACTTACAGACACCCACATGCATATTTATATATATATATCTTTATAACTTTTCTTCCGCGTGTTTTCTATTAATTTGCGAAACTGCACGTATTCACGTGTGTACCTCCATATATAAATATAAAACTCTTTGTCCTGACTGATTCACGGACTGATCCAATGACTGATTCACTGACTGAGTCATCACGCTGTAGGCCAAACGGTTAAAGATATCGTGCTGAAATTTTCACACAACATAGCTGAGACATAATTATCGGAACTTTTTGATATCTCCACTGAAAAGGGCTAAAATGGGGGTCAAAGGTCAAAATTACTTAGTATGAAATTTTGTTTTGCTTTTTAAGATATCTTAACCAAACTCACAGATTATGTATTTCTTACTCACTGCTACATCCTGAGAAAATTTGGTCAAGATCGGACCAATCGGACAGGTCGGATTCGCAATCAACCTTCGTGGTGAACGGTCGTGTTATTTTACGCGCTCCGGAGAGCGCCACAACTGTGGACATAGTGACAGTCAAAAGAAAAAGATAAATAAATATAACATTAAAGTGTATTCGAGTAATAAAGCAATAGCGCCAAGACGCTGCACATAACTCTAACACCAGTTGTTATTCTTAACACAAGTAAAAAACTAATAAAAACATAAAAAGTGCGACGCACAAATCGTGCAAAATGAGCAATGCTCAAGAAAAAGAGCGAAGAAGCTCTATCGACCAGAGAAATGGGTTCTACTCGTACTTTTCAACCCGTGATACCGAATTGCAGCGTAATTCAGCTCTGTTGTCCGCTCTCTTGCTCTCCGGCTCTTCCCCCTGTAACCTCTAGCTCATGGAGCTCGCAGTGCAGCTCTCCAGCACCGGTGGTCGCATTAATTTCGACACACACCGCTCCAACATCTAGAACAATGACCTCAGTAGTTACTACAATCGCAGCAACAACAACAACTGCAACTGTATCCGTCATCAACAACGCGTTAACGTCTACAATACCCAAAGCGATTTCTGCAACGCAAGCGGATCATTCAATTATGACAACAATTTCAAGCTCAAGCCCCATCGCCGCCAAGAACAACAACGTTAAAAAACAAGAATCAAAACAAAAACCAAAAACGGGTCCAGCTGTTCAGACTGGTATGGATCGCTACATTAAAATTAAAAAAAAGTCGAGCCCCCTAAACTCGAAGCCAAAAATTATCCGTGGCGACTCAAGCCTAGATACAAACGAAAATTCAATTTAAAACAACAAGTTTAAAATTCTGGCAGACAACTCTGACGATCTGCCCTCTGAAGCTGGCGAAGGTGAAAAAAGAAAGCCAAAGCCACCCCCTATATATATCCGAGAGAAAAGCTCCAATGCTCTCGTAAACAAAAGTATAGAGCTTATTGGGGCGGACAATTTTCATATAATCCCAAAGGTCCAGAGTAGAGTATTGTCGAAGTTTCTAAACGACAGTAAAAAGAACTTCTACACGTACCAACCAAAAAGCAGCAAGGGACTGCAAGTCGTACTGAAGGGTATTGAGCCTGACGTTTCACCTGAAGAAATAGCTAAGGCGCTACAAGATAAAGGATTTAGCGCTAAGACAGTTTTCAACATCCTAAACAGAGACAAGAAACCGCAGCCGCTATTCAAGGTAGAACTTGAACCTGAAAGCAAGTCGTTAAAGAACAACGAAGTGCACCCAATATATAAACTTCAGTTCTTATTGCACCGTAGAATCACAGTAGAAGAACCACATAAACGCAAGGGACCGGTACAATGTATGAATTGTCAAGAAAATACTGTACACTGCGTGCGGTGTGTGTAGTTTGCGGAGAGCTTCACGACTCTGCACACTGCCCAGTGGATAAAGACGACCCCACCACAAAAAAATGCAGCAACTGCGGTGGTAATCACACAGCTAATTACAAAGGATGCCCAATATATAAGGAGATGAAAAGTCGACTCCATCAGCGAGTGACCACTGCACGTCCCCAAAACGTACCGTTTACCCCATCCAAATTAAACCCAGATATCTTTTTTTCGACTGCAACCCGATCCTCTTTTGGCCCCGAAAACTTTACAAAAAACGTGACATTCGCAAACGAGTTAAAATCAGGACTGAAGCCTCCTGCCTCAAATACACCGTTTTCACAAGCAGCACACTTGGAACCCAACACGGCAAAGCAACCAACGGAGCAGCAACAAAGAAATTCTGGAGCAATATTATTTAACCTGCAGCAAAGCCTTATGGACTTCATGGCATTTATGCGGACAACCATGCAAGATTTAATGCGAAACCAAAATCTTTTGATACAAATGCTGCTATCACAACAATCAAAATAATCGATGGCTCCCCTACGTATATCTATGTGGAACGCAAATGGCGTTTCACAACGTAAACTTGAGTTAGCTCAATTTCTTCTCGACAATCATATCAACGTTATGCTACTCTCAGAAACACACCTTACAAATAAGTATAATTTTAATCTAAGAGGCTACTTGTTCTACAGAACAAATCATCCCGATGGTAAATCACATGGTGGTACTGGTATACTGATTAGAAACCGCATCATAAGGAATTTGCTGAAAACTACCTACAGGCCACATCTATAAACATAAAAATGCAGTAAGCTACAGTAGAGCAAGCTCGACAGTAGGAGACCCAGTACTTTTTGAAAGCAAAGCGTTCACTTTAGATTGCTCTTCAATGTTCCCTACCATGCAATAGATGGCGCCACTACGAAATAAGTTAATTAACACAGAGGTCGCTAGCGTCTCTTCTTCTTCCTTTTGCCCGTAACATTGTTAGTTAAATAACTTCCGCGTTTATTATTCGATTTTCTGGACAGGCTTGGACCATAGTGTATATTATATTGTAAGGAAGTTTTTCCAGCCGAAGTCGGCGTCTCAGTCCGGCCAGGGCCAATTACAGAAAATTTGTAATATCTGGGACGGCTGGAAAGGAATGATAGGGCACTCATCACAAAACTAGCTGAAAAAGAAAACCTACCAGATGCGATCGCGGATCGGAGCCATTTTGGGCAGCTTTGGACAAGCTCCTTAGCGAGATAGGGTACAACCCAACCTCGCTTGTAGAAGCGATCCAGCGCTACCGTACCCAGTGAACGGTAATTCTGGGTGATAGACTCGCAGACGAGAGGAGGTACAACCCGAACTCTCGCCTGCGGGAATATCCCCAGCGATTACCGGCACTAGAACCAAGAGACGGTGGCCCTGGTTGGCAAACTCACGAACGAGATAAGGTTCGACCTGGAACCTCGTTCGTGGAATGCTCCAGGGTCCACTGACATGGCTTCAACTGGACGAATGTGTAAGTGATAGTCACTAGAGGTGTAGAGTACAACTCGGAAGCACCTCTCGTGACATCCCTTACACATGTCAAGCCGATCGCGACCACGTTTTCACACCCGCCGAAACTTTCACCTTCACTTTGATGTCATTTAAATAGACGTTGCTTGAGGCCCACACTCGCAAAGCGCTTTGATATTCTTTATTTTATTTTTAACTTCACTTTTATTCTTATTAGTAGGGAAACTTAGGGGACAAAAAAATGGCCGTCGGCCAGCTTACCACAGGGTACTGCGTACCACAAGGTATGTAACGCGTGCACTACAGGGGTGTGCCGGGATGATGCGCTGCCGGTGGTTGCCGCTGCTGTCGTCGTCTCCTTGGCGCTTGCCAATCCGAGCGGGCTCCCGTTTTATTTTGTTTTCCGTTGCCGTTGTCGTTGCCGTTGCCGTTGCCGTTGTTGCTGCCGTTGTCGTTGCCGTTTGTCGCTGCCGTTGTTGTTTCCGTGATCGTTGCCGTTGTTGCCGTTGTCGTTGCCGTGGTGATTGCCGTATTTGCCGTTGTCGTTACCGTCGTCCTGGTGCACGTTGCTTATTTTTTCTTCACTTTTTAAATAAACTTTCTGTAAGCACGTCTGCTCGCTTTGGCCCGCCAGAAAAAGTAAAGCGTCGATAAAACACGCTTCCCTTATCGATACACCGCTCTCGATGTTCGATCGACGCCCAGTACTCGCTACTAGCAGTAGGTGGCGTTTTATGCTCCAATCAACCCTGCTTCTCCTATCGATACATCGATCTCGATGTTCGACCGATGCCTAGTGCTTGTTGCTAGCACTAGTTGGCGTTTGTATTAAGGTATTTTCTTTCCGAAAATACTGACGAGGCGGGTTTTAAGCCATTTGGCAAAAATAAAAATATAAACTGGGTGGGGGGGGGAAATTAAAAACGTGTTCTCGCCGGCTTTATGCCATTGGCAGCGTGGCTTCGTGCCGAAATACTAATACTAATAATAATACTTTATGTTAGTTCAGGGAGCTAACCTTAGAGGGCTCTTCATGCGTCGGCCAACTTATGAACTAGAAATTTGTGGGCTGCAGAATGCTGCCTCACAATATGTACCAATAATCAAGTCGCTAGCATTAAAGGTGCTCTTTTAATTCGACTTCGAAATTTTGAATTTCAATTTCCGGGGGCGGTTGGGGCGTGGCAAAAATCTAAAGCAAACTTGATCAATGGGAGATATAGATGAACCTACATGCCAAATTTGGTGTCTCTAGCTCTTATAGTCTCTGAAATCTAGGCGAAACAAAAAGGGACAGACGGACAGACAGACAGACAGACAGACATGGCTATATCAATTCGGCTGTTGATGCTGATCAAGAATATATATACTTTATGGGGTCTGCCACGCCTCCTTCTGCCTGTTACACCCATTTGTACTTTTTCAAAGTACTGGTTCTAAAAATGGACAATAGTTACCAACTTACTCTAGCCGCCGTATACTGCCCCCCTTGCTTTACCATAACTGAAGGTCAGTTTACGCAGTTTTTTAACTCACTTGGAGAACACTTTATAGCAGGAGGAGACTACAATGCCAAGCACACACTCGGGGGATCTCGACTCGTTAACCCAAAAGGAAAGCAGCTTTACAATGCCGTTATTAAAGCTAACAATAAGCTAGACCACGTTTCTCCCGGTAGACCAACATACAGGCCAGCAGATTCCAAGAAACTACCCGATTTAATTGACTTTGCAATTACTAAAAATATTCCTCGAAGTCTGATAAGCGCCGAATATCTTTTAGAGCTCTCATCTGATCACTCACCTGTTCTAATAAAACTACTTCGACAAACAGAGTCCGCAGATCAACCGATTAGACTGACTTCACATAAAACCAATTGGCTTCGATACAAAAAATATATTTGTTCACATATTGAACTAAAACCTCTCCTTAACGTTGAAGCTGACATCGAACACTGTGTAAATACACTGGAGTCCGTCCTCGTCACTGCAGCTCGTATTGCAACAGCTGATACTACACAAGTACTACAAATCCAAAAGAAGTCAAATCTAGAAATCGAACAGCTCGTCCAAGAAAAGCGACGATTACGTCGAGAATGACAATTTTACAGATCGCCTTCCGCACGGCAAAGATTAAAGACGCCACACGTAAACTCACCAAAGCCTTAAAGCAGGATGAGGCATATGCTCAACGCCGTTATATAGAGAAATTTTCAACATCTTGTAAAAAACACTCACTATGGAGAACTCACCCCACCCTTTGTTCACCGACAGAAACCGTGATGCCCATCAGAAACTCCGTAGGCGGTTGGGCCCGCAGCAATGAAGATAGACCTTCAAAATGTGTTCCAACCAAATCCCGCAACAAATGCGTTTACACTACCAACATTAAGAAGAACTGACTCTCAGCCTCAAAATGCACTAATCTAGTTTCAAATGCAACTGGACCCCAAAAAATCTTCGGGATGCGATCTAATACCCCCAAAATGGAAAAAGTCGGTCATTGTAATGATACCGAAACTGTCCCGTCGTCATACAGACCTATAAGCCTATTTTCGTGTCTATCAAAGCTCTTCGAAAAATGTCTGCTGAATCAGTTAAATCTATTTATAAGACTCCCCAACAAAATCCCATCGCATCAATTCGGCTTTCGAGAAAAGCACGGAACTATTGAGCAGGTCAACCGCATAACATCAGAAATACGAAACGCCTTCGAAAATCGAGAATATTGTCTCTCAAGCATTTGACAGAGTCTGGTTAGACGGCATAATGCATAAAATTAAATCAACGCTTCCAATTAACACACACAAGCTTTTAAGGTCATATCTCTACGATAGAAAATTTGCAGTCAGATGTAACACTGCTTTATCCGACGATGACACCATTGGAGCCGGAGTTCCACAAGGCAGTGTACTTGGGCCGACACTATACGTCCTGTATACAGCAGATATTCCAACAAGCAGGGAACTAACAACTTCTACCTGATGATACAGCTATTCTCAGCCGCTCAAAATGCACAATACAAGCAACTGCGCAATTGGGTCTTCACCTGGTCTATGGCTATCCGACTGGCGGATAAAAATAAACGAACAGAAATGCAAGCACGTTACGTTTACCCTGTGTGTTACGACTCATTGGTGTTGCGACTTTCAAAATAAATTTGCACTAAATGGCACTGTTACTCGCTCTTGCTGCTATAAGTCAATTGCAGCGAAAACTTTATATAAAACTATATATATAAAACTCTTTGTCCTGAGTCACTGACTGACTGAGTCATCACGCTGGAGGTCAAACGGTTCAAGATATTGAGATGAAATTTTTACACAACATAGCTGAGACACAATTATTGTGCAATAAGACGGGATTTTTTGATATCCCCACTGAAAAGGGCTAAAATGGGGTTCAAAGGTCAAAATTGCTTAGTATGAATTTTGCTTTGTTTTTTTAAGATATCTTAACCAAACTCACAGATTATGTTTTTCTTCTTCACTGCTACATCCTGAGAAAAGTTGGTCAAGATCGGATGACTATATCATATAGCTGCCATATCAAAAATCAGACGCAATTTAATATTTTGTATGAAGAGCTTTGTTGTTTTTTCAGCTATCTTAACCAAACTCACAGATTATGTATTTCTAACTCATTGTTACATTCTGTGACATCTTGGTCAAGATCGGATTACTATATCATATAGCTGCCATAGAAACAGTGGCTTTTAATGGTATTAATAAACAATCAAAAGAGAGTGTGGGAGGGGGGTTGTGTGTTACGATTCATTGGTGTTGCGACTTTCAAAATAAATTTGCACTGTTACTCGCTGTTGCTGCTATAATGTAACTGCAGCGAAAACTTTAAAACAGCGAGCAGCGAAAATGTAAATTCTCTATCTACAAGGGTAGTCAAAAGTATATACACAAAACTAAAGTTGAATCTTCTTGTCATTTGAAGTTACTCCATGTACACTTTGGTATCAATGGAAAGGTCTTTTGAATCCCGCTTGAATGAGACAAAAATGTTCTTAGCCCATTAAGTACCCATTAAATTTTTCGACTGTTTGTAAATTACTGGTTCTTTTGACTTGTTTCTTGATTTTTCAAAAAGAATGTTTTGATGCAAAAAGTTTCTTTCAACAATATAAATAGTGTCTGCAAAAATTTTTATTCAAAAATATTTTTTCTTATATTTTTTATGATTTTTTGAATGGGATGATCTCAGAAAATTTTTGTAAGAAAAAGATTAAAAAGTGGCAATATTAGTCATTTTCAGCAACTTTTAAAAAATCATAAAAAAATATAAGAATTTGGTCAAGATTGGACCACTATATCATATAGCTGCCATAGGAACATTCAGATGCAATTTATTTTAGGTCCAATTACAGGGAAAAATTGAATTTACAAATCTCGCTTTCTTATAGGAAATGACAAAAGGTTTGGCTATAGCTGGGTAAAGTGTTCTCTATTTTCACTCCACATTTTTC
This sequence comes from Drosophila testacea, assembly GCA_035043265.1. Lineage (NCBI taxonomy): Eukaryota > Metazoa > Arthropoda > Insecta > Diptera > Drosophilidae > Drosophila > Drosophila testacea. The sequence goes on from JAWNND010000180.1 coordinate 240,376, forward strand.
CCCGAGATTGGAGCGAGCGTAGCGAGCCGGGGGTTGGCGAGCGAAGCAAGCAGGGTGCAAAACCCCTAGTATATATATATATAAGTTATAACCAGATAGGTTTCTCGGTTTGGAAAGAGGCGTGGTGACTAGGCAGCGCACCAGTCTCAGTTGCACTTTCAGCACAAGCAGCGGCGAAGGCCTGCGGCTATGATGCGTGCTGCTGGTCAAGACTCGATGGAGTTTGGCCGGTGTCACCTTGATGCCTAACACGAGGGCTAACACCACGTGGACAGTAAAGAAGTTCACAAGTTTTGTGCAGCTTAATTATTTATTGTTCTGTCTCCAATGACAGCTTATTATCGGCTAACCCTATATTACTTTTCCTAGGTCCACGCATCCCATATTTTCTATCTCCTCTTTTACCTCCATCCCGTGTACCGTTGGTGCTTCTCAGCATCAACCAAAACTGCCTTCGAGCTTTCGAGTGTTGGAGTCGCAGTGTTGATACTCTTACAATAAGAGTAACACCTGCGAGCCCCAACAAATTGGGCATTGCTCCAGTGTAGGGAGTTAGGGAATGCAGTAGTCGGTTGACTATTGTTAACTTATATATATATATATGGGCGCTGAGCTGTTTTCTGCACTGGGTACTCTGGGGAACTGTAAATCTCGGGTCATGGGTGTGCGTATACGTATGTCTGCGTATGTGCCCAAGCTCTTTTTTCAAATGCCAATGTAGTAGTCTCAAGATTGCATCACAGCTGTGGTCAAGATCCAAAGCGGCTGTGACGAAATCATTGAGAGCAATCGGTAATCCTACAACGATCGGGGAAAATCCACAGCGACCGCGATAGAATTGCGAAATCTACCAACTCTGGTAACCAGGCGAGATCTCCCCAGTCATTGTCTTCCACGGCGTTGTCGCTCACTTCCGCTCCCGACCCACGACGAAGAAGAGGGCTGATGGGTCTGACCGCCAGAAGGCAAAAATGTCCGGAAAACAGTGGGAGCTCCGGATTATTCTCCTTATCCCGAGTCTGGCTAACGAGTAGCTCGTTGCTGTCCGATGGGCTCGAGTTAATTGCCAAGCTGATTTCTGGAATAACGCATCCCAGCTGCTCTTTCTCTCCGTCCAGGTATTGTTAGATCATAGTCTTCACTGTCCTGTTAGCTCGCTCGGTCGGACTCTGTTGCGGTGAGTACGGAGCGGTATGCGGCTATGTCATTCCCAATTCTGTGCAAGAAGCTTTGAATGAACGACTTGTTAACTGGGTGCCGTTGTCGCACATAAACGTTTTGGCCACTCCGAAACGAGCCAAGATCCGTTCCCTGACGAGTCGTTCCAGATGAGCCGTGGTTGCCTTGCGGGAACCAGTTCCACCCATTTGCTAAAGTGGTCAAAGAATACAAGAAGAACTGTGTGACCGTGTTTCGAACTCGGGAGTGGGCCTACGAAATCGGCACAGAGAACTTCAAATGGCTCTTGGACCATCCGGGAATGCATCTCTCCTGGGGGCCTCAATTGACTTGCTTTAAACTTCTGGCAAGTCTCGCAGTTGCGACGTTCCTCGCCATATTTCTGAAAAAGCCTGGCCAGTAGTATCGCTGGAACGCACAACTTCCAGGGGATGTAGTCTTCCTCGTCTGGGCGTTGATTAGAACAGCTGGTCGTTCTCTCGTACGTACTCAGGATGTTTCTCCGGTTCTTCTTGGACTTGTCGCAGCATTCGTTTCATCCATGGACAATGTGTTTGTTCCTCAGTCGCCTGTCGAAGAGTTGTTAACGGCTGCCGTGATAACGCATCCGCTACAACGTTCTAGTTGCCTTTACGGTAGTGTACGTCGAATTGATAATGCTGGAGCTCCAATGCCAAGCGAGCGATACGGCCTGTAGGACTCCTAATGGAATTGAGCCATTTCAATGCCAACCGTAATGACGTCGAACCTGTAGCCTTTGAGGTAGCAGCGCAACTTCCGGATGGCCCATACGATGGCAAGACATTCCTTCTCTGTCGTCGAGTAGTTTTCTTCGGCCGGCGTGTGACGTCGACTGGCGTACGCATGTTATCTGTAATGACGTCGAACATGTAGCCCTCGAGGTAGCAACGCAACTTCCGGATGGCCCATACGATGGCAAGACATTCCTTCTCTGTCGTCGAGTAGTTTTCTTCGGTCGGCGTGTGACAGCGACTGGCGTACGCAATGACCCGCTGGGGGCCCTCGAGTCGCTGAGTCATTACGGCTCCCAGGCCGTGATCGCTAGCGTCTGTTTGCAGGGAAAATCGCTAGTTGAAGTCTGGACATGCTAGAACGGGCGTCTCGGTGAGCCATGTCTTCAGCTCCTCAAACGCTTGTTGTTGCGGGGCATCCCATGTCCATATTCGGCCTTTTCGTAGCAGCATGGATATCGGTTGGACTATGTTGGTGAGGTTGGGTACGAATCTCCTCTCCCTTGTTGAGCTTCAGGTTAGCTCTCCACAGCCGGTTAAAGACCTCTCGTAGATTCCTGATGTGCTCCTTCAGTGTTGCCCCTATGACAATAATGTCGTCAAGGTAGGCGAACGCATGCGGTTCCATGTCGGGTCCAATTACTTTATCCAGTGCTCGTTGAACTCTCGGCTGTCCTTGGCCACCGGTATTTGCCAATAGCCGCTTTTGAGGTCCAACGTCGTGATGTACATAGCATTCCGGAGTTTCTCCAGTATGTTGTTTATCCGTGGCAGCGGGTAGGCATCTGGTACCGATCGAGCGTTCAGCTGTCGAGAATCCACACACATACGCACGTCGCCAGTCTTCTTGCCTACCAGGACGATTGGTGCGCTGTGCGAGCTCTGAGATGGCTCATTCCGGTCATCCCTCAGTAGCTGATCCACCTGGTCGTCGATAATCCGTTGCATCGCCGGATTCTTGATCGGTTAGTTGTCCCTCAGCACTATAGTGTGCTCGGCGATCGGTGATACTCCACTGATCTCGTCGAATTTGGGCAGCTCCTCCTGAAGAAAGCGCCTAACCCTTGCTTGATCTTCGATATCTGTTGGGTCTTCGCTTTGAACTGCTGCTGGCTCTTTCCTCGTTGTATTTCCATGGTCTTTAATGGCTGTATGGACGTCAGAATGTATTTCCCTCGTCGCTTAAGCTGCCTCTCGTGATGGGCGAAGCGGATTGTTGCGCATCGCTGTTGCACAAACGACAACTCAAGTTCCCGCAGCGACGTCTGTATCGTCGTGGCTATCACGGTGGGTTTGGTTGTTGTTGGCTGCAGTCGTTAATGTGCTTGACCACACAGGAGCTCAGCTGCCACCCCTACAGAGGAAATCCATACCCAGGATAACGTCATCCAAAATCGTCGGCATTACTAGCACCGGTAAGGTGACTTGGCGTTGTTCCCATTAGATTCCAACCATGAGACAAGAATATTATAATCAAATGACAAGAAGATTCAACTTTAGTTTTGTGTATATACTTTTGACTACCCTTGTATATAGAGAATTTACATTTTCGCTGCTCGCTGTTTTAAAGTTTTCGCTGCAATTGGATTATAGCAGCAAGAGCGAGTAACAGTGCCATATAGTACACATCTATTTTGAAAGTCGCAACACCAATGAATCGTAACACACACACAAGCCCAAGCTCTTTTTCAAATGCCAATGAAGTAGTCTCAAGATTGCATCACAGCTGTAGTCAAGATCCAAAGCAGCTGTGACTTCGCCCTTTTTGACGATGCTGTACTTTTGGCACTTTGCATCGCCGTTTTCTGATCTATGCGAAGTGTGTGTGTGGAAATGAAGCTGGTATTTGTTCAAGAATTCAGCTTGTCATTTAATGTACTCCATGTCGAGTTAGCCGAAGTTTCCTCTACATCTATTGATGTAGAAGAACCATGAGCCATGAACAAACATCCCAAAAGCTTTTGGTCTAAATGGATTATACTTGAACCACCTGGTCGGCAAATCCATCCTATTTCTGGTCAATATGTTCTAGAAAATTTAACTTGTACTTCTTAACAACCATTCATTGGATTTTTAGACCCAGTTCTTTAAAAAAGTACAAATGGGTCTATTAAGTTTGTGCAAAAAAAATGTGCGTAACAGGCAGAAAGAGGCGTGGCAGACCCCATAAAGTATATATATTCCTGATCAGCATCAACAGCCGAGTCGATATAGCCATGTCCGTCTGTCTGTCCCTTTTTTGAACACCTATATCTCAGAGACTATAAGAGCTAGAGCCACCAATTTGGCATGAAGGTTTATCTATATATTGCATTGATAAAGTTTGTTTTAGAATTTTGCCACGCCCCCCTCCGCCCCCGTAAATTTGAAACAAAATTCCAAAGTCGAATAACGAAAGCACCTTTAATGCTAGCGATATGATTTTTGGCATACATGATAAACTTTATAGTCCAATCTTGTCCTGAAAATGTTATCCGGATCGAATAATAAACGGATAGTATACGGCTGATCCAAATTTCGAAAATATGAACACCTAGATCTCAGAGACTATAACAGCTAGAGACATCAAATTTGGTATGTAGGTTCATATATATCTCCTATTGATCAAGTTTGTTTTAGATTTTCGCCACGCCCCTATCCGCCCCCGAAAATTGAAATACAAAACTTCGAAGTCGAAATGAAGGAGCCCCTTTAATGTTAGCGACTTGATTATTGGTACATATAATATTCACTATGATCAAAACCTGTCCAGAAAACTGCATTTCAATCGGATGATAAACACGGAAGTTATTTAACAAACAATGCTACGGTCAAAGGAAGAAGAAGATACGCTGGCGACATCTTTTTTTATTAACTTCGTAGTGGCGCCATCTATTGTATGGTACGCAACATTGAAGAACAATCTATAGTGAACTCTTTGCACTCAAAAAGTACTGGGTCTCCTACTGTCGAGCTTGCTCCACTGAAGCTTACTGCATTTTTTTTACTATCTTTTTAAGTCTCTGTTAAAATCTATATCTATATATATAAAACTCTTTGTCCTCACTGACTGACTGACTGACTGAGTCATCACGCTGTAGGCCAAACGGTTCAAGATATTGAGATGAAATTTTTACACAACATAGCTGAGACATAATTATCGTGCAATAAGACGGGATTTTTTGATATCCCCACTGAAAGGGGCTAAAATGGGGGCCAAAGGTCAAAATTGCTTAGTATGAAAATTTTTTGTTTTTTGAGCTATCCTAACCAAACTCACAGATTATGTATTTCTTACTCAATGCTACATCCTAAGAAAATTTGGTCAAGATCGGACCACTATATCATATAGCTGCCATAGGAACAACCAGATGCAAATTAAACCTTTGTATGAAGATCTTTGTTATTTTTTGAGATATCTCAACCAAACTCACAGATTATGGATTTCGTATTCATTGTAACATTCTGTAAAAATTTGGGCAAGATGGGATAACTATATCGTAAAGCTGCCATAGGAACAGTGGCTTTTAATGCTATTAATAAACAATCAAAAGATTTCCAGGGGGTGGGGGGGAGGTTACGATTTATTGGTGTTGCGACTTTCAAAATAAATTTTCAGTAAATGGCACTGTTACTCGCTCTTGCTGCTATTATCCAATTGCAACGAAAACTATAAAACAGCAAGCAGCGAAAATGTAAATTCTCTCTATATACATATGCCTACCGGGCAACTTGCCGGCCGTTTCACTGGGTCACTTCTACACATGCGTATAAACGCATACACACTCACTTTGCTATCGCAGTGGTTAATAACTTCAGTGGTTGATTCTTTAAATTTTCTTTGTTTATTTAACTTTTGTTTCTTTAAATTTTCTTCGTTTAAAACTTTACTCGCACTCTGGCCGTTTTCTTGCCGCTCACCCCATTGCTTAATTAGATGGGTTTTAATTTCCTCGAAGTGTTGTTGTTGTGATCTTCTTGTCGGGTTGCTATGATCGTGGCGTGGGTATTTTACCACGTGATATTGGTAATCTTCCCTAGCACTTGAAAAGATACTTGCGTAGCGGTTGAGACTCTTCGATGAACAGAATGAGTGCAACTTTAAATGCGCCTCATTAACCCATATTTTTGGCAACTTCTCTGCTGGCATCGGCGTCAGCGACAAGCCTCTCATTCACGCCTAGGTCAGGCATACACTCCTGCATACTTGCAGTGGGCGTCTGTGGGTGTGCGTGAGCTTGCTCACGGCCGATCGTCGTTTTGCCTCATGCGTGTGTTCTAATGTGTAGAAGGCATGCGCATATCATATAGCTGTCATAGGAACAATCAGATGCAATTTAATACTTTGTAAGAAGATCTTTGTTGTTTTTAAAGCTATCTTAACCAAACTCACAGATTGTGTATGTCTTACTCACTGCTACATTCTGTGAAAATTTGGTCAAGATCGGATTACTATATCGTACAACTGCCATAGGAACAGTGGCTTTTAATGCTATTAACAAATAACACTAGTTTACAGCCACTTTTCTTCTTAGCCCAAAGTATTTTTCCAGTATAGATTTTTACCTCCTAAACATGAAAAAGTATGTTAAAAATTTTTCTATGGAGTAGTTTTTGAGTTATTATTTTTTTAAATTTTTTCATAGGTGACTCAGCTTTTTCGAGTATAAATCGTAAACGCGATTACCATTTTCAACAAAATTAGGTTTTAACTAAAGGTAATGAAATTTTCTAAAACTTTTTCATTTAAAGTTTTGAAATTAGCTCGATCTTTATAATGTTTAAGCCTCTTAAAATTGAAAAATTCAATTTTTTTGCGAAAAAAACACAAAAAGGGGTACAAACAAAAATTCATATAGTATATTTAACGCAAAAATAAAAATAAAATAATAAATTTTTTTCTAAATTTTTATATCGCTTTTCGTCGATACTTCAATATCGATATTCGTGCGATATACATGCAACACAATTGCGATACGTATATCGCACGAAGATATCCAATATAAATATAAAAATTTAGAACTTGTGTTTTGCCATTAAGAGTCGTATTACTCAATAGTTAATCCACCGATTTCTATGAACGATGGATTGTTATACTCGGAAAAGTTCAAGCTCTATGTCTGCATCATTTTTTTATTTTTATACTCTATGAATTTTTGTTTGTACCCCTTTTTGTTTTTTTTCGCAAAAAAATTGAATTTTCAACTTTAATAGGCTCAAACATTATGAAGTAGGTAGGTTATGGGTAGGGTACGATTTATTGGTGTTGTGACTTTCACAATAAATTTTCAGTATATGCCACTGTTACTCGCTCTTGCTGCTATAATCCAATTGCATAGAAAACTTTAAAACAGCAAGCAGCGAAAATGTAAATTCTCTCTATATATATATAAAGTCTTTGTCCTAATTGACTGAGTCATCACGCTGTAGGCCATTCGGCTAAAGATATCGAGCTGAAATTTTCAGGCAACATAGCTGACACATAATTATCGTGCCTTAAGACGGGATTTTTGATGTCCTCACTGGAAAGGGCTAAAATGGGGGGTCAAACGTCAAAATTGCTTAGTATGAAATTTTTTTTTTCGTTTTTTAAACTATCTCAACCAAACTCACAGATTGCGTTTTTCTTACTCACTGCTACATCTTAAGAAAATTTGGTCAAGATCAGATGACTATATCATATAGCTGCCATAGAAACAATCAGATGCAAATAAAACATTAGTCTCATGACCTTTGTTGTTTTTTGAGCTATCTTAACCAAACTCACAGATTATGTATGTCTTACTCACTGCTGCATTCTGTGAAAATTTGGTCAAGACCGGATTTCTATATCGTATAGCTGCTATAGGAACAGTGACTTTTGATGCTATTAATAAACAATCAAAAGAAGATTGCCTGGTGGTTGGGGGGGAGGGTACGATTTATTGGTGTTGCTAATTTCAAAATAAATTTTCAGTTATTGCAGCGAAAGCTTTAAAACCACGATCAGCGAAAATGTAAGCTCTCTATATTTTATAAAGTAGTATTATATTAAGTCCAATTGCAGGGAAAAATTGAGTTTACATTTCCTGCTTTCTTATAAGATTTCACCGAGCGTAGCGAGCCCGGGGTTGGCGAGCGAAGCGAGCAGAAGGCCAGCCCCTTAGTATTATATAAAGTACTATTACTATTATTTTAGGTTCAATAGCAGGGAATAATTGAATTTACATTTCCCGCTTTCTTATTACAAATGACAAAAGGTCCTAGCTGTGGGAAGTGTTCCCCTTTTTCACTCCACATTTTTCCCCGGGAGGTTGGCGAGCGAAGCGAGCAGGGGTCAAATTCCCTAGTTCTATATATAAAACTTTTTGTCCTGATCCGCACGGCAAAGGTTTAAAGACACCACACGAAAACTGCTCGCCGTTATATAGATCAATTATCAACATCTTGTACGAAACACTCACTATTGAGAGCTCACCACACTCCTTTATCAAAAACAGAAGCCGTTATGTATTTTAAAAACTCCATAGGTAGTTGGGCCTGCTGTGAAGAAGATAGAGCTAGCACATTTGCGGTTCACCTTTAAAATATTTTCCAACCAAGTGCTGCAACAAATGCGTTTATATTACCGACTTAAAGAAGTGACGCTCAACTTCTACATGAACTAGTCGAGTTTCGCCCAAACGATGCGTCTGAACCCCATTAAATCTCCGGGCTTCGGAACTATTGATCAGGTCAATCGCATAACATCAGAAATACGAAACGCTTTCGAAAATCGAGAATACTGCAATGCTATATTTCTGGATGTCTTTCCAGCATTTGATAGAACCTGGTAAGACGGTCAATACATTAGACGTAATAATAGACATGAGCTTTAAAAGTCATACCTCTACGATAGACAATTTGCAGTGAGATGTAACACTGCTTTATCCGACGATCATACTATCGGAGTTGCTCAAGAAAGCGTAATCAGACCAATAGTCTATGTCCTCTATACAGCAGACATTCCAACTAGCAGACGACTAACAACATCTACATTTGCTCCAAATGCCCAATGCAAGCAACTGCGTAATTGGCGAAAAATGGCGGATAAAAGTAAACGAACAAAAATGAAAGCACGTTCGTTTACCTTGAACAGGCAAAACTGCCCACCGCTCACTTTAAACAACTCCGGACTCACGCAAAAAAACGAAGTGACGTACCTAGGAGTACACCTCGATAGAAGACTCACATGGCGTAGACACATTGAAGCCAAGAGCACACACTTAAAACTATAAGCAAACAGACTTCACTGGCTTATTAACGCTCGCTCACCTCTTAGTGTTGAACACAAGGTTCTGCTCTACAATTCTGTGCTAAAACCTATCTGGACCTATGGCTCCCAATTTTGGGGGAGTACCAACAATAGCAATATTGATATTGTCCACCGAGCCCAGTCAAAGATCTTGAGAACCATCACCGGGGCACGTTCGAAATGATAACATACAAATCGACTTGAATATTCAACTGGTTAAATATGTAATAGCAGAACAAAGGAAAAGTCCTATGTCAAGCTTTTTTCGCACCTTAACCATCTCGCGAGATGGCTAACAAAACTAGAAGCCGATCCTGTCTTTGTCGTATTGACCTACCAACCCATCGATAGACTCTAGGGACGTGCAGTCACAGTACAGTCGCATCAAACTTCGTTGAAGTTTCTTTCATTTTTTCATTTTTTAATCGGACAGACGGTACTTCACGATTGGAAACAGATATAATTCATATTGATATAAAGTTGGATAGAGTAACAGTGAAGATTTTTATTTAATTCAATACCGTATTTTATTTAAATTCTACAAAATTATTACTTTTCTTGTTTTATTTCGATTTTAATTTTGAAATGATTATTGTTTTTCTTATTATTTCTCTTGAAAACGCTTCACTCACCCGTATTCTGCGTTGTTTTTCCTGTGAAGATTGTGTAGTTATGTTATGTAAGACAAGTGCCAAGTCACTTCAATGTGCAGATTCAGGATAAGTAAAAAAAACTACCTTAATAATTTTTAAAGAAGCAGTTCAATACCCTTAAGGTATTGGATGTTTCTTCTATTTCTGCTGGAGACACATACACAGAGAAAATTAATCAAGTATTTCGTACTTAAAACTCAACAATTCATACTTGATATCGAACAGAGTACGGAATAACTATATTCGAGGACGACGATCTTATATCAAGTACGATTTTTAAGTTTGTTGTCTTGTGTAAAGTACACTTTATACTTGAATCAAGTACTGAAAATTTGAAAAATAAGATTTTTCGGTCTCAGTTCAAGTTTTCTTGCACATGAATTAAGATCTTCTGTACTTGAAATAATATCTATTTAATATTATTTTTATTATTTGTTATTAAATTTTATTACTTAATAAATTTAAATTTATGTATATTACCGTTTTATTTATTAATAACATCGTTGTTTGTTTTTTTAATACCCTGACTTACATAGGATTCGAACTCGGGACGTTAGCCTAAGAGTCGGGTACTCTATCTAGCGAGCTACGATGTAAACAATTTTTTGTAGACTAAAAAACCTATATATTCTACACAGAACGACAGGCTGACACAGACAGACAAATTGACAGACAAATGACAGACAACAATTAATTTGTTAAAATGTTATTATACCCAAGAAATATTTTAAAAAATGTCAAAACAGAAGATAAAACATTAGAAAACATTGTTTAATTAATGCCGTTGGTTTAATTAATGCCGGGCTCCGAACTTAAATTAAGAATATTCGTACTCAATTTAAGTATATATCGAATTTTACTTGATTCAAGTTTACTTTTACTTAAAATAAGTATATTTTCATGTTTTAAGTAATTCGTACTCAAATCAAGTATATATTTTAAGTACTAAAAATACTTATTTCAATGCATTTCGTACTTAATTTAAGTACGTGTTTTTTTTCTCTGTGTACTTTTCTTGTTTAACACCTAATAAAGATTTCTCTTCTATGTCTTCTGGTAATACCTCCTTTTCTACACCTCTCAAAGATCCTAGCTTACTGCCATCGAACACTTCTGTTTATACAACTATTGTAGTTAATTATCGAACATTCACTTGCCCACCATATCTTACACCTTGCCTGCGCCTTCTGTGCCTGTACCTCAAGCTGTTCCCTTACGGAAACAGATATTTATCTCTCGGTTGCATCCAGATACATCTACTGAAGACGTAAAAGCGTACGTTTAGTCGAAGATCCCTTCACAACTATTTGTTGTAATACATTTTGGCCAAGTGATTTTCTAATTAAAGAGTTTACTCATCATAAAAGAAGTAGACCTACCGTCTCGCTACCAATAAATGTATCTTCAGTTGAACACTCAAATCTTTCAAAAAATACTAACAACATAACAAATATAGGCCAATTTGCAAATTGTCTGCCACATTGAAACTTTTCGAGAAAATGATGTCCTCACAACTTACACATTTTTAAACCCATGTGGAGGGTATTATAATTTTGTCACGAAGTTTGTAACGTATTAATGGAGGCCTCACAGACCGCATAAAGTATATATATTTTTGATCAGCGCGACGAGCTGAGTCGGTATAGCCACGTCCGTCTGTCTGTTTGTCTACTTCTATGCAAACTTGAAATCTTATATGAAGTTATCTTGATGAAACTTGGTACAGGTCCGTCTTTTTACTGCACACAGTATACATGTCGGAACCGGCCGGAGCGGATCACTATATCACCAAGCTGCCATAGGAATATTCGGCTCGGAATCAACATTCAGTATGAAAAACTTTTTTGTTTCTTAAAAAATCTCTTATTCACTCTAAACTGTGTGTTTGCTACAGTTTCATAAATCCTTACCAAATTTGGTGCAGAGCGGACAACTTTATTATAAAGCTGCCATAGGAACGTTCGGCTCATCAACGGAGCGGATCACTATATAATCAAGCTGCCATAGGAATAATCGGCTCGGAATCAACATTCAGTATGAAAAACTTTTATGTTTCTTAAAATATCTCTTATTCACTCTAAACTGTGTGTTTGCTACAGTTTCATAAATCCTTACCAAATTTGGTGCAGAGCGGACAACTTTATTATAAAGCTGCCATAGGAACGTTCGGCTCATCAACACTTAACAAATTTTGTAAACAATCAGGGCACTGCAAGGGTATCCAAACCTTGGCGCGCCAAAGTTAGCTAGCGCTATATTTTTCATTTTATTTTTCAATTAAACAACCATTACTCAGCCATTTGGTCCGGAACTTTATTGCGGTTTTTTATTAATTTGAGGCAAGTGATTTCAAATCTAGTCTCCACTTTCTTCCATCAGCTCGCGTTTTTAAAATACAGGTAGTAATTGAATTTATGACTACTCTTCATTGGGCAATTTTCAAAAAAATTTTATTTTTTGTAAAGATGTTATTGTTATCTTGAAAAAACAGTCAAGGCTCTAATGAATATTACTTTAACCCGGTTTTGACTTTTACCGGGTATAGTACTTATTTAGATGAATACTATATTATTCTAAAAAATTGAAATTCATAGAAATTCACCCACAATAGTACTAATTTTTTAAATGAACGTGTATTTTTATTTAGAGCGCGGAAGTTGGGATGCGAAGCATTGTTATGCTGGACGAGCAAGGAGGTAAGACAATAATGGTAAAGGAAGTCGCTAATTTTGAAAAATATTTGATTTATGTCTGCGATTTTAATAATAGTCGTGGTTAATGTGTTAATCTATTCAGATAAGGGTTTGTACATACCATAAATACGTACATATGTATCTAAGTTCAGCGATTTCTTAATAATTTACAGTTTGTAAGCCAGGTAAATTAAAGTAAAATTGATATAAATAAATAATTTCGACGCTATGTGGTATGCATATTGATTATCCACTAAGTCCAGTCTGCTTAAATTCACTTTATAACCTTCGTGGAGTTAAGAAGTAAAAATGCCGAAGTCCTAAGCTCTAATAAATCTCATGGAGTAAAAGGAGTCATTGCAACGCTACGTAATTTCAGCATATCCTTCACATATCATTGAAATGATGTCAAGAAGTTTAGTTGCAAATTATCTGATAAACATCACACGGACACAAAAGATAAGATAAAATTAATACAGTTATAGATAAATATATACTATATTAATATAATATACAAACATACAAACGCATACAATCGAGCAAACACATTGCAAGCTTCATACGCTAATGTGATAGTGTTCTCTTTTCGGGTTTAAAAATGGTGACAAAATGGGTCTCGAAATATTTTGTTAACCTGCTTTGCGAGGCGATAACCATTGTTGAATGACATAGAATTGCTATAAGAAAAATACAGTAAGCTACAGTGGAGCAAGCTCGACAGTAGGAGACCCAGTACTTTTTGAGTGCAAAGCGTTTACTATTGATTGTTCTTCAAGAATGCGAACCATACAATAGATGGCGCCACTACGAAGTTAATAAACACAGAGGTCGCTATCGTCTCTTCTTCTTCCTTTTGCCCGAAACATTGTTAGTTGAGTAACTTCCGCGTTTATCATCCGATTGGAATAAATTTTCTGGACAGGTTTCGACTATAGTGTATATTATATGTATCAATAATCAAGGCGCTAGCAATTAAGGGGCTCTTGTAATTGGACTTCGAAATTTTGTATATCAATTTCCGGGGGCGGAGAGGGCGTGGCAAAAATCCAAAACAAACTTGGTCAATGGGAAATATAGATTAGCCTACATGCCAAGTTTGGTGTCTCTAGCTCTTATAGTCTCTGAGATCTAGGAACTCAAAAAAGGGACAGACAGGCTGTCAGACGGACATGGCTATATCGACTCGGCTGTTGATGCTGATCAAGAATATATATATTCTTTATGGGGTCTGATACGCCTCCTTCTGCCTGTTACGCACTTTTATTTTGCACAAACGTACTTTGTACCTTTTTAAAGTACTGGGTCTAAAAGGTGTTGTTCAACACGGTTTTTCAAATAGCTGAGAGTTTTCTGTAAGAGAAATGACCGCTAACAAGAAAACACCAAACTGAAGTCGCATTGGGCTTTTCGATAACGATTGTAATATATCGCTCATTTACTATAATAGTAACATATCTTAAGAAACGGCATTTCGAGAAAAACGCTTTTAAAGTTTTCAAGTGTCGTATGTCTTCCTTGAAAGCGGTCAAACATATAATCTTCTCACGCTCTGTGTATTAAAGATAGGATGATAAAATTTTTACACAACAGAGAGAAGCACATAATTAACATTTCTGCACCATTAACTCAAAAATTGTGTTTTTCGACTTATGTCACTCTTCTAGTAAATGAGCGATATGTACTTCACATCCAGTAGGTGCAACTGAGTCCTATATTGAGGGGTATAACTTACAAAATGCATATCAATGAAATTTTTATAAAAAAAGTCCATTCATATAGTTCTAAAATTAAAATATTTAATGCTGCCACGGCCTACTTCATTTTCAAGTCGCTATTTATTATACCCTTGCAAACGGTACTATAATTTTGTCACGAAGTTTGTAGCGCATTGAAGGAGGCTTCACAGACCCAATAAAGTATATATATTCTTGATCAGGGCTGAGTCGATTTGGACATGTCCGTCTGTCTGTTTCTATGCAAGCTTGACTCTCAGTTTTAAAGCTATCTTGATGAAACTTGGTACAAGTCCGTCTTTTTGCTGCATATATGTCGGAACCGGCCGGATAGTATTATAAACATTTTTGTTACTCAAGATATCTCAATGAAAGTCACTGATTTTGTGCTTGATACAGTTTCATACATCCTTAACAAATGTGGTTCAAATCGGATAACTTTATCATATAGCTTCCATAAGAACAGTGGCTTTTGATGCTATTAATGAACAATCAAAGGCAGTGGAAGAGGGGGTATGACTCATTGGTGTTGCGACTTTCAAAATAATTTTGCAGTAAAGCGAAAATGTAAATTCTCTATATTATATAAATTACTATTATTTTAACCCTCTAACGGGCAAGACCGTCTGTAGACGATCTTCAGTTTTTAATCTACAGTGGCAAAACTGATGATTATAATTGTTTACCTTTATTTTTTATACATTAAGAATTTATTTTCTGACATTTTGGTATATAAATAAATTTTCTGTGATCTTGCGTTTGTTAGCAGCATTTTGTTAAAAATTAAAATTATGAAAAGTACCAAAATTATTTATACCAAAATTTTTTTTTTAATAGTCGAAATAAAATATTTTAGGTAACGATATCGATTTGTGAACTTTTCTAATACTAACTCATATTATTTTCTTTTGTTTTATATAAAAAATATTTTTAAGAAATCAGTTAGAAGTATTCTTAAAAGGCAAAAAAGTGAGGACCGTCTCTAGACGGTCATGAACAAACATCCCAAAAGCTTTTGGTCTAAATGGCCAAGACTTGAATTAAAACAGAGGGAGATCCAAATAAGTTGTAAAACTAATCACGGATGAGACAAACCGTTGTGCCTTGCAGCTTAATATAACTATCACTTTCAACACATCGGAAATTTGATGTATGTGTCAGTATATCACTAACGAAATTGGTTGGAATTGAAGCCAATTCTAATAATGAAAAAGCTAAAGCACCTCGATATGATAGGGAAAACAAATTAATAGGATTGCTAGGAAATCAGTTGTCCAGAATACTTAGAAGAATACAATGCTCATGTTACATTTTCAATGCTCCGATAATTTTTATCGATTGTGCCAGCATATGTTCGATCTTGGGGGGGGGTCACCTTGTGATTATCGGCATAGCCGATATATTATGTATGACCGATAGTGGCACAGTGGGTGCGTCGGCAACCCGGGAGGGAAATTAGAGTGCGACAGCAACAGCAATTGTAAATGCAGCCCCTCATGCCCCTCGGCCCACTGCAGGTGGAATGCAGGAAAGAGATTGCAGCAACGGTGGGATGATTTGAAAGAAAAGGGAAAGACGAAAAATTTTTCTGAAAACCACGTTGCTGCGAATTGTAGGGGAGAGATGATTTGAGGTTCGAGGCGGACGGACGTGCCCCTATTCATGTATATTAATTCAAAAGAATTAATATATATATATTGAATTAACGTAAAATTCGAAGAAGATCGGGAAGACCCCGCGCCGAAGTTAAGGGGACGGAAGCTCCCTGACTACTTTAAAATTCCGCCGGCAACGAGCTGCAGCCGAGGCATCCCAAAGGCGGTGGACATACCAGCCGAGAGTGGCCCCGGCACAGCAAGCATTGTACCTCAAGACAGCAACAATCAGCAGCAACCAGCCACCAGCAGCAAACAGCCGTGAGCAGCGCCAAGGCAGTTGGCCAGAATCTAAGAAGCGGTTGCCTTTTAAAGTGCGATGGAAGCTCACCGAGGAGTCATAAGAACCGAGTGAGTCCGTTCTAGTGAAGCCACATACTGGCAACGGTGCAATAAGTCGCTACAGCTGTCCAAGATCAGCGGCAGCGGCGGAGCTCAAGTGTGTCTGTATACGGCGATCTTTTTGAGAAAATAAATAAGAGCTGCAAATTCAAGAAAAATTTCAGTTAAATAAGAAGTCCAGAAATAACGTAGTTAATGAAATTAAAATACATTTGTAAAAATAAACAGAATAGGACGAAACAATACACACACGACAATTAATTCAAATTGCAAAACGTATGCATACAGTATATATGCAAATAGATATATCTATATATATATATTTATATGGTATATAGGACATGCATTTCATCGCCCCTTTAACCACCCAGAGAGCTCTTTAGGTAGGTCAAGGTAGAATTAAGCGATTTCATTATAAAATAATATCCATATATACACATAAACATATACAGATACATACATGCTATTATATATATGTTGCACATACCCGTTTACGGCATAACTTATTTAAAAGCCCGTCGTCACATCCGTATTGGTCCTCATTTGGCTATTTATTTTGATATCCGTTGTTTTTTTGTCCGTTGCATTTACACATGCAATTAATATGTCATACCGAAAGAGAAATAAAAAACAAGACCATCAATGTTAGAATTTAAGAACATTGTTAATAATATATTTACCTGAGGGAAATTAACATGTCCGTTTAATTATTAAAGTGGGGGGGAAGAAGAGAACATAATGACCAGCGCCAGATAAACTTGGTCCATCGATGATGGCCCAATATAAGGGAGATAACGCGAGGTGGTCTTCTCAGGAAGGGTGGGTACGCCTGGGTCCAGAACCAGGATCCTGTTTGGAGAAAAGTGGATCAGTGTTTGTTTTGTCAGGATGTCGTTTGTTTACTTACGTTTGTAGTTAATTATTTCAGATCTTGTTGATATTGTTGTGACTTGATGCGTTTGTTTATAGTAGTCCAGAATCGTCACAGCTGTTTTGTGTAGCGATGTTTGTTATCGATTGTTTGGACTGTGGGCCAGGGATGGGACTCTACCCAGAGAACCGTTGAGCCAGCCGGTGCGGCCCCAGGGAAGACAAGCAGTTCCGTAACACTCACATGAGAGGAGTCGAAGTAATAGACGGCCTTATGGGCCGTTAAAATGAAGAGCAGAATTAATATGGTTAGGTTTTTCTACTACTTTCTAAATATGAGCTCAGCTAATGCATATATTCTTTGCAAGCGCTTCGTTGCAGAAAATACTTTGACTCGAGGACTTGTATCCTTGAAGAAAAGCGTTCGTTCAATAGCAGTCGTCAAGTATCAGTTGATTAGCTTACCAACCATCGTTAGATTTTTTATACCCTTGCAGAGGGTTTATATTTATACCCTTGCAGAGGGTATTATAATTTTGTCACGAAATGTGTAACGCATTGAAGGAAGCCTCACAGACCCCATAAAGTATATATATTCTTGATCAGGGCGACGATCTGAGTCGATATAGCCATGTCCGTCTGTCTGTCCGTCTGTCCGTGTGTTTCTATGCAAACTAGTCTCTCAGTTTTGAAGCTATCTTAATGAAATTTTGTACAGATTTGTCTTTTTGCTGCACGCAGCACATATGTCGGAGCCGGCCGGATCGGATAACTATATCATATAGCTGCCATAGGAACGATCGGTTGGAAATAAACATTGAGTATGAAAAACTTTTTTGTTTCTCAAAATATCTCAACCAAATATACACATTATGTGTTTGATTAAGTTCTAAACAGGCTGACAAAATTTGGTGTAAATCGGACTACTATATCATATAGCTGCCATAGGATCGATCGGATCGAAAACAACATTTAGTATGAAAAACTTTTTTGTTTCTCAAAATATCTCAACCAAATATACACATTCTGTATTTGACTAAGTTTTAAACAGGCTGAACAAATTTGGTGTAAATCGGACTACTATATCATATAGCTGCCATAGGATCGATCGGTTCAAAATAAAAAATTTTTGTAAAAAACCTGACGGCTTATACAGGGCACTGCAAGGGTATCCAAACTTTGGCGCGCCAAAGTTAGCTTGTGCTATATTTTTTGTCACGAAATGTGTAACGCATTGAAGGAAGCCTCACAGACCCCATAAAGTATATATATTCTTGATCAGAGCGACGAGCTGAGTCGATATAGCCATGTCCGTCTGTCCGCCCGTCTGTCCGTCTGTTTCTATGCAAACTAGTCTCTCAGTTTTGAAGCTATCTTGATGAAACTTGGTACAGGTCCGTCTATTTGCTGCGGGCAGTATATATGTCGAAAACGGCCGGATCGGATAACTATATCATATAGCTGCCATAGGAACTATCGGTCCGAAAACAACATTTAGTATGAACAACTTTTTGTTTCTCAAGATATCTCAATCGTATATACACATTGTGTGTTTGATTAAGTTCTAAACAGGCTGACCAAATTTGATATAAATCGGACTACTATAACATATAGCTGCCAAAGGAGCGATCGGTTCGAGACCAACCTTTAGTATGTATAACAAATTTTGTAAAAAATCTGACGGCTTACACGGGGCACTGCAAGGGTATCCAAGCTTTGGCGCGCCAAAGTTAGCTTGCACTATAGATATTTTTTTTTTAATAATACTTGGCTTTGATTTATTGGATCTTCTCTTAATTTGAGACTAACAATAATTTTGCAAATCTTATAAATAAACAATAGTTAACAGTCTTCTTGGACTGTTAAGTGACACGCGGCCCTAAAGTCTATCGTTGGGTTGGTAGGTCAATACGACGAAGACGGGATCGGCTGCACAACCTTATTAGGCCTCTCGCGAGGTGGTTGGGGTGCGTGGAAAGCTTGGCAAAGTACTTTGTCTTCTGTTCTGTTATTACATCTTTGACCGGCTGGATATTCAGGTCACTTTGTATGTTTTCGTTTCGAACGTACCACGGTGCCTCGGTGATGGTTCTCAATATCTTTGACTGGGCTCGCTGGATAATATCAATATTGCTTTTGCAAGCACTCCCCCATAATTTGGAGCCATAGGTCCAGATAGGTTTTAGCACAGAATTGTAGAGCAGAACCTTGTGATCAAGAGTAAGGGGCGAGCGAGCGTTAATAAGCCAGTAAAGACTGTTGGCTTTTAGTTTTAGGTGTGTTCTCTTTGCTTCGATGTGTCTGCGCCATGTGAGTCTTCTGTCGAGGTGAACTCCTAGGTACGTCACTTCGTTTGCTTGAGGGAGTACGGTGTTGTTTAATCTGAGCGGTGAACAATTTTGCCTGTTCAGGGTAAACGTAACGTGCTTGCATTTCAGTTCGTTTATTTTTATCCGCCAGTCGGATAGCCATTTTTCTACGTCGACCAGGTGAAGAGCCAATTGCGCAGTTGCCTGTATTGGGCATCTTGAGGGGCTGAGAAGGTAGAAGTTGTTAGTTCCCTGCTTGTTGGAATGTCTGCTGTGTAGAGGACGTATAGTTTCGCCCAAGTACGCTGCCTTATGGCAGATCGTCAGAGTTGTCTGCCAGAATTTTCAACTTGTTATTGTAAATTGGATTTTCGTTTGTATCTAGGCTTGAGTCGCCACGGATAATTTTTGGCTTCGAGTTTAGTGGGCTCGACTTTCTTTTAATTTGAATGTAGCGATCCATACCAGTCTGAACAGCTGGACCCGTTTTTGGTTTTTGTTTTGATTCTTGTTTTTTAACGTTGTTGTTCTTGGCGGCGATGGGGCTTGAGCTTGAAGTTGTTGTCATAATTGAATGATCCGCTTGCGTTGCAGAAATCGCTTTGGGTATTGTAGCCGTTAACGCGTTGTAGTTGTTGGAGCGGTGTGTGTCGAAATTAATGCGACCACCGGTGCTGAAGAGCTGCACTGCGAGCTCCATGAGCTAGAGGTTACATTGGGAAGAGTCGGAGAGCAAGATCGTGGTCTCTGGCCGTCAGCGGACAACAGAGCAACGGGTTGAAAAGTACGAGTAGAACCCATTTCTCTGGTCGATAGAGCTTCTTCGCTCTTTTTCTTGAGCATTGCTCATTTTGCACGATTTGTGCGTTTTTTATGTTTTTATTAGTTTTTCACTTGTGTTAAGAATAACAACTGGTGTTAGAGTTATGTACAGCGTCTTGGCGCTATTGCTTTATTACTCGAATATACTTTAATGTTATATTTATTTATCTTTTTATTTTGACTGTCACTATGTCCACAGTTGTGGCGCTTTCCGGAGCGCGTAAAATAACACGACCGTCCACCACGAAGGTTGATTGCAAACCATCGTGAGATGAGCTGTTTTTCATATTCCTAATATTTAATATCTGTAGACGGTCTTTGGTTTTTTTGACCTAGTGTCTGTTACGATCAACGAAAATAAACGAAATTAAAAACTTAAGCTTATATAATCTATCTTTACTTGGAAAAAAATTATCAGCTTGATCTAACCATTATTTCGATTTTGCCTGTTAGAGGATTAGGTCCAATTGCAGGAAAAAATTTAATTTACATTTTTTGCTTTCTTATCAGAAAAGGCAGAGGGTCCGGCTGTAGCTGTGTGAAGTATTCCCTATTTCCAGTTAACATTCCTCCCCAAAATTTCAGCGAGCGGATCGTGCCAGGGGTTGGCGAGCGAAGCGAACACTAGGGGGCTTGCCACCTGCTTATATAAAGTACTACTATCTTAAGTCCAATTGCAGGAAAATTTCTCCTCGATATTTTAGCGACTGTAGCGAGCCGAGGGTTGGCGAGCGAAGCGAGCTGTGGGCAACACCCCTAGTATTATCTAAAGTACTATTATTTAAAATTCAATTCCAAGAAAAATTGAATTTACATTTCCCGCTTTCTTATTAGAAATGATATAAGGTCCGGCTAAAGCTTTGTGAAGTATTCCCTATATTCACTCCACATTTCTGCCTGAGTTTTCGACGAGCTACAGTAAGCTACACTGGAGCAAGCTCGACAGTAGGAGACCCAGTACTTTTTGAGCGCAAAGCGTTCACTAAAGATTGTTCTTCAATGTTGCGTACCATTCAATAGATGGCGCCACTTGATATACATAGTGACCGCTAGCGTCTCTTCTTCTTCTTTTTGTCTGTAACATTGTCAGTTTAATAACTTCCGCGTTTAACAACCGATTGGAATGAAATTTTTAGAACAGGTTTGGACTATAGTGAGTATTATATATACCAAAAATCAAGGCGCTGGTCTTAAAGCTTTCTTGTAATTCGTCTTTAACATTTTGTTTTTCAATTTCTATGGTTGGAGGGGGCGTGGCAAATATCTAAAACAAACTTGATCAATGCAAGATATAGATGAACCTACGTGCCAAATTTGGTGTCTCTAGCTATTATAGTCTCTGAGATCTAGGAACTCAAAAATCGGACAGTCTGTCCGACTATCGACTCGGTTGTTGATGCTGATCAAGAATATATATACTTTATGGGGTCTGCCACGCCTCCTTCTGCCTGTTACGCACATTTGCACAAACTTAATAGACCCATTTGTACTTTTTAAAGTACTGGGTCTAAAAATTACACAAATTGTAAAAGAAACGACTTGGAATAAGCTTGTCCTTGCAACAACTATCAGCTAACACAAAGCTGGAAAACTAAGTGCGTTGCAACTTGTTTCAATGTCCAATGACAAAGATATTGCCAAAAAAAAATTAAATCTCTCATAGGATCAAATAAATCAAATCAGTAACCAACTCAAGCCGCACAGAAACAATGCGTCTTGTAAAACTAATATCGCCCTGAAGACGACAGCCGACGCCTTGTCGAAATATATTGGCAACATATAATTTTTCAATAAATACAGACCTCGAGCCAGCAAAAACTACGAATTTATAATTTTTTGAAATATATAGTTAAATTTTTGTTATAAACAAACCTGAAATAAATAAAGACGGAAAAGGGCCGAATACACCTTATTAACGAAAAAAAAAAGCAGTAAGCTACAGTGGTGCAGGCTCGACAGTAAGAGACCCAGTACTTTTTGAGTGCAAAGCGTTCACTACAGATTGTTCTTCAATGTTGCTTACCATTCAATAGATGGCGCCACTACGAAGACATGGTGGTCGCTAGCGTCTCTTCTTCCTCTTGCCCGTTACATTGTAAGTTGAATAACTTCCGATTGGAATTCAGTTTTCAGGACAGGTTCGGACGATAGTGTGTATTATATATGCCAATAATCAAGGCGCTAGTTTTAAAAGTAATCTTGTAATTCATTTTCAACAACAACAAACTCGTTCAATGCAAGATATAGATGAACGTAATTGCCAAGTTTGGTGACTCTTGCCCTTATAGTCTCTGAGATCTAGATGTTCAAAAGGGCCAGAGAGACAGACGGACATGGCTATATCGACTCGGCTGTTGGTGCTGATCAAGAGGATATTCCATTTATGGGATATGCCACGCCTCCATCTGCCTGTTACGCACATTTGCATAAACGTAATAGACATATTTTAACTTTTTAAAGTACTGGGTCTAAAAAGAAATATGAATATATAACTATAAATATATTATGATATTAAACCTGCAGGGAATTTGTTAACTAGTCTCAAAAACATACAGTTCTATAACTAGTATTTCCAAACTAGCTTAAAAGAAAATAGTTAGACTAGTAAAACAGCAACGTGAATATTACTGGTTGCAGACGAGATGGAACTGGGCTAGTTAATCAGTGACTGTCTCTATGAGACTGCCCCAAAAGTTGTTCAAATGGGATAGAAATTAAACTAGTTACAAAAGGACATTTGGGTGACTCCTGTTTGTAAACGAATAAATAAACCTACAACTGGTATAAAAGCAACTGAAATTTGACTGGTTGCAAACGGGATAGATCTGGTGACATGAGCACCGATTGAAATAAATTTTATTGAGATTTCTGTCATTTTGTCCGTCTGTGTCAGCATGTCTTTCCGTGTAGAAAATGTGTGTAATTTAGCATAGGACAAAATTATTTCATCGTAGCACATTGGATAGAGTACCCGACTCTGAAGCTTCAGGTCCCCAGTTCGTTTCCCACATCGCACAGTGGGCCAAACAGGCACTGTAGCGGGATATAAGTCAAATTTCAATTTTTAAAATTCAGTTATTCTTTATTATAAAGCTTATTAACCCTCTAACAGGCAAAATCGAAACAATGGTTCGATCAAGCTGATAATTTTTTTCCAAGTAGAGATAGATTATATAAGCTTAAGTTTTTAAATTCGTTAAAGCTGCAAGGCACATTAGTTTTACGACTTATTTGGATATCAGTTTTATCTAATCAATATCCTCAACCAGTTGTTCATCTGACAATGCGGCTTAATTATATATTCTCTTAAAAACCACTTTAAACTTTCCATATTGTTAATAAAAACTTAGTCAAGTCTTACAAATGTTCAAGTTATCCATAATAGTATTAATTGTCACCTCATAACATGCCTTGGCAGGAAAAACACGAAAATAATCGTTATAATTGGCATACGATATTCCAACGTGGTAGCAACAAACGGACAGATTTTGATTCGCTCAACCTCTAGAGACGGTCTTCACTTTTTTGCCTCTTAAGAATACTTCTAACTGCTTTTTATACCCTAGCAGAGATATTATAATTTTGTAACGGTATATGTAACGCACTGAAGAAAGCCTCACAGACCCCATAAAGTATATATATTCTTGATCAGGGCGACGAGCTGAGTCGGAACGAGTCCGTCTGTCCGTCTGACCGACTGTCCGTCAACCTAATCTCTCTTTGAAGCTTTGAAGCTATCTTGATGAAACTTGGTACAGGTCCGTCTTTTTGCTGCACGCAGTATCCGGATCGGATAAATATATCATATAGCTGCCATAGGATCGATCAGATCGAAACAACATTTATTATGAAAAACTTTTTTGTTTCTCGAAATATCTCAACCAAATATACACATTGTGTTTTTGATTAAGTTTTAAACAGGCTGACCAAATTTTACGTAAATCGGACTACTATATCATATAGCTGCTATAGGGATGATGGGTTCGAAAACAACATTTAGTATGAAAAATTGTTTTGTTTCTCAAAATATCTCAACCAAATATACACATTGTATGTTTGATTAAGTTTTAAACAGGCTGACCAAATTTTATGTAAATCGGACTACTACATCATATAGCTGCCATAGGATCGATCGGTTCAAAATCAACAAATTTTGTAGAAAATCTAACGGCTTACACAGGGAACTGCAAGGGTATCCAAACTTCGGCTCGCCAAAGTTAGCTTGCGCTATATTTTATAAATATTTTTTATATAAAGCAAAGAAAATAATATGAGTTAGTATTAGAAAAATTCACAAATCGATGTCGTTACCGAAAATACTTTATTTCGACTATTCAAAAAAAAATTTTTGTAATAAATAATTTTGGTATTTTTCATAATTTATATTTTTAACAAAATGCTGCTAACAAACGCAAGATCACAGAAAATTTATTTATATACCAAAATGTCAGAAAATAAATTCTTAATATATAAAAAATAAAGGTAAACAATTATAATCATCAGTTTTGCCACTGTAGATTGAAATCTGAAGACCGCCTACAGACGGCCTTACCCGTTAGAGGGTTAAAGCTTTTGTATGTGCTTTTAGGTGCATTTCCGGTCTATTGCGAGCTGTCAAACATTTCACAGCATTTCTCGACTTTTCTTTGTTGAGCCAAATTACAACACAAATTATAGTTTATTGACTCAATATCGTTGTTTATCACCCATAAATAAAAATTGTATGTCTGTGTCTCGTCTTTTCATGTGTAGCAATAAAAACGTCGTACAAATAAGATGTTTTAGAATATATGTTTGGAGAGCTTTTGCTGTCTTCTTTGGACTAGAACTAACGTCATTCACTCGTATGCATTCCAATTTTACCATTTATGTAAAGTATAAGTCTTTGTGGTGTAGAAATATTCAAAATGATAACCAACTACGACCAACTCTTAAGTCTGTTGTACTTTTTAGGTGAAATGTCAGTCTCCAAGTCTCCAATATCCTTGGAATTACACGCCGTCTTCTGTGCACAATATTTTATTACATGGTGCAGACATTATATCCCAGTAGCACTACCTACGGACATGATGGCCGAAGAAGCCCTTTAAGCGAGAAATAAAGAATTACGGGACTTACGTCGAAACCATTCCCATAAAGTCAATCGAAGTAATACTATGGAAGATGTCATGAATGGGTTACTCATATCATCTGATCCACTAATAACATCTTTATCAAAACCATAAAACATTTCCAATAAATGTATAAAGTTTGATAGATTTGTAGCTGGGTTGCTCACTAATTCTAACAATATTTCGAATGATTCGGATTCGGTGTCATCAGATTTTAACCAATAAATTAGTTGTTTTAACCAAGGCTGCAAACCGGTTCCGAACCGAACCTTGCAGAACCGGTTTGGTTCAGGTTCTTTGGATTACCCGAACCGAACCACGAACCGAACGCCTTCAAAGTTTCGAGCACCAAACCCAAACCCGATCCAGAGCTCTCAAGTTCGGTTCGAACATTTTTGTCAAGCAATATAAACATTTCTGTATTATTATTATATTACGTACTCTATGTACATACAGGGTAATATGATATTAGTTATATTTCGATAACATATTTGCCGTGCCTCAAAAGTAGGAAAGCGCGAAAATTACTGTTCAATTCAACGATTAAACGAAGCTGTGTCTTTTACTTCTGCTTTAAATAATTTAAATCATTTAAAAAATTTAAATAAAATAAAAGCACGTCAGAAATCTATGAAATAAACATTTAGAAACAAAATAAATTTTAAATTAAGACTTAACTATTTTTTGAGTTAAATATTATTGTTATGAATATAAACATAGCAGTTCGGTCTAAAAAACGATGTTTTCACAGAAATCGATCATTTTTCAACAAATCTTTAGGAACTCGTTATTGTTGTATTAAAAATTCTTTTATCAGTTCTGCGCATAAGTGTTTTTGATTTTCACATTTAACTTTTCGAATTTTGTTTAACTAATAGACATATACCTTATAAAATATGCAACCAGGTAGCAAGAAAAATTAATTGCGTTGAATCTAGGTTCGAACACGAACCTTTGGTTCAGCGGCTCCATAATCCGTTCCGCTCTGACACATAGTTGACCTAGACGGAGTTTTTTAAAAAAAACATATAACTACAATATAATTAAATATTTAGTAAAACTATAAAAATTAAACTGTATTATTAAAAATGTAAGTAAACTTAAATTTAATAAGTGATAAATAAAATAATTCAAATATTAATAAAATAAAAAAACTATAAAAAACGTTATTGTAAGTGTATATAAAATTAAAATAAAAAATATAATTTATAATAAAATACAAAAAAATTATTTTTGAATATTGCACTGCATTAATTAAGTAATTTGAAATCTTATTTTTATTACAAAATTTATTTAAATTTATATAAATCTATATAATCCAACTTTTACAAATCTGGTTACGGGAGGACTAGTTCAGAGCTGGAATAAATGCTACTATGTTAGTACGTAAGTGGCTACAAAATGGTAAGTTAGGGGCAAGTGACACCTTGCTATGACATGCCTTTGTAAAATGGACTACTTCGGTCCAAAGGTTTGGGATAAAACTGGACTAGTTGCTAGTCCCTTTAAGGTTAGTCTAGAAATAATTCAAAACTAGAACTTTTCTCTGCTGGGAAATTATATTGTTTGCCCTGAAAAATTATAAATGCAATACTTACTCGATAAAAACATAATAATTTCACAATCTACACACTTTTTCAATTTTAGTTTTTCCGAGCACTTGCTTTACGCTCTACTTCTTTCTGTTTACTAATTGTAAGAAAATTCAGATTACCTGCACAATAACAGAGACAAAACGAAACTAGAAGTACATTTTGTCAAATAGGGGGTCAAAGGTCAAAATTGCTTGGTATGAAAAAGTTTGGTTATTTTTTTGAGCTATCTAAACCAAAGTCACAGACTATGTATTTCATTTTTACATTTTGAGAAAATTGGTCAAGATCGGATGACTATATCATATAGTTCCCTAAGGAACAAACAGATGCACCGGTTACGTATTTTTTACTCATTGCTACATTCTATAGAAATTTCATCAAGATCGCTTGACTATATCTTGTATCTGTCATAGGAGTAATCACATGCATATTAAACTTTTGTATGAAGAGCTTTGTTGTTTTTTGAGCTATGTCAACCAAACCTACATATTATGTATTTCTTACTCATTATGAAGTAGGACAGTCACATAATACCTACACCATTTCCACTGATGCTTTCTTGGTCACACTGATCTTATGCTGTTAAAAATCTGTTAAATTACATATTTAGTTATATAAAGGCGACTCGAATCAGTCTTGATTGTGCGTGAAAAGAGGAAACGTCGTTGCGTTTTCGCTCTTACAAATTTAGAAGTGGGATCAAACCAAAATTTTTTCATGGCACACTGGTCCCACAGCAGCATAAATTAAAAAATGCGTGGTAATATTTGTCACATATAAACTAAGTTTTGATAAAAAGACACTTAAAATCGAATATATTATATAAGTTAACGGAGTGAATATTCCCCTTCTACCCTCATCGCCCCTCGCGATGAGCAGCACACTCCGAGCGTCAGCTTTCTAGCTCCCGCTGACTTGCCGAAACAACGGCTGCACTAAGGCAGCAATCACCGGATCCGCTTACAGTTCAACGTCTTACTTCCCTCGTCACCCCCCGCGCCGAGTCAACATTCTGGGTGTCGCCGACTTGCAGAAACAACGGCTCCAGCAAGACGGCGGTCACAATATCCGTTGTTGCACATCATCGGCAAATTGGGCCAGCAACAACGCAGCACTTGCACTATTGGGCCAGCAACAACGCAACACTTGCACTCAGCAGTGGAATGATCGCAGAGCGATCAAATTTCAATGCCGACTTCGACGTCAATTCCAACGGAGACCGAGGCTTGGTGTGGAACCCAACTGGCCGGTGGAGTTAGACTTCTGGCAGCCGGCTATTAAATAGCACCGAATTAAATTAAATAAAGAATTTTAACGTTGATTCAAAGAACTTGCGATTATCATTTGGGAAAAGCAATTTAACGTCCACCTAAACCTTGAACTATCTTTTGGGAAAAGGAATCACCCTATACGATGCTTAGGTAATATAGTAATCCGTGACTATCTAGACACGGATGACTTAACTTATATATATATTTTTATACCCTTGCAGAAAGTATTATAATTTTGTCACGAAATGTGTAACGCATTGAAGGAAGCCTCACAGACCACATAAAGTATATATATTCTTGATCAGGGCGACGAGCTGAGTCGATATAGCCATGTCCGTCTGTCTGTCCGTCTGTCTGTCCGTCTGTTTCTATGCAAACTAGTCTCTCAGTTTTGAAGCTATCTTGGTGAAATTTGGTACAGATCCGTCTTTTCGCTGCACGCAGCACATATGTCGGAACCAGCCGGATCGGATAACTATATCATATAGCTGCCATAGGAACGATCGGTTGGAAATAAACATTTAGTATGAAAAACTTTTTGTTTCTCAAGATATCTCAACCAAATATGCACATTGTGTGTTTGATTAAGTTTTAAACAGGCTGACCAAATTTAGTATAAATCAGACTACTATATCATATAGCTGCCATAGGAACGATCGCTTCGAAAACAACATTTAGTATGAAAAACTTTTTTGTTTTTTTTAAATATCTCAACCAAATATACACATTGTATGTTTGATTAAGTTTTAAACAGGCTGACCAAATTTGGTGTAAATCGGACTACTATATCATATAGCTGCCATAGGAACGATCGGATCGAAAACAACATTTAGTATGAAAAACTCTTTTGTTTCTCAAAGTATCTCAACCAAATATACACATTCTGTGTTTGACTAAGTTTTAAACAGGCTGACCAAATTTGGTGTGAATCGGACTACTACATCATATAGCTGCCATAGGATCGATCGGTTCAAAATCAACAAATTTTGTAAAAAATCTGACGGCTTACACAGGGCACTGCAAGGGTATCCAAACTTTGGCGCGCCAAAGTTAGCTTGCGCTATATTTTTAAGCTACATTGCATCCATGTCAATTTGGCACAGTTAATCAACTGACCGAAACCAGCCCTAGCACCTGCAAATTGGTAGGCAGTGCTGCCATTTTAGCTATTCAATAGCTAGACCTAGTTTTATTAAAACTACAAAAGCTATAAAATTTGATGAATTGCTATTAGCTAGAATTCTTCTTACTTTAAAAAGTGTTTCGGCTACTATTAGCAGTTTTTCAATAGATCCGATAACCTTTAGTGAATACTCTTTCCACAACATGTTGCGGACGATATTTCAATGAATGAACAAATACGAATGTGCTATGACGAAATATTTTGTATAATGGGAGCACACTGACGACACTGCAAAGTTTTTGCCAGAAGTTTTGGAGTATAGGAATGCCGGAGGTGTAAACACATTCGCCTCATTAGCACCACACTTTGCTGTGAAAGTAATGTGTTTGCCTTGGTCAAACGCAGAGGTGGATTGGGTTTTTAGTCAAATGAAGCTGGTTAAGAATACCTTGAGATACAAAATTCGTTTAAAAACTCAAAATCCCTTTTTATCCACCAGCTTATTTAAATTAACAATTAAAATTATAATTAAAAATTGAATTTATAACTCTAAACTTCTTGACAGATATGGACGTTGTCTATACTGCCGAACTTATTGTTGTTGTTACAAAACAATAAGCTAACTGAAATACTGTGCTTTATTTACTAGCCCATATTCTCAATTCATGTATCATATTCTCAATTTAACACTGTTAAAAAGAATTTGCTATTTTCTTAGGAATTTAAAATTTTTTTTATTTTTAGACCCACTACTTTAAAAAAGTACAAATGGGTCTATTACGTTTGAGCAAATGTGCGTAACAGGCAGAAGGAGGCGTGGCAGACCCCAGAAAGCATATATATTCTTGATCAGCATCAACAGGCGAGTCGGTATAGCCATGTCTGTTTGTCTGTCCGTCCGTCTGTCCCTTTTTGTGTCGCCCAGATATCAGAGGCCATAAGAGCTACACACCAAATTTGGCATGTAGGCTAATCTACATTTCCCGTTGATCAAGTTTGTTTAGATTTTTGTCACGCCTCCATCCGCACCTAGAAATTGAAAAACAAAATTTTAAAAATGAATAACAAGACAACCTTTTCAACTAGCGCTATTTTTGGTATAAATAACACCCTTTTTAGTCCGAACCTGTCCAGAAAATTTCATTCCAATCGGATGATAAACGCGGAAGTTATTCAACTAACAATGTTTCGGGCAAAAGGAAGAAGAAGAGACGCTAGCGACCCCTGCGTTTATTGACTTATTTTCGTAGGGGCGCCATCTATTGAATGGTGCGCAACATTGTAGAACAATCTATAGTGAACGCTTTTTACTCAAAAAGTACTGGGTCTCCTACTGTCGAGCTTGTTCCACTGTATCTTACTGAAGTTTTCAATTTCTAGCAATTTTTCTTTAAATAAATTTAGCTATTTTATCCCATGAAGTTCCGCAACACTGTTAATATTAGCAGCGTGTATTAGCGCGTACAGCTTGGAACGAAAAGTTCTTTATATATTTATATAAGACTCTTTGTCCTGATTCACTGACGAGACATCACGCTGTAGGCTAAACCGTTCAAGGTATTGAACTGAAATTTTCACAATACATAGCTGAGAAATAATTATCGTGCAATAAGACGGGATTTTTTGATATCCCCACTTTCTTAGTCAGAAATTTTGTTTTGTTTTTTTGTCTATCTCAACCAAACTCATAGATTATGTATTTCTTATTCACTGCTACATTTTGTGAAAATTGGGTAAAGATAGGATGACTTTATCATATAGCTGCCATAGGAACTGTGGCTTTTGATGCTATTAATAAACAATCAAAAGCAAAAAGGTAGGAGTGGGTACAATTCATTGGTGTTGCAACTTTCAAAGTAAATTTGCACTAAATGACACTGTTACTTGCTCGTGCTGCTATAATCCAATTGCAGCGAAAACTTTAAAACAGCGAGCAGCGAAAATGTAAATTCTCTATCTATATATATAAAACTCTTTGTCCTGACTGACTGACTCACTGACTGAGTCATCACGCTGTAGGCCAAACGGTTCAAGATATTGAGATGATATTTTTACACAACATAGCTGAGACATAATTATCGTGCAATAAGACGGGATTTTTCGATATCCCCACTGGAAGGGGCTAAAATGGGGGTCAAAGGTCAAAATTGCTTAGTATGAAATTTTTTTTGTTTTTTGAGCTATCTTAACCAAACTCACAAATTTTGTATTTCTTACTCACTGCTACATCCTGAGAAAATTTGGTCAAGATCGGGCTACTATATCAAATAGCTGCCATAGGAACAAACAGATGCAAATTAAAACTTTGTATGAAGATCTTTGTTATTTTTTGAGCTATCTCAACCAAACTCACAAAAAAAGTCTTTCTTATTTACTGCTACATTCTGTGAAAATAAGGTCAAGATCGGATCACTATATCATATAGCTGTCATAGGAACAGTGGCTTTTAATCTATTAATAAACAATCAAATGAAAAGGTGAGGCGGGGGGGTGTTTCGATTCATTGGTGTTGCGACTTTCAAGATAAATTTTCAGTATTTGGCACTGTTACTCGCTCTTGCTGCTATAATCCAATTGCAGCGAAAACTTTAAAACAGCGAGCAGCGAAAATGTAAATTCTCTATCTATATATATAAAACTCTTTGTCCTGACTGACTGACTCACTGACTGAGTCATCACGCTGTAGGCCAAACGGTTCAAGATATTGAGATGATATTTTTACACAACATAGCTGAGACATAATTATCGTGCAATAAGACGGGATTTTTTGATATCCCCACTGGAAGGGGCTAAAATGGGGGTCAAAGGTCAAAATTGCTTAGTAAGAAATTTTTTTTGTTTTTTGAGCTATCTTAACCAAACTCACAGATTATGTATTTCTTACTCACTGCTACATCCTGAAAAAATTTAGTCAAGACCGGACCACTATATCATATAGCTGTCATAGGAACAACCAGATGCAAATTAAAACTTTGTATGAAGATCTTTGTTATTTTTTGAGATATCTCAACCAAACTCACAGATTATGTATTTCTTACTCATTGTAACGTTCTGTAAAAATTTTGTCAAGATCGGATCACTATATCATATAGCTGCCATAGGAACAGTGGCTTTTAATGCTATTAATAAACAATCAAAAGAAGATGGACTGGTGGATGGGGTGGAGGAGGGGGGAGGTGTTACGATTCATTAGTGTTGCGACTTTCAAAATCAATTTTCAGTATATGGTACTGTTACTCGCTCTTGCTGCAACAATCCAATTGCAGCGAAAACTTTAAAACAGCGAGCAGCGAAAATGTAAATTCTCTATATTATATAAAGTACTACTTATTACTATTATCTTAAGTCCAACTACAGGGAAAAAGTGAATTTACAATTCCCGCTATCTAATTAGAAATGACATAAGGTCTGGCTATAGCTGTGGGTAATGTTTCCTATTTCCACTTCACATTTTTCCCCGAGATTTCAGCGAGCGTTGCGAGCCGGGTGTTGGCGAGCGAAGCGAGCAGGGGGCAAACCCCTAGTATTATATAAAGTACTATTATTTTAAGTCCAATTGCAGGGAAAATTGAATTTACATTTGAAGCGAAGCGATTACTAGGGCTTGCCCCCTGCTTATATAAAGTATTATTATTTTAAGCCCAATCGTAAGGAAAAATTGTGTATACATTTTCCGCTTTCTTATTAGAAATGACATAAGGTCCAACTATTGCTGTGAGAAGTGCTCTCCATTTTCACTCCACTTTTCTCCTCGTGATTTCAGCAAGCGTTGCGAGCCGAGAGTTGGCGAGCGAAGCAAGCAGGGGCAAATCCCCTAGTAAATGTATACAGATTAATATTTAATACGTCTGCGTTGCACGTTTTTGCTCGTTTTGGAATAAAATTCACGTGTTGCAGATGAATATTTAATCGGAAATCGTTGAGCATAAGTACTTGGTGCGCGGGGCAAGAAGTGTTCTGGGTATTCTTCCTCTTCTTCGTCTATAAAATTTCGGCAGAAGTTATTATAGGGAGCATTTAGTCTACGTGCATGGGTACCTATTAGCCAGTGCCCAGTTAGCCAGCTCTAACTAGATTACAAAGTTTGGTAGCTCGTTTCTTATCCATGTTAGGCCAAGTTTACCGCGCTATATGGAAATATGGCTGGAGTGATTTTTGAGAATAAGCTTGCAAGTTGCTAGGGGCATACATATACTCTCCTTGTCTGGAAGGAGAGATACAGTAGTGCCTTGCCTAGCCTACTCATCCGCTTTGCAGTTATCTACGATTTTTTGGTGCCCTTACACCCATATTAGGTTAATGTGAAATTGCTCAGCCATCTCGTGTAGAGATATACGACACATTATGACTGATGTCGACTTAGTTGTTGTCGCCTCCAGAGATTTAATGGCTGTTTGACTATCACTATAGATGTTTATGGCTTTAACGTCCGTGTGACATTCACACAGTGAGTTTAGTGTTTCCTTAATGGCCAGTACTTCGGCTTGAAAGACCCTTCAGTGATCTGGGAGTTTAAAAGATATGGAGTATTGTTGTTGAATCGAGGAGTGCCCATGGGCGTTCGATGCCCAGTAATTTGTGTCTCTGAGGCGAATTGCTGCCATAATTGCGCTTTCTGCACCTACTTGTTTGAGGTTTTTAATGTTAGGTATGGCATCTGGTGCCTCAATTGGCGTGGAGCAAAGCGCTCATGTGGTGCATAGCTCAGCCATCCTCTGAATTTTACTAAATTTATTTGCAGCAGTCTGTCTAGATAGAGCAGGCCACCATATACAATCCCGTATAGTAGTTTACAGCCATACAACAATATATGGAGGCATACCCCATTTGAGTACTATGGCTTTTCTGAAAGTAAAAAGCGCAACTGTTGCTTTCCTGCAATGCTCCTTAATATTTAAGTTCCATTCCAGCTTCCTATCCGTACTAGACCTAAGTATTTAGCGCTCTCGCAAAAACAGAAGTTTGATTCCTTTATTTTGGGGGAAATAAGTGTGGGAATTGTATATTTCCTAGAGAATAAAACAAGTTAAGTTTTGTCGTGATTGCTCCCAAGGCCGCTTTTTTCGGCATTTGCTTGGCTAAGCCTGGCCGTCATTAGGTCACCCAGTGTTTGAGGGTATTTCCCTGTAAATATGATGGAGAGCCAAGTGTAGACATACAATCCTGCTCACGAGCAACTGATTTATTAGTCCCACCAAAGGGCTTTCGACCCCAGACAACTCAGCGCCTGTGATGGCCTCCGGAGTGACGTTGTTAAAAGCTTCTTTTATATCTAAATAGTCTATCAGAGTGTATTCTTTACAATGTAAAAATCTTTCCACGGCGGCAACAATCGAGTGTAGGTCCGTTTCCGTGGATCTTCCTTTCCTGTACGCATGCTGACTATTGGAAAGACGGTCTGACGGCCGTTCAAAAGTTTTAAACATAAAGGAGGATAGACTGATAGGTCTGATGTCCTTAGGCGAAGTTTGGGAGGCCTTTCCCTTGAGGAGGCTTTTGAAATGAAGAGTACTTTTGAAACGCCTCATGTTTCAGGGATGTAACCCATTTTTAGCACTTCTGAGAAAATTTTCTGCAGCCAATGTGTGGCGATCGAACCTGCGTGGATAAGTTTGGCAGGAGTAATGCCAACTGGGCCAGGCGATTTATATTGTTTAAAACTATTTATCGCCCTGTCGATATTTCTTTTGCTGAGGATAGAGGGATTTATCTGCACTTCTTTAGTGGTATGTATTGATTACTATCTCCCGGAAAGTGCATCCTAATCACTAAGTCTTTCTTCACGGGACGTAGTCCAGGATTGATCTTCCCTTTTAATGTACACTACTGGGGGACTGGACTTAAAAAAAAATGTTTTCAGCCTTGCCGCTTTGGATGAAGATTCGATTTCCAATCAGAACGCCTGACAAGAGGCCCTTTTTGCTCGTCTTGTGGTCTTTATCAAAGCACGCCCAGCTGTTCTTACAGAGACTGTTGAGGTCAGATGACTACCATGGTGGTATTTTCTTCCCTTAAGGTTTACTTACTGGACATGCTGCACAACTTGCTGCGTTACATGCCTTAGTGAAAGTGTTAAGTAGAGACATAAGACTTAACAGACCAGTTGGTTTTCCTGGCATTGATAAACTGAGGTGATTGGGGATGGTTCATGTGTAATATGTATACAATGAAACGATGATCAGAGAATGAGTTTTTAGTGGAAACTTTCCAATCCTGAATGGTGTCGAAGATATCGTGAGAGGCGAGGGTCAAATCAATGATCTCTTTTCTATTTTTAATGATGAAGGTAGGATCATTACCTTTGTTTGAGATCAGCAGATCGGTGCTTAGTAGATTTTCTAGTAAAGACTCACCCCATACATTAGTGTTGGTACCACCCCACTGGGCTTGGTGAGCGTTGGCATCACAGCCGACAATAAGGCCGATTTTGTGTGCTTCACAGTTTTTTATGAGATTTCTGATGATGTCTTCTAGAAGGTCCGCACGGTCATATGACATGCAGCAAGATAGTAGCCTCATCAGAGCTGGCTGGGGCTCCAGGCTTATAGCAGTGTTGTCTTCATTGCTGAAATTATGGAGCAAGAAAATAATAAGAGCTTGAATTCTTGGGTCCCAAGTCCAGAAACTTTGCCGCTCACCAGCCAAGGTTCCTGTATCAGGACTATGTCAACTCCACCCCCAGCCAGGATGAGCAGGTAAGTAGCTGATGCTACCTAACCATGGTGGAGGTTGATCTGCAGAAGTTTCATCGACATCTGGAGATTTAGCCTCCACCACCGTCACATCCTTGTCCTCGTCGCCGGACCTCCATGTCGACAAGCCAAAAGAGAGCTTTTAAGTCCCGCGTGTTCGACGACGCATCAGACGTGTAGCTATCCAGCTACGGGTGCACTGGAGCCTCTAGTTTAGAATAGATGTCCTCAACAGCTGGCCTGCTGTCTGGACTCTCATCCTTAGCCGTATAAGATTTGTATATTCTGATGTTTATAGAGCTAAACCAAAGTTTAATTCCCCTCCAGCTGCCTCTATGGAAGCTAGCGATTTCTTATTCAGGATTGTGACCGCCTGATTTACGGCCCCCTGTATCTCCTTCACCTTGACCACCTTTCAATCATGAGCGGGAAGACTTGCATTTTGCATTTTGAGGAAGTGCTCTGGCTCCTTGATGGACACAGGTAACCAGAGTCGCGTCCTCGGCCGTACTGGGATGTCGCACCAGTCCACGGCGACAAGTTTTTCCCTGGATAATTTTCTCCGGCGTTTGACACCGCTGCTTTATACAACTATGCCTATCTTTCATCGTCGCGGGCTACCACCTTTACGTTGCGTTAATACAGCTCACGTCTTTACAGACAGGGGTGGTCATGGCTCGTCTTCGAGCAACTCAAAACAGTGGATGGCTGACGCTGCTTCCACCAATTTCTCTTATTACTAATTATTAATAATTTCAAATTTTTTTGATGAGTGATCCCCTTCTTCAACAAACTTCAAAAAAACATAACTCTCGCAATTAACAAGCTGGAGATTTGAGATTCTGTATGAATGATTCTTAGGATCATATAACACCACCGCCAATTTTTTCGCAACCGGACAATAATCACGCAAAATATTCGACGGCAATTATTCCATATAGTGGCGCTAATATGTAATGCTGCATAACAAAATGTTAAGTTAACAGTCGCATAATTTATCAAATGTCTCCAACATGCGCGTAGGTTTGGCATATTACCAACACTGCACACTGCCCTTCAACTTGGTGACGAACAATATACGAAGGCAATCGAGGTTTATGTTGTACACTCGTGCAACATTCATAAGGTGGTTGAACCACAAGCGCACACAAAAACCTCCGCCGAAATCCATCGTCGCTTCTTTGGTGCACGAAAATGCTGCACCCGATGCATTGTTTAGCGTAGCATTGCCCCTGACGCCGCTAGCTTCTGCATTGTTTACGTTTCTGCCAGAACTGCCAACCGTGTTGTTGACATTGGCGTTGCCACCATTGCCACTGATACTGCTATCGGCGATGCCATCGATA
This sequence comes from Drosophila testacea, assembly GCA_035043265.1. NCBI lineage: Eukaryota > Metazoa > Arthropoda > Insecta > Diptera > Drosophilidae > Drosophila > Drosophila testacea. Next base: position 277,774 of record JAWNND010000180.1, read on the forward strand.
TCAGTGCTCTGAGTGTTGCCACTGTCGATACTGTTTTGAACGTTACGGCGATATTTCCAGCGTTGCCTCTGATGCGGTTGTCGACACTGCCATCTCTATCGACGTCGCCATTGACGTTGCTGTCGCGGCCGACGTCGCCGGCGCCACCGTTGGTATTGGTACCGAAGCACAATGGTGTCGTTTACGATATTGCGTTGCAGATACAAAAAAGGTAAAAAAAACATGGTTCCAGAATTGTAAATTGCATGAAAGGGGCAGTGCAAACCAAATTGCTTAAACTTGATATTTAGCACAAAACGTTAGTAAAAATTAAACAGAATTTTTGATTTTTATTTCCTGTGGGGTATATTAAGTTTGTTTAAAATGTTAAAGTAACATAAGTAACAGGCAGAAGGAGGCGTGGCAGACCCCATAAAGTATATATATTCTTGATCAGCATCACAAGCCGAGTCTATATAGCCATGTTCGTCCGGCAGCAAAGTAACCCAGTGGGACTCCGGAAAATAACGCGTAGATCGAGATTTCCTTGTGGCTGCATAGGTTTCGCCACAGCCGCCGAGAAATCTCATCGCCGTCTCGTTCACAACCTCGTCACAGCCGCTTTGGTTTCGCCACAGCTGTGAACGCGATTCTGAACCGTGTTAATTCGAGCCGCTTAGAAGACAGGTAACTCACGTGTGCTGACATCACGGACGTACAGTAGACACAGCGGACAGTCAAGGAAAAACTTATAAAACAAGTTCAGAAACGTGGAAAACCACCATAGGGTATACATATATATCTATAATGCATATGTGTACATGTACCTAAATATACAATAATAGTCAGACCTTATATCATTGCTAATATGAAAACGGGAAATGTAAATTCAAGTTTTCCCTGTAATTGGACTTAAAATAATAGTAATAAGTAGTACTTTATATAATAAAGACTTTAACATTTTCGCTGCTCGCTGTATTAAAGTTTTTGCTGCAATTGGATTATAGCAGCAAGAGCAAGTAACAGTGCCGTTTACTGAAAATTTATTTTGAAAGTCGCAACACTATTCAGAAGGCAATATTCCGCAGAAAACCGTACTAATTTGCCGCAGCCCAACTCAGAGGATTGCACTCCGAGTTCGTGTAAAAGTCTCATTCGCTTTTACATTAGCGTGGCCGGGGTAATTCGGTAGGAAATCCACACTACCCTACGGCAGGTTCCGCTACGAACTCTAACGTTTTTCTGAGCTCGTCATAGACACATTCTGCAGGAAATTCAGTTTCCATTTCTTCTGTAGGGAAATTCTGGTTGGGAATTCTTTGAAATTCCACTTGGAATTCTGGCTGGCATTTGTCCCTCCCTAGGGTTCTGGCTGCTGCAGAAATAAAAGCGTATACATACATATATTTTTTTCAACTTTATTCTTTAGTTTTATTTAATAAACATTTTCATACATGAACTTAACAATAATATTATTAAATTAATTAATACTGAAAAGAGATGAAACGAAAATGTATATACATTAGTTTTTATTTTGAATATATTTCACTATTATTTGTGTATACTTACATTTCGTGTGTGTCCAGTATTTTATCAACGCATTTGACTTAACCCACATAATGGCCAATTTAGGAATATGTACCTGCATAAAAGAATTACACAATATAATGCGAGAAAAACTAAGACTTACCCAATTATAAATGAGTTGTTCGTCCAACACGCGTTCAAATAGCACTGCTGCGCAAAAGACACTTTGATAGAAATACACAAAAAATTGGTTGCCAACATAACAAAATGTAGCCAATCGCGTACTCTAGACTCTAAGCTATGAGTACCGCAAACGTATTGACAACCCTTACAGCTAAGAAGATTTCCTAGCAGAATACTATGCTGCACAGGCTATACCAAACTCAGCAAACCGCTTGAGCTCGTAGCGGAAGCTGCCGTGGGAAATTCAAACCTCTGAGCAAGAATTCCAATCTGAGTAACATGCAGAGCAGTCAGTACCATACTCAGCAAAACGTTTGAGCTCGTAGCGGAAGCTGCTGTAGGAAATTCGCACCCTGAATCAAACGATTCTTACTACAGAGCGCTCTGCTGACAGCCTGCAGCTTGAGGGATCGATCCCTACTTCATGTAAAATTTTGGTACTGCGGCCGTAGCGACTTTGGTCTGTACGTGCCCTCTGGATTGAATCGTAACACCCCATAGATGTATATATTTATATATATACATATATATGTCGTAGAGTAGTCAGTTATTATGTTAATGTTAAGTAACAATGTTAAAGATGATATTAGTGTTGGGAAAAGATGAATAAAGAAAGACAGAGACAAAAGGAGTGTGCGTGATGCATTAATAGTTGCGTAAAGGCGAGGTCCGAGCGAGACAGCTATACGGACTGAGCGTGGCTTGGTTGTGCGAACTAGTTCCGAACGGACTCGAGGTGCGTGAGAGAACACAGGGCAGTCGGCCATGATAGAAAAAGAAGCGGAACTATACACAACTGCGACTCTCTGCGTCTTTAGAAAGTAAAGTAAAACTATGGAAAACAATAATGAAGCTAACTCTCCTACACCAGAAGTGGGATCGCCACAGCCACAGCATCCTGAAATCATGCTGCAACTGTTGGAAGCACAAAACCAAAAGTTTTTGGAAATGCTGAAGGCCATGCAGACCCCGGCAAAAACAACAGCTCGTGAGACTTCAGTGACGCTGCCTACGTTTAACCCCGAATCTGCTGGTGCTGACGCCGCAGAATGGTGTAAAACTGCGAATATGATTCTGACCGAGCATCCACTGGAGGGCAGTGCATTGGTGATGACCCTCAGTAAGTCACTAGCTGGAAGCGCGTCCCAATGGCTGTCGCAAATTTGCTACGTTGGAATGACGTGGCCGCAGTTCCAAGAATTGTTCACACACCGATATGAGAGTGCAGAAACGCCAGCCGCCATTTTTCTTAACCTACTAAACGGGAGCCGAGTGCAAACAAGTGTTTGTCTGTATACTGTAGCCGCTTAGTGACGTCATTGATGGCAAAATGGAGTTCGATGACTGTTGAAGAAATGGCAGGGTCGCTTGTGATGGCACATGCATCGCTGATTGACACAAGGCTTCAGCGTCTGCTATATACAAAAACAATAAAAACGCGCAGCGAACTGCAGCAGCAACTGAAGGCATATGCATTTGGCAAGCGGGAAGAATGTCTTGGATCGGATTCTGGTCCAGAACGAAAGAAGCAGAAGATGCAAGCTCCAGTAAAATGTCATCATTGTGGCAGGCTTGGGCACAAAATCCGAGAACGTCGTAAGAGGATGGCAGACGAGAAGAGCGAAATCAAAACCAAGCAATCGTATGGCACGCCAGTGACTGGACGAGACAGATCAGGTGTGACGTGCTACAAGTGTGGCAATGTAGGACACATTGCATCTACGTGCCCCAATGGTGCAGCGAATGGGAACAACGTGAAGCGTGTCGACGTATGCTCAGTATCAGGGCCACAGGGAATGATGTACCAAAATGGTGAGCCGTTCCAATTTTTCTTCGATTCTGGCGCTGAATGCTCACTAATCAAGGATAAGTTAAGTGATAAGATAGCCGGTAAACGATTTAACAATATGGTTATCTTGAATAGGAGGAAATGTTGTTGAAAGTAACATGCAAATCTTGGCAAGGGTACAAATTTCTCAATTCCATTTAGAGATTCTTTTTCATGTTGTAAATAATGATTATCTTAAGTATGATGTTATGATCGGCCGTGAAATATTACAACTTGATTTTGGTATGACAATAGATTCGGATAAGCTAAGTTTGTTCAAAACGAAAACTGTTAATGTAGTCCAGAAAGAATCTACAGCAGAAATTATGTTAAAGGCTGTTAATAACAATGTTGACCTAAGTGAACAGGATAAGCAAAAGTTAATAAACGTGCTGGAACAATACTCAGATAGTTTCATAAATGAAATTCGTTAATTAGATAACAATAAGACAGTTCAACGACGCCCTTATAGGCTCAGTGAGGATGAAAGGCAACTTGTTAGACTGAAAATACAGCAGATGTTAGATGCTAGAGTAATCCGCCCTAGTAGCTCGCCGTTTGCTAGTCCAATGCTCTTAGTGAAGAAGAAAGATGGCAGTGAGAGACTATGTGTTGACTATAGGGAGCTAAATGCTAATACGGTGTCCGACAAGTATCCATTGCCACTAATTTCTGATCAAATTAATAGACTGTTTGATGGAAAATATTTTTCAAGCCTAGATATGGCAAGTGGCTTTTTATCAAATTCCTATTCAGGCTGAATCAATCGAAAGAACAGCGTTTGTGACACCTGATGGACAATTTGAGTACCTTGCCATGCCTTTTGGGCTAAAAAATGCATCCTCAGTTTTTCAGCGATCAATTGTACCAGCGTTAGGTGAACTTGCATATTCATATGCGATAGTTTATATCGATGATGTTCTGATTGTTGCTAGATCAAAAGAAGAAGCCTATGAAAGATTGAAAATAGTATTAAAAGCTCTATCAACTGCGGGATTTTCTTTCAATATAAAAAATTGTGCCTTTCTCCAAACAGGAATTGAATATCTAGGGTACTTCATTAAAAACGGCGAAATTAAACCAAACATTAGAAAAATAGAAGCCCTATCAGCACTATCTAAGCCAAATTCAGTTACACAACTCAGGCAGTTTATAGGACTAGCATCCTACTTTAGACAATTCGTTCCACGTTTTTCCGAACAAATGAAGCCACTGTATAAGTTAACAGCTAAAAATAGTGATTTTATTTGGAAAGAGGATCATGCAGATACGTAAAAATAACATTCGAGCATTGACCAGCGACTCAATATTAGTTATCTTTGATCCAAGGAACCCAATCGAACTACACTGATGCTAGTGCAGATGGATATGGTGCAATGCTGGTGCACAGAGTTGATGGCAAGTGTAGGGTGGTGGAATACTACAGTAAGTGTACTACTCCAGCAGAATCTAAATATCATTCCTATGAGTTGGAGACTCTGGCGATGTACAATGCTGTGAAACATTTCCGCCATTACCTGCATTGCAATGCATTGTCGCAAGTTTGTTGTGTATACAGATTGTAACTCACTAAAAGCAAGTTGTAATAAAATCGAATTAACACCCAGGGTACACCGTTGGTGGGCTTATCTGCAATCATTTGAGTTTGATGTTGAGTATCGTAAGGGAACCCAGATGGCACATGTAGACTTTCTGTCCCGTAATCCAATTCCAAATAAATCCAGTTGTACAAATAATATAACTGAGGTGCGAGTTGACTTAGCTGAGATTTCGGACAATTATAGTTGGCATAGTAGAACGGTTTAACAACGGCGAGATGCCGAAAGATATAGCTAGAACGTATGAGTTGAGAAGCGGGTTATTATATCGAAAAATTCCGAGAAACGGCAAAACTCGTTGTTTGCCTGTCGTTCCTCGCGCCTTTCGATGGTCCGTTATTAACAATGTCCACGAGTCGATAATGCATCTTGGATGGCAGAAAACATTAGACAAACTATACGAGCAATATTGGTTTGAAAATATGTCGAAATATACTCGGAAATTTGTGGATAATTGTATCAAATGCAAGATTTCTAAGCCATCGGCAGGCAAGGTGCAAATGGAAGTGCATCCAATTCCTTAAATAAAAATACCATGGCATACTATTCACGTAGACATTAGTGGCAAGTTAAGTGACAAAAACGATAAAAAGGAATACGTTATTGTACAGATAGATAGATTTACTAAGTTTGTTTATTTGCATCATACCTTTAACTTGGACACAGAAAATTGGATCAAAGCTATCAGATCACATCACTCTTTGGAGTACCTTGTCGTATCATTGTAGACCAAGGTAGAAGTTTTGCAAGTAGTAAATTTGATGAGTTTTGTTTGGCTAGTAAAATTGAGTTACATTTGATAGCTACAGGCGCTAGTCGAGCTAACGGGCGGGTAGAACGTGTCATGAGCACAATGAAAAGTATGTTGACAGCTGTAGAGACAGGTGAGCGCTCGTGGCAGGAAGCGTTGGAGGATGTACACTGTACTGGCTGGCCATGAACTGTACAACTAATAGGGTGACAAAATTTAGCCCATTAGAGCTTTTGATAGGCAAAGAGGCCAAACCACTAGGTATGGTAGTAGTAAATGAAGATAGCGAAGTTGATCTTGATGATGTGAGAACACGAGCCAAAGAAAACATTGATAAGAATGCCGTATATGAGAAAAATAGAGTTGATTTAAATAAGGCGAAAATTTTCAAGCATAAGGTGGGCGATCATGTCTTACTAAAATCTGAAGAGCGGCATTAGACTAAACTGGACCCAAAGTTTAGAGGGCCATTTAAAGTAATTGAGTTGTTGGACAGTGATAGATACCTATTGAATTCATTGACAAACAAGAGAACATACAAGTATGCGCATGAAAGTTTGCGGAACATGCCAGATAACTGTATTGTTTCTGAAATGAATGAAGAAAATGATTGCGTTGAAAGAGACGTAAACCATGAGACTGGGATGATTGCGGTGAAAAAGACGTAGATCATCAGTCGATCTCTGCCACCGAGGGTGCAGAGAACATCTCACGTGGGGGCTGGTCCAAGCAGCAATGTTCATGAGGAGATGAAATTGTCTGTGGCGGATGTTTGGTCAAGTGATGGATCAAGGCACTGCAGGTGCATAGCGTCGCAGAGTGGCGGCAAGAGCCCGAGAACCAAGTAGAGAATTATATCGATACCCAAGTGTGGGCGAGTTTCTATCGAAACTGACATTTGAAGAGTTAATCTAAGTTGTATGTTCTAAGGAATGTCATGATGTAAAAAAAAGAAGTATTGGCAATGTAAGATATGATGCTACCGTATGCTTAAGTTTGAGTTCGATGATGCACACGTGTGAAAGTCAGGAAGGACGTGTCGTAGAGTTGTCAGTTATTATGTTAAGTTATGTTAATGTTAAGTAACAATGTTAAAGATGATATTAGTGTTGGGAAAAGATGAATAAAGAAAGACAGAGACAAAAGGAGTGTGCGTGATGCATTAATAGTTGCGTAAAGGCGAGGTCCGAGCGAGACAGCTATACGGACTGAGCGTGGCTCGGTTGTGCGAACTAGTTTCGAACGGACTCGAGGTGCGTGAGAGAGCACAGGGCAGTCGGCCATGATAGAAAAAGAAGCGGAACTATACACAACTGCGACTCTCTGCGTCTTTAGAAAGTAAGTAAAACTATGGAAAACAATAATGAAGCTAACTCTCCTACATATATATATATAGATATATATATATACATGTATATTTAGGTATATGTACACATATGCAATAAACCACGTATGGACATATAAAAGCAATTTTTTATATTTTGCTAACTTTTCATATATATACTTATGCCTGCACATGTATCCATATATACACATGGATAGTTCGAGTTATTGTCCGATACCAATTTTATCCCATATCTTAGCAATCTTAGCTTCGTGATTTGAAATCACGGTCCTCACTATCAGTAGTTCCGGTAACTTTAAGAAATTTTCTGTAAAGTGACCCTGGCTGGACTGTGACATTCCCAGCCTTAGAAGCTTCCTTACAAAGTACTGGCTCTAAAAATACGACTCGAAAGGGAGTCGAAACTGATCAGAAAAGCGGGTCATAAACGACTCTTTCAGAAGAGTCGCGGCTAGGATACTATTTTCTCCCGACGAAAGAGTCATCAGAAAACGAGCTCACTTCTGACTATTTTAATCAGTTAGAGGAGTCGAAAAAGTCTCGAATGTTATCAAAAATATCTGGGATATATTAATTCGAGAATGATTTTCTGTACTTATATTACATTACATACATTACACCATTAGTCAAGCTTCAGAGTCGGGCACTCTATCCAGTAGGCTACGATAAAAAAATTTCTCGTATGCTAAAATAGCTAAAGCCGAGATAATCACATTTCAATCACCTGCATGATCAATACGCGACTGCTCTCAATATTCTTCTTGTACTTTTAATAAAATTTTTTTTTTCGATTTGTGGGCAAACTTCGTACATAATTAATACACTCCCACAGGGTATAATGAAGTGCTTGATATTTTTGAAGCAAACAAAAAACAGTATTAAGATAGAGCAATACATAACACTATAAAGCTTTTTAGGACCATTAAAATATTCCTTATTGTTTCGCTGAAATCCGTGTATAAACTGTTCGATTTGAAAGCGCTTCTTTTTTTCATGTGTGAATGGACTTGTTTTTAGACCCAGTACTTTGAAAAAGTACAAATGGGTCTATTACGTTTGTGCAAATGTGCGTAACAGGCAGAAGGAGGCGTGGCAGACCCCATAAAGTATATATTCTTGATCAGCATCAACAGCCGAGTCGATATAGCCATGTCCGTCTGTCTGTCTGTCTGTCTGTCCGTCTGTCTGTCTGTCTGTCTGTCTGTCCCTTTTTGTGTCGCCTAGATCTCAGAGACCATAAGAGCTAGAGACACCAAATTTGGCATGTAGGTTCATCTATATCTCCCATTGATCAAGTTTGTTTTAGATTTTTGCCAAGCCCCCTCCGCCCCTGGAAATTAATATACAAAATAATCGAATTACAAGAGCCCCTTGAATACTAGCTCCTTGATTTTTGGTACATATATTGTATACTATAATCCAAGCCTGTTCAGAAAATTTCATTCCAATCGGATGATAAACGCGGAAGTTATTCAACTAACATTGTTACATTCAAAGGGATGACGAAGAGATGCTAGCGACCTCTGTGTTAATTAACCTATTTCGTAGTGGCGCCATCTATTGCATGGTAGGGAACATTGAAGAACAATCTATAGTGAACGCTTTGCTCTTAAAAAGTACTGGGTCTCCAACTGTCGAGCTTGCACTGTAGCTTACTGCATTTTTGTGATTTTCTTAAAATCGAACAATCGCTTAAAATCAACCTTAGTACCAGCTTTAGAGCTAAACAAGTGTTTTAAGTTTACTTACTTTTTGTTTGCTTGTTTATTTTTAAGAAATATAAATTCTGTTTCTTTTTAGAACAACTTGATCGAATCGAGGAAGGAATGGATCAAATCAATGCAGATATGAGAGAAGCTGAAAAAAATTTAAGTGGAATGGAAAAATGTTGCGGCATTTGCGTATTACCCTGCAATAAGTAAGTATGCAAGCACGTACTCATATTTAAATTTATTACATGTATGTTGTTACGCAGGAGTGCGGACCCGTTTTTAATTTGTTCCGATTTTGCACCGAAGTTTTCATACCTGAATTAAAACAGAAATCAGTGTCAGTCAGGGCCGAGGCGACTCTTTTGAGTGTTTTTTCGCTTTTCCACTTCAAATAGGCGAAGTTTTCCAACCGATTTTTGCTGGCTGCAGCAACTTGCAAGCTAACAGCTGTTGCCAGTGCTGCACAACAGCCAGTTTGATGGCGCACAGTGATTTGCTGTGACGTTTTTCTGTACAAAAATAATGTCTTCTGATTTTAATATTTCTGATCGACAAAATATGCTTTCTAATGTGTATGTATAGATAACATCTTTAACTTAATGCATATATATTTTTGTGTATTCGAATACAAAAACATATGTAAATATTGTAAATATTTGACGAATATCATGCATATCAAGCAAAGCATTTATAATATAAAAGCTACCATTAAAACAAATTCAAATATGAGCAATTATTGACCAAAAGTAATGTTCACTCATATTAAAGATACACAAATTAACTGATAATTGATTTTTAAAATTTAAAAAATTCCGTTAGGGTCAGGAGACATTATTTTTGTACAGAAAATAGTCACAGCGAATCACTGTGCGCCATCAAAATGTATGTGCTTCATAGATTTCTTAAATGAACCTCACTACTGATCGACGCAACGCGCTGTAGCCAGTTTTCATAAATGCCCACCCCCAAATACATGCGCATTTTGTCTGTCCGCAAGCGACACAGAGACTACTCTTCTGCTGTAAGGTCAATACGATACTGATGCAATTAAGTCGTAAATCGTATCTCTCTGCTCGGCAATGTCTGCTATGTTCGTTGATCGCTCGGCTGGGACCTACAATATATAAATATCTTATATCTTATAAAATTTTAGCTGGGCTACAGTTAAGGAGTTAAGGTTCTAAAGTTCTAGCATGTATAATCATAACATTTATTTATTACTTAGTTATCTCTGATTCTTCCACGTGGCAGATCGATTACTCTTAATTTGTCAATTCTATTTATAATTTGTACATTAAAATAACAACATACCAGCTTTTGCCTGACTGTTAACCTGTTTTGGGCATTACTAACTTTACTTAGTTTATTTACGACATTTTAAGCCATAATTTATAATAATAAATAAAACACTAAAGTGTATTCGAGTAATACAACAAAGCGCCAAGACGATGTACATAACTCTAACACCAGTTGTTATTCTTAACACAAGTGAAAAACTAATAAAAACATAAAAACTGCGACGCACAAATCGTGCAAAATGAGCAATGCTCAAGAAAAAGAGCGAAGAAGCTCTATCGACCAGAGAAATGGGTTCTACTCGTACTTTTCAACCCGTGATACCGAATTGCAGCGTAATTCAGCTCTGTTGTCCGCTGACGGCCAGAGACCACGATCTTGCTCTCCGGTTTTTCCCCCTGTAACCTCTAGCTCATGGAGCTCGCAGTGCACACACACCGCTCCAACAACTAGTACAATGACCTTAGTAGTTACTACAATCGCAGCAACAACAACAACTGCAACTTTATCCGTCATCAACAACGCGTTTACGTCTACAATACCCAAAGCGATTTCTGCAACGCAAGCGGATCATTCAATTATGACAACAACTTCAAGCTCAAGCCCCATCGCCGCCAAGAACAACAACGTTAAAAAACAAGAATCAAAACAAAAACCAAAAACGGGTACAGCTGTTCAGACTGGTATGGATCGCTACATTCAAATTAAAAGAAAGTCGAGCCCACTAAATTCGCAGCCAAAAATTATCCGTGGCGACTCAAGCCTAGATACAAACGAAAATCCAATTTACAATAACAAGCTCAAAATTCTGTCAGACAGCTCTGATGATCTGCCCTCTGAAGCTGGCGAAGGTGATAAAAGAAATCCAAAGCCACCCCCTATATATATCCGAGAGAAAAGCTCCAATGCTCTCGTAAACAAAATTTTAGAGCTTATTGGGGCGGACAATTTTCATATAATCCCCCTAGTAAAGGGCAACAATCATGAATCAAAAGTCCAATTGAAGTCCGAAGATAATTACAGAGTATTATCGAAGTTACTTAACGACAGTAAAAGGAACTTCTACAAGTACCAACTAAAAAGCAGCAAGGGACTGCAAGTCGTACTGAAGGGCATTGAGCACGACGTTACACCAGAAGAAATAAAAAAGGCGCTACAAGATACAGGATTTACCGCTAAGACAGTTTCGTTCCTATGGCAGCTATATGATATAATAGTCCGATTCACACCAAATTTGGTCAGCCCGTTTAAAACTTAATTAAACACACAATGTGTATATTTGGTTGAGATATCTTGAGAAACAAAAACGTTTTTCATACTAAATGTTTATTTCCAACCGATCGTTCCTATGGCAGCTATATGATATAGTGATCCGATCCGGCCGGTTTCGACATATGTACTGCGCGCAGCAAAAAGGTGGACCTGTTCCAAGTTTCATCAAGACAGCTTCAAAACTGAGAGACTAGTTTGCATAGAAACAGACGGACATGGCTATATCGACTCAGCTCGTCGCCTTGATCAAAATTATATATACTTTATGGGGTCTGTGAGGCTTCCTTCTATGCATTACACATTTCGTGACAAAATTTTAATATCCTCTGCAAAGGTATAAAAATTGCATTAAGCTACAGTGGAGCAAGCTCGACAGTAGGAGACCCAGTACTTTTTGAGTGCAAAGCGTTCACTAAAGATTGTTCTTCAATGTTGCGTACCATTCAATAGATGGCGCCACTTGATAAACATAGAGGCCGCTAGGGTCTCTTCTTCCTTTATTTGCCTGTAACATTATTAGTTAAATAACTTCCGCGTTTATCAACCGATTGGAATGAAATTTTCAGGACAGGTTTGGACTATAGTGAGGTTTTTATATACATATACCAAAAATCTGAGTCTTAAAGGTTCTTTTGTAATTAATTTTTCAAATTTTGTTTTCAAATTTCTAGGCGCGGAGGGGCGCGTGGAAAATATGTAAAACAAACAATGCAAGATATAGATGAACGTACGTATCTAGGAATTCAAATATCGGACAGACGGACATGGCTATATCGACTCGGCTGTTGATGCTGATCAAGAATATATATACACTTTATGGGGTCTGCCACGCCTCCTTCTGCCTGTTACGAACATTTGCACAAGCGTAATAGACCCATTTGTACTTTTTTAAAGTAATGGGTTTAAAAATTAATTAGGCATAGAGTTTGGACTTTCCCGAGTAAAACAAGCCACCGTTCATAAAAATCTGTTGTTTTATTATGGGGTATAACAAGTGCTAAAGTTTTATGTCGATTTTCGTGCGATACATCAATATCGATATTGATTTTTTTGTGTATCGCACGTGTATCACTCGTATACCGCACGAAAATAACCAATATCGATATTGATGTAAACTAGTGTAAATATTTCTCAGCTAAGATTCGGCCCCGTAGCTCTTCCCATTTCGTCTCCACGATGATGAGTGAATGAGTGAATCAGTCAGTCAGGACAGAGAGTTTTATACATATAGATGTATCTTGGGTTATCAATTACCAACACAGACGATAAAAGAGTATATTTTTTATACAACTTTTAGCCCGATTCCACTACTCCAAAATTGCTACATTCCAAAAATGTGTGGCAATGAGCTCGTCTAATAGAACGGCCTTAATGGTATGTCCGTTCTAGTCAGACCCTGCAAACGCTGCTCAAGCACACTAAAATTGGTTTTATCCACACGAAAGCTCTCATTAAATAAATCACTGGAGCTTTCGATCCAAAAAGTTCCCTATCATGACTATAATTTATTATTAAGCTATATTACCAATCTTATTAATTAATAATTATATGTACATATATAACTACTAGGGGTTTGCCCCCTGCTCGCTTCGCTCGCCAACCCCCGGCCCGCTACGCTCGCTGAAATCTCGGGGAAAAATGTGAAGTGAAAATAGGAAACATTTCTCACAGCTATAGCCAGACCTTATGTCATTTCTAATTAGATAGCGGGAATTGTAAATTCAATTTTTCCCTGTAATTGGACTTAAAATAATAGTAATAAGTAGTACTTTATATAATATAGAGAATTTACATTTTCGCTGCTCGCTGTATTAAAGTTTTCGCTGCAATTGGATTATTGCAGCAAGAGCGAGTAACAGTGCCATATACTGAAAATTGATTTTGAAAGCCGCAACACAAATGAATTGTTACAAGTTTTGTTCGAAGTCGAATGGCAAGAGCACCTTTAATGATATGTATAACGAAATAAACGTGGTTTTCGCAGAAACCGATAATTTTTCAGCAAATCTTCAACGTTGTAGTAAAAAGTCTTTTTTCAATTCTGCGCATAAATGTTTCTGATATTCACAGAGGCAAGAACAATAACTAGCTGTGAACCAAAGTTTGAACCCGAACCTTTGGTTCAGGGGCTCCATAAACAAGTCCGCGAATAAAAACTTTGTATTACTCTATGGTTCGAGCCACCGAACCTAACCTCCCCCAAAGCTTACAGGTTTGAAGCCTTGGATATTACACCACCGTCAAAATTTGATAGCAGTCGGATAATATACACGGAAGATATTCGAAGACAATAATTCCATATAGTGAAGCTTATGTTTTGTGCGTGCGTGTGTATGTGTTTTAGTATGTACGTACATATAAATGTATTGAGCAGGATAATTCTGTTTGCATGCATATGGAATTTAACATCGTGCTTTATTTCCACAGGGTATTTTACTGACGGGCCACCCAAGCAGAATGATATTTTTGTACCCTTGGCGCGCCAAAGTTAGCTTGGGCTTTATTTATACCCTTGTAGACGGTATTAAAATTTTGTCACGAAGTTTGTAGCGCATTGAAGGAGTCGTGTCAGACCCCATAAAGTATATATATTCTTGATCGGGGCGACGAGCTGAGCCGATATTCGTCTGTATGTCTGTCTGTCTGTCTGTCTGTCTGTCTGTCTGTCTGTCTGTCTGTCTGTCTGTCTGTCTGTCTGTGTGTCTGTCTGTCTGTTTCTATGCAAACTAGGCTCTCAGTTTTGAAACTATCTTTATGAAACTTGGTACAGTTGGGAACAAGCCGGATCGGATAACTATATCATATAGCTGCCATAGGAACGATCAGTCGGAAATAAACATTTAGTATAAAAAACTTTTTTGTTTCTCAAACAATCTCAACCAAATATACACAATATGTGTTTGATTAAGTTTTAAACGGGCTGACCAAATTTGGTGCAAATCGCACAACTATATCAAATAGCTGCCATTGGTACGATCGGTTGGAAATAAACATTTAGTATGAACAACTTTTTTGTTTCTCAAACAATCTCAACCAAATATACACATTGTGTGTTTCCATCCGGGGTACAGATACAAGAAATTTGTAAGATTCGCTGGGCGCTTATACTACGGGTGGGAAATGTTTAGTAGATAGAGGGAAAATACTTCTACTTCTAGGAAAAGGCCACAGACGAAGGGCACGCCGTAGTTGGGAGTGCTACAGGGTATCTCCACCGTGCACTAAACCGACTTTACAGCGACACTACTATTTGGGTTAAATTAATCTACTATGCTCACTGAAGCCAAGGGCGATACAAAGTATCACTACTGTGCGCTCACGTGTCTCTACAACTCGGGGTAAGGGAATATTAAACTATAGCAGAGGATTTGCCGGTATTTGAGCCACAGCCAGCGGGATCAGTCCACACTGTCCTCTACTTATTAGTACTACCTCGGTTGGTTGTTATTTAGGGATCAAAGGTTGTTTGTTAATTAAACAACAATTTGTTAGGTTTCAGTATATTTATTAACAATTAGTTTCTAGTCTACGCGTGCCCTACTGCACTGGTGTGAACCCTTTGTTCGACTGTACTTACTCTTATCTCAATTTTTCTATGACTTCTTAGCGCGTCTGTCCCCTTCTCCTTTTCCTAGCTAATTGTCGCGCCCTTCACAGGCTAAGCGTGAGCTAGCCTCAGCCGCACAACTTCACCACACAGCTTTCGCTCTTCACCTCGGAGCTTTTGCTCTCTCTCTCTCTCCATACGAGGTGAAGCTGCGCTTTGTTTGAGCAACTGATCGACAGCGCGCGCCTTCCCGCGAAGGGCCGACGTTATATTTGAATTTAAAATGTGTGGCGGTAATTAAGTTTCCGCCTCACACCCCCCTCCCCCTTTCTTCACGAGGGACATTGTTCCGCCTCCATTCCCCTCACTATAAGATTATCATTAAATTTTATCTCACTCTCATTAAACTTAAAATATATATTTCTATGAATGGCTTCTTGCCTTTTTGGTTTTACATATGGCTTCCGCTTCGTGCGGGTCTTAACAAACTTAATTCTTCAAAATTTTAACATTTATAATTAATTTAAATATTTTTTTTTTCTTTCCGTACGGCTGCATGCCCCTTTCCTTTGGCTTCTCCGCTCAGTGCGAAATTCCGATCATGTCGTTGCCTCTTACAAGCAACGTAGTTTTGATGGCCAAGGCTTCGCCACCTTCGATGCAGTGACGTTCCCACTAGCGCTTATCGTAACGTTGAAGGCGCCGTTCTCAATGAGTACTTGGAAGCTCGTTCGCCGGTGTTTGCCGGAGTAGCGTTCCACCTCTGCTATTAATAAGGCAATTGTGGGCCCGTCGAGAAATGTGCCTTTAGGGAAGATGCGCCACCCACGCGGCACCAATGGGAGCATTTCTTGATTCGGGTTGCTATCGGCATCCTCCACGCGTGCCTGGGGTAGCATCTCTTATCCTTCCTCGTCGCTTATGTAGATTATCTCGTCCATCTGCGAATTTTAACTTAAGCTATTAACTACCCTTTCTACTTACATTAGTAACCATCCAGTGCAGCTAACATTCTACGAGTTATTGTTCTTAATTATTAATTAGTTAATTAGACTATTTACAATAATCAGTTGATAAGCAAAAATGACTTATTGGGCCGACGACCACGGATACTCTTACTGCGGCTTGTCTTTCAATCCGACTCTTCGTCGCTCGTACCATCCTGAAAGGACGGTTTCAGCTGCATTATATTTGCCACCCGCTTTCGGCGCTCGCCCTTTTTCGCAAGCTGCACGATGCGGTGGGATATAAATTTGACCACCCTATACGGGCCATCAAACTTGGGAGCTAGTTTCGCTGCGAAACCCTCAGCAGCATTGGAGAGTTGATGATTCCGTACCAGCACTTGGGAACCCAATGATGGCCTCCATTTCCTTTTTCGCAAGTTATAATGTCGGCTATGGTCTTTCGATACACGTTGTAGATTGCTGTGGACGATAGAAAATATCTCTTTCAACCTATTCTATTTCTCCTTTGGGTCAAGTGTGCTAGTCGCCGACCCAGGACCTCATGAACGCCTGAAAACTACGACTGGTAAACTGTACTCCGTTATCGCAGAAGAATTTTCTAGGAACCCCGAATCGACTCGGTATGCGTTTTCGAAACGCTGTTTGTAGATTGGCCGCCGTGGCCCTCCTCAAGGGCACCAGTTCCACCCACTTCGAGAACGCATCATGGAAAACCAGCAGCATCGGATTTCCGTGTTTAGAACGAGGAAGAGGCCCAACAAAATCGACACAAAGCACCGACATGGGTTCCGCCACCTGCCTCGTTAGCATCTGGCCAACGGGTTTACGCTGCTCCCCATTATGTTTCTGACATAATACGCAGATTCTCACGTACTTAACGGCATCTCTTAGCATGCCGGGCCAGTAATATCGTTGTGACAGTCGAGCAACGGTTTTCCTCACGCCTTGATGGCCGAACGTTCTTTTAGCACCCTCTACCTCTGACCACTGGATACACATAGCTTCCAGGGAACGTAGTCTTCGTCGTCTATCCTACGCCCTACATTCCGGTACAACTGACTATTTTCCTCGACGTAATCCGTAAACTTAACTGGGTTCTCGGCGATTCTAGCTCGCATGCCCACGATCCACTTGCAGGACCTATCAGCTTCTACTGCTGGTTGGCAGATCTTGGGGGGATTCCTGGAGAGCGCATCAGCCACCACGTTGAGCTTACCTTTACGATACTGGACGTCGAACTGGAATTGCTGAAGTTCCAGTGCCCATCTCGCGATCCTCCCTGTGGGACTTTCGATCGAGTTCAACCACTTCAGGGCCATGCGATTATCACATCGAAACGGAACCCCTCTAGGTAACATTGAAGCTTCCGAATGGACCACATGATCGCCAAACATTCCCTCTCCGTATCTGAATAATTTTATTCGGCCTTCAGGAGCTTTCGACTGGCGTAGGCTATGACCCACTCCTGGCCGTCTACTTTCTGCGTTAGAACCGCGCCGAGGCCATAATCGCTGGCGTCAGTTTGCAGGACAAATTTGGCGGAGAAATCCAGGCACGCCAAAACTGGTGCTGACGTCAAGCTCTCCTTCAGCTGGCTAAGGGCTTTCTCTTGTGCTTCCCCCCATTCCCACCTTTTCTTCTTTTTCAGGAGCGCTGTCACTGGCTGCACTATAGTTGCAAAGTTCGGCACGAACTGGCGGTAACAGGAAACCATACCCAGGCACTGACGCAACTTTAGCTTGGCCGGAGCTTTGAGTTTCCGGATCGCCTCGCTTTTCTCGGGATCAGTGCAGATACCCTCTTCGCTAATTACGTGTCCAAGATATACCAGCTTTTTCCTAACGAATCTACACTTTTTCCGGCTAAGCTTTAAATTTCCGCCCTCAGACGGCGGAATACTTCCTTCAGGTTAGCCACGTGCTGCTTTAGGGTAGCGCCTATTACCACTATATCGTATAGGTAGTCGAAAGCATGAGGCTCAATCTCCGCCCCAATCACTGTATCCAAAGCTCGCTGTAATGTGGCGCTGGCCGAGTGAAAACTGAATGGCATTACTCGCCACTGAAACAATCCTCTTCCCGGCACAGTAAATGCGGTACATTCCCGACTATCGCTGGGCATAGGTATTTGCCAATAACCCTGCTTCAGATCTAGAGTCAATATAAAACGGGCATGACGTAACCTTTCGAGGATGTGATTGATCCGATGGACTGTATAAGCATCCGGAATGAAGTGCGCATTGAGCTGTCGATAGTCTATGCACATACGCCAATCGCCAATTTTCTTCTTGACTAAGACGATTGGGGCGCTATGCGGACTATGCGATGGCTCAATAGCACCCGCCTGGATCAGCTCGTCTACCTGCTCATCAATTACTTTCTGCATTGCCGGATTCTTTGGGTAGTAGCGTTGCTTGAGCGGCTTGTCGTCTTTTAACTTAATCCTGTGCTCTGCTATATATATATATATATAGGCAATTGACTTCCTTCAGCTAACTTTCCTTGAATTGAGACATTGACTTGGGCGTGATCCTTATCCAACTTTGCCCCAGGGCCTCTTCTGCCTCCTCTTCGGGTTCTACGCCGGGCAGGAATCTCTTTTTCCACAGGCGGAAAGCCTTCTACCGACCCCCGGTCTCGAATTGGCACCAGCGTGCCAGATGACGATACTACCACTGATTCCAGGACGAGTTCTGCATTCCCACATCGCAAAGACGTACCCATCGCGCATAGAAAGTCCATGCCGAGGACGATATGATCAAGCATGGATGGCATGACAAGCATTGGCATGCTTGTTACCTTTCCATCCAGACTCACACCTACTCGAAGCGATCTTTTGACCTCCAGTGTGGATCCGTCCGCCAATCGGATACGTCTTTTCTGCGCACGAATAACTTGTACTCGGGATCCGAATTTTCATATATGCGGTGCATCTCTTTTTTCGTACTATACCTTGCATGATGCATTAACGCCCTGATCTCCAACAGATTATCTTTAAACGCCTCTGTTTCCCGTTGCCGCCGGGACCTTATGCGATCTTCCAACTGCTCCAAAAAGTGAGGTGGCAAGAAGAATTCTAAGACCACGCTTCGAAAAATCCTCCAGGGCACGTTACGTAACCCACTGGTCAATAACCAGCTAGCAGCCTTATCCGCAAAGATTTCGCTCATCGCTTGAGGCATCCTATCTAATTATAGTTTTCTACGAACAACAGGGGGTCATGGCGTCCATCGTATCTCATACCCAACTTTCTAACTTGTTCAGCCACACTCCGGAAAATCTTGACAGCTTGGGGAGACGGCACCGTCTGGCTAGGGGGACCCTCACCATATTTGGTGGGAACTTCTATCAGAACCCAATCGCGCTTCGTCGCCTCAAGCTCAGCCTCCACCCTGATCCCTGGCACCTGCCTCGACCCTATGTCACCTCCCCGGAATAGCGGAGACGGCACTGGCTTAAATAGATGTGTGCTCCTTAGATCTGATTCAGACTTCTAATATCGGACGAAAACGGTGCTGGCTTCACCACATCCACTAAGTGGCTCCAGCATCTTCGCAATCCGTGCCTCGTGGTCAGCGAGTCGGGCCCATGTTTCCGACGAGTGCCCCCCATCCTGCACAAATTTACACAGCCTTTTGCGTAAATCTTCAAGCCGTCATTCTGGATCGACCCCGAACTCTTGGGCCACGGCCAACAACTCCTTCTTGCGACGCTGAGACACCCTTGTGTCTTTTGACTCACCTGGTCCCACCATGGCTCAGTTTTATTTCCTTAATGTTACTCGTTTGGTTTAATTTATTTATTAATTTTTAATTTATTTTGTTTCGTTTAGTTTACTCAAATTTGTCCACTTTTTATGTCTCATTTATTTATTTTTATTTTTCAATTAAAATCATAAATTTTATATTTATATTTTCTGTGAGCGCGACGTCGATCGCGCACTGCGCGTTCCGTTATCCTCGCTCTTCTCTTTGTGCTCTATTCTCGTATGCAGATTTTTTCTCTCTTGGCACGTGCGTTTCGCGCCTTAACCAACCAAGTGCAGGGTGAGCTAGGGTATATTCGACTATAAACCACAACCTCTACTAAACATTTTTTTGGGAATAACCGTGGGGCTTTAAGCCACAGACATGGCACACCCCTCGTAAGTGCCAGCGTCCCTGCTCGGGCGCCAGTTGTAAGGAAGTTTCCAGCCGGGGTTCAGATCTCAGTCTGACCAGGTCCGGATCTTACAAGAAATTTGTAAGATTCGCTGGGCGCTGATACTACGGGTGGGAAATGTTTATTAGATAGTGGGAACTTCTAGGAAAAGGCCACGGACGAAGGGCACGCTGTAGTCTGGAGTGCTACAGGGTATCTCCACCGTGCACTAAACCGACTTTAGAGCGACGCTACTATTTGGGTTAAATTAATCTACTATGCTCACTGGAGCCAGGGCGCTACAAAGTATCACTACTGTGCGCTCACCTGTCTCTACAGTGACACTACACTATAAGTTGGAGCCAAGGACGCTACAAAGTATTGCTACTGTGGTATTGTGGTTGTTTTGTTAATTAATCAAGAATTTGTTAGGTTTCAGTATATTTATTAACAATTAGTTTCTAGTCTACGCGTGCCCTGCTGCACTGGTGCGAACCCTTTGTTCGACTGTACTTACTCTTATCTCAATTTTTCTATTACTTCTTAGCGCGTCTGTCCTCTGCTCCTTTTCCTAGCTAATTATCGCGCCCTTGACAGGCTAAGCGTGAGCTAGCCTCAGCCGCACAACTTCACCAGACAGCTTTCGCTGTTCACCTCGGAGCTTTTGCTCTCTCTCTCTCCATACGAGGTGAAGCTGAGCTTTGTTTGGCAGTGTTGAGAAACTGATCGACAGCGCGCGCCTTCCCGCGAAGGGAAGGAACGTTAAATTTGAATTAAAAATGTGTGGTGGTAATTAAGCTGCCGCCTCACAATATATATTCTTGATCAGCATCAACAGCCGAGTCGATTTAGCCATGTCCGTCTGTCTGTCTGTCCGTCTGTCCCTTTTTGTGTCGCCTAGATCTCAGAGACTATAAGAGCTAGAGACACCAAATTTGGCATGTAGGTTCATCTATATCTCCCACTGATAAAGTTTGTTTTAGATTTTTGCCACGCCCCCCTCCGCCCCTGGAAATTGAAAGACAAAATTTCGAAGTCGAATTACAAGAGCACCTTTAATGCTAGCGCCTTGATTTTGTTACATATAATTTACACTATGGTCCAAACCTGTCCATTTTAATCGGATGATAAACGCGGAAGTTATTCAACTAACAATGTTATAGGCAAAAGGAAGAAGAAGAGACTCTTGCGACCTCTGTGTTTATTAACTTATCTTCGTAGTGGCGTCATCTACTGAATGGTTAAGAGCAATCTATAGTGAACGCTTTGCTCTCAAAAAGTACTGGGTCTCCTACTGTCGAGCTTGCTCCACTTATTGCCTTAAGCATTAAGCCACACGCAAAGAATTAAAGTGGAAGGGAGAAGAGAAGAGAGAGCGCAGGCTCGCTTTTAATGTTTACCCATCCCCACGCCTAACACAGTTACAGAAGACCGTGTGTCGAGTTTTACGAAGCAAAGGGTCTCAATGAACACATGAGCCGAGCGACCGAACTAAAACGGTTTTGGAAGAAGTTTGAGGGTTTTTTCGCGACAGCTTCTCATCGTGGAAGAGTGATCTTTTTCTGACAACTCGAGAGAGACCAATTACTGTGAGATCTGATAAAAACTCTTTAGCTTCCAATTCTGCCGTCATTTCATCGATGCTCTGTTCCCACTCCTCAAATGCTCGAAGCGTTTCGTTGTGCTGGTAATTGACCAATATTGAAATAATTTAAGAAATTACTGTCAATTTTGGGAAATATTTACCTTCTGAAGTGGAAGAACAAAAAAGGACCAATGTACAATTTGGTGAATTATGTACACACTTCAATAGCGGAATCTTGCATTTTCATGTTAACCTAATGTTGACATAATTTTTGTAATCAATTTAATATATTTTTTCTTTTAACTAAAGATAAGTAAACTGAAGATTAAGCTAAAATAATATTACATAATATTTAATTTGTAGAAGCCAATCATTCAAAGAAGATGATGGAACATGGAAAGGGAATGATGATGGAAAAGTTGTCAATAATCAGCCACAAAGAGTAATGGATGACAGAAACGGAATGATGGCTCAGGCTGGATACATTGGCAGGTAATATATAATAAGTAATTTGTGTTTTAATCACACATCTTTTTTAGACTGATTTATTTTTTAACTAAAATATATACATCTACATGAGTATATAAAAATTTCATGTCACGATGTATGTTCGCGATAAACTCCGAAACTACTGAACCGATTTTCATAAAATTTCAAAACCATTTGTAATTTGGCCTAACTTAAGAGAAAGGGTAGTTTTTATCTCAATTATTTATCTCAATAGTACTTGTTATTTCAAATTAAATGTTTACTATTATTTTTATATATAAAACTCTTTATCCTAATTAGTGAATCACACTGACTGACTGATCACGCTGTAGACCAAACGGTTCCAGATATTGAGCTAAAATCTTCACACAACATAGCTGAGATGATATATAGCTTATAATCGTGCAATAAGACGAGATTTTTTGATAATCCCCACTGGAAGGGGCTAAAATGGGGGTCAAAGGTCAAAATTGCTTAGTATGAAATTTTTTTTGTGTTTTGAGCTATCTTAACCAAACTCACAGATTATGTATTTCTTACTCACTGCTACATCCTAAGAAAATTTGGTCAAGATCGGATGCCATAGGAACAATCAGATGCCATAGGAACAATTAGATGCACATAAAACGTTAGTATGATGTTTTTTGTTGTTTTTTGAGCTAATGCAACCAAACACAGATTACACTAGTTTACAGCCAAAATGCAAAGTGAACCAAAGTAATTTTTTCTTATGGACTTTGGCCCACTAAACACGAAAATGGCACTCAAAATTATTTTCAGGGAAGCCTTTTCGAAATATTATTTTTTTGCGAATTTTTTAAGTTGCTCCAAGATTTTTGAATATATATCCATTTCTAATCAACCGAGTTAGGCAAACTAGCACTCAAATTAAAGTTAAGTAAATCTTCTACATTTTTTATTCAAATAGTATTAGGATCGGTTCAGTTGTTTAGAAGCTATCAACTTTTATACGTTTGAAAACACGTGAATTTTGTGATTTTTGAGTTTGGAAGCTCATAAAAAATCAAAAAATGTTACAATCGCAAAACTAAAATTTCTTTTTTAGATTTCACGTAAAATTAGTAATGTTTCGAAGAAAATAAGCTGTTATTGATGAAAATTCAACAGTAAATGGCAAAGTAATACATATTTTAGTGAAAGACTAATGTTTTATTTGCATCTGATTGTTTCTATGGCAGCTATGAAATATAGTCATCCGATTTTATCCAAATTTTTTTTGGATGTAGCAGTGAGTAAGAAATACATAATCTGTGAGTTTGGTTAAGATAGCTCAAAAACAAAAAAAAAAGTCTTACTTAGTAATTTTGACCTTTGACCCCCATTTTAGCACCTTCCAGTGGGGATATCAAAAAATCCCGTCTTATTGCATGATATTTATGTCTCAGCTATATTGTGTAAAAATTTCATCTCAATATCTTGAACCGTTTGGCCTACAGCGTGATGACTCAGTCAGTCAGTCAGTCAGTCAGTCAGTCAGGACAAAGAGATTTATATACATATAGATAGAGAATTTACATATTCGCTGCTCGCTGTTTTAAAGTTTTCGCTGCAATTGGATTATAGCAGCAAAAGCGAGTAACAGTGCCATATACTGAAAATTGATTTTGAAAGTCGCAACACTAATGAATCGAAACACCCCCTCCCCCTCCCCCACCACCTGTCCATCTTCTTTTAATTGTTTATTAATAGCATTAAAAGCCACTGTTCCTATGTCAGCTATACGATATAGTGATCCGATCTTGACCAAATTTTTACAGAATGTTACAATGAGTACGAAATCCATAATCTGTGAGTTCGGTTGAAATAGCTTAAAAAACAACAAAGATCATCAAACTAATGTTTTATTTGCATCTGATTGTTCCTATGGCAGCTATATGGTACACTCATCCGATTTTGACAAAATTTTCTCAGGATGTAGCAGTGAGTAAGAAATACATAATCTGTGAGTTTGGTTGATTGCTCAAAAAACAACAAAGCTGATTTGAGAAGTGTTCCCAGTTTTCACTTTAAATTTCTTCCCGAGTTTTCAGCGAGCGTATCGAGCCGTGGGTTGGCTATCGAAGCGAGCAGGGGCCAGCCCCTTAGTTAGTTCTATAAAATAATCATGGCAGTCTTATCTTTACAATTTCAAATTATCAACATTGAAAATTATCTAAGTACTATTTTGGGTACAACATTAATGGTTAACCTGTCTTTCGCTAATACAAAAAGATTTGATGGTTTTCCTACACGTGAGCAGGCGACATATAGTATAGC
The DNA here is from genome assembly GCA_035043265.1 of Drosophila testacea. Lineage (NCBI taxonomy): Eukaryota > Metazoa > Arthropoda > Insecta > Diptera > Drosophilidae > Drosophila > Drosophila testacea. The sequence continues at coordinate 302,270 of JAWNND010000180.1, forward strand.
TGCTCGTGAGAGTTATCGATTTAAGGCAAAAAAACTTAACTTTATGTTCAGATGTTAGCGAACGGCGTAAAGAAAAAACTTGAAGAGACTCTACCTATTAAGAATCAAAATATCATGAAAAAGTTGATTAATACTTCTATTTGTACTTTTACCTAAAATTCCATCAAAGTCGTTCACCAACAGACAATCACAAATTTTATGATAATATATAATATAATTTAATAATATTCTTCTTAGATTTAGAAAGAAGAAGAATGGACCTTTCGATTTGTGTATGTATTGTTTGGCCAAACTTGAGACATCAATGCTTAATTGCCCCCCCCCCCCACCCCAACCCATTTGTTTTTCATTTTTTTCAACATTTATCAACTTTGACAATATTTTTATGCACAATTTTCTATAAACACCATACTACTTATGGAATGTTTTAGAAAAACGGTTCAGTTCTGAGTACAACCCAGGTTTAATTTTAAAAATCGGATGGTAATTGACCAAGATATTACACTTTGATGTAAAATCCACTAAGTTACAAGCTGTTAAGTACCCATACATAGCAAAACTAGGTTTTTCAGCGGTAAAAGCAGATTTTGGGGGTGTCCCCCAAAATTCCGAGTATGCAGGTTTGCTATACTCGATAAGCCCTATCAGAAAATCACTATCATTTCCCAGGGCTTTCAACTTCATTCCAATTTGTAACACAGTGTAATTAAATGATTTGTGCTAGTGAACGCGTCCAATATTTGGACTTGAGCTTTATTTATGGTCATCGCGAAACGCCTTTTAAACGGTATTGGACCTTCTGACGGTATTAATGGAATATGTAGCAAAAGAATGATTTCTTCTTTTCAAAATATGCGTAACAGGCAGAAGGAGGCGTGGCCGATCCCATAAAATATATATATTCTTGATCAGCATCAACAGCCGAGACGATATAGCCACGTCCGTCTGTCTTTCCGTCTGTGCCATTTTTGCGTTCCTAGATCCCAGAGACTATAAGAGCTAGATACACCAAATTTTGCATTGATCAAGTTTCTTTTAAATATTGAAAAACAAAATTATAAAAATGAATTACAAGAGAACCTTTTAAGCTGGCGCTATTTTTGGTATAAATGATACGCACTTTAGTCCGAACATGTCCTGAAAAATTCATTCCAATCAGATGATAAGCCCGAAAGTTATTGAACTAACAATGTTTCGGGCAAAAGCAAGAAGAAGGGACGCTAACGACCCCTGTGGTACTTAACTTATCTTCGTAGTGGCGCCATTTGGTACGCAACATTGAAGAAGAATCTATTGATCTATAGAACGCTTGCACTCAAAAAGTACAGGGTCTCTTACTGTCGAGGTTGCTCCACTGTAGCCTTCTGCATTTTTTTTTAGGACTTAACGTGTATCGTCACATAATTGAGGTAGGTTTAAATTACGCAGAAGAATAATTGGTGAACCAATTTTTAATCGAAGATTGGCTGGCATTCCTGCTATATCCAGAGACTTTAAAAATCAACGCTATTTTGCAAAGAATAATAGAGGGAGCCATGGAAGCAAGGAAAACCACATCTATCAATCCCAAGCATATTCAAAACTCATAAGACATGAGGACGACTTTACGTTGTACAGCCTAAGCAACGTGAATGCTTCCTTTTGCATTTTTTGCTGGTGAATATTCCCGAACTAACATCTTTCGAATATTTGCGAACAGTGAACGGTCAAGTGTTAAATACATATCAAGATGCATGTTACGAGTTAAAACTTTTATAATTACTGAGCCACAGCAACGCGTGGCTGGGTCAGCTAGTAATTTATAATTAGTTAGAGATCCAAAAACTAAATTATTGCGAAGCTACATTGATTCAGAAAAAAGTATAAGTTTGTTCCGAAGATAGCAATTAGGCAGCACTAGCAATAATAAATTAATTTGTTTTGCTGACACGTGCGCTGGGGCAATTGCTTCTCAAGAAGATTTTAATTTAACTGTTCGTAAAGTATGCAACGTGTAACGAATAGAATCTTCGGGCAATGAAGCAGATGGACATGTAATTCTGTAAAGGGGTACGCACTAGCTTTCGGCTACTTTCTGGTCGGGATGTTTGGCAATTTGCTTCGTTCCTTAGTATAACAATATTAATAAAAATCGCGTACCGTTTTAGCAGGGTTTAGCAAATGGCTTAGAATCCGGGAGTAGGGAAACAATCGACCCTTGAAAATGAAAGCACTCAACTGTGCAAACGCCCACCCTACCATGATCCTGAAAAAGCCTGGGAGTAGTGAAAATGATACCAGGATCCCTAAAAGAAGTCCTATTGCAGCCAGCCTTCTCTTCCAAGTGCTGCTTGGTTCCAATAAATAATATAATTTAGCACATATTCGACTTAACAACCATTTTATTATTAAAGTACATTATACGACGCTAAGCCTAAATATAAAGAAATTCTCAACAGAGCAAAAACATTCATAGCATGGGACCAAAAGTAATTTATAAAACGATGAATAGGTATAAATGGCAAAGAAATATTAATACTAATTATATCTATAATTGTTAGAATTTATATAAATACATAAGGGGATTTGCCCTCTGCTCGCTTCGCTCGTTAACCCCCGGCTCGCTACGCTCGCTTTAATCTCGGGGGAGAAATGTGGAGTGAAAATAGGGAACACTTCTGACAGCTATAGCCGGACCTTATGTCATTTGTAATAAGAAAGCAGGAAATGTAAATTCAATTTTCCCTGCAATTTGACTTAAAATAATAGAATTAGTACATTATATAATACAAGGGGACTGGCCCCCTAGCATTATATGATGAGCAATAAACATATGAAATGGAAATAAATAATTAAGCATTCAAAATTAATAATAGTACAAAATAAAGAGAATTATTATTTTCTTTTAGTGAAAATACTTCATTATGTTGTAGTATAAATTCTAAATCCAAAGTATATAACATGAAGTTAAATTTGATTCCAAAAGGTACAAATGCAATAGCATTAAACAGCTGGCGAACAGCCATTGCATATGGCAAGGTCGAAACCCATTCAAAAACAAATACTATCACAAGAGACAAGCTTCCATTGGTCACAGAACGGATTGCTCTCATGATTGAATCGGTACAGGTAGTCTTTGAAGCAGCCATGTTCCGAAAGCAGCTGTGCCACTTAAATGGTTTCAACTCTGGGGTAAGCCGGTGTGTCCACCTGCCCCCTCTAGATAGTTGCCAGTTTTGCTGCCTTATGCTGGCCGTCTCAACAACGTTCCTACTGCTGATTAGCACGGCTTCAGAACTGCGCTCCGCCAACTGTAGACCATTCTCTCTCCGTGGTATCGGCTAGTTTCTTGCCTACGCTCACCAGGGCAATGTCGTCTGCAATCCGTCGTACATCACATTCCAGAGGAGTGGTCTGACGACCGAGCCTTGTGGGACTCCTTCTGTGGCCGTGTACCGTCGTTCCCTTTCACTGGTATCTATAGAAAGACCCTGTTGCGGAAATAGCTTGAAATCAGCTGGATTAGGTAGCCAGAGATGCGTCTGGCGATTAAGGCGTGAAGGATGCAGAGGATCCTCTCAAAGATTTTTCCCAGCGCGTCCAGCATACACAGTGGTCTGTATGCGGAGGGGTCATTAAGCTCCTTTCCTGGCTTCGGTATGAGCACCAGCCTCTGAACTTTCCATCCGAGATGCATTGGTTGTAAAGCCTTACATATTTTTCTGGGTGGGCAGCAATAACGGCCCTTAGAACGCCGTTCGGGATGCCGTCTGGGCCAGGGGCCTTGTCAGGCTTAACTTTGGCTGTGATGGCGGCATCGTTTCTAACTAAGAATGTGATGGTCATCAAGAACTGGTCTTTGCAGGGGAAACAGAGTACTCACTATATCCTTAAGCTGCTGTGGGCACGTTGGTGTCGGTTGTCTGTACAACCTGCCCATAACCAGTTTGTAGGCTGCTCCAAATGGCTGTTGCTCGGCGGCGTCGCAAAGCTCCTGGAAATAGAGGGCTTTGCTATGTTTAATTGTATCCCTTAGAATCTTCCTTCTTCTCTTAAAATCATTTTCATACTGGTCACAGGACGGCGAGGATCTGCGTCGTGGGTATCTGCGCCGTTGATATCTGCGTCTTGCCGCATGGCACTGGCTACGGGCATTTGTGATTTCCTTATTCTACCAGGCTATTGGCCGTATATGGCTTCTCCCTCTGCACACCTTTATCATGGAAGCATTATTGGTGCGATTATAATATCAGCAATTGCAACGGCTGAGCTTTTGGCGTCTCCGCGCAGGCTGAGACCTTCCACTATGGATACAAGCCTGCCTCTGTCAAGCGAGGTTCCCTTGTAACTGTGACGTTGAAGTGAAGTCGGCTTATGTCTTCCAGAAAGGGATATCGTTGTTATTACTGCAAAGAGATCGCTGTGGGTGTAAATATCGGATACATGCCATTTGGCGATACCGGTAAGTTCTGGGCTCGCAAAAGTGAGGTCAATTATCGACTCCCGATCGGATCTGCTGAACGTGCTCTTCCTACCAACATTCAGCAGGCAAACGTTGAGTGACACCACCGCGTCCAGAAGGATTTCTCCTCTTCGCGTGGTTTTTTTACTGCCCCACTCTATGGACCACTCGTTGAAGTCACCTGCAATTAGTACCGGGGACTTGCCTCGTGCATCCTAAACTATGTCCTCCACTATTTCATCGAACTCTATAAGGGTCAGGCTGGGCTTTATGTAACAGCTGTATAGAAATATGTCGCCACATCTTGCTCGGACGTAGCCTTTGCGTACATAGCGATGAGTGAGCTGGTATGGTAATTGGCCACAACTCGAGATAGCTGCGCCGCTGTCCAGACTTTGGGTCCACTCTCCTTCCTGCTTGGCTGCATATGGCTCGCTGAGTATGGCGACACTTGCCTTTTCCTTCAGTACTGTTTGCGCGATCTTGGGCTTGGGCTTTTCTGCAGTGATTTAAGTTTAATTGTTAAAACTTAATTGGTGTAGCTGCTTACTGCCTCAAGGTATCTCGGGCACAGCTTGCTTAAGGTGCTGTGTGCCATGTTCTGCTCTCCGGTTCTTTTGCAGAGTATACAGATAGTGGATTTCTTGCAATCCTTAGCTGCGTGATTCGCTCCTCCACAACTGAAGCAAAGCTTTGAAGCGTCGTGTTTGCTTCTGCACCTGGCAGCAATATGCCCGAAGCTAAGGCACTTGTAGCAGCGCCGTGGGTCGACTTTTGCCCGTAGTCTGCACATTGACCATCCAATTCGCAGTTTCCCAAGTTTCAGAATTTGGTCGGCAATATCCTTGGGTAGAATAAGCGTTGCCGTCTGTGTGCCTTGATAAGCTGGACGTAGCCTCTGCACTGAGTTCGCTGTCCGTCGCCCTGAACACCGCCTCGAGAACGTTCTCGCTGTTCGTCCACTCGGCAATTTTTCTAATATTCAGAGTAACTTTGTCCGCTATCGTTTTCACTTCTATCGCTTTCACCTCCCCAATAAGATCCTGGATAGCTTTTGAAGCTTTCCTGTGGCCTCATCAAATGGTTTTGTCAGCCTTAGTAGCACCTCTCCTGCTGCTATACGTCGAACTCCGGCGACTTTGTCCCTAAACTCCAGTACCGGAACATCGCTTTGAACTTGGCAATTACGTTCATCTATATCTTGCATTGAACGAGTTTGTTTTAGATTTTTGCCACTCCCCTTTCCGCCCACGGAAATTTTTTTTTTATACCCTTGCAGAGGGTATTATATTTTTGTCACGAAATGTGTAACGCATTGAAGGAAGCCTCACAGACCCCATAAAGTATATATATTCTTGATCAGGACGACGAGCTGAGTCGATATAGCCATGTCCGTCTGTCCGTGTGTCCGTGTGTTTCTATGCAAACTAGTCTCTCAGTTTTGAAGCTATCTTGATGAAACTTGGTACAGGTCCGTCTTTTTGCTGCACACAGTACATATGTCGGAACCGGCCGGATCGGATAACTATATCATATAGCTGCCATAGGAACGATCGGTTCGAAAACAACATTTAGTATGAAAAACTTCTTTTGTTTCTCAAGATATCTCCACCAAATATACACATTGTGTGTTTGATTAAGTTTTAAACAGGCTGACCAAATTTGGTGTAAATCGGACTACTATATCATATAGCTGCCATAGGAACGATCGGTTCGAAAACAACATTTAGTATGAAAAACTTTTTTGTTTCTCAAAATATCTCAACCAACTATACACATTGTGTGTTTGATTAAGTTTTCAACAGGCTGACCAAATTTGGTGTAAATCGGACTATTATATCATATAGCTGCCATAGGAACGATCGGTTCGAAAACAACATTTAGTATAAAAAACTTTTTTGTTTCTCAAGATATCTCAACCAAATATACACATTGTGTGTTTGAATAAGTATTAAACAGGCTGACCAAATTTGGTTTAAATCGGACTACTATATCATATAGCTGCCATAGGAACGATCGGTTAAAAATAAACATTTAACAAATTTTGTAAAAAATCTGTCGGCTTACACAGGACACTGCAAGGGTATCCAAACTTTGGCGCGCCAAAGTTAGCTTGCGCTATATTTTTTTTTAATATTACTTGGCTTTGATTTATTGGATCTTCTCTTAATTTGAGACTAACAATAATTTTGCAAATCTTATAAATAAACAATAGTTAACAGTCTTCTTGGACTGTAAATTGACACGCGGCCCTAAAGTCTATCGTTGGTTTGGTAGGTCAATACGACGAAGACGGGATCGGCTGCACAACCTTATTAGGCCTCTCGCGAGGTGGTTGGGGTGCGACAAAAGCCTGGCAAAGTACTTTGACTTCTAGTCTGTTATTACATCTTTGACCGGCTGGATATTCAGGTCGCTTTGTATGTTTTCGTTTCGAACGTACCACGGTGCCCCGGTGATGGTTCTCAATATCTTTGACTGGGCTCGCTGGACAATATCAATATTGCTATTGCAAGCACTCCCCCATAATTGGGAGCTATAGGTCCAGATAGGTTTTAGCACAGAATTGTAGAGCAGAACCTTGTGATCAAGACTAAGGGGCGAGAGAGCGTTAATAAGCCAGTGAAGACTGTTGGCTTTTAGTTTTAGGTGTATTTTCTTTGCTTCGATGTGTCTGCTCCATGTGAGTCTTCTGTCGAGTTGAACTCCTAGGTACGTCACTTCGTTTGCTTGAGGGAGTACGGTGTTGTTTAATCTGAGCGGTGGACAATTTTGCCTGTTCAGGGTAAACGTAACAAGCTTGCATTTCTGTTCGTTTATTTTTATCCGCCAGTCGGATAGCCATTTTTCTACGTCGACCAGGTGAAGAGCCAACTGCGTAGTTGCTTGTATTGGGCATCTTGAGCGGCTGAGAATAGCTGTATCATCAGCGAAGGTAGAAGTTGTTAGTTCCCTGCTTGTTGGAATGTCTGCTGTGTAGAGGACGTATAGTGTCGGCCCAAGTACGCTGCCATGTGGAACTCCGGCTCCAATGATGTGATCGTCGGATAAAGCTGTGTTACATCTGACTGCAAATTTTCTATCGTAGAGATATGACCTTAGGAGCTTGTGTGTGTTATTTGGAAGCGTTGATTTAAATTTATACATTAGGCCAACTAACCAGACTCTGTCAAAAGCTTGAGAGACATCTAGAAATATTGCTGTGCAATATTCTCGATTTTTGAAGGCGTTTCGTATTTCTGATGTTATGCGGTTGACCTGCTCAATAGTTCCATGCTTTTCCCGAAAGCCGAATTGGTGCGATGGGATTTTGTTGTGGAGTCTTATAAATGGATTTATCTGATTCAGCAGACATTTTTCGAAGAGCTTTGATAGACACGATAATAGGCTTATAAATTTGTATGACGACGGGACAGTGTGATCCTTTCCTGGTTTCGGTATCATTATAATGACCGACTTTTCCATCTCTGTGGGAAGTGGCCTAGTTTTGTGATAGCATTGAAGAGTTGAGCGACAGTGCATACCGCGCAATATGGGAGCTCAATAATTATTTTGGGGGCTATTAGATCGCAGCCCGAAGCTTTTTTGGGGTCCAGTTGCATTTTGATTGGTGCAAGTTGAGGCTGAGAGTCACTTCTTCTTAATGTTGGTAGTGTAAACGCATTTGTTGCGGGATTTGGTTGGAACACGTTTTGAAGGTGAGCCGCAAATGTGCTGGCTCTATCTTCACCGCTGCGGGCCCAACCGCCTACGGAGTTTCTGATGGGCATCACGGTTTCTGTCGGTGAACAAAGGGTGGGGTGAGCTCTCCATAGTGAGTGTTTTTTACAAGATGTTGATAATTTCTCTATATAACGGCGTTGAGCATATGCTTCTTCCTGCTTTAAGGCTTTGATGAGTTTACGTGTGGCGTCTTTTAATCTTTGCCGTGCGGAAGGCGATCTGTAAAATTGCCATTCTCGACGTAATCGTCGCTTTTCTTGGACGAGCTGTTCGATTTGTAGATTTGACTTCTTTTAGATGTGTTGTACTTGTGTAGTATCAGGTGTTGCAATACGAGCTGCAGTGACGAGGACGGACTCCAGTGTATTTACACAGTGTTCGATGTCAGCTTCAACGTTAAGGAGAGGTTTTAGTTCAATATATGAACTAATATATTTTTTGTAACGAAGCCAATTGGTTTTATGTGAAGTCAGTCTAATCGGTTGATCTACGGACTCTGTTTGTCGAAGTAGTTTAATAAGAACGGGTGAGTGATCAGATGAGAGATCTGAAAGACATTGGGCTCTTATCAGACTTCGAGGAATATTTTTAGTAATTGCAAAATCAATTAAATCGGGTAGTTTCTTGGGATCTGTTTGTCTACCGGGAGAAACGTGGTCTAGCTTATTGTTGGCTTTAATAACGGCATTGTAAAGCTGCTTTCCTTTTGGGTTAACGAGTCGAGATCCCCAGTGTGTGTGCTTGGCATTGTAGTCTCCTCCTGCTATAAAGTGTTCTCCAAGTGAGTAAAAAAACTGCGTAAACTCACCTTCAGTTATGGTAAAGCGAGGGGGGCAGTAAGCGAGGGATTTTTGCCACGCCCCTTTCCGCCCACGGAAATTGAAATACAAAATTTCGAAGTTAAATTACAAGAGCGCATTTAATGCTAGCGCCTTGCTACATATAATAAACACTGTGGTCCGAAACATTCCAGAAAATTTCATTCCAAACGGATGATAAACGCGGCAGTTATTCAAATAACAATGTTATGGGCAAAAGGAAGAAGAAGACACGCTAGCGACCTCTGTGTTTATTAACTTATCTTTCTAGTGGCGCCGTCCATTGAATGGTAGGGAACATTGAAGAACAATCTAAAGTGAACGCTTTGCACTCAAAAAGTACTGGGTCTCCTGTCGAGCTTGCTCCACCGTAGCTTACTGCATTTTTTTTTAACTTTAATGAGACGTTGACGTACCGCGGTACCTTTAAGTGGCCCCTACAAATATTGCACCAGTACCACTCACACAGAACACCCGTTAGGGATGATTTCAGAGGGGGGAGAGCCACAGCCTTAAAGGCTGCCCTCGATGATCGCGCCTCGCGCTCTCTCGTCTGCTCTTAGGAGCATCATAATTTCCATAGCCATTTGTTCAACTGCCTCCCAGTTCATTTTATGCTGCAACATGCAAACCACGAATCTTTTCGCCGTCAGTCTCTCGCCTATAACTGTTTCCGTCCGACTCCTCTGATCGCCGAATGCTGGGCAAGCGAAAAACGCATGCTCTGCGTCTCTTATTTCGTTGCTATTGTATTACGTGCATATTGAGCTGTCGGCGTGTCTAAGCCGGTGTTGGTACGCTCGGTAACAGTCTTGTACTGCCAGAGACTGCGTAAGATAAAATGTAGTTTCTCCGTGCTTCATACCGACCCACGCTGCTATATCGGGGATGAGGCTGTGTGTCCATCGTCCATTGCTTGCAGCATCCCATTTTGCCTGCCAGTCTCTAATGGTGGCGTTCCAGGCCTCTGCGCGTGTCTCTCCTGGGTTACTCCGTCGCTCCCGATCTCTTGTCAGCAAATCGAATGGCACCATGTCTGCCAATACTAGCGCTGCCTCTCCGGAAACTGTCCGGTATGCACTGCAGATTCTCAGGGAGCAGTTGCGGAACACCGAGATTTGAGTAACTGCTGTGAATCGTTCCTCCAATCCAGGTAGATGCGGCGTATAGTGTGATGGATTTACCACACTTATCAGTAGCATAATACGTAAAAGGGCGGCGCATGCCACAGCTGCTTTCCGACCGGAGGTATTCAGATGCTCCCTAAATGATAGCCTGTGATCTATCATAGCATCTTAGTACTTGAGGGATGCTTTGGAGAGTATAGTAGCATCTGCCACTTCTATTTTGGCTCGACTAGTTTGCGAGAACTTATCAGCTTTCCTTCGTTTGTTTTGTGCTAGCTGTAGTCCGGACCTATTTAGCCAATCCTGTGCCATTTTGATGGCCTCGTTAGTTATGGCCTCCGCCTCGTGAATGTGCTTGGCAACAGTAACAATTGCAACATCGTCTGCGAAGCCTACAATCGGCGCTCCAGCTGGAAGATTTAAACTCAGATTACCATCATACATTACGTTCCACAGTTAAGGTCCCAAGACCGATCACTTTGGCACGCCGGCTGTTACCGAATACTCATTTCCCCCTTCGTCTGTGTGATATCTTAGCTTTCTCTGGCTGAAGTAGCTTCCGATTATCCTGACTAAGTACGACGGTATGCTAAGTACCATAAGCGTTCCAATAATAGTGTCCCATCTGGTGGAATTAAACGCGTTCTTGACATCCAGCGTTGCCACCAGGCTACCTCTAGCCGTTTACATCGAGTGCCTTTCCGACGGCATCCAGCAGACATATCGGGCGGTAGCATGATGCGGATTCGGGAGCGTCGGTTTCTTTCGGAATCAATACTGCTTCCAGCGTTCTGGAAAAACTCCCTTCTCTAGGCAGGAATTGAACACCTTCCTGAAGTACTCGGCATGAGTCTCCATGGCAACTCGAACCTCAAGGCATGGGAAGTTGTCCGGCTCTGAAGCCTTTGTAGGTTTTATGTACTACAATAATTATTATTCAAATGAAAAGAAAATTTAACTTTTTTGTATAACTGCGTAGTTTATTATATGGAACGTGTGTGAATGTTGGGATACAAAGTGTGACCACACAAAGTTTAAATAAAGATTTTTTAGGCCAATCCAGCGGAGTTGCCAGACTGGTTATTATAAGATCGCCACACCTTTCATAGTTTCGTTGCACTGGCAGAGTCCATGGAGGCGTAGCTTGCTAGAGCGGAACAGTTTCTTCAGTGTGTTTTTTCTCTTCTTGAAGAATGTTAGCTGGCCTCGAAAGTTTCCACTTCTGATTGCTCTCTGGTATATTCGTCTTGCATGGAAGCAATCTTTCCGTGCTTTTGATATCGTGTCGATCCACCAGTAAACGGGGCACCACGCCGAGATCCAGTTGCAGAACTAACCATTGCCAAGTCGCATACTTATGTTGCTCACGTCATCAATGAAGAGACCATTTGTCCTGCAGATTCAACGAGCATGCAGCTAAAGGCTTCTCTGTCCATCGTCCCAGTTTGGTATCTAAAACCTTTCCGTGCTTGGACAGGTGTGACTCCTCTACTATGATTGTGCGGTGATCGCTGTAGGTAAAGTCCTCTCTAACGCTCCACGTCGCTGAGAGCACCAGGAGCTTCCTACTCCTCTGCTAAGAGTGGGCGTTGCCCCTTTTGTTAGGACAACGATTTCATTGATTCCTAATGCTACAGTATTGCTACTTTTACGTTATTGCGCTAGTCACATTAATTTAGTTATGCTTAAAAGCAGAACATTTGAGTTTCTTAATCTAATATTAATTATAAATCTTATGCATATAATATTTCCCTATTTTAGCTAAATATTGATTTTTCCATATTTGGCCTTATAGTTCTAATTTATATTTTTTTATATTGTTTGATGTATTTTTAATGTGTGTCATCTATCAATGTTCCTTAATTTTAAATATGACCCTAGGTGAATTGTTAATAGCTTTTAAATTATGTGGTAACAGGTTCCAAAGTTGAACAGCATGATAATAAAATTGTTTATCAGAACTAGACAATTTTGATCTTATGAGAATTATAATGTTGGTGCGCAAGGAAGACGTTAATTGTAACATGTCATACAGACAGTCAGGTTGTTTAGTAAATACAATTTTGTGAAGGAGCGTTAAAACTTTAACTTCCATCCATGTCTCCAAATTAAGACCAAAAATTCTTGTTGCATAACATGTAACATGATCATATCGTCTTAAGTTATATACATAACGAGCTATACTATTAAACGCTACATTTAATTTATGTTGACTAGCTGAATCACATTTACCAAATATTTCAACACCATAAAACAATACAGGCGTTACACAAGCTTAGCCACCATAAGACGAATTCTAGTCGGAAGGTACTTCTGAGTTGTTGACAATCTACGTAATACCCCATACGTCTTTCCAACAGCTTTATTTACTTGGTCAGTCCATGACAGGGTATTAGTTATTGTGATGCCCAAATTTTCCGGTCTTAAAACATAATCAATTTCTTTGCCTTCAATAGTAAGTCTTGTCAAGTGTTCTGTTCGATAATACTTCTTATAAATAACAAGACATTTACATTTTGACGGATTTAAACTAAGACCATTATTCTTTGCCCACTCATATACATGCAATAGCTCGTTGTTACATAAATTAACACAATCAGATATTTGAGACAAAGGACGACTAACATATAGTTGGACATCATCTGCATACATACGGACATCACAATTGGACAGCATATTTGGTAAATCATTAATATAAATGGAAAACAGTAAGGGTCCAAGAACTGATACCTGGAGGATTCTTCGCTTTATTGAGACATGGTTCAACTTTACGCAGTTTACAACAACTGCTTGCTGTCTGTTGTTCAGGTACGAGTTCATAAGTCTTAAAGCGGTCTCAGAAAAATTATATAAAGCTCTAAGATTGGTCAAAAGGATTTCGTGGTTCACCGTGTCAAAGGCCATACTAAAGTCAAGAAGTGTTAAGAACGTTCTTCTACAACTTTTATGATACTTGTAGTACAGCTCCTATTCTTTCTAAATCCTGATTGCTTATTGCTTAAAAATCTATTTTGCATAAGGAAATTATTTATCTGAACTGCAATACGTTGTTCAAAGATTTTTGAAAAAAAAATGGTAGAATTGATATCGGTCTAAATTCACCGTTTGTTTTGGGTATCGGGATTATTTTGCCTATTTTCCATTGCTCAGGGTATGTGGATGTGGTTATGTCACAGTTGATTGTATGGGTTATATATCCCAAGATTAGGGTCAGTTACAATTTTATAAACTTAGGGTTCATATCATCCAGCCCAACTGCATTTGATTTGATTTTTAGAATAGCTTCTAAGACATCACATTGACTAACACACTCAAAATCAAACACAGTAACACAGTCATTGGACAATACTGGACATACATACAAGCTGTGGTCAGTTTCAGGTACGTTGAGAGCAGTAAATTTAATATTTAGGTCATTTACATCAATATCGTCTTTTATCACAGGTACTTCTTTGCCTACTCCCAAGTTCTTGACAATATTCCATGTTTGACTAGTAGATATTGCACTTTTAAATTTCAAGATATAAAATTCTTTTTTGGCATATTTTATTAAAGCATTTACTTTTGGTCTGCTTATTTTATATTGTCTGTACAAATTATCAGTTCTGTATCGTTTCCATTTCTTATATTTGTGGTCTAGTTGTAATATTGCACTTACAATGTGGGTGTTAAAATACGATCTGGCAATAGGCTTCACAATTTTTGTTTTAATAGGTTCAAAAGTATTAAAGAGGTAGTTGACATTATCTGAAATAATTTGTATATGTTGACTTACACACGAACAATTGTAAATATTGTTCCAGTCACATAATAGACATTCATTTAATAGCCCATCATAGTTAATATCTTTAAAGCAGGGTGCGCAGCGCCTATGCACACGACGCACATTTGTTTTTGCTTTGCACATAGCATATGGGAGAATGAGGCTTGCACACTGGTAAGGTTCTGGCGCACATTGCAAATTACACAAACAATTTTGTGTCCTTTACCCTCCCCTATTTTTCGTTGCCTGCAAAGCAAAAACAATTTTTCACTGCACGCTTTACGCCGAACCTTCGCTTCTTGCAAACCAAAAACAATTTTGATGCTTTGTTTTGTCTTCGCTATTCCAAATGTATTTTGTTGTTGTCTTTTCGTTTGCTGTACACTGGAAAGTTTTTTTTCCACAGGTTCTTAAAATGTGTGATCAACTGGCAAGTGTTCTCTTCGCCGAAAACTTTATATATGAACTGCAATGTTCTTTTTTTTGTCAGTGTACACATTGAAATAAAAAAAACTGATCGTTACATGTGTGTGTGCGACTTTCTATGTTTGTATTGGTGCGTGCACATCCATAAGGCAGCTTTGCGCACCCCTCTGCTTTAAAGCTTCTGAATTGGATAATGTCATCTTAATAGTCAAGGTTTACGTAATATGTCATGAAAATAAGGTCATGTTTCGAAAAAGGTGATACTGATAATTGATCATACAGCAAAATATTATTAGTATTGTTTACTAATATTATGTCTAACAGTGTATTGCATGTAATTTGTTTGTGAAATCCATAAATGCATCCAAAAAGAGTTTTGTTGTCTCGCCTTAAATTCGAAATTTTGAGGAAAATATTCTCAATTTCACTAACGGTGGGCTGCTTAAGTATATACTTGCATTTTAGCCTTTTGCTGACAAAGATAGCTACACCCCCTGCATGACTTATACGGTCAGAACTAAATACATTATGAGCATCACATACGATTAACAAGTCACTTAAATCTTTGACAAATCACGTTTCAGACACACATATTATATCCACGTTAGACTTGACAAACATATATCTAAATTCTTCCATTTTATTCACTAATCTTTGTAAATTTATATGGCATATAGGTAGTCCTTGCTTTTGTCTTGTCAATATTCTAATCATTGCATGGCTGTTCGCTTTGGATCTATCTATATTTGCTTGCATACTAATTTAAATTTCAATAAAATGCTTCCCATTTCATTCTGCTCAACATGCACAAGGGAACGTCGACAGAACACTGCAGATAAATGCTTACTCTTCTTCATACGCATCGCCTCTTTAAAAATGATGTAATTCTCTTTTGTGAGTTGTTCGTTTAGATAAATGCGAGTATCAGAATCAAAGCCCATCAGGTTTAGTGTAAGGCGAAATCAGCAGCGAGCCACTACAGCAGGTCCAAAATGGAAGGACAGGTCTTTGAACGCGGACACCTTCTCGTATGTCCTAATTATTTCGAACTGAAGCCTGACGGCAAGATCGGTGGATGATAGGGCGCAGCAGCTTTCAGAGATCTTGAACGCGGCATGCGATTCGTCTATGCCCAGGAGGAAGCCTAGTAGACGCGGTTCGCCTTGCTACTGGTGAACAGACCAAATAGCCCAGTTGAGGAAAGCCTGTCTGCGAGTCAGAAGATGCAGCCAGAGAGCGAGGGGACGTGCTGTGTTTGATGCTCGGCTGGACGATCTCAGGACAGCGAAGCGAGCATTGAAGCAGGCTATAAAGAAAAGTAAGTCTGATTGCTTTAAACAGATTTGCTAGGAGGTTGATTTAAACCCCTGGGGGACAGCCTACAAGGTCGTCACGAAGAAGATCAGGAGTCAAAACTCACCGCTAGTGACACGCCCGACTTTGCTTCTCAGAATCGTAGAGGCGCTGTTCCCACAGCATCCGGATCTGAACGAGGCAAGCTTTATGCATTGAATCCCACCATGGCAGCCAATCGCCATCTCCGAGATCACAGCGGCAACAAAGCATATCGGGCACAGGAAAGCACCAGTGTCAGGATACCGGCCGATATGCCTGCTAGACACAGTTGGCAAGATTTTTTGGTGTATCCTTTACAACAGACTTCGGCACATAGTCGAGGAGAACAGCGCAATGTCCGCTTCCCAGTTTGGATTCCGCAAGGCGAAGTCAACAGTGGATGCGATCGAGGAGGTGGTTGGCATAGCATCAAAGGTAGTTCAAGGAACCCGTTAGAGATGGGATGATAAAGAGTACTGCGCGGTGTTGACTCTGGATATCAGAAATGCCATCAACTCGGAAAGTTGGCTATGAATCAGAGGTGTTCTGCTTCGGACCGGGATTCCACTATATCTACTGCTGTTAATATCACATTATCTGTCGGAAAGAGTGCTGGAGTACAAGACGGACGAAGGCCCAAATCGTCACATAGTGACGTCCGGTGTTCCATAAAACGGAGGCGGTGCTTATAACTAGTAGAAAAAAATATAGCGCAAGCTAACTTTGGCGTGCCAAAGTTTGGATACCCTTGCAGTGTCCTGTGTAAGCCGACAGATTTTTTACAAAATTTGTTAAATGTTGATTTTTAACCGATCGTTCCTATGGCAGCTATATGATATAGTAGTCCGATTTAAACCAAATTTAGTCAGCCTGTTTAAAACTTAATCAAACACACAATGTGTATATTTGGTTAAGATATTTTGAGAAACAAAAAGTTTTTCATACTAAATGTTGTTTTCGAACCGATCGTTCCTATGGCAGCTTATGATATAGTTATCCGATCGGCCGGTTCCGACATATGTACTGCGTGCAGCAAAAAAACGGACCTGTACCAAGTTTCATCAAGATAGCTTCAAAACTGAGAGACTAGTTTGCATAGAAACAGACGGACACACGGACAGACGGACATGGCTATATTGACTCGACTGTTGATGCTGATAAAGAATATATGGGGTCTGCCACGCCCCCTTCTGCCTGTTACGCACATTTTTTTTGGCACAAACTTTATAGCCCCATTGGTACTTTTTTAAAGTACTGGGTTTAAAAATGCAGTAAGTTTCAGTGGTGCAAGCTCGACAGTAGGAGACCCTGTACTTTTTGAGTGCAAAGCGTTCACTATAGATTATTCTTCAATATTGCGTTCCATTCAATAGATGGCGCCAATACGAAGATAAGTTGATAAACACAGAGGTCGCTAGCGTCTCTTCTTCTTCCTTTTGCATTCCTTCCTTCCTCGTTTATCATCCCATTAAAATTAAATATTGAGGACAGGTTTGGACTGTAGTGCTTATTATAAATACCAAAAATCAAAGCGCCAGTTTTAAATGTTCTATTGTAATTCGTCTTTAATTTTTTTTTTTCAATTTCCGGGGGCAGAGAGCGGCGTAGCAAAAATATAAAACAAACTTGATCAAAGCTGGATAAAACTACATGCCAAATTTGGTGTCTCTAGCTCTTATAGTCTCTGAGTTCTAGGAACTCAAAAATTTGACAGACAGAGAGACAGACAGATGGACAGACGGACAGACGGAAATGGCTATTTCTACGCGGCTGTTGATGCTGATCAAAAATATATATGCTTTATGGGGTCTGCCATGCCTCCTTCTGCCTGTCAACTCGACTTGGCCTTTATACTTGGCTTTGAGAAAGTGATGTATTTTGATATTTATCAGATATAGTTCTTAATTTCTTTAATCTAATTCTATCAGATACTCGACGTGGCTTTTCTATTTGGCTTCTTTAAGAAAGTGATGTATTTTGAGGGTGAAAATTTTCAATTTGCAATTCTCTTGAAGGAATAAGCATCATGATGTCCATTAGACAAATCGCCCGTAATGCCTAGTCTTTTCATCGGATCTTCAACTGCTCTAAACTTGAATACAAATTCGTTACAGCTCACCAGCTGCTTTTTTTGTTTTTTGAGCTATCTTAACCAAACTCACAGATTATGTTTTTCTTACTCACTGCTACATCCTGAGAAAATTTAGTCAAGATCGGGCCACTATATCATATAGCTGCCATAGGAACAACCAGATGCAAATTAAAACTTTGTATAAATTGAATTTACAATTCCCGCTATTTAATTAGAAATGACATAAGGTCTGGCTATAGCTGTAAGAAATGTTTCCTATTTTCACTTCACATTTTTCCCCGAGATTTCAGCGAGCGTAGCGACCCGGGGTTGGCGAGCTAAGCGAGCAGGGGCAAACCCCTAGTATATGTATAAAACTCTTTGTCCTAATTGACTGACTGACTGAGTCATCACGCTGTAGGCCAAACGGCTCAAGATATTGAGATGAAATTTTTACACAACATAGCTGAGACATAAATATCGTGCAATAAGACGGGATTTCTTGATATCCCCACTGGAAGGGGCTAAAATGGGGGTCAAAGGTCAAAACTGCTTAGTAAGAAATTTTTTTTGTTTTTTGAGCTATCTTAACCAAACTCACAGATTATGTATTTCTTACTCACTGCTACATCCTAAGAAAATTTGGTCAAGATCGGACCACTATATCATATAGCTGCCATAGGAAAAACCAGATGCAAATTAAAACTTTGTATGAAGATCTTCGTTATTTTTGAGCTATCTTAACCAAACTCACAGATTATGTATTTCTTACTCACTGCTACATCCTGAGAAAATTTGGTCAGGATCGGATCACTATATCGTATAGCTGCCATAGGAACAGTGAATTTTAATGCTATTAATAAACAATCAAAAGAAGATGGCCAAGGGTGGGGAAGGGTGATGGGGAGGGGGTGTTACGATTCATTTGTGTTGCGGCTTTCAAAATCAATTTTCAGTATATGGCACTGTTACTCGCTCTTGCTGCAATAATCCAATTGCAGCGAAAACTTTAAAACAGCGAGCAGCGAAAATGTAAATTTTCTATCTATATATATATAAAACTCTTTGTCCTAATTGACTGACTGACTGAGTCATCACGCTGTAGGACAAACGGTTCAAGATATTGAGATGAAATTTTTAAACAACATAGCTGAGACATAATTATCGTGCAAGAAGACGCGATTTCTTGATATCCCCACTGGATGGGGCTAAAATGGGGGTCAAAAGTCAAAATTGCTTAGTAAGAATATATTTATGTTTTCTGAGATATTTTAACCAAACTCACAGATTATTTATGTCTTACTCACTGCTACATCCTGAGAAAATTTGGTCAAGATCGAACCACTATATCATGTAGCTGCCATAGGAACAACCAGATGCAAATTAAAACTTTGTATGAAGATCTTCGTTATTTTTTGAGATATCTCAACCAAACTCACAGATTATGGATTTTGTACTCATTGTAACATTCTGTACAAATTTGGTCAAGATCCGATCATTATATCGTATAGCTGCCATAGGAACAGTGGCTTTTAATGCTATTAATAAACAACCAAAAGAAGATGGACAATGGGAGGGGTATGGGGAGCGGGAGGGGTTGGGGAGTGGTCGGTGAGGGGGTGGGGGAGGGGGTGTTACGATTCATTTCCCAGAAGGAAATATTCCGCAGAAAAATGTACTAATTTGCCGCAGCCCGACTCAGAGGATTGCACTCCGAGTTCGTGTAAAAGTCTCATTCGCTTTTACATTAGAGTATCGGGGTAATTCGGTAGGAAATCCACACTACCCTACGGCAGGTTCCGCTACGAACTCTAACGTTTTCCTGAGCTCGTCATAGACACATTCTGCAGGAAATTCAGTTTCTATTTCTGCTGTAGGGAAATTCTAGTTGGGAATTCTTGGAAATTCCACTTGGAATTCTGGCTGGCATTTGTCCCTCCCTAGGGTTCTGCCTGCTGCAGAAATAAAAGCGTATACATACATATATTTTTTTCAACTTTATTCTTTAGTTTTATTAAATAAACATTTTCATACATGAACTTAACAATAATATTATTAAATTAATTAATACTGAAAAGAGATGAAACGAAAATGTATATACATTAGTTTTTATTTTGAATATATTTCACTATTATTTGTGTATACTTACATTTCGTGTGTGTCCAGTATTTTATCAACGCATTTGACTTAACTCACATAATGGCCAATTTAGGAATATGTACCTGCATAAAAGAATTACACAATATAATGCGAGAAAAACTAAGACTTACCCAATTATAAATGAGTTGTTCGTCCAACACGCGTTCAAATAGCACTGCTGCGCAAAAGACACTTTGATAGAAATACAGAAAAAATTGGTTGCCAACATAACAAAATGTAGCCAATCTCGTACTCTAGACTCTAAGCTAAGAGTAACAAAACCAATTGTAATCCAATTGCAGCGAAAGCTTTAAAACAGCGAGCAGCGAAAATGTAGATTCTCTATATCAGGGGTGCGCAAAGCTGCCTTATGGATGTGCACGCACTAATACAAATAAAGGAAATCGATCGCACACATGTTACGAACTTTTCTTTTTAGTTCAATGTGTACACTGAAATAATAGGAGCATTGCAATTCATATTTAAAGTTTCCTTCGAAGAAAACACTTGCCAGTTGATCACACATATTAAGGACCTGTGGGAAAAAACTTTTCAGTGTACACTAAACGAAAAGACAACAACAAAATACATTCGGAATAGCGAAGACAAGACAAAGCAACAAAATTGTTTTTGGTTTGCAAGAACCGAAGGTTCGGCGGAAAGCGTGCAGTGAAAAATTGTTTTTGCTCTGCAGGCAACGAAAAATAGGGGAGGGTAAAGAACACAAAATTATTTGTGTAATTTGCAATGTGCGCCAGAACTTTACCAGTGTGCAAGACTCACACAATCCCATATGCTATGTGCAAAGCAAAAACAAATGTGCGTCGTGTGCATAGGCGCTGCGCACCCCTGCTCTTTATTATATAAAGTACTACTTATTACTATTATCTTAAGTCCAACTACAGGGAAAAATTGAATTTACAATTCCCGCTATCTAGAAATGTTTCCTATTTTCACTCCACATTTTTCCCCGATATTTCAGCGAGTGTAGCGAGCCGGGGGTTGGCGAGCGAAGCGAGCAGGGGCAAACCCCCTAGTATTATTATAATTATATTGTATTAAAAGCCAAAATATAGTAATTTAACATGTAAACAAGGCAAAAATTCAACACATGCATCACATGTGACGTCATCAGCCCAGAACATGAGCAAATTTCTGCGCAATCTAATTTTATCGTTCTTGGCGGCAAGCGGAAAAAACGATGAATGCGCGGTTCTGGAAAAACGCTGCAAATTCGCCGTCGAAACGAATTCGCTCCGCTTTGGTGTGCATACGTTCATAAGACGCAATGTAATTATATATTCGCGCCGCTGCAGCTGCGATTATTTATATTTATTATATATATATATATATATATATATATGCATGAAAGATCATACCATTTTTTGAACAATCTTTCCAATACCAGTTTGTGTATGTATGCACATGCATACATGTTTAAAATTAGTAACAAAATTGCTCAAAATAACAGCATATGCTTTTCGTTTGCAACAGCGCCATTAACAGTCTAAATTTTAACATTCGACTGTTAACTTAACATTTTGTTATGCAGCATTATGTACTAGCGTCACTATATCAAATAATTGTCGTCGAATATCTTCCATGTTTATTGTCCGCTTGCGGTTAAATTTTGGTGGTGGTGTTATATGACCTTATATGACCAATGATTCATTCCGAATTTCAAATCTCTAGCTTGATAATTGCGAGAGCTATGGTTTTTTGAGATTTGTTGGAAAACGGGATGACTCATCAACAATTGTAGATTACCGATCTGTCCAGACCCGTTTAAATTCACCAATTAAAAATTAAGGGATGCCTTCTTTTCGCTTAGAATATGATGTAAAGAAGAGAATAGCAAAAAAATCCCGTTACTTTTGACGACTTTTCTTTCTTTCTTAACGGTTTTAAAGAGATGTGTTCAAAATTGGCTGTTCATGGAAATAGTAGTGCGTGAAGCAAGAGTATGAAAAAAATTTACAACAATAGTAAATTTACAACAAAAAGTTATTAACATTTAGAATAATTAATTATTTAATTGTATATTCAAAATTATTGATATGACAGTCTTGTTTTGTTCTAAATGGGTAGAGGAAAGAATTCCTCGGTCGAAGACAGAAATTTATAGGTCAGACCAACAAATCGGGTTAAAGTAATTGAAAATATTAAGGTAATTGAAATCCTGAAATTTTAACTGTAAGAAGAAGACTGATAAACATGGTGGTAATCTTAAAACTGACTTGTGAGAAGAGAGACAAATTGTGCGATTTGCCAAGATTGATCTGTTAGCTTCAGCAAAATAATATAAAGAGGCACTAAGTCTGCCTCAAATTTATGTATCAGTTAGTTGTCGACCTATTCAAATTAATTGCTTTGCCAAAAGTTCCGGAAAGGTTCCATTTTTTACTGAAAAGCACCTGACCAAACAAATTTAAGTTGCGAAAATTCAATAAAACTGACCCACCAATTGGTGGCGCAACATAATGTGGACGGATAGGTAGGTCAGGTGGCGACCTGTAGGAGAGGATCTAGGCAGTATGTTTGATATCCACAAAACACAGAATGTCATCCTAGGTAGACTAAGAAGACGGTCAAACACGGTGGTCTAAATTTTCTGGTATGGACTGTATGATCATATGACGGCGTTGGTCCTGTCTACGGGTTATATGGCATCAAGGTCAACAATTTGTACGTTGAATTATTAAAATATAGCGCAAGCTAACTTTGGCGCGCCAAAGTTTGGATACCCTTGCAGTGCCCTGTGTAAGCCGTCAGATTGTTTACAAAATTAGTTAAAGGTTGATTTTGAACCGATCGATCCTATGGCAGCTATATGAATATAGTAGTCCGATTTACACCAAATTTGGTCAGCCTTTTTAAAACTTAATCAAACACACAAGTGTATGTTTGGTTCAGATATTTTGAGAAACAAAAAGTTTTTCATACTAAATGTTGTTTTCGAACCGATCATTCCTATGGCAGCTATATGATATAGTAATCCGATTTGCACCAAATTTGGTCAGCCTTTTTAGAACTTAATCAAACACACAATGTGTATGTTTGGTTCAGATATTTTGAGAAACAAAAAAGTTTTTCATACTAAATGTTGTTTTCGAACCGATCATTCCTATGGCAGCTATATGATATAGTAATCCGATTTGCACCACATTTGGTCAGCCTGTTTAAAACTTAATCAAACACACAATGTGTATGTTTGGTTCAGATATTTTGAGAAACAAAAAAGTTTTTCATACTAAATGTTTTCGAACCGATCATTCCTATGGCAGCTATATGATATAGTAATCCGATTTGCACCAAATTTGGTCAGCCTGTTTAAAACTTAATCAAACACACAATGTGTATGTTTGGTTCAGATATTTTGAGAAACAAAAAAGTTTTTCATACTAAATGTTGTTTTCGAACCGATCATTCCTATGGCAGCTATATGATATAGTAATCCGATTTGCACCAAATTTGGTCAGCCTTTTTAGAACTTAATCAAACACACAATGTGTATGTTTGGTTCAGATATTTTGAGAAACAAAAAAGTTTTTCATACTAAATGTTGTTTTCGAACCGATCATTCCTATGGCAGCTATATGATATAGTAATCCGATTTGCACCACATTTGGTCAGCCTGTTTAAAACTTAATCAAACACACAATGTGTATGTTTGGTTCAGATATTTTGAGAAACAAAAAAGTTTTTCATACTAAATGTTGTTTTCGAACCGATCATTCCTATGGCAGCTATATGATATAGTAATCCGATTTGCACCAAATTTGGTCAGCCTGTTTAAAACTTAATCAAACACACAATGTGTATATTTAGTTGAGATATTTTGAGAAACAAAAAAGTTTTTCATACTAAATGTTTATTTCCAACCGATTGTTCCTATGGCAGCTATATGATATAGTTATCCGATCCGGCCGGTTCCGACATATGTACTGCGTGCAGCAAAAAGACGGACCTGTACCAAGTTTCATCAAGATAGCTTTAAAACTGAGAGACTAGTTTGCATAGAAACAGACGGACAGACGGACCGACGGACAGACGGACAGACAGACGGACAGACGGACATAGCTATATCGACTCAGCTCGTCGCCCTGATCAAGAATATATATACTTTATGGGGTCAGTGAGGCTTCCTTCAATGCGTTACACATTTCGTGACAAAATTATAATACCCTCTGCAAGGGTATAAAAATACAATGCTATCATATGCCAGTTCGAAAATGCCAATAAAATTTCAGAAGGATAACGACGCCAAACACACGATAAGGCGTGCTAAGGATTGGTTTGCGACCAAAGGGATCGACGTCATTCCATGGCCAGCTCAGTCCCCGACTCATAATTCGATCAAATACGTATGGGGCAATGTTAAGAGAGTTGTAGCAAGTGCAAAACCATCGACTAAATTAAAGATTTGGGAAGTAGCTCAAGGGGCTTGGCACCAAATTCCTCTAAAGCGGTACCAGTACCTGATTGAGTCCATGCCACTCAGGTGCTAATCCGTAACAAATTATAATGGATATAGAACCAATAATTAGACCAGACTTAATATGTAAAAGCTTAAAAATGAAGTTTGACTAATGTTATTTAGCTTTTTTCTGTGTTTTTAGTAGCCACTTCTATTTTCATGAACAGCTACATTTTGTTCTTTTTTCTTTCTTTGTACATACTTAATGGGGTCTGCCACGCCTACTTCTGCCTGTTACATACTTTAACATTTGAACAAACTTAATAAACCCCACAGGGTATAAAAAGAAAACATGATCGTTTTTCACATAATGCTTATTTTTTATACATAGCCTAACATTTTTATACCCTTGCAGAGGATCTTATAATTTTGTCACGAAATGTGTAACGCATTGAAGTATATATAAAGTAATATATATTCTTGATCAGGGCGACGACCTGAGTCGATATAGTTATGTCCGTCTGTCTGTCTGTCCGTCTGTCCGTGTGTCCGTCTGTTTTAAAGCTATCTTGATAAAACTTGGTACAGGTCCGTCTTTTTACTGCACGCAGTACATATGTCGGAACCGGCCGGATCGGATAGCTATATCATATAGCTGCCATAGGAATGATCGGTTCGAAATAAACATTTAGTATGAACAACTTTTTTGTTTATCAAGATTTAGATTTCTGAACCAAATTCACAGATTGTGTGTTTTATACATTTTCATACATCCTTACCAAATTTGGTTTAAATATAGCAACCATAGGTATAGTTTCAAACAGGCTGTCCAAATTTGGTGTCAATCGGACTACTATATCATATAGCTGCCATAGGAACGATCGATTCGAAATCAACGTTTAACAAATTTTGTAAAAAATCTGACCGCTTACATAGAGCACTGCAAGGAGTATCCAAACTTTAGCGCGCAAAGTTAGCTTGCGCTATATTTACTATAAAACTTGAAAACAAAGTTTTATTTTCAATTTTTTTTATAAAATTTGTTAAATAAGTCTTATTTTTCAATTTTAATTATAAATGTTGAAAAATAACTTAACTTAATTTAAATTATAAATAAGAGTAATTTTAGAATTTTTAAATAAAAATTGTGAAATAATTGTTATATTCTTATTATTATTTTTAAACTTATAAGAGTTACGGTCCCTGGAATTAACATCATTAACTTTAATATTTAACTTCTCGTTTTTTAGACCCAGTACTATAACAAGTACAAATGGGTCTATTAAGTTTGTGCAAAAAAATGTTCGTAACAGGCAGAAGGAGGTGTGCCAGACCCCATAAAGTATATATATTCTTGATTAGCATCAACAGCCGAGTCGATATAGCGATATCCTTCTGTCCGTCCGTTCGTCTGTCCGATTTTGTGTCGCCTAGATCTCAGAGACAATAAGAGCTAGTGAGACCAATGATAAGAGCGGAAGTTATTCAACTAACAATATTACGGGCATAAGGAAGAAGAAGAGACGCTAGCGACCTCTGTGTTTATTAACTTATCTTCGTATTGGCGCCATCAATTGAATGGTACGCAACATTCAAGAACAATCTATAGAGAACGCTGTTTACTCAAAAAGTACTGGGTCTCTTACTGTCGAGCTTGCTCCACCGTAGCTTACTGGATTTTTTAATATTATGCAGCCATTCCGTCTTTCTGTCCCTTTTTTGAAGAACTATATCTTAGGGACTATAAGAGCTAGATACACCAAACTTGGTATGTAGACTCATCTATATATTGTCCAGATTACGCTTGTTTTAGAATTTGGCCACGCCTCCATGCGCCCCCAAAAATCAAAAAGCAAATTGAAAAGTCGATTTACAAGAGCACGTTTAATGCTAGCGATATGATTTTTGATACACATGATAAACTCTATAATCCAAGCCTTTCCTGAACATTTCATACTAATCAGACAATAGGCAGACAGTATACGACTGTTCACAATTTCAATTATATGAATACCTATATCTCATAGACAATAAGACTTAAAGACACCAAATTGGGGTTGTAAGCTTATCCATATCTGGCCCAGATCAAGTTTAGTTTAAAATTTTGGCACGCCTCATTCAGCCCCCGTAGTCCAAAATTCAAAATATTGAAGTCTTACTACAAGAGCATCTTTAATGTTTAACAATCTTTAAATGTTTTCTTTTCCGCATAAGTACAGGGTCTTCTACTATTGAGCTTGCTCCACTGAAGCTTAATGAATTTTTTTGATAAAACTTGGTTCAGATCCGCATTTCTTGATGCACGCAGTACATACGCAGGATCCGCATTTGAATGTATAGTTGTGCTGCCCCACCCAGTGTGGTGAGAATTAGAGTCGCATCTGGCGATGTCATGTCTCGCAGTCATTTACTGTGTGAAGACATCTGAAGAACAGCTTTCAACCATCAGAATGATAGCTTACTCTTCATTGGACACGCACTCGTAGATTATCTTGTGTATGACCATTGCCTGATTTGTGGGATCCCTCATCAGGGATGCGACAGGTTTTCTTTTGTTTGGATTGGCTCTGGTTCTTCAGAAAAACGAAGAAAGAAATTAATGGAAAAAAATAAACTACCCTTCTAAAGATATATTAATTTGATTAATACCAATATACCAATATCGCCATATCGCCTTTAAGCTATGTGTAGAACCTTTGCATTACTGGAGTCAAGGAGGACGTAAAGCGCTTCAATTTGGAGTTCCAATGATTTGGACTGAGTCCAAAGCAAAACCATAACAGAAAATCTTACAGAAACATTTTTTTTTAAATTTATTTTAAATTATTTGATAAACTGCATATTGTTGCTTTTGTATCGTTCTTATAAATAATATTTTTTCAATACATACTGGTTTTTTATTAAGTGTTTTCTAGGGAAATAGCGAATAGTCTTTACCTCTAAAACTAGAACCAATCCGACAAATTACATAATTTTCTAATAAACAATACACTAATCTTATACAGAACTAGGGGGTTTGCCCCATGCTCGCTTCGCTCGCCAACCCCCGGCTCGCTACGCTCGCTGAAATCTCGGGGAAAAATGTGAAGTGAAAATAGGAAACATTTCTCACAGCTATAGCCAGACCTTATGTCATTTCTAATTAGATAGCGGGAATTGTAAATTCAATTTTTCCCTGTAGTTGGACTTAAGATAATAGCAATAAGTAGTACTTTATATAATATAGAGAATTTACATATATCAAAAAATCCCGTCTTATTGCACGATAACTATGTCTCAGCTATGTTGTGTAAAAATTTCATCTCAATATCTTGAGCCGTTTGGCCTACAGCGTGATGATTTAGTCAGTCAGTGAGGCCAAAGAGTTTTATATATTATATATAGATAGAGAATTTACATTTTCGCTGCTCGCTGTTTTAAAGCTTTCGCTGCAATTGGATTATTGCAGCAAGAGCGAGTTACAGTGCCATATACTGGAAATTGATATTGACAGCCGCAACACAAATGAATCGTAACACCCCCCTCCCCATCAACCTTCCCCACCCGTCCATCTTCTTTTGATTGTTTATTAATTGCATTAAAAGTCACTGTTCCTATGGCAGCTAAACGATATAGTGATCCGATCTTGACCAAATTTTCTCAGGATGTAGCAGTGAGTAAGAAATACTTAATCTGTGAGTTTGGTTAAGATAGCTCAAAAAATAACGAAGATCTTCATACAAAGTTTTAATTTGCACCTGGTTGTTCCTAAGGCAGCTATATGATATTGTTTTCCGATCTTGACCAAATTTTCTCAGGATGTAGCAGTGAGTACGAAATCTGTAATCTGTGAGTTTGGTTGAGATATCTCAAAAAATAACAAAGATCTTCATACAAAGTTTTAATTTGCATCTGGTTGTTCCTATGGCAGCTGTATGATATAGTGGTCCGATCTTGACCAAATTTTTCAGGATGTAGCAGTGAGTAAGAAATACATAATCTGTGAGTTTGGTTAAGATAGCTCAAAAAACAAAAAAAAGTTTCTTTCTAAGCAATTTTGACCTTTGACCCCTCATTTTAGCCCCTTCCAGTGGGGATATCAAAAAATCCCGTCTTATTGCATGATATTTATGTCTCAGCTATATTGTGTAAAAATTTCATCTCAATATCTTGAACCGTTTGGCCTACAGCGTGATGACTCAGTCAGTCAGTCAGTCAGTCAGTCAGTCAATTAGGACAAAGAGTTTTATATATATAGATTGACTTTAAGCTTCCATGCCGAAAATGACTGTTCCTCAGTGTTTTTATTAAAAATCGAAAGTTAGCTTAGTCTTAATTAATAATATTAACTATACTGATCTATATTTTTAGAATTACAAATGATGCAAGAGAGGATGAAATGGAGGATAATATGGGGCAAGTTAATACGATGGTAGGTAATCTCCGCAATATGGCATTGGACATGGGATCCGAGCTCGAAAATCAGAATCGTCAAGTAGACCGAATTAACCGCAAGGTATGTAAAATTTCAAGAAGCTTTTAGAAATGTATCATCATTTTTATACCCTTTAAGAGTATATTAATTTGTTTAAAAAAGTAAAAGTAAGTATGTAAGAAGAAGAATGAGGCGTGGCAGTCCGTATGTGAGCGAAAGTATTTCAGAGGCGCACAATGGTCAAATCCGTCGATTTAGCTGCATTTATTTCAAATTGCAAAGGATAAATTACTGCCAATTTTTAGACCCAGTACTTTAAAAAAGTACAAATGGGTCTATTAAGTTTGTGCAAAAAAAATCTGCGTAACAGGCAAAAGGAGGCGTGGCAGACCCCATAAAGTATATATATTCTGGATCAGCATCAACAGCCAGGCCCCCTCCGCAACCGGAAATTGAAATACTAAATTTCGAATTCGAATTACAAGAGCCTCTTTAGTGCTATCGCCTTGATTTTTGATACATAAAATATGCCTTATTGTCCAAAACAGTGTAGAAAATTTCAATTTTAATCGGATGATAAACGCGGAAGTTTTGCAACTAACAATGTTACGGGCAAAAGGAAGAAGAAGAGACGCCAGCGACCTTTGTGTTTCTTAACTTATCTTCGTAGTGGCGTCATCTATTGAATGGCACGCAACATTGAAGAGCAATCTATAGTGAACGCTTTGCACTCAAAAAGAACTGGGTCTCCTACTGGTGAGCTTGCTCCACTGTAGCTTACTGCATTTTTTTTCACAGCTGATATCCCATTGATCTAATATATTGAGTAAGGAACATGTTACATATGTATGTTACTTACTCAATGGATCTAATAAATAAAAATCGCTTAGGATTTCTATCGATAGCTGATCATCTGCGAACGAAATCAACGATAGCGAAACTCTCCAAGAACTCGAACAAGACAATGTTATTGAAGTAAAGAAATTACAAAAAAAAATCAACAAGACAAACTCCAAGAAGGCTTAATAATACACACTTTCGCAACATTCAACTTACAAGCAGACATTAAAATCGAGTACCAAAAAGGTAACATACGCCCCTATATACCACAACCACTGCGATACCGCAACTGTGGCCGAATTGGACAACCTACCAAGTTCCACAAAAGCGAAAAAAGGTGCCTAGACTGCGGAATCGTCGAACCTAAAAACTTTCTGGACAGGTTTGGATTATAGTGTATATTATATGCACCAAAAATCAAGGGGTAAGCATTCAAGGGGCTTTTGTAATTCGACTTTGAAATTTTGTATTTAAATTTTGGGTGGCGAAGGGGGCGTGGAAAAAATCTAGCTTACGCAGCAACAAGTAAACTGACTTCACAACAACATCCACCTCGAAGTTCGAGCAACATCGTAACCCACTTGACATCACCGGAAATCTATTACAATACGAAGACTTCAGCACAAGCCCCTCATCGTCAACAAAATCAATTACATCTACCTCATCTCAACCTATTATTATTATTTGTGGGAGAAATATACTGCGACCTATTAGATCTATTGTATCCCGTTCTAAGTTTATAGCTCTCCCGCCAGCCCTATTTCTTGAACAAATTCAAGAATCTTTGTTGGGCTGAGGGCTGCAATATCTTCTGGCTGAATGATATGGCTACCTAGTATCCTACACCTTCTTCTTGATAAGGCGGCGCAAGTCGCTACTATGTGTTTTGAGGACTATTCCTCGATATCGCAGTAGCTGCAATTTCCACTACTTACTATGCCTAGCTTATATAGGTGGCTTCTCAGTCTACAGTGTCCTGTCAAAAGACCGGTTAGTATTCTGAGTCTATTCTTCCCCATAGTTATGAGTTGCTTAAAACGTTTAAGGTTATAGCTGCCTAGGAGACCCTGAGTGTTGACCCAGCACAGTTGTCGCAGATGTCGCTCTTCGTCTCTAAGGGACTCCCATATCGTGTGGTTCCCTATACCACAGAACGGTTCTGGCCCTATCAGATGCTCTTCTGCTCCTCTTCTTGCTAGCCTATCTGCTGCTTCGTTCCCCGCTATATATTTATGTCCTGGGATCCATCTCAGTGTAAGCCTGTTTTCTGATCCCAGTAGATCTAGCTTCGTTCGGACTTCCCGTACTACTTTTGAGGTTATTTTTGAATTGCTGATTGCCTTCAGTGCCGTTTGACTATCAGAAAGGATGGCGATATCTCTATTCCGATAGTTGCGTTTTAAGTTAAAGTCTGCACACCGGCCTATTACACATACTTCGGCCTGGAAGATGCTGGTGTATGTTCCTAGGGATTCATGGTTGGATACCCGAGGATCTACAACTCCGAGGCCTGTGCCTTGGCATGCTAGAGATCTATCCGTATACCACTTAATGGTGTGAAGCTTCATGGGATGAACCTCTTCGAGAGTTGTCCAATCCCTTTTGCTACTCAGGTTCACTTGAAAATTTCGTTCGAATTTCCCCCTTGGTTGCACCAACAGGGGGAGTTCACCTGATAGCATATCAGCATCTCTTTGGCTTAGGATACAGTTGCTTCCAACTCCTTCCATTGCCATTCTTAACAAGGTAGCCTTTCTTTGAAGTTCGATAAACTTATGGTGCCGTGTGAGCTCCATTAGTATTCCAATGGCTACCGTCGGACAGGTGCGCATTGCTCCTGTTATTCAGACGCGGACCATTCTTTGCAGCTTTTGCAGCTTTTGCAGCTGTTTCTGGACAGTGATGAGTTGCACTCTACCACCCCAAGCAATTGCTCCATATGTGAGCATAGGTCTAACAACCATTACGTATAGCCATCTTAATATTTTTGGCGCTGTTTGGAGCTGTGCCCCATGATTTTTCGGATATATTGCGACATGTGCAGAGTGCCCTAGAGCACTTTACTATCGCCCTCTTTACATGTAAGCCGAAGTTTAACTTACTATCGAAGGTTACTCCTAAGTATTTGACCTCCTTGCTTATTGCTACTGTGCTTCCTGAGAGCCATATGTGCCTTAATTTCTGCAACTTATATCTTCTTGTAAAGGGAACGATGACTGTTTTGGGGGGATTGAGGTTAAGGCCAACCTCATTTCACCAGTCACTCGTCATCCTAAGCCCTAGCTGATTTATGTCACATAGGGTTTCTTCGAACAATGTCATCGGCATAGCCCTGGCTTTGAATACCCTTACTGGCAAGACTTGTAAGTAGCTCATCTACTAACAGCCTCCATAATAGTGGAGATAATACCCCCCCTTGCGGACAACCTTTGGTGGTCGTAACCGTAACAGTACTGTCATGAACTGTTGCCGTGGCCTGTCTAGACCTTAACAGAGAGACAATCCATCTGCTAGTGGTTAGGTCTAGGCCTCTTCTAGATAGGGCAGCTTAGACAGCATCATGAGATGTATTGTCAAAGGCCCCTTCTATGTCTAGGAAGGCACACATCCTCCTTGTTGTCAACTGCCATGCGTAGGGTTCAATGCAGTTGGTAGAGAGCAGTGTCCGTAGACCTTCCTGCCCTATATGCATGCTGCGTTGGCTGCAGCGGCTCATGTCTTAGCACTGTGCTTCTTATTCTATAGTCCACTAGCTTTTCTAGCGTTTTTGGCAAAAACGATGTTAAGCTGATGGGTCTGAAGGACTTGGGGTGGGTGATATCTTTCTTCCCAGTCTTGGGGATGAAGACCACCCTAGCTCTGCTCCATGCATTCGGAATGTGTCCTAATGCTAGGCTGCTGATCATAACCTTCCTAAGAATGGGCAGGAGTTTGCTCTGCCCTTGCTGTAGGAAGGCTGGTGATATGCCGTCCAAGCCCGGTGGCCCAAGGGCTGGAAAGTTCCAATTGCCCATATAAGTCTGTCCAGTGTCACTGTTGACTTGGCAATTGCCCAGTCCTCAGGTACTGGCCGGACTTGGTTAACTACAACTCTGTCTACATTCTCACGTAGAGGGATAATTCCTGGGAAGTGCGTTTCGAAAAGTAACTTTAGCTTGGTGCTCTCTTCGAAAGTGCCCTATGTAGCCGGGCACCCTCCTTCGTGTTCTCTATGCTTTTGCAGAAGTCACGATAGTTTTTCCGATTGGCCTTTCTGATCTCCTTGTTGCAAGAAGTCAGGCTATCGCGGTATTGGTCCCACATTCCGTCTGTCTTTGCTCTGTTAAAGAGTCGAAGAGTGGCGATACGCAGCCTTTCCAGGCTATCAGACCACCATGGTGCGTCTTTTGCTTTGCGCTTTTTACCTATTGCGCAGCTTCTTTCATAATCATTATTTATACCAATATTCAACGAGTCTACAACTTCTTCTAGCTTTGAGGGAAGTCTGGGTATACCAGATGTTATCCCAGCTAGATTGCGTTCTAGAGTCGTTGAATACTTTTCCCAGTTTGTTTTCCTGGGATTACGAGTCGGCTTGCTACAGTCTACATTAACCCTAAGATTAAACAGAATAATCCTGTGGTCAGACATGGATTCTTCTGGTGACACATGCCAGTCCGTTAAATGTGGTTTAAGGGACCGGCTGATCAGGGTGATATCTAGGACTTCATCCCTAACCCTGGTTACAAATGTCGGAGTAGTTCCGACATTGCCAATTTCTAGATTATTAGTTAAAATAAATTCAAAAAGACACTCACCCCTTTGGTTTGTATCCGTACTTCCCCATATCTCATGGTGCGCGTTGGCATCGCAACCGATGAGGAGCGGTAGCTTCTCCTTTTGGCAGTGTTCCACCAGTCTCATGATCTCTGGGGGTGGGCAGGGCCCGTCCCCTGCGAGGTAAGCCGATGCAACCACGATTGTGTGGGCAGCTTCCATCGCCTGTATCATAATCGGCACGCAGTCCCTGGTGAGAAATTCTGAAAGGATGGTATAATTAATACATTTCCTTACCATTATGCATTTTCTTGGTAGTGGGTCTCTTTGGTCCCAGATTACCTTAGAGTCGTCTGTGTACAGGCCCTTAATGCCATCGTTAACTCATGGCTCCTGTACAAGGGCTAGCCCAAGATGTTGTTGGGTGCATATTCTAGCTAGGACGGCTGAAGCCGCCTTCGCATGGTGAATATTCACCTGGGCTAACCCAGTGCTGATGGCTTGTGCCATCATATCAGTGGCTCTAGCGGCCAAGGCGACTCGGGCCTGGATGCGCCCGAGTCGCTGCATAGCGTGACGTCCGCTTCCTCCTGGCTGACGTCTAGCAGCTCTTCCGCAAGTTCTTGCGACGACATAGCCGTCTCGTGGTCCATCACTCCCTCCCCCACTGGATCTATCGTGCAGTCGAGCAGTTCCTCATCCTCGGCCAGATCTTCTGACAAAGGGTGGGGACATACTCCACACGGGATAGCTTCAGTGGCGGGTTGGGAGGATGCTGCTGCAGGGGCAGACGACTCGCTCAGCTTTGCTGTCGAGGCGGGATTCTCCACCACACTAGCCTTCTTGATCTTTTTCAGGCCGCTGACGGGTATAGATCCGAAGCGGAAGAAGAGCTGGTGTCCTCTCGCCACTATATCGCCCCGAGACAGTTCGTCTATTCCTATGACGAGGCACGCCCTTCCATGAGCTAAGTCTCGGCGCGACTGTTGCCAGCCAGTCCGCCGAGTCCTCGTCCACACAGTTGATCAAAAGGTGACCGAACCGGAAATGTATTCCCGAGAACGCCACCGCTGTGCTCCATCCCGTAACAGATATCTCATCCATTAATGCCTCCTCTAACGCGGATAAGTCCCCGTGGCTGAGGATTACCTGGGTATAATCCGCAGGTAGCACGGCCACCCTGACCTTCTTCGCTATCATTGCATATGATACGCGAGGCTCGGTGGGTGCTGAGGAGTAGGAGGGTCACAGACTCCACCGCCTGTGATGCCCCTGTGGCTGGTGTTGATGCACAGAGACGTGCCCGTGGGAGGAGTCAGCGTGCTGCTGGACCTCTTCGGAGCAGCTGTAGCCGTTTGAGCTGCTGGTCGCGGCTCCTTCGCCTTTGCTAAGGCCTCCAGGGGGGCAAGCCTTGGCTCAGATACCTCAGGTACCATTTGACCCTAGAGCCGCACAGGTTGCGCCTATTTGTGTCGTCCAGCCCACCCGGTTGCCCCCTGGATGGTAGTAGCGCCTCCTTTTTATTTTGGCGCTGCTGTCCTTGGCGCCTGTCAGCGGTCAGCATGGGGCGCATCGGTCGGGATGGTCCGGCCGTGCTCCCATGTGAACTTGCCACGGCGTTACTCTGACGCGGGTATGACCGCGCCAACTGTCGACCATTAGTATGGCCCTGGTTTGCTCTTGGAGCACTTCTTCTTGCTGCCTGGTTGCGTGGAGGATGGTCTACCACACTTGGCCGCACTCTATCGAGATCTCGATCTTCAAATTGTCTTGGGACACTCGCCGCTGGGAGATCCTGCGGAAATTTAATATTTTTGTTCGTCTTCATTCTTTTTGGTCCCACGAGAAGCGAAACAATGAACGGTCCACCCGAGCAAAGGCTCGCATGCCCGGGTAAGGCTGGATAGAACAGGCGGCGCACTTGCCTGAGCCCACCGTTCGCGACTGAGCCATTTTTAGACCCGGGCCCCCAGCCAAGCTGACTCTCGGCACGGTCCGAATGACACCCTTAGTCCGGCCCGGGGTGAGATGTAGGATGGGATGGAGGTAGGTAAGTGTGAGGGATATTGGGAGGGTGTGAGGCAGTTGTTGAAAGGCGGCAACACAAACACCTTGTCGATATGATGATCGGTATCATATCCGCTGTTTGTCCGGGGCTGTCTATTCACGAGGGATCTCGCTATTCAACAGCTAGCCTTCTTGAGAAGGGCGAGGTATCGGCAATGTCGAGTAGCAGGCAGAATCGTCGCGAGCTCATACACATTCATCTGTGTGTGACCAGGAATCACAGCACAAAGCAAAAAAGGCGAACAAAACAAAGGGCAAAGCAAAATATCAACACTCGAATGTACCGCTTGCTTTGTTTTTTTGCATAAATGCCACACAAACATATTTAAAATCACACAGATGGTTTAAAATTCATCTGTGTGTATAGCTCGCGACGATTCTGCCTGTTACTCGACATTGCCGATACCTGACTCAACTACAGATACCCTTTTTATAATATATTTATAATTTTTCTAGAACATTGTTTTAAGCAGTATGATAAATATTATGAATACTTATTATATCTATATCAATTTGTAACTATTCAAAACATTTTATAATATAAGAATTTAAAGACTAATGCAATCGTTTATATGCAGTATTAATAAATCAAATAATATATAAAATTAAATTAAATATTATTTTATATAATAATAATATTGTTAAAAATTAATTAAATCAAATATTGCACGCATTTACATAATATTATATCATTTCACTTTACTCGCACATAACACCCGAGTAGAGTAGGGTAAACGCAGGCTGAGGGCATTGTTTTGAATCAAATTTGAAATAGGCAAAATTCAGATTTGTAACAACAACAACATGATACGAAATGTGGCAACGGCGCGTTTTTGGTCATCCGCCAGACGCTGCTACTGAGTGCACAGAGTACACACCAAGCAAAGCACAAATCAAAACAAAAACGCAAGGCATGCGTCTGATCTCTGTTAACTAATAGAATTTCATTAACATGGAACTGTTAAATCCCGGCACAGCCGCAAGCCAATTCTGTTAGCCAGTTAATTCCACTCTTCTTGTTATATACTCATTGGTTTTTGGTAAGAAAACATCGATGTATCGATATATCGGGTTGAACCTAACCCATTAAAATCAACCAGCATATAGCGAATATAGACAATGTTGCATTGTTAAATTAAATGAGTGTGCAAAACACGGAACATGTCTTTTCTGCAGGATCTCACATGCTTTGATCATGCTTCTTGCGTTATCAGTAACACTGGCTGTTACCTTATCGAACACTTCCCATTCGTTAAGAAGTTCACGCAATGAGCTTGATACATTGTCAGCCGAAAGATTCATCTCATTGCAGAATGAATCTGCAAGGTGCAGATTCGTTTGTTTATGGAGCGATCAAGAAGTAGTTTTATGGAAATGGCAAAACATTTTCATAAGGCTAAAATTATTTGCTCGGATATGGAGAATTTGTACAACAATCCATTATTATTGAACGGGCCTCCCAAAAAGATAAAATCCGGATATTCTTCTTGCCGTACCGGCCTAAATTTAGAGTGCGATCAGAGTGTGCAAAAAATTCACTCCAACTCCCCTATCACCTCTGCATTCAATTTCTTCCGTTCCTATTGATGTTCCACCAACTGACAATGGAATATCAAATAGAGTAGATTTCTCTCCAGCGCCTAGGGTAGCCAATGCGCCACCTCGTATAGCTATGCCTATCCAGCCTATTATGCCACCAATAGCTAAAAAGCAAGTTTTTGTTTCCAGGCTTGTCAAAGAGCAGACTGCATATGATCTAAAGATCCAAATCCAACAAAAAATACAGGACCCTGACATTCTGGTGGATAAATTCCATTTTAAATACCCTAGAGAAGTTTCTTCCTTCAAAATACCTTGCTCAGAGAAAGGTTTGACAGGATTTGTCAAGAAAGTTTTTGGCCTAAGAATACGTCTGTTGCTAAATACAAGAGGAACTCTAACCGAAAGAAAGATCGGACTCCGATCTCAGGTGACAGCCCCTCGACTTCTGCGGCATCGGCTACTAGAGTTCCAAAAAACTTACTTCCTCTAATTTATTTGCGTAAAAGTTACTCTTACTAACTCTTCCATTTATGTAACATGTTCGTATATTCTACCCCAGTCTTATGTAATGGTTTACGAGAGTCATTTGATCGCCATCAGGATGCTGAGTTAACTATGGATACGGACTTGCTCGTTGTTTTATTAGACTTTAATCTCCTCGGAGTTTGTTGGTTCGTTACCAATGACTCACAATCGCTTTTCCCAGACAGACCCCATGGCTTAATTGATAGTCTCTCTGAATTATCTTTGGAACTCCTATCAATTCTGTTTAGCCTCCTTGGCTCTCTAAAGAATTAACACACCTCAAAAATGTAAGATCCAAGCATTATACAAAATTTAAGAAATCGGAAAATCCCTCTGATTTCATTCGATTCGAAGCCACTCGGGCTAATTTTATTGCGTTAAACTCGAATTGTTATAATGATTAACTGCAGCGCTATAGAGGTACTTCCAAATTGTCTGCTATACCAAAGTTGTTTGAGAAGTTAATAACCTCTCATTTTCAATTCTTATGTAGATCTACTATCTCACCTACCCACCATGGGTTTGTGAAATATAGATTTCCTACCACTAACCTTCTTGAGTTTACTTCTCTTGTGATTAAAGGGCTTAAGAATAAGAAGCAAACTGACGTTATCTATACTGATTTTAGTAAAGCGTTTGACTCTGTAAATCACTTACTAACACTTCATAAGCTTGACCTAATAGGGTTTCCGAACAATCTTCTTCTTTTGATTTCTAACTATTTAAGTAAACGAACCCAAAAAGTTATATTCAAAAATTCAAATTCTAAGCCTGTTTGAGAATTTGCAACTTTTCTATATCTTCGCTGCCATCTACTACAACATTTTGGTTCTTCGAGCCAGAGCCACCAATTATTCCACTCGCCCCAACAAGCTACAAGGAAACGGAAGATAAGTCCGACTTGTACTTTTCAAATAAAGAGCTTATCCGTAGTATTCCAACTGGGAAGGAGAGGAAAGCAAGCATACCCTATCGGTTCCTTCCGCTAGCACATCCAAGGCTTCATCTTCGCAACCTATCGTTCCGAAAATTAAAAAGGGATTATCAATCCAAGACTGGTTCTGATTCGTCCACGCCTAAACCTTCGGTTGAGGCACCACAGAAAGGGAAGACAACTCCGTTATCAAGAGTCTATACCCCAAATTCAAGACCGAGTTCTGTAACCACCCGATCCAAAGGAAGAATGGGCAACGACGTTACCAAGGTGCCTCTATCCGAAAGGGCCTAATTTATAATATGTGTCAGGTGCATTTGGATCAAGTGAGATCTTTGTGGGAGAAAGTCGAAAGGGAATATGAAATCTGTTTGGTTGTATTGACAGATGTCGAGGACATAGGCTCCCTTTAATCCAAGCACTTTAATCCATCACTGCTACAAATTGAGCAAATTGAGCAAGCGGATTCTCGGCAAAGACCGTCCGTCTCAATGTCTTTTTCGACCCCGTATCCCAATGGGTGTCGCTTACCTCCTTGTAACACCGGAAATTTCAATGGTTATTATCTACGATTGCCAATATTTCGGGACCTTTTTTCCGTCATTTATATAAATAACCCTAGGTTATCAGAGGTTGAGAAATTGTTCCATCTCAATGCGTGTCGGAATCACCTTTGACTAATGAGGGCTTCCAGTCAGCTTGGGCCAACCTAGTCGAGCGTTTCGAGAACCAAAAACTGTTAGTTAACAGTCAGCTCAAAGTTCTTTCTAGCCTGCAGCCAATGTCCCATGAGTCGGGCGCAGCAATAAAAAAGCTTCAGGGCACAATCCAAGGTTGTTTAACTGCGCTAAGATTGCACGAAATAAAAATCCGAGCATTGGGATTGCATCCTCGTTTTCATTTACGCCTCCAAGCTACCCAAACTTACACGAGCCTTGTGGGAGCAGTCTATATTGCGGAAGCGTCACATTTCAACATGGCCTTAAATGAATACGTTCCTCCCAGATCGCTTCAGCACCTTGAAGGCACTAGATTTGCCTGAATATAGCACGTCCACGCAAGTTCAACTCAAATCCGTTCTTAAAGAACATCCAACAGCGACAATGCTTAGTTCATTTGAGAATAAAGTCACTTCCAAGCCGCAAGTATGTTAATTATGTTCTAAAGAGAACCACCCTATTCGTGTATGTCCTAGCGGCCAACTACTTAAAGGTTGCACAAGTGCCCATAATTGTTTTACCTGCAAGGGTCGCCATCACACACTCTTGCACCGTAACAACCCTCCACAATCGATGTCTCCAGCATCGTCAACGTCACAAGCCGTAACGGTAACTTCCAAAGAAATCATACAGTCCACTTTGTCCCATCAAGCAAACGTTCAAAAGTTATTCAATTTACAATGTTACCGGCAAAAGGAAGAAGACACGATAGCGAACTCTGTGTTTATTAACTGTTAACTTATCCTCGCAATATTGAAGAACAATCTATAGTGAACGGTTTGCACTCAAAAAAAATGGGTCTCATACTGTCGAGCATGCTCTACTGTAGCTTACTAAATTTTTTCATTTGATAAAGTTGCTTTATCAAAATGTTCAAGCACAAGTGTCTGTGGTGAATCAAGCTATTGCAGCCCAACCCCGTAAACTCTGCCATTTCAATATTGGCTCTCCTTATAAACTACGCATTCAAATTGATGCATCGGCGGTTGTGCTTCCACACTTATCAGGAAATCTTCCCTCGTGTACGATTCCTCAAGGTCTCTTGCTAGATCTGCCAGAGACCCAGTTGGCGGATCCCACTTTCTACAAGAGCTCGCAGATAGACGTGCTGAATTGCGCTGATATTCGCCCATCCATTCTTCTAGGCGGCTCCCAAACTAATATATGTGGCATACTGCTAGCTCAGGAAACAAATTTCGGCTAGATACTAACTGGCCCAGTTTCAAAGACCACGTCCAACGAAATATCGTCATTCTCGACTCGACTGACAGTCACTAAGGAGTCACACTTAGACAAAATTCTCACCAAATTTTGGGTAATGGAGGATCTTCCAATTAAAGTGTCAAAGGATTCCGACTCTTTCTGTGAGGAAAACTTTATCCGAACAACTTAAAGGAAAAAGAATGGCAGATAAGTAGTTACACTACCTTTTCGAGAACCTAAGCATATTGACTTGGGGCACTCGTGGTTCATCGCACTGGCTCAGTTTCTAAAGAACGAGAACCGTTTCAAAAGAAATCTTCCTTTAAAAGAGCAGTACGACTCCGTGATGCAGGAGTACTTCGACTTGAGTCAAATGACTCAAGTTTCGCCAGATAACTCTTCTTGTGATTTTTATTTGCCACATTATGCTGTTTTTAAGCCCGGCAGCACAATTCAGATCTTAAGGTGGCGGTTCTATCGCTACGTTTTCAATGCCGATATAACAAAGATTTATCGGCACCCTTCCAAAGGATCTTATTTCGCAATAAGCACGAAGAGCTCTGTGACTTTGAACTCAACACAGTCACTTTTGGAGATAACTGTGTTCCTTACCTAGCGATTCGTGTTTTTAAGCAACTGGCTCTCGACATGCAACATCAGTTTCCAGTGGTTTTCAACATTATCTCCAGCTAGATGTATGTGGATGATGTCCTAGCAGGGGCACACACAGCGCACCAAGCAGCACTTCCAACCAAACGCTATAGTCCAGACTCACGGCTTCTGCGACGCGTCTCAGAGTGCATTCGGTGCTGTACTCTACTTGCGCATCGAGTTTAACGGACGAATTTCCACTCATCTTCTCGAAGCAAAGACGAGAGTCGCACCAATGAAGACGGTTTCACTACCACGACTGGAGCTGTGTGGGGCCGTCCTTCTGTCTGAACTTTCCACCATACTTATTACACAGCTTCCTGTTCGTAGTTTCCAGTCCTACCAATGGACAGACTCCACCATTGTCCTTGCCTGGATTGAAAAACCTGCATGCAAATGGACAATCTTTGTCGCAAACCGGGTGGCTCAGATCATCTCCACCGAGGTTACATGGTCTCATGTTCGATCCGAACATAACCCAGCTGACTTAGCCAGTCGCGGGGCTACGCCTCCAGAACTATTAAATAGCACCTTGTAGTGGCACGGATCGGAATTGTTGCGTCTCCCATAAAATCAATGGCCAGCCTCCGTGGGGATACCTGAGACCGAAATAGAGCAACGTTCAGTAAAATGTAATGTCTCGCAGTTGCCCTCCTATAATTTCCTCCAACAATTCTCTAGATTCGATAAGGCACAACGAACTTTCGCGTGTATCTCCCGATTCATCCAACGCTGCCAAAATCAGCCATCCATCTTCCAACTGAGCTCACTAGTGAAGAGCTTACGAAAGCTCAAGACATTCTCATTGAGCATACTCAACGCCAGGCGTATCCTAATGAGTGTCGCTATGTGCTTGAAAATAAGCAAATTCCAAGATCAAGTAGTCTCCATAACCTAAATACATTTATCGGTCAACAGGGTATCCTCCGATCCTGCGGACGTATAAGGGGGTCTACATCTCTTGGCTACGACGAGCAGCATCCTATATTTATTCCACCCAATTGCGATTTTTCACGCCTCCTTGTTCGTTTTACGCATCAAATTTAAATTCATGGGGGCAACCAGTTAATGATGCTTCTCATAAAAGATAGATTGTGGAATCCGAAGCTAAAGGTCCTGGTGAAATCTTTAATTAATTCCTGTAAGGTCTGCGTAATCCACCGAAGTAAATTACAGACCCAACTCATGTGTGACTTACTATCGGCGAGAGCAACCTTTTCCCGTCCTTTTACTCATACGGGTGTAGATTTTGCAGGACCATTCGACATAAAAAGTTACGTTGATCGAGGATGCAAAATTACTAAGGGTTATGTCTGCGTTTTAATCCACTTAGAAGCAACCACTGATTTAACC
Organism: Drosophila testacea; assembly: GCA_035043265.1. Lineage (NCBI taxonomy): Eukaryota > Metazoa > Arthropoda > Insecta > Diptera > Drosophilidae > Drosophila > Drosophila testacea. The sequence continues at coordinate 344,534 of JAWNND010000180.1, forward strand.
ACGGAAAGGTTCTTAGCTGCATTTTTACGGTTTGAAGCAAGACGTGGCTGCCCACAACAAATGCATTAGGATAATGGAAAATCGTTTGTGGGTGCCTCCTCCATCCTTTCCAAAGATTTCTTGGAGGCCACTAAGGACCTAATCACATCCAAATATAGCATCAAAATCTCTCGTGGCAATTTATTCCTCCTGCTATGGGAGGCAGGGGTTTTTTTTTGGCCAAGAGCGAAGCGTGCCTTAACTCCAGGCCGATTTCTCCCATGTCAGGGAACCCAACCGACTTATTGGCTCTAAGTCTGGGACACTTTTTAGTAGGCGGATCGCTCCTTTCGGTTGCCGAGCCCGAAATAAAGGAAGATCATGGTTCGATACTCAACCGCTGACAGCGTCTCAAAGCTTTCCAAAAGAAATTTTGTTTTTGACAGAAAACGAATATTTAAAGGATCTCCATAAACAAATAAAATGGCAACTTCCCACAAGGGAATGGTGGTTGTCAAAGTGGACAATCTACCACCTAATCAGTGGCACCTCGGTCGCATAGTTGCAACTTGTCCAGGCACCGACGACCGGCTCGGGTAGATGATGTACTCACCGCTCGGGGTGTCATCCGCAGGCTCATCGCTTAATTGATTCTCCTTCCTATTGAATCCCACGCTTCCTATTGAATCCCCAAGCTAATCGCTGAGAAGCGCCTCCGAGCAGTCCTTATAAAAAAGTACTGCTCTAATTGCCTCGCTCACCAGCACTCTATTGACTCGTGCAGAAGTGGCGATCGATGCCGAATTTGCAGCAAGAGCCACCACACGCTGCTCCATTTGAGCGACAAGAAGTCACCGCGTTCCCACTCTTCGCGCTCTCGGCGCCGCAGTCACCCGAAGGGACAACGGACACGCTCCTCCTCAGCTGCTTCGCGGCCAGTTGGTCCAGTGACGTCTCTATCTTCATTGCTGCAAACTCGAGCCGTGAGCCTGATGCCAACCGCCCTTGTGCGCATTGACAACGGCACAAAGACGTTCGAGGCGCGAGCAATAGTTGACTCCTGCTGTTCCGTAAGTCGCATCAACGCTTCACTGGCAACAACCTTCCGGCTTTCCAACACTCGCGTGGGCGCAGACAGTGCTTGTACGGACATAATCCGGGCCAAGAATAACCCGATCGTGAAGCTGGAAGTTGTTCTCAAGGTTGAACCTCACATGCAGGCCAGAACACCCGATAGGAATTTTCCGGTCGATATCCGGAAGCAATTTACGAGCATCTCGCTGGCGGATGAATTCTTTTACCGTAAGACCACGATTCCACTACTCCTGGGCTCTGATAAATTCCAGAAGATCTTTCAGCCCGAACTGCTTCCCAGTGCTAAAGGTTTGCCAATTGCCCAAAACACTGTTTTTGGGTGGATCTTTTCCGGCTCTTGCAGCTGCTAATCCTCCTTCTTTCATTCCAGCGTCATGACATTTACTTACACACTAACGTGGCAAGGGGGGGAGAATGTTTATGGCAAGTGTCATCTTCCTATACTTAGCATAATTAACATAGCTCTCCTAGCTTATCATAACTCTCTCTGCTTAACATAACTCTCCACACCGCGCTCTTTTGGCTCTCACTTAGCTCTAAGCTAAGTCTCTGTTTATGTTAAGTTCTATTCTACCAATTCTTGTCAACTGCAAATGAAGTGCACTCCACTAGTGGAAAAAATACATACATATACATTCTGAGGAAATTACTACGCCACGTCTCTTAATGGGAATTTGGAACTTTTCTATATCTTAGCTGCCTTCTACTACAACACAGATCATTGCATGCTCCTGAGACTTTAAAATAAACATAATTAACTAACTAATCTAAAATTATAATTAGTCAGGTTGGGTTTTTTCTGGGTTTTCCCCAATCCTTTCAACAAATGTTGGACCAATTATTTAAATATTATTTAGAGTTAAATATTAAATTCTAGAATTTTATCTACAACATCAATATTGGATTGTTAATTTAAATTTAGTTTAGGTCATTGTGTCGACTTTTCATGGTCTGAAAATAAATAAATAAAAAAATACATTAAGCTACAGTGGAGCAAGCTCGATAGTAGGAGACCCAGTACTTTTTGCGTGCAAAGCGTTCACTATAGATTGTTCTTCAATGTTGCGTACCATACAATAGATGGCGCCATTACGAAGTTAATAAACATAGAGGTCGCTAGCGTTTTTATACCCTTGCAGAGGGTATTATAATTTTGTCACGAAATGTGTAACGCATTGAAGGAAGCCTCACAGACCCCATAAAGTATATATATTCTTGATCAGGGCGACGAGCTGAGTCGATATAGCCATGTCCGTCTGTCCGTCTGTCTGTCCGTCTGTCCGTCTGTCCGTCTGTTTCTATGCAAACTAGTCTCTCAGTTTTGAAGCTATCTTGATGAAACTTGGTACAGGTCCGTCTTTTTGCTGCACGCAGCACATATGTCGGAACCGGCCGGATCGGATAACTATATCATATAGCTGCCATAGGAACGATCGGTTGGAAATAAACATTTAGTATGAAAAACTTTTTTGTTTCTCAACATATTCCAACCAAATATACACATTGTGTGTTTAATTAAGTTCTAAACAGGCTGACCAAATTTGGTGTAAATCGGACTACTATATCATATAGCTGTCATAGGAACGATCGGTTCGAAAACAACATTTAGTATGAAAAACTTTTTTGTTTCTCAAGATATCTCAACCAAATATACACATTGTGTGTTTCCATCCGGGGTACAGATACAAGAAATTTGTAAGATTCGCTGGGCGCTTATACTACGGGTGGGAAATGTTTAGTAGATAGAGGGAAAATACTTCTACTTCTAGGAAAAGGCCACAGACGAAGGGCACGCCGTAGTTGGGAGTGCTACAGGGTATCTCCACCGTGCACTAAACCGACTTTACAGCGACACTACTATTTGGGTTAAATTAATCTACTATGCTCACTGAAGCCAAGGGCGATACAAAGTATCACTACTGTGCGCTCACGTGTCTCTACAACTCGGGGTAAGGGAATATTAAACTATAGCAGAGGATTTGCCGGTATTTGAGCCACAGCCAGCGGGATCAGTCCACACTGTCCTCTACTTATTAGTACTACCTCGGTTGGTTGTTATTTAGGGATCAAAGGTTGTTTGTTAATTAAACAACAATTTGTTAGGTTTCAGTATATTTATTAACAATTAGTTTCTAGTCTACGCGTGCCCTACTGCACTGGTGTGAACCCTTTGTTCGACTGTACTTACTCTTATCTCAATTTTTCTATGACTTCTTAGCGCGTCTGTCCCCTTCTCCTTTTCCTAGCTAATTGTCGCGCCCTTCACAGGCTAAGCGTGAGCTAGCCTCAGCCGCACAACTTCACCACACAGCTTTCGCTCTTCACCTCGGAGCTTTTGCTCTCTCTCTCTCTCCATACGAGGTGAAGCTGCGCTTTGTTTGAGCAACTGATCGACAGCGCGCGCCTTCCCGCGAAGGGCCGACGTTATATTTGAATTTAAAATGTGTGGCGGTAATTAAGTTTCCGCCTCACACCCCCCTCCCCCTTTCTTCACGAGGGACATTGTTCCGCCTCCATTCCCCTCACTATAAGATTATCATTAAATTTTATCTCACTCTCATTAAACTTAAAATATATATTTCTATGAATGGCTTCTTGCCTTTTTGGTTTTACATATGGCTTCCGCTTCGTGCGGGTCTTAACAAACTTAATTCTTCAAAATTTTAACATTTATAATTAATTTAAATATTTTTTTTTTCTTTCCGTACGGCTGCATGCCCCTTTCCTTTGGCTTCTCCGCTCAGTGCGAAATTCCGATCATGTCGTTGCCTCTTACAAGCAACGTAGTTTTGATGGCCAAGGCTTCGCCACCTTCGATGCAGTGACGTTCCCACTAGCGCTTATCGTAACGTTGAAGGCGCCGTTCTCAATGAGTACTTGGAAGCTCGTTCGCCGGTGTTTGCCGGAGTAGCGTTCCACCTCTGCTATTAATAAGGCAATTGTGGGCCCGTCGAGAAATGTGCCTTTAGGGAAGATGCGCCACCCACGCGGCACCAATGGGAGCATTTCTTGATTCGGGTTGCTATCGGCATCCTCCACGCGTGCCTGGGGTAGCATCTCTTATCCTTCCTCGTCGCTTATGTAGATTATCTCGTCCATCTGCGAATTTTAACTTAAGCTATTAACTACCCTTTCTACTTACATTAGTAACCATCCAGTGCAGCAAACATTCTACGAGTTATTGTTCTTAATTATAAGTTAGTTAATTAGACTATTTACAATAATCACTTAATAAGCAAAAATGACTTATTGGGCCGACGACCACGGATACTCTTACTGCGGCTTGTCTTTCAATCCGACTCTTCGTCGCTCGTACCATCCTGAAAGGACGGTTTCAGCTGCATTATATTTGCCACCCGCTTTCGGCGCTCGCCCTTTTTCGCAAGCTGCACGATGCGGTGGGATATAAATTTGACCACCCTATACGGGCCATCAAACTTGGGAGCTAGTTTCGCTGCGAAACCCTCAGCAGCATTGGAGAGTTGATGATTCCGTACCAGCACTTGGGAACCCAATGATGGCCTCCATTTACTTCTTCGCAAGTTATAATGTCGGCTATGGTCTTTCGATACACGTTGTAGATTGCTGTGGACGATAGAAAATATGTCTTTCAACCTATTCTTTTTCTCCTTTGGGTCAAGTGCGCTAGTCGCCGACCCAGGAGCTACCTCGTCGTACAGTGCGGCGGGAAGACGTGGTTCCCTACCGTGCATCAAGAATGCTGGGCTAAGTCCGGTTAAATCGGCCACACTAGAGTTAACCGCTAGCGATATTTCGGGCAACAGTTCATCCCATGAGCTGTGCTGGCCCTCAATAAATGGAGCTATCATCGTCTTTACCGTGCGGTTGGTTCTCTCAGTGGAATTTCCTTTAGGACAGTATGGAGCAGTGTAGTTAACCTTTACCCCCAATGACCTCATGAACGCCTGAAAAGTACGACTGGTAAACTGTACCCCATTATCGCAGAAGAATTTTCTAGGAACCCCGAATCGACTCTGTATGCGTTCCCGAAACGCTGTTTGTAGACGGGCCGCTGTGGCCCTCCTCAAGGGCACCAGTTCCACCCACTTCGAGAACGCATCATGGAAAAACAGCAGCATCGTGTTGCCGTGCTTAGAACGAGGAAGGGGCCCAACAAAATCGCCACAAAGCACCGACATGGGTTCCGCCACCTGCCTCGTTAGCATCTGGCCAACGGGTTTACGCTGCCCCCCATTATGTTTCTGACATAATACGCAGATTCTCACGTTATTAGCGGCATCTCTGAACATGCCGGGCCAGTAATATCGATGTGCCTGTCAAGCAACGGTTTTCCTCACGCCTTGATGGCCGGCCGTGGGAGCATCGTGGCATTCCTTTAGCACCCTCTCCCTCTGACCACTGGATACACATAGCTTCCAGGGAACGTAGTCTTCGTCGTCTATCCTACGCCCTACATTCCGGTACAACTGACTATTTTCCTCGACGTAATCCGTAAACTTAACTGGGTTCTCGGCGATTCTAGCTCGCATGCCCACGATCCACTTGCAGGACCTATCAGCTTCTACTGCTGGTTGGCAGATCTTGGGGGGATTCCTGGAGAGCGCATCAGCCACCACGTTGAGCTTACCTTTACGATACTGGACGTCGAACTGGAATTGCTGAAGTTCCAGTGCCCATCTCGCGATCCTCCCTGTGGGACTTTCGATCGAGTTCAACCACTTCAGGGCCATGCGATTATCACATCGAAACGGAACCCCTCTAGGTAACATTGAAGCTTCCGAATGGACCACATGATCGCCAAACATTCCCTCTCCGTATCTGAATAATTTTATTCGGCCTTCAGGAGCTTTCGACTGGCGTAGGCTATGACCCACTCCTGGCCGTCTACTTTCTGCGTTAGAACCGCGCCGAGGCCATAATCGCTGGCGTCAGTTTGCAGGACAAATTTGGCGGAGAAATCCAGGCACGCCAAAACTGGTGCTGACGTCAAGCTCTCCTTCAGCTGGCTAAGGGCTTTCTCTTGTGCTTCCCCCCATTCCCACCTTTTCTTCTTTTTCAGGAGCGCTGTCACTGGCTGCACTATAGTTGCAAAGTTCGGCACGAACTGGCGGTAACAGGAAACCATACCCAGGCACTGACGCAACTTTAGCTTGGCCGGAGCTTTGAGTTTCCGGATCGCCTCGCTTTTCTCGGGATCAGTGCAGATACCCTCTTCGCTAATTACGTGTCCAAGATATACCAGCTTTTTCCTAACGAATCTACACTTTTTCCGGCTAAGCTTTAAATTTCCGCCCTCAGACGGCGGAATACTTCCTTCAGGTTAGCCACGTGCTGCTTTAGGGTAGCGCCTATTACCACTATATCGTATAGGTAGTCGAAAGCATGAGGCTCAATCTCCGCCCCAATCACTGTATCCAAAGCTCGCTGAAATGTGGCGCTGGCCGAGTGAAAACTGAACGGCATTACTCGCCACTGAAACAATCCTCTTCCCGGCACAGTAAATGCGGTACATTCCCGACTATCGCTGGCCATAGGTATTTGCCAATAACCCTGCTTCAGATCTAGAGTCAATATAAAACGGGCATGACGTAACCTCTCGAGGATGTGATTGATCCGGTGGACTGGATAAGCATCCGGAATGGAGTGCGCATTGAGCTGTCGAGAGTCTATGCACATACGCCAATCGCCAATTTTCTTCTTGACTAAGACGATTGGGGCGCTATGCGGACTATGCGATGGGTCAATAGCACCCGCCTGGATTAGCTTATCTACCTGCTCATCAATTACTTTCTGCATTGCCGGATTCTTTGGGTAGTAACGTTGCTTGAGCGGCCTCTCGACTTTTAACCTTATCCTGTGCTCTGCTATATGTGACACCCCGTGTAGATCTTCAAAAAGTGCCAATTTTGATTCCAAGAACTCTTTCAGTTCTGGTTCCAGGTCCTCTGGCCACTCTGCCTCCGCTTCTGGGAGCCCGCTTTTCTCTACCTCATCCACCTCCACCATCCGCTCTGCGGAGTTAATGGTGTTCCTCTCTTCAGAACCCGACCGCAATTCTATTTCTCTTCCTCTTAAGACCACCGGTTGGTCGCAGCGAGGCAATTGACTTCCTTCAACTAACTTTCCTTGGTCCAAGACATTGACTTGGGCGTGATCCTTATCCAACTTTGCCCCAGTGCCTCTTCTGCCCCCTCTTCGGAGTCTACGCCGGGCAGGCATCTCCATTTCTACTGGCGGAACACCTTCTACCGACCCCCGTCTCGAATTGGCACCAGCGTGCCAGCTGACGGCACTACCACTGATTCCAGGACAAGTTCTGCATTCCCACAACGCAAAGTCGTACCCATCGGGCACAGGAAGTCTTGCGCCTCTCTTGGGATTGCCCATCTGCGCACACACTCTTCGCTCAAGAAACTGCGCGTCGCCCCCGTGTCGATCGTAACCGACATATGTCTCCCTTCGACCTCTACGTTAGCGAAGATCCAAACATCTTCAACAATTAGGGGATATTTTACTGACCTAAGGTTGCATTGGCGCTCCCCCGGTCCTGACGTAGGGGACGCCCCTGCCCGTTTCCCGCATCTGTTCGTCCGCTCCCTCTGCTACCACATTGCCTACAAAATAATATTCGGGCATTGGGACATTCCCTCGCAAAGTAACGCTCTTGGGCACATCGATGACAATTCCTACGCGAATCGAATCCTGTCCCACTATCCTGAGACATCATACGGTCTGTTGCCTCTGCACTTCCCGATGCAGGGATACCGCCATTCGCCCCGTCTGCTCGCGGCTCACTTCGTGGAAGCCTGAATGGGTTGTGGGGTCTACCGTCTGACCGATCTAATCTATTGGGACCATCAGAACCCACGCCGGACTTCGGTGACGGACTATTCCTCGAGTATTCAGTCCTTTGTTCGCGGACATTCTCATATTCCGCTGCCCAATGCGTTAGCTGACACAAATTCGTGAAGTCTTTTCTGCGCACGAATAACTTGTACTCGGGATCCGAATTTTCATATATGCGGTGCAGTTCTTTTTCGTACTATATGCATGATGCATTAACGCCCTGATCCCCAACAGATTATCTTTAAACGCCTCTGTTTCCCGTTGCCGCCGGGATCTTATGCGATCTTCCAACTGCTCCAAAAAGTGAGGTGGCAAGAAGAATTCTAAGAACACGCTTCGAAAAATCCTCCAGGGCACGTTACGTAACCCACTGGTCAATAACCAGCTAGCAGCCTTGTCCTCAAAGATTTCGCTCATCGCTTGAGGCATCCTATCTAATTCTAGTTTTCTACGAACAACAGGGGGTCATGGCGTCCATCGTATCTCATACCCAACTTTCTAACTTGTTCAGCCACACTCCGGAAAATCTTGACAGCTTGGGGAGACGGCACAGTCTGGATAGGGGGACCCTCACCTTATTTGGTGGGAACTTCTATCAGAACCGAGTCGCGCTTCGTCGCCTCAAGCTCAGCCTCCACCCTGATCCCTGGCACCTGCCTCGACCCTATGTCACCTCCCCGGAATAGCGGAGACGGCACTGGCTCAAATAGATGCGCGCTCCTTAGATCTGGTTCAGACTTCTGATATCAGACGAAAACGGTGCTGGCTTCACCACACCCACTAAGTGGCTTCAGCAGCTTGGCAAACCGTGCCTCGTGGTCAACGAGTGCCCCCATCCTGCGCAAATTTACACGGCCTTTTGCGTACACATTTCGTGACAAAATTATAATATCCTCTGCAAGGCTATATTAACGCACAAATAACACAGTAAAATTAAACAAGTCCGGTCAAAGTGAAAGTTAGTTTGTTATTGTTCATACTAAGCAATTATCACATTTGACCACCTATTTTTACCCTTTCCAGGGGGAATATCGAAAAAGCCAGTCTTACTGCACGCTAATTAAAGCTTAGCCATGTTGTGTGAAAATTTCAGCTCGATATCTTTACCCATTTGGGGTACAGCGTGATGTCTCGTCAATAAGGACAAAATGTTTAAAATATATACTAGGGCTTGCCCCCTTCTCGTTTCGCTCGCCAACCCCCGGCTCACTACGCTCGCTGAAACCTCGGGGAGAAATGTGGAATGAAAATAGGGAACACTTCTCACAGCTATAGCCGGACCTTATGTCATTTGTAATAAGAAAGCGGGAAATGTAAATTCCCTCCAATTGGACTTAAAATAATAGAACTACATAAAATATGGAGAATTTACATTTTCGCTGCTCGCTGTGTTTAAGTTTTCGCTGCAATTTGATAATAGCAGGAAGAGCGAGTAACAATGCCATATACTGTAAATTGTCGCAACCCCAATGAATAGTACCTGCTTCCCTCCGCTTTTGATTATTTATTGTACCATCTAGAGCAGTGGTGTCCAAGCTCACACAGAGAAACATTTGAACGCTCTGAGCTTGTGTGAGAAGCAGCGAGACACAAAGTCAACGTAACGTTTTACTAATTTAACTGGAAAAATAAAATAAAAATATAGCGCAAGCTAACTTTGGCGCGCCAAAGTTTGGATACCCTTGCAGTGCCCTGTGTAAGCCGTCAGATTGTTTACAAAATAAGTTTAAGGTTGATTTTGAACCGATCGATCCTATGGCAGCTATATGAATATAGTAGTCCGATTTACACCAAATTTGGTCAGCCTTTTTAAAACTTAATCAAACACACAATGTGTATGTTTGGTTCAGATATTTTGAGAAACAAAAAAGTTTTTCATACTAAATGTTGTTTTCGAACCGATCATTCCTATGGCAGCTATATGATATAGTAATCCGATTTGCACCAAATTTGGTCAGCCTGTTTAAAACTTAATCAAACACACAATGTGTATGTTTGGTTCAGATATTTTGAGAAACAAAAAAGTTTTTCATACTAAATGTTGTTTTCGAACCGATCATTCCTATGGCAGCTATATGATATAGTAATCCGATTTGCACCAAATTTGGTCAGCCTTTTTAAAACTTAATCAAACACACAATGTGTATGTTTGGTTCAGATATTTTGAGAAACAAAAAAGTTTTTCATACTAAATGTTGTTTTCGAACCGATCATTCCTATGGCAGCTATATGATATAGTAATCCGATTTGCACCAAATTTGGTCAGCCTGTTTAAAACTTAATCAAACACACAATGTGTATATTTAGTTGAGATATTTTGAGAAACAAAAAAGTTTTTCATACTAAATGTTTATTTCCAACCGATTGTTCCTATGGCAGCTATATGATATAGTTATCCGATCCGGCCGGTTCCGACATATGTACTGCGTGCAGCAAAAAGACGGACCTGTACCAAGTTTCATCAAGATAGCTTTAAAACTGAGAGACTAGTTTGCATAGAAACAGACGGACAGACGGACCGACGGACAGACGGACAGACAGACGGACAGACGGACAGACGGACATAGCTATATCGACTCAGCTCGTCGCCCTGATCAAGAATATATATACTTTATGGGGTCTGTGAGGCTTCCTTCAATGCGTTACACATTTCGTGACAAAATTATAATACCCTCTGCAAGGGTATAAAAACAAATTAAATCGAAACGCAATATATTTTCTCGAAATCAAATATTTTATTTTAATTTTTTTTTAATTGAAAATATTTTTTAGTACTTAATATTTATAATAGCTTGCCGACCCCCGGCTCACTACGCTCGCTGATATCTCACAGCTATAGTCGGATGTTATTTTTTATATGAAAGCAGGAAACGTAAATAGCCGCTTTGCGCTGCTCTTAATCTTTCGCTGCAATTGGACCTAAAATAATAGTACTTTATATGATAAAGATAATTTACATTTTCGCTGTTTGAAAATTTTCGCTGCAATTGGACTATAGTAGAAAGAGCGAGTTAGAAAGCCAAGTGCTAATGTTTTTTGAAAGTTGCAACAACAATGAATCGCACCCACTCCCCTCTCTTTTAGATTGTTTTTTATAGCATCTAGAGCTACTGTTCCTGTGCCAGCTTTATGATACAGTCATCTGATCTTGACCAAGTTTTCTCAGTTTGTAACAGTTAGTAAAAGTTACATACCGGGGTGCCACAGAAATGACTTCCTCTTGAATTTCACTTAAATTTCAATCCGCTGGCGTCCGATGCTGCCAATCGGTTTAGATTTTTGGAGTAACGGATAGTGATGTTACATTTTTAGACCCATTACTTTAAAAAAGTACAAATGGGTCTATTAAGTTTGTGCAAAAAAATGTGCGTAACAGGCAGAAGGAGGCGTGGCAGACCCCATACGCCTCAGCGTCAACAGCCGAGTCGATATAGCCATGTCCGTCTGTCCATCTGTCCGATTTTTGAGTTCCTAGATCTAAGAGACTATAAAAGCTAGAGACTCCAAATTTGGCATGTAGGTTCATCTATATCTTGCAAGTTTGTTCTAGATTTTTGAAACGCCCCCCTCCGCCCCCTCCGCCCCTAGAAATTGAAAAACAAAATTCTAGAGACAAATTACAAAAGAACCTTTAAGACTAGCGCCTTGTTTTTTATATATTATACACACTATAGTCCAAACCTGCCCTGAAAATTTCATTCCAATCGGTTGATAATCGCGGAATTTATTCAACTATCAATGTTACAGGCAAAAGGAAGAAGAAGAGACGCTAGCGACCTCTATGTATATCAAGTGGCGCCATCTATTGAATGGTACGCAACATTGAAGAACAATCTTTAGTGAACGCTTTGCACTCAAAAAGTACTGGGTCTCCTACTGTCGAGCTTGCTCAACAAGTTTTACTGAAAACAAGTTTTACTGCAAAATACTTTTGGTATTGAAAATAAGGGCAAGATTGAATGACTTTATTGGAGCGAAATTATGCCTCAGTGAACGTCGAAGTGGCTAAGGTAAGCCGAGCGGTACTATTTAATAATTCGCGAATGTGTAATGCTGGTACACTGCACTGCCACAAAAAAGAATAAAATACAAATTACTATTTAAATCATTTTTAATTTTTGCGAACACGTCCTGGAGATCCACCAGCAACTGTTCCACGAGTGTCGGGTATTCCTTTGGATAGGAAGATGGTCGACCATAAATGAGTCCCGTAAGCAAGCGCAGCTACCGCCCAAGCAACAGTAGAGAGGGTGAATATCCCGTTGCCTCGTTGGCCTCTGCATTGAAGATATAGTAAAGTATACTTAAATCCGTACAGAGCACTCAAAGGGCTTATGCAGGAATAGTTATTGGTACAAACATTAAGGGAGAGTAGTACAAAATTATGGATATGTCTGGCAGGAACTGAGAAATTAATTTGACTCAATAAATAAGAAGAATCAATTTTGCCAGCTACTTATTTAACAATAAACATGACGCCAAGCAAAAAACGACGGATATTTGAAATGGGTACATTGATTAAAAGCAGTCTATTAGTATACGGAGGTAAATTAATGCCTGAAACCCAGTTAAAGCCTCGTAAAGCACATAGTAAAAATGTTTTTGAACAGATTCAATACGATCCTGATGGTTACAGTATTGTGGAGACCAAACACACGAACCATATTCCAGAATCGGACGAACAAGAGATACATAAAGTAATTTAAGGGTCATATAAGGGTCATCAAATTCCATTGCCCATAGTTTGATGATCCCATGAACTTGAGTGCCTTATCTTAATTAGCCTCATAACCTTGCATAACAGCATACATTAAAATGTTAGAACGTAGAATAAAACAAGGAAGATCGTTAATCTGAGGATTACCAGACGTTACCAAGACGGGCCTCGAAAAAGCCGACTTGAAGACAATGTTTTGTGTTCTGTAAGTAAGGTGGTCGGATATCAATATAAGAAGATTATATGGAAAAATCCGACTTGAAGACAATGTTTTGTGTTCTGTTAGTAAGGTAATCGGATATCAATATAAGTCTGCATTTTAGTTTTAAAACCCTTGATCACTAAAGAAGAAAATTCGAGCAGGTTTGTGGCTGTAGATCTATGTTTCACAAAACTATGTTGATAAGGTGAAATTATAGAACTACAAAATTGAGTAAGTTATGAAGTAATAATTTTCTCAAAAAGTTTAAGTGAAAATAAGCCAATAGTTGTATTTTTATAAGAAACTGAATGAGGTTATAAAGATGATTAGCGTTTAGAATTTACATTATTATAGAACCTTTTAGGATCCTGAGCAAACTGAAGCCGGCAACGACTCAAATAATCATTGTAAAGTTGCAAGTTAAGTGAGTTAAAATTTCATATAGCAATAGAACAACGTAAAAAATCGACACCGTTCCCTGTACGTTCATTCTTTTTAAATATCGTGATTTTAAATTTTTTAGACTTCATAGCTCTCGGGTAAACGAGGAACGCATTGATCAAAAAAGCAGTTCAAAGTGTCATTAAAAAGACACAGAGCAAATTCTAATTGCTCGCAAAAAACTGGGACCAGTCATGATTAACAATGAGATTATGTAATATGTTAAAATCGGCTTTTCTAAAACACCGCGGTTTTGACGCTGCTTTAGGAAGAACAGCTTGTTCTAGACCTGGTAGATCAAGAAGCATTTCTAACGTAGGGTGAAATGAATCTTCGGGAAGCACAAGCGGATCTGTTCTACTAACATCAATCAACTATAGGAACAGATACAAATATTAGGTCCAAAAGACGGTTGTTGCAATTACGAATATTGTTTACTTGATAAGGTGAGAGATCTAGGATGATATTAACAAACTCATGAGAACTAGTACCACTTTAGTAAATATAAGTTATTTTTAATAGTAACAGTACGTTATAAAAACAATAAAGTAATAAAAACAGTGTTAAAAAAATAATAATAAGGACTAGTAGGAACAACAAAAAATATATACACAATAGACCAAGATATATCAGGTAAGTTAAAGTATCCCAATATACACAAATAAACTCTATCCGAAAGTAGAGAGGATATCAATCGTATATTAGAAAAGTGTTCAAGACAAACAGAAAGATCCGATTGCGGCAAGATATAGGAGCAGGTTATATAAACAGAAGTATGAGAAACAGTTTACTTAATAGCAACAAACTCAATATTAGACAAGAAGCTTACTAATTCCGACGGAACGCCAGAATCAACTGCGATAAATACGCCGCCACCGACTCGTGACAAACGGTCACATCTATAAGTGGTGTATATGTTAGTGAATAATGACAATTTAGATATTTCAGGCTTTAGCCAAATTTCAGTGAAGACAATAATTTTATAATCAAAAGATTTATAATCAAAAGAATGAACAAGAGACAATAATTTTATAATCAAAAGAGATACTATTTACGTACAGATTAGTTAATTTAAGACCTCTAACATTTTGATACGCTAACAGGAAAGGAAATTTGCTTTTTTGAAAGATTATATGGTTCAACTGTAGATAAATTTATTGGTAGAGACACAGTACGCCTTCTTCTTTTATGAGGAGTAAACTCTAATATGTAAATCATTTGGCCAAATGTATTACAACAAATAGTTGTGAATAATTCCGGTTGCACATTTAATTTATAAGACGAAATGTCTGTAGCATAAGAAAATGTTAATTTTTCTACAGTTATAAAAGCATAGGGATCTTCGACTGAACATACGCTTTGACGTCATCAATCGAAAAGATAAATATGCAAACGAGAGATAAATATCTATTTCCTTAAGGGAACAGCTACAAGGGGCTTAGATATAGGTCGAGGCAAAGAAGGTGCAGGCAATGTGTTAGATGAGGTAGGTAAGTAAATGAATAAATGAAATAATGATGAATATGGATACGCAGAAGTTCTAAACAGAAATTCGTTAGGATCTTTAATAAGTGTATACAGACGGTATTACTTGGGGACAGAGGAGAGACGATAATGACGTCATTCTCCACCTCGCAGAACCGATTCGGTTCTAGTTTTTTGGGCTACAAAACCAAACCCTTCAAATCTTCTAGCAGTGAACCTGAACCCGAACCGGAGCACTTTCATAAAAAAAAAGTCGGTTTGGAATTTCAAAATTCGGCAAAGCTGGGCTCCTCAATATGCACTGGAAAGGATGATGAGGGCTTATAGTAGCTAACAGGTGGTGCTGGCGGATAACTTGGTGGTCCATATTTGATCTTGGGACTCTTAACACGGCGTCGTTTGCTCCTCTTGCCGTGTGGAGGATGACGACGATATCTCGGCATTGGGAAGATCAGTGTGATTGCTGGCAAGTGGAGGCTGAAGCTGAAGCTGGGCAGGCACAGCAGCAGTGTTTGTGTCTGTGACATTGAGCTTTGAGCTCTCAACCTTGGTTTGAGGCAGCGTCAACGGCAGCAGCTGAAAGAAAGGTCAGTTAGTGGTACTTTATGACACAATTCACAACTTTCTTCTGCAACTATTAGCAACAATTTTGGTCAAAATTGTGGTAACATTTGTTAGCAAATCTTTTGGTAGTTGACGACCTTTGACTCGTCGCCGAATCTTCATCATCAGCTCGTGTTGTTGGCGTCTTCCGCGTACACGTAGACGAGGCTCATTCCCTACTCCGCAAGACCACATTGCACCACCTCTCAATATAATTGGCTATCATGGCATGCAGGCTTGCAACAAAGCTTGCTACGCTGCCACACGCAATAGCAGAGAGTTTCAGCAGGCAGAGAGAGAGAGAGAGAAGGCGGATAGGGAGAGAAGGAGGGAGAAGCCTGAGCATTGAACCGGTCGGCAACAATTTCGATATTAATTTCGTTTTTTTTTTGAACTTTGGTGAGCTTTTCCAATGACATACATTTCCTAGAAAAAGATGTTTTCAAAGAATTCGTTAAATTTTAAAGAAATCTTCAAGAAAGGCGTTCTCGTTGTGTTCCAATTTCGTTTGACCAATTCTGTGCATAAGTATTTTTAAATTTACATTTTAAAATTTAAGAATTTGATATAAAATGAGGTTATAAAATATACAACAAGTAAAAGCAACAAGTGTAACCAACAATAGAAGTAAGAAAAATGTATAACATTGAACCAAGGCTCGAAACCGAACCTTAGGTTCAGGGGCTCCTTAAACAGGTCCGCTAACCGAACCTTAATCTTACTTTATGGTTCGAACCACCGAACCGAACCACCCCACAATTTTGGAGGTTTAAAGCCTTGACTGTGTGTTTTGTTGAGTAAGCTCAAAAAATATTCAATTTTTTCATACGAATCATTTTGACCCCTCATTTGAACCCCTTCCAATAAAGTAATCGAAAAACCCAGACTTATTGCACGATAATTATATCAGCTATGTTGTGTGAAAATTTCAGATCGATAGCTTTACCCGTTTGGCCTACAGCGTGATGTGTCAGTGAATTAGTGAATAAGTCAGTCAGTCGGTGAATCGTGAATCAGGGCAAAGAGATTTATATATAAAGAAATAGAATTTAAATTTTCGCTGCTCACTGTTTTAAAGTGTTCGCTGCAAGTTGACTTTGGTATATATATCATTCAGTCGGGAGAGCCCGACAGTAGAATACCCTGTGGTAGTAAAGAACGCCACTCAAATTTTCGTCTAATAATATTAGTGTTTTGTATTTGTGCTTTCTGCGGAACAATTTATGAAAGGCTTAGCTACAATAAGCACATTTTTTTAAACTAACTAAATAAAAACTTAAAAAACTATTTTTCAATGCATAAAAAAATTAAAAAAGAAATGTAAGCGCGCTATTACTGGGATTCGAATCTCGATCTCCTGTCTGCCTACTCGGCACATCTACCATACCTACACATTCCCACTTCTTGTATAATATAAATATGATTGTGTGAACATCTAAAGTTTAGATTCTAAACTAGAGAAGAGGGAGAGAGAGATCGATAGCTCTGTCTAACTCAGCGCGCACTTTCATGCATATGTATGTGTGTATGTATGCATGCACTAAACGAATAAGCAAAACGAGCTACATCAAACACATAGAATTGAAGGATTGAATAATTGCGTCTATCTTCCGTGTTAATTATCCGATCTTGATGACATGTTCAGGGTAGGTCCGGACTCTATTAATCATTATACATGCCAAGTTCTGTAGCTGCAACATTGCTTTAGTTATATTTTTGGGCGAAGAGGGCATGACCACCAAAATTGGAAATAAACTTTATCTGCGTGCAAATATAAGTCTTCAATAAAAATTTGGTGTTCCTAGGTCTTACCATCTCTGAGATCTTGTTGTTCACACGGACAGACAGACGGACAAGGCTATATCGACTCGGCTTCTGATGCTGATCAAGAATATATATACTTTATGTGGTTTACCACGCCTCCTTCTGCCTGTAACATACTTTAACATTTTGAACAAACTTAATATACCACACAGGGTATAATAATGGAGTAAGCTACGATGGAGATTGTTCTTTAATGTTGCGTACCAGAAATTTTAACAGATAGCGCCACTAGTAAGATATAATCTGATAGCCAAAGAGGTCGCCTGCGTCTCTTCTTTTTTCTTTTGCCCGAAACATTGTTAGTTCCGCGTTTATCATCCGATTTGAACGACAGGTTCTGACCATATTGTGTATTATATGTACCAAAAATGTAGCGCAAGCTAACTTTGGCGAGCCAAACTTTGGATACCCTTGTAGAGCTTTGCCAAAGCCGTCCGATTTTTTACAAAATTTGATGTTGATTTCGAGCGGATCGTTCATATGGCAGATATATGATATAGTAATCCAGTTTGCAACAAATTTGGACCGGCTGTTTTAAACTATAACAAGCACACAATCTTAAGTTAAAGATTTTTAAGAAACAATTAAATTTTTTCACACTAAATGTTGATTTCGAACCGATTGTTCCTATGGCAGCTATATGATATAGTTGTCCGACTTGAACCAAATTTGGTAGGGATGTATGAAACTGTATCAAACACACAGTCTGTGAATTTGGTTAAGATATCTTGAGAAGCAAAAAAGTTTTTTATAATAAAAATTGCTTTCGAACCGATCGTTCCTATGGCAGCGGTTCGGACATATGTACTGCGTGCAACAAAACGACGGACCTGTACCAAGTTTCATCAAGATAGCTTTAAAACTGAGAGACTAGTTTGCATAGAAGCAGACAGACAGACGGACAGACCGAAGGACGGACACAAGGACATGGCTATATAGACTCAGCTCGTCGCCCTGATCAAGAATATATATACTTTATGGGATCTGTAAGTCCTCCTTCAATGCTTTACACATTTTGTGACAAAACTATAATACCCTCTGCAAGGGTATGAAAATCAAGTCGCTGGCAATAAAGGTTCTCTTGTAATTCGACATTGAAATTTTATTTTCCACTTTGCGTGCGCAGAGGGGGCGCTTGGCAAAAATCTAAAACAAACTTGATCAATGCAAATCATAGATGAATTTACATGACAAATTTGGTGTCTCTAGCTCTTATAGTCTCTGAGATCTAGGGGACACAAAATAGGACAGACAGACAGACGGACATCGCTATATCGACTCGTCTGTTGATGCTGATCAAGAATATATATACTTTATGGGGTCTGCTACGCTTTCTTCTGCCTGTTACCCACATTTTTTTGCACAAACTTAATAGACCCATTTGTATTTTCCAAAGTACAGGGCCTAAAAATTTAACCCTTGCCCAGCCTCCTTTTGCCTGTTACGCCCATTTTTTTTTTTTTTTTGGACAAACGTATAAGATTTTTTTGTACATTTTAAAGTACAGGGTCTA
This sequence comes from Drosophila testacea, assembly GCA_035043265.1. NCBI lineage: Eukaryota > Metazoa > Arthropoda > Insecta > Diptera > Drosophilidae > Drosophila > Drosophila testacea. Next base: position 363,221 of record JAWNND010000180.1, read on the forward strand.
AAAATAAAAATATTTAGTATAAGTTAATTAACTTTGTTTGCATGCATTAGGAGCAGCTTCCTTTAATTCCAAAGTTATATGTTATATTTAATTGTTAGTCAGCTATATAATTTGCACTTCTCATAGAAACATACCATTCTGTACCAACTTTCATTCATTTTAACATGATGTATTCAATATTGTAGTAATCATATATATATTAATAATTATGTTTCTATCAATTTTTTACTTCTAGGGCGAGTCAAATGAAGCAAGGATAGCAGTAGCAAATCAAAGGGCTCACCAGCTTTTAAAATAAATTGATCTCAAGATAGTGAAATGTACATACATACACACAATTTTGTAAATGGTATTTTGTTTTTATTAAATTTTTCAAAAATTCGTGTAACTGTTAGTGCTCCAGCAGTAGTAAGTAACATTATAATATGTAATTTTTTAAGTGCGTCAATATGAAATATGCACTCTGAAACGCTCAAATACGTATGCACTCAATCCATAATTTTATAAATATAAGAAAGTAAGTACATATATCTAAGTATGTATACATATATCTGCATATGCATGTTTACATAGAATATATATTAATATTACATTGTTTACAGGGTAAATATATTTGCATATCTATGTATATACATATGCAGATATACATATGTATACATATAAACATAAATATACATGAGTCACTTGTTGTACATATATGTGCGTATACATACCTATACATTTTTGTTTGTTTGTATACAATAAAATATGCATATTGTTATACAAATATATAGTATACATATTGAATATGTGTATATGATGACGTTGATACAATATATCATATATGTATAAATATATATACATGTATATGTATATGTATATATATATAGTATATGTATATGTATATGTATATGTATATGTATATGTATATGTATATGTATATGTATATGTATATGTATATGTATATGTATATGTATATGTATATGTATATGTATATGTATATGTATATGTATATGTATATGTATATGTATATGTATATGTATATGTATATATATGTATATGTATATGTATATGTATATGTATATGTATATGTATATGTATATGTATATGTATATGTATATGTATATGTATATGTATATGTATATGTATATGTATATGTATATGTATATGTATATGTATATGTATATGTATATGTATATGTATATGTATATGTATATGTATATGTATATGTATATGTATATGTATATGTATATGTATATGTATATGTATATGTATATGTATATGTATATGTATATGTATATGTATATGTATATGTATATGTATATGTATATGTATATGTATATGTATATGTATATGTATATGTATATGTATATGTATATGTATATGTATATGTATATGTATATGTATATGTATATGTATATGTATATGTATATGTATATGTATATGTATATGTATATGTATATGTATATGTATATGTATATGTATATGTATATGTATATGTATATGTATATGTATATGTATATGTATATGTATATGTATATGTATATGTATATGTATATGTATATGTATATGTATATGTATATGTATATGTATATGTATATGTATATGTATATGTATATGTATATGTATATGTATATGTATATGTATATGTATATGTATATGTATATGTATATGTATATGTATATGTATATGTATATGTATATGTATATGTATATGTATATGTATATATATGTACTATTTTGTACAAATATGATCCGGACTGTAGATTTAAATCTATTAGTTTTTATTAATTCTTCAGAATCGATTTCGAAACTTTTAAAATAAGTACTTCCTTCCAAATGCAGCTCACTTATGCCAGCTTTTTTGTCAAACCTCGAAATATGTAGTATCCTAACGAGTACTTTTCCAAAATTACCTTTAACACACTGTTATAGCAAAAAAAAACCCAAGGAAATGATCGTGATTTTCTGGTAGGGCTTATCGAATATAGAATAACAGCATACTTGTAATTTGGGGGCACCCCCAAAATCTGCAATTACCGCTTAAAAACCGAGTTTTGATATGGATGGGTACTTAACAGCTTGTAACTGAGTGAATTTTACTTGAGACATCAATGCGTAATTGCCTCCCAAACCCATTTGCTTTTCACTTTTTTCAACATTTTTCAACTTTGACAATGGTTACATGCTCTATTTTCTATAAACAGCATACTACTTATGTAATGTTTTAGAAAGACTGTTAAGTTCTGAGTATAACCCAGGTTTAATTTTGAAAAATCGGATAGTTTTTGACCAAGACATCACACTTTTTATGACAATATATACACCAATCGAAAGGTCTATTCTTCTTCTATTTAAATCCGTTAAGAAATTGATGTAATTTGACTAAGTTACAAGCTGTTAAGATCCCATACAAACTCGGTTTTTTAGTGGTAAATGCAGATTTTGGAGGTGTCCTCTAAATTCCAAGTATGTAGGTTTGCCAATTTACCATCCTGGAGCACCAAGCTTTTAATTTGCTCGACGTGATGCTCATCAGTTTAAATTCTTAGTCTTTTTGCAGGGCTAGCAACTTTAAAATAAAATGATTTCTCCCCATCGACTCACCTTTTCATGGTAAATTCAACAGTCCAGTTCAAATTTGTACACAGTATTATGTACAACAATTCGTACAACAAGTAAACAAATTAATGCGCTCATCACTAATATGTATGTATTTCATAAATGCATACTTGCACTTGTATATACATATAAAGTATGTACAATAATCATAATATCTAATATATATGTATATAGTATATGCATATATGCTACGTATTAAAAGTAAAATACAAATAAAGGTAACGCAAGCTATCTTTGGCGCGCCAAAGATTGTGCATCCTTGCAGAGACCTGCATTCATATTTCGATAAAAGACAGGTTTACGATATATAAGTCCGATTTTATCCTTTGTTTAAGATATCTAAAGAAACAAAAAAAATGTTCAGACTAAAACTTATTTCCCAACATTGAAAAATTCTGTACGCTGTCTGTTAACTCCAAATAAAAAAATGCAGTAAGCTACAGTGGTGCAAGCTCGACAGTAGGAGACCCTGTACTCTTTGATTGCATACCGTTCACTATAGATTGTTCTCTAAAGTTGCGTACCAGAAATTTCAATAGATAGCACCACTACGAAGATATTAGCTGATAGACACAAAAGCCGCTAGCGTCTCTTCTTCCTTTTGAACGTAACATTGTTAGTTGAATAACCTCTGCGTTTTTCAGGACATATTTGGACAATAGTGTATATTATATGTAAAAAAAATCAAGGCGCTAGCATTAAATGCTTTTCAGTAATCGATTGAAATTTTTTTTTCAATATCCGTGGGGGGAGGGGCGTGGCAAAAATCTAAAACAAACTTGATCAATGCAAGATATAGATGATCCTGCATGCCAAATTTGGTGTCTCTAGTTCTTATAACATATTCTCTGAGATCTAGCAACTCAAAAAAAAAGACAGACACACAGACGGAAAGACGGACATGACTATACCGACTCGGCTGTTGATGCTGATCCAGGATATTTATACTTAATTGGGTCTGCCACGGTTCCTGGTTGTTACGCACATTTTTTTTTTTTTGCTAATACCTGATAGACCGTTTTGACCTTTTAAAGAGGCAGGGTCTAAGTATAGCGCAAGCTAACTTTGGCGCGCCAAAGCTAAATAGTATAGTACTCCGAATCGCACCAAATTTGTTCAGACTATATAAACGTGTGCCAAACACAAAATATATGAGTTTGATTGACATAGCTTTAGAAACAAAAGAATTTCTCACACTAAAGGTTAATTTCTAACCGATAGTTCCTATGGTACTTGTAAGATAAAGAGATCCGATCCGGTCGGTTTCGGTTGCTGCGCTGTGTGCAGCAAAAAGGCGGACAGACAGACGGATATGGCTATATCGACCTGGTCGTCTAGATGAGGAATAAATATACTTGATGGGGTCTGTCTCGCCACCTTCAATATGTTACACATTTCGTTGCAAAATTAAAATAGTCTCTGCAAGGGTACAATTGGTAATAAAAATAAAAGTGTCAGTACTTTTACTTTGATTACAGGAAGTTGTAATCAGAAGCTCCAAATTAAAATCCAATTAACTACTGCTATCTCTTATCGAATTGAAAAGTGAATAATTTCACCACTCATACTTTATATATAATGTACAAGCCAAAATAAGTAATAGTCTGTAAATCTAAGTCCTTATTAATTCCACATAAAGTATTTAAATTGAATGACACCATTTTAACATAAAAAGTAATATTAAAAGAAATTAAGAAGCTACTCAAATTAATACTTTAAAAAAGCAACACCCGCAAAAAAAACAATTTAATTTAAAGTAATAAAATCTTAATGCATACAAATTCTACTAAGAACATTAAAAGGCTGTAAAAGAATCTAAAAGAAAAATTTATTTAGTATGCATGATCAATATTTATATAATGTATTTATGTAATTAAGATTTTCCCATTTACACATATACACATGCGCTATTTGAAATGCAATACATATACTTAAATTCGTTTTATGTAAAATAAATCAGACTTCAATTGAATCCATTTTATTTTCGTACTAATCCTATAAGTGGATGTTGGTAACATTTTTGCTCACTCTAAAATGTTACTGAAACTCTCTTATGTATATGTATGTATATTAAAATATTTGTATGTAATCAAATTTATTTGCTATACTAAAATAAATTATCGTTCTAACAAAGCCAGAGTTTTCTTTTACTGTAAGGAAGTTTTTCCAGCCGATGTCGGCGTCTCAGTCCGGCCAGGTCCAATTACAGAAAATTTGTAATACGGGGACGGCTGGAATGAGTTATAGAGCTTCAGAGGGAATACAAGCGCTCCTCGCAAAATTAGCTAAAACCCCGATCTGGTGTGGGTCCAGGAAGCTTAGGAGGACGAAGGAGACTTACTTTCGAAGCCCGATTTGAGTCCACCATCGTCTCTTGGGCCTCTTTTCAAAACGCAATCACGGATCGAGGCGGTCTAAGGGTAGCGGACCGACTTCATAGCGAGTGAGGGTCTAACCCGAGATCTCGCTTAGGGCAGTGTTCCAGCAATACCGTGCCCAGTAACGGTACTCCTGGGTGTTAAACTCACAAACAAGATAGGATCTGACCCGATTTCTCGTCGGTGGAATATTCCCCAGCAATTACCGACACTAGAAGGTGACACCTCTTTACCAAATGAAGATGGCCCTGGATGATAAAAATACAAACGAGAGAAGGTTTGACCAGATTTCTCATTTGCAGAATACTCCCAGCGGTCTTCATTCGCTAAAAACGGCGTCCCTGTACCACATGACGGTAGCCCTGGGTGAGAAACTCACAAACGAGGGTAGGTTTGACCTGATGTCTCGTTTGTGGAATGTTCCCAGTGTCCACCGGAATGGCCAAACTTGGCGAAAACGCCAGAAGTAATCATCAGAGAAATCGAACTCTACTAATCTCCAATGACATTTCTTGCACGTGTCAATCCGATCGTGATCACGTTTCTATGACACGCACACTCACACACACTTATGCCCACAGAAACTTTTCACTTTTCTTTCGTTTGGTTATTTGTATTTATTCATGTTTAACTTTTGGATTTTATTTACTTCATTTTAACTTTTCCCTTCTGAGGCGGAAACTTATAAGAGATGGCCGTGGGCCAGCTTGCCATGATGTTTTTTCCCTTTATGGTTCACGTGCTGTACCACCGGGTCGGAAACCGTTGTGGGCTGTTGGCCTCGCTAATGTTGTTGTTGCAGGGCTGCCAAGTACTTGGCGCGTAGTCGCCGCTGCCACTATAGCTTTATTGATTATTGCCGGTGTGCCCTCAGGCCATAGGCGGAGTGGCTTTGTGCCATAAATAAAATGACTAACATCATGTTAGTTTCTCGAACTATTCATAGAGGGCTCCTGCCATATGATCTGTGCGTTGGCTAATTTCTGTGCTAAAATTCCAGAAAATGTGGGCGGCAGAATGCTGCCTAACATTATTTAGTAAATAATAAAATGTATCGATATATCGTCGATGTTTTTTCCAGCTCTATTATTTACGACTGAACAATTCCATTATGACGCGTCTTTAATTACGCTATGAAGCAAAATTCAGATTTTCTTATATTCCTCGGCCATATATGAATATACATAAATGTGTCGACTTTAATATTTTTTTCATATCTTTTTATGTCACATATGAATATAAATATATTAAATATATCGTCTTTAAAAATTTTTCATAAGTCTTTTTTAAAATTTGACTATTTGTTTTATAATGTTTCTTTGGGGTGATCTTACATTTCGAATTCTTTCTAGACAACGGCACAGCCATTTTAAAAAGCTTTACAGCTTCCAAAAAATAATGACCATATCTGCTAATTATCAATACGTTATTATACCCTGTGGGGGTGAATAAAGCTTGTTAAAAAAAAGGCAGTATGCTACAGTGGAGCAAGCTCGACAGTAGGAGACGCTGTACTTTTTGAGTGCTAAGCGTTTACTATAGATTGTTCTTCAATGTTGCGTACCATTCAATAGATGGCGACACTACGAAGCTACGCTAGGTCACTAGCGTCTATTCTTCTTCATTTTGCCCGTAGCATTGTTAGTTGAATAACTTCCGCTCTTATCATTCGATTTAAAATTTTCAGGACAGGTTTGGACTATGGTGCATATTATGTGTACCAAAAATCAAGGCGCTAGTATTAAAGATGTTTTGTAATTTGAATTGGAAATTTTGTATTTCAAATTCCGGGGGCGGAGGGAGGCGTGGCAAAAATCTAAATCAAACTTGATCAATGGGAGATATAGATGAACCTACATGCCAAATTTGGTGTCTCTAGCTCTTAATGTCTCTGAGATCTAGGGATCTAGCGACACAAAAAGGGACAGACAGACAGGCAGACAGACGGATATGGCTATATCGACTCGTCTGTTCATGCTGATCAAGAATATATATACTTTATGGGGTCTGCCACGCCTCCTTCTGCCTGTTACGCACATTTTTTTCGCGCGAACTTAATAGACCTAATTGTATTTTTTTAAAGTACAGGGTCTAAAAATAATTTAAATCTTGGCGCCGTAGGCAGGATGTCGGTGGTGTTGATCGTGCTGGGTTGGACAAGCTCTCAAATCTCCGGTTGGGTGCCTTCCGACAAAATGTTATCCGGAACATCGAGGGGACGTCGGCAATTGGGCTGCGACATGCCGTGCTGGATGAGTCTCCGCTCTTCCGCCTGGATGCTGTTAGACGGAAGCCCTCTACACGCTTCCCAGACGTCGTCGTCGCTGATCGTCCTGGTGTCGTGTCTCGGTTCAGATTCTTCTCTGCGGCTGTATATTGGGCTGAGTGACAGAACCAGAAGTTTGCGGAAGTGTCCACGTCGTTGTTCCCAGTCGCCTGCAAATAGATCGGCTGGTCGCCAAATTTGGCCGTTTCGGGTTCTGTATACCTCTCGAGGGGTTGCAGCGTCTCAAGGCCCAGATATAAACCAATCGCTGACGCAGCTCTGGGCGGGGTCGTACACTTTAAGCTGATTTCCATCTGCGTTCCGATGCGTGCTCTCCGTCCGCCTTCGGGCCTGACGATATGGTGCGGCGATGGTTGGCAACTTGTTCGGCCGACGCTCGCGAGCCACGACCTGTGTGCCTTGGTGGGCGTAAGGTTTCTAGACCCCTGAAATTGGCGTCCATCTTGGCCTATAATGAGGGTCTGTTGCCGGAACCTCCCGCCAGCTGGGGTGCGAGGATACTTACATGACAGGAGACTTGTTCAGTCGATTGTCGCGATTCATGGTGGTTCTTTTACATCCAGGTAGACGTCGGAGAAGAGTTTCTTTCGCAACTAGTACATAAACTAGGTGAACAGGGGATAGCTGGTCATTCCAACAAGAGATTGAATTGAATGACATTTATTTTGGAAGCTCATTGTACTTGAATACCCGTTCTGTCTTAGAAATACGTTGCGGGGGTCTCTCTCAGCACTACAGTTTGATTAAGAAACATTGCAGAGTTCTTTCTTAACATTACAATTTGTCTTAGAAATAAGGGAGAGTTTTAACCAAACATACATGCTAGTCGATTAGTATATATTTCTAGTTAGGACAGAAGGAGACCCAGTACTTTTTGAGTGTAAACCGTTCACTATAGATTGTTCTTCAATGTTGCGTACCACACAACAGATGGCGACACTACGAAGATAAGTTAATTTACACAGAGGTCGCTAGCGTCTCTTCTTCTTCCCTTTGAACGTAACATTGTTAGTTGAATAACTTCCGCGTTTATGATCCGAGTGGAATGACAGATTTGGACTATAATGTATATTATATGTACCAAAAAACAAAGCATTAAAGGGGCTATTGTAACTCGGCTCCGAAATTTTGTATTTTCATTTCAGGTGGCGGAGAGGGGCGTGGCAATAATCTAAAGCAAACTTGAGCATTGGGAGATGTCAAATTTGGTGTCTCTAGCTCTTATGGTCTCTGAGATCTAGGCGACACAAAAAGGGACAGACAGACGGACATGGCTATACCGAGTCGGCTGTTGATGCTGATCAAGAATATATACACTTAATGGGGTCTGCCACGCCTCCTTCTGCCTGTTACGCACATTTTTGTTCCGCAAAATTAATAATCCTATAATTGATTTTATGCTTGAATAAGAGAAGGAGATAGTGCAAAAACAATGCAATGTCCTGGCAATCATTTTCAACTTGTAAAAGATAGAATAGACTTTAATTTGAAGTGAGTGGAAATGCACACATTCATAAGTATATGAATCTATTTTGGCAAGACCTACACAATCTAAGATCTTTCCGGACCACAGGTCCAACAGATAATTTGTTGCCACTTAATTCAACAGGCACAGTCTATCTGTAGTGAGTTATCAGATAATTATTGTAAAAACATATAAGCTACAAAATAAAATTCAATTTATAGTCATTTGCTATTTTTCCTGTCAGCTGTTTTATTTGTTTTGTTTTTGTATTCTAGTGACAGCACTTTCTCGATTTCCAAAATAATTAGCAAAAATCGAGTAAGTAACGAATGCTCCTATCGAAATGCAGTTGCATTTTGGTCGAATGCTACTTTTTCCCACCTCTAGCTCCCATAAGAAATGTATGGGGTGCAATGCAGCATTTGTCCGAAAATGCAGAAATGCGGAAAGCAAGTTCAGTAATGACAGGGCATAAGACCCACACTCTGTATTGTATTCCTCTCACTTTTCGTTTTATTTCATTTGATTGGCACCCGTCTGTGTTGTTCTGCTCTTTTCGACTTTAAAAATAATCAGGAATTTAAGAAAATATATGACACCGCCTAATTGCAGAACTTTTGAAATGGTTCCCAAAGGTTATTTTACAAAGTATCTTGTCTATATTCAATACATTGACAAGCTAATCACATTGTTTTAATTTAACGCCAAATTTGGCCGTTTCGGGTTCTGTATACCTCTCGAGGGGTTGCAGCATCTGCGGGCCCAGATATAAACCAATCGCTGACTTGTGTTATTAATGTCATATCGACATTATTACACTCAGACCTCGAGTCAGCTAAAGCTATTAATTTAAACATTTAAAAGGTCACTAAAATCCACTAAACTGAAATTTATTAACTAAAAATTAATTTTAATAGAAAACGCTTCTTTTTTTGTTTGCAATTGGACATAAAATAATAATACTTTATATAATACCTGCTCGCTCCGCCCGCTGAAATATCGGGGAAAAATATGGAGTGAAAATAGGGAACACTTCTCACAACAAAAGTCGGATCTTATGTTATTTTAAATTAAAAAGCCGGAAAGGTAAATTCAACTTTTCCCAGCAATTGTACTTAAATTAATAGTACTTTGTATAATATGTAGAGAATTTACATTTTCGCTGCACGCTTTTTTAAAAGCTGCAACACCAATGAAAAAAATATAGCGCAAGTTAGCTTTGGCGAGCCAAAGTTTGAATACCCTTGCAGAGATTTGCATCAGCAAATCGATCGTTTATATGGCAGCTATATGATATAGTAATACGATTTGCACCAATTCTGGTCAGGCTGTTTGAAACTTTACCAAACACACAATCTGTGTGTTACGTTATGTTATTTTAAGAAACAAAAAAGTTTTTTATACTAAATATTGATTTCGAACCGATAGTTCCTATGGCAGCTACATGATATAGTTGCCCGATTTGAACCAAATTTGGTAAGGATATATGAAACTCTATGAAACACACAATCTGTGAGATTGGTTGAGATATCTTGAGAAACAAAAAAGTTTTTCGTACTAAATGTTTATTTCGAGCCGATCATTCCTATGACAGCTATATGATATAGTGATCCGATCCAGCCCGTTTCCGACATATGTACTGCGTGCAGCAAAAAGACCGACCAGTACCAAGTTTCATCAAGATAGCTTCAAAACTGAGAGACTAGTTTGCATATAAACAGACGGACGGACAGACAGACAGACAGGCAGACAGACAGACATACAGACGGACATGGTTATATCGACTCAGCTCTTCGCCCTGATCAAGAATATATATACTTTATGGGGTCTGTGAGGCCTCCTTCAATGCGTTACACATTTCGTGACAAAATTATAATACCCTCAGCAAGAGTATAAAAATTAACAAAGATCTTCATACAAAATTTTAATTTGCATCTGATTGTTCCTATGACAGCTATATGATACAGTCATCCGATCTTAACTATATTTTCACAGAATGTAACCATGAGTAAGGATTACCTAATGTGTGAGTTTGATTTATATAGCTTAAAAAACAACAAAAGTCATCATACTAATGTTTTATATTCATCTGAGTGTTCCTATGCCAGCTGTATAATATAGTCATCCGATCTTGACCAAACTGTTTTTGACGGGAAGAATGGAAAAAAAAGCTGAAAACAATGATCAAAAAACCAAAAAAAAAAGCTTAAAAATTTATCAAAAAAACGAAAAAATCTCATAAAAATAACAATTTATTTTATTTATTTTTTTTTAAAAGATTTCCATTATTTTAACAATATCTTCTTGGTCTTCCTCATTTGCGTATGACGTTTTAGTGCCTATCTTGCGCAGATATTTTGCAGGCACTTCATAGTCGACGCAGGAATTTCCGATCCTTCGCAAACCGTATCTGTATATTAAAATAAGAATGAATAGAGTATATCTTTTGCTTGAAATTAACACTTTACCTTATGCATAGTATGCTGTTAGTCATCGAATTCCTTAATTTGGATTTGACTAGGTTTACCTGGCTAAAAGCCCTTTCTATTTCCGCGTTTGACCAGGGCAAACACAACATTTGGATGGCCACAGTTGCCAACTCAAAAAATCTGCGGTTTCCACCAGAATCTTTAAAGCTTAGCACCTCAAACCAAAATTTGTTTGTGTCGCTGATGTTGTCCCACTTGATCAAATTGATGTTGTTGTATTGGCGTTCAATTTCAGAAATATTCTTGACTCCTAGGAACTCCAAAATTTCTGTGATACTTTAAAGTATTTTTCGTTAATTGCAGCTAAGCCAAAGTGCAATTTCAGCTCTTCCCACTGATCCAATATTCTCGATACTGCCAATTCAATCGACAACCACCTTGTGTCGCTGACTCTGGCTATTTTCAAAGGAACCTTTTAGAAAACATTTACATAATTAAAATATATACATAATTATAATTTATACAATAAAAATGTTACTGAAACAATAATTCACTTTGTGAAAATCAACATGCAGGACAATTCACACAAAACAAACAGTACATAATTGGCACAACAAAGTTAATAAACGGAATTCCCACGAACACTTAAAAAACAATACATAAATGTTAAGACAGAAATTCAAATGTTTGTAATAAAAGTTCGAAATACCTTATCATCTTTTGAACATTTATAAATTTTTTGATATTCTGTTTGACGGCTTGAACTTTTTGAAAACCAGTTAAACGTTTCATGGATTAAAAATTCCAAATTCTCTGGGAGGTGATGTTTACATACTTGACTAATAGCCAGCTGCACAGAATGGCACACACATCTTATCAAAATTAGCGTTGGAGTTTCCTTTTTTAACTCTGTGTAGACACTATGGTTTCTGCTTGTCATGACATTGGCATTGTCTGTCCCAATACCAATGAGATTTTTAATATCTAATTTATAGGAAGACAATACATTTTTGACGCTATCGACAATGGCTTCGGCATTTCCCCTTTCAAAGCTAAAATTTTTAAAAACGTAGAGACGAATACACCCCGGCGCACCGAAAAATAATTGATGACCACACCTACATAAATATATATACATTCACAAAATAAATTTAATTAATATTTAATTCAATAAAAGTAATTCTTATTAAAAACTATGTCAATAATACATACCTATAAGTTTTGTAACGCTTATGTCTGTGGACTCGTCGAGGAGGAGGCTGAATTTTGACTCTCCGATATCTTCGCGTAAGTCTTCAAAAAAGTGTGGTCCTAATACATTTTTTAAAATGTTGGAGCATTTGGTCCGGTGCAGATTTATATTCGCCTCGTTAAACCGTTTTTTGCACAGTCTCTCCAAGTGGTCAATTTGGGCCATTGCTGTATGCTGTGCAATAAAAAGGCACAGTGATGCTTCCTTAATTTGCACATTATAATTTTCCGATGCTCTTGCAAAGTTGAGCTTGTTTGCCTGGGTAAAGCCACTCATGGCACTTGTGTGCTTTTTTGTTGCAGCGTGAGCTCGCAGATCACGTAGCTTGGCAGTAATAGTGGTCTTGCAATAGTTGCAATAAACCCTCTGCTGGTCTGTATCATCCCTGCGAATCCATGTCTTGAACTCATCGCTTTTAAGCCACACATCGCGGCATCTTTGCTTATATTCTTTCGGCATTTCAAAGCTTGCTTACAATTTACGCGCACTTTTGATTAAGAGATGGAAACACTAAGCGAGTGATGACATTAGCGTATATCGAGAAAAGCAATCGATACGCCACCACACTTTCTGGTTATGTTGTGTGAAAATCTCAGCTCAATATATATAGAACCTTTTGGCCTGTAGGGTGATGATGAGTCAGTCAGTCAGTCAGGACACAGAGTTTTATATATCTTCTATATGTATATATAAAAATGCAGTAAGCTACAGTGGAGCAAGCTCGACAGTAGGAGACCCAGTACTTTTTGAGTGAAAAGCGTTCACTATAGAATGTTCTTCAATGTTGCGTACCATTCAATAGATGGCGCCACTAGGAATACATAGAGGTCGCTAGCGTGTCTTCTTCTTCCTTTTGCCCGTAACATTGTTAGTTCAATAACTTCCGCTCTTAATATCCGATTTGAATGAAATTTGCAGGACAGATTTGGACCATAGTGTTTATCATATGCACAAAAAATCAAGACGCTAGCATTATAGGTGCTCCTGCAATTCGAAATTTTGTATTTCAATTTCCGGAGGCGGAGAGGGGCGTGGCAAAAATCTAAAACAAACTCGATCAATGGGAGATATAGATGTACCTACATGCCAAATTTGGTGTCTGTAGCTCTTATAGTCTCTGAGATCTAGGCGACACAAAAAGGGACAGACAGACAGACAGACAGACAGACGGACAGACGGACAGACAGACAGACGGACATGGCTATATCGACTCCGCTGTTGATGCTGATCATGAATATATATACTTTATGGGGTCTGCCACGCCTCCTTCTGCCTGTTACGCACATTTTTTTTTGCACAAACTTAATAGACCCATTTGTACTTTTTAAAGTACTGGGTCTAAAAATGCAGTAAGTTACTGTGGAGGAAGCTCGACAGTAGGAGACCCAATACTTCTTGAGAGCAAAGCGTTCACTATAGATTGCTCTTCAATGTTCCCTACCATTCAATAGATGGCGCCACTACGAAGATAAGTTAATAAACACAGGGGTCGCTAGCGTCTCTTCTTCTTCCTTTTGCCCGTAACATTGTTGGTTTAATAACTTCCGCGTTTATCATCGGATCGGAATGAACAGGTTTGGACTATAGTGTATATTATATGTAACAAAAATCAAGGCGCTAGCTTTAAAGGTGCTCTTGTAATTCGACTTCCAAATTTTGTATTTTACTTCCCGGGGGCGGAGGGGGGCGTGGCAAAGATCTAAGACAAACTTGATCAATGTGAGATATAGATGAACCTACATGCCAAATTTGGTGTATCTAGCTCTTATAGTCTCTGAGATCTAGGCGACACAAATAGGGACAGACGGACAGACAGACAGACAGACGGACATGGCTATATCGACTCGGCTGTTGATGCTGATCAGGAATATATATATTTTATCGGGTCTGCCACGCCTCCTTCTGCCTGTTACGCACATTTGCACAAACTTAATAGACCCATTTGTACATTTTCAAAGTACTGGGTCTAAAAAGTCAGGACAAAAAATTTTTATTTTTCTTCTATATATATAAAACTCTTTGTCCTGACTCACTGACTGACTGAGTCATCACGCTCTAGGCCAAACGGTTCAAGATATTGAGATGAAATTTTTGCTCAGTATGAAATTTTTGTTTTGTTTTCTGAGCTATCTTAACCAAACTCACAGATTATGTATTTCTTACTCACTGCTACATCCTGAGAACATTTGGTCAAGATCGGATCAGTATATCATATAGCTGTCATAGGAACAATCAGATGCAAATTAAAACTTTGTATGAAGATCTTTGTTGTATTTTGAGCTATCTTAACCAAACTCACAGATTAGGGATTTCGTACTTTCTCATCATTTTAACTCATTTTAACATTCTTTAAAAATTTGGTCAAGATCGGATCACTATATCGTATAGCTGCCATAGGAACAGTGGCTGTTAATGCTATTAATAAACAATGAAAAGAAGATGGTCGGATGAGTAGGGGTGGTTGTACGAATTATTGGTGTTGCGACTTTCAAAATAAATTTGCACTATATGGCACTGTTACTCGCTCTTGCTGCTATAATCCAATTGCAGCGAAAACTTTAAAACAGCGAGCAGCGAAAATGTAAATTCTCTATCTATACATATAAACAATTAAAAGAAGATGGCCACGGGAAGGAGAAGGGGGGCTGTTGCGACTTTCATTATCAATTTTCAGTATATGGCACTGTTACTCGCTCTTGCTGCAATAATCCAATTGCAGCGAAAACTTTAAAACAGCTAGCAGAGAAAATGTAAATTCTCTATATTATATAAAGTACTACTTATTACTATTATTTTAAGTCCAATTACAGGGAAAAATTGAATTTACATATCCCGCTTTTTTATTAAAAATGACATAACGTCTAGCTATAGCTGTGAGAAATGTTCCCTATTTTCACTCCACATTTCTCCCCGAGATTTCAGAAATCGTAGCGAGCCGGGGGTTGGCGAGCGAAGCGAGTATTAGAGAGCTTGCCTCCTGCTTATACAAAGAAATATTATTTTAAGTCCGATTGCAGGGAAAAATCGAATTAACATTTTCCGCTTTCTTATTAGCAATGACATAAGGTCTGACTATAGCTGTGAGAAGTGATCCCTATGGTCCCTATTTTCACTCCACACTTCTCTCCGACATTTCAGCGAGCGTAGCAAGCCGGGGGTTGGCTAGCAAAGCGAGCAGGGGGCAAACCCCCTAGTCTATATATATAAAACTCTTTGTCCTAATTGATTCAGTGACTGATTCACTGAGTCATCCCGCTGTAGGGCAAACGGCTAAAGATATCGAGCTGAAGTTTTCACATAACATAGCTCAGATATAATTATCGTGCAATATGACGGGATTTTTTGATAACCCCAATGGAAGGGGCTAAAATGGGGGTCAAAGGTCAAAATAGCTTAGTATGATATTTTGTTTTGTTTTTCGAGTTATCTCATCCAAACTCACAGATTATCTATTTCTTACTCACTGCTACATCCTGAGAAAATTTGGTCAAGATCTGATGACTATATCATATAGCTGCCAGTGGAACAATCAAACGCAAATTAATGTTTTGTATGAAGAGCTTTGTTGCTTTTTGGGCTATCTTAACAAATGTCACAGATTATGTATTTCTGACTTACTGTAACATTCTGTGAAAATTTGGTCAAGACCAGATAACTATATCGTATAGCTGTCTTAGGAACAATGGCTTTTAAAGGTATTTATAAACAACCAAAAGAAGAGAGTGGGGGGGAGGGGTACGATTCATTGGTGTTCCGACTTTCAAAATAAATTTTCAGTATAAGCATGATTTAGACTCAGGTCAAAATGAAATCGTAAAAAATCTGGTTTTTTCACTTCGCTAGCAGAATATTAGTATTTTGTTATCGATGTACGTGTTCGATATCGATTTACATGTTATCTACGCTGTTTTTGTGGCCGCTTTATATAAATCAGCTGTTGTTACTGCTCATAAGCAAAACAAATTTAATGATGCCACTTTTAAATAAAATAATAATATAGTCGCTTTCTGGCCCGATGATACATTATAATTATATAATATATTTATTTTGTTAGGCATATCATTTTAATTAAATAAATAAAGTCTAATTAACTTGTTTGGTCCTTATGACCGTTGAAAATCTGCGGTATTTAAAAATTGACCTCCAATTAAACGTCGATAATTCCCTCACACCACATTTTCCCCAAATTTTACTATTCAAAAGGTCATAATTTCATCATTCTCTGATGAAATAAGGGGTGGAGGCTTATTTCATTACGTCAAAATGAAATGGTCCGTAAGCTGTGCTATGTTAAGTCTAACAGTGCCATTTTGAGTTTAACAGAACGGCATGCCCTTGCGTTATGAAACGTAACGAGAAGTGTGAACCAACTTTGAAGTGAAAGACGAGGAACAAATTTTCGCTGTTTTTATACCCTTGCAGAGGGTATTATAATTTTGTCACGAAATGTGTAACGCATTGAAGGAAGCCTCACAGACCCCATAAAGTATATATATTCTTGATCAGGGCGACGAGCTGAGTCGATATAGCTATGTCCGTCTGTCCGTCTGTCTGTCCGTCTGTCCGTCTGTTTCTATGCAAACTAGTCTCTCAGTTTTAAAGCTATCTTGATGAAACTTGGTACAGGTCCGTCTTTTGCTGCACGCAGTACATATGTCGGAACCGGATCGGATAACTATATCATATAGCTGCCATAGGAACAATCGGTTGGAAATAAACATTTAGTATGAAAAACTTTTTTGTTTCTCAACATATCTCAACTAAATATACACATTGTGTGTTTGATTAAGTTTTAAACAGGCTGACCAAATTTGGTGCAAATCGGATTACTATATCATATAGCTGCCATAGGAATGATCGGTTCGAAAACAACATTTAGTATGAAAAACTTTTTTGTTTCTCAAAATATCTGAACCAAACATACACATTGTGTGTTTGATTAAGTTTTAAAAAGGCTGACCAAATTTGGTGCAAATCGGATTACTATATCATATAGCTGCCATAGGAATGATCGGTTCGAAAACAACATTTAGTATGAAAAACTTTTTGGTTTCTCAAAATATCTGAACCAAACATACACATTGTGTGTTTGATTAAGTTTTAAAAAGGCTGACCAAATTTGGTGCAAATCGGATTACTATATCATATAGCTGCCATAGGAATGATCGGTTCGAAAACAACATTTAGTATGAAAAACTTTTTTGTTTCTCAAAATATCTGAACCAAACATACACATTGTGTGTTTGATTAAGTTTTAAACAGGCTGACCGAATTTGGTGCAAATCGGATTACTATATCATATAGCTGCCATAGGAATGATCGGTTCGAAAACAACATTTAGTATGAAAAACTTTTTTGTTTCTCAAAATATCTGAACCAAACATACACATTGTGTGTTTGATTAAGTTTTAAAAAGGCTGACCAAATTTGGTGTAAATCGGACTACTATATTCATATAGCTGCCATAGGATCGATCGGTTCAAAATCAACCTTTAACTAATTTTGTAAACAATCTGACGGCTTACACAGGGCACTGCAAGGGTATCCAAACTTTGGCGCGCCAAAGTTAGCTTGCGCTATATTTTTTATATGGAGTTTTTCATTTCCACGGCTATAATCAACAAACAAAAGCAGCGGGGGAGAGGGTGAAGTAACTGCAAAGCATTTTCATTTTTTATTTCTCTTACTCTCGCTTCTGTTCATCTTTCATATTACGCATTAAAAAATAAAACACTATTCTAAGGCTTTAGCACGGAGCCAAATCTATAGCGAGTTTAATTACTGGAGTCCAAGCGAGTGCAATGGCTTGATGGTAGTGCAGCCGACTCGAGATCAAAATGTTGTGGGTTCGAATGATTATTTTATTTTTTGTACCCTTGCAGAGGGTATTATAATTTTGTCACGAAATGTGTAACGCATTGAAGGAAGCCTCACAGACCCCATAAAGTATATACATTCTTGATCAGGACGACGAGCTGAGTCGATATAGCCATGTCCGTCCGTCCGTCTGTCCGTCCGTCTGTCTGCCTGTTTCTATGCAAACTAGTCTCTCAGTTTTGCAGCTATCTTGATGAAACTTGGTACAGGTCCGTCTTTTTGCTGCACGCAGTACATATGTCGGAACCAGCCGGATCGGATAACTATATCATATAGCTGTCATAGGAACGATCGGTCCGAAAACAACATTTAGTATGAAAAACTTTTTTGTTCCTCAAAATATCTCAACCAAATATGCACATTGTGTGTTTGATTAATTCTTAAACAGGCTGATAAATTTGGTGTAAATCGGACTACTATATCATATAGCTGCCATAGGAACGATCGGTTCGAAAACAACATTTAGTATGAAAAACTTTTTTGTTTCTCAAAATATCTCAACCAAATATACACATTGTGTGTTTGAATAAGTATTAAACAGGCTGACCAAATTTGGTTTAAATCGGACTACTATATCATATAGCTGCCAGAGGAACGATCGGTTAAAAATCAACATTTAACAAATTTTGTAAAAAATCTGTCCGCTTTAACAGGGCACTGCAAGGTATCAAACTTGGCGCGCCAAAGTTAGTTTGCGCTATATTTTTAATTTATATACTTTTAAATAAATTAACGTGCCTTGCATGGTTGTTGCGACTTTCAAAACAAGCATTTGGACCTATTATTCACTCTTCCTGCTATAATCGGCAATCAAAAGCAGAGGGGGAGGGGGTTCAGTGTTTACTACGTATATATTTCTTGCGTTGCCAAAAAATTGACAGTTTGATTCAAATATTAAGGCGCTGGGCGCCTAATTATAAAATATTTTTTGAACGATAATGTGGCAATAATTAAATGGATTAAAAGTGGTAGCCCTCGAATTTGAAAACAATTTTTCCAAACCAAAATAACCTCAAATTCATTGTCGAACTGAGTTTATGGATAGACATCAAAAAATTAATATCGATATTATAATTTATCACCCATATTTTATATAAAATCGTGCCCCTGTTCGCTTTGAGTTTTCTTAAATAATGCCTAAAATATCTAATTTTTTTAAAAAATGAGTATTTTCTTAGGTTAGGAAACTGTAAATCATTTTTCTCAAAAGAGGCACAAAAGAGCACCTCTATTCTTACATATGTAAAAGTGAATATTCCAAAGAACTTTATCACAAAAATATTAAAGCGGGCAAACCCGGTCCTTCTGAGAATTCTATGTAGTTCTTTAGGAAATAGGTAAAAATTTTAGCTTAAAAAAAAAGTTTTTAAAATATTAGACGTTCACATTTGAAGTGGTATGAAAATTCGAAATTAGTTTTTTTTATCAAAGATATTAATGGCATACCATCATTTATGATTACCATAGTATGTTAGGCGAAGTGTATTTTTAAAAATGAAGATAAAAAGGGGTTTTTTCGCTCCTTCAAAACATAAAGCAATATTTTTTGCGGATTATGAAGGGGCATTTAGTGTATTTCAAGGCGGCATCAAAAGTTTGTGCGATTTCTGAATTTAGTTTTTAACATTAATTCGCAAATACGGCCTCTGTTACCCCACTGTGCAGGTGTCAAATAAATTATTTAACAAAATTAAACGCGTCTCAATATAGTTTTTCGTTGTTCACAAAAACTCTTGTGAATGTTCAGTTCATTTATCTTGAATGAGAATCAGCGTGGTAAGGGTGATGGCATCTCAGGTTGTGAGTCAGTGGGAATATCTAGTTCCGGCGTCTGTTGTGAATCTTTGCGAGTATGTAGTCCCGGCCTTTTTTTTTCAAAATGGGTACTTTTTAACGCAATCAGTACAAGCAGAATTACTGAAATTGTCAATGCCCTATATGATACAACATGACGATGGTAACTAAGATTTACTTTTTCAGGTAGGGTTAGGAGCTTGTCATTGGCCAATTGTGTTGTAGAATCTCGATGTCCTCGGTTGAGTTTTCCATGGTGAGTGTTGTTGTTTTGATCGGGCTTGTAGCAATGTAACATTTCCAAAGCATATGTAGTAAGCGTTTTTCTTTTAGCTAATAAATAGTTACACCGAACGTGCTGATGCTGACTTACGTGTTGCGTGCGCTGCATTCAGTGAAGAGAGAGACTATACTCCGTTTCCTTCTAGAATAACAGTTGATGGAATTTCATTACAGACCGCTCTGGGCTCCATTGGAGAAGTGGTTGCAAAGATCCATGTATTTGATTGACACGTCCGTGACCACACCAATTTGCCGAACAGTGTGTGGTGTGATACGTGGTTGCACTTTTGCTATTGAAGAGTTGAAACTTACAGCGAAATTCTACATTAAATACAGCATGTTGATTGGAACATATGTATTCATCGTGTGGCAGTGCTATGTAACTTTGTAGCTCTTCTGGTGTGAGACCGGAAAATTGATCTCTCAAATTGTTGACAGCAACTATCGGAGGTTGTAGCTCAAACAGATTTCATCCTGTTGCATCTCGGACGGGTATTGTACCATTTTGAACAAATCCAATTGCGTAGTCAATTCTAAAGGTAGAGTTGCCTTAAAAATTGCTGAGTTCCTTCAATTGTGCCTTCAGAATGGATTATTTTATAGATCCGAACAGTGTCAGTCGTTGTCAACAATTGGTTTTGAGGCAAATGATTTCTTATTTGATCCAACTGATCTCGTAGCTGATTGGGGGATATCAGCAATGGACTGATAAATCGATGATCGGTTTCTGATTGGATTCTCTGTAGCTCAGTAGTAAGCTAAGATATCAATACCATATATGGAATTTATGGTCTCCAAAATGTTTGCCTCGTTGTTCACTGTATACTGCCATTTGATTTTCCAGTAACGATAGTCACCTGTCATACTCCTGACGATATTAATGGCAGGGTCTAGTGCTGATGTTTGATTTTTGAACAAATCTAGCAGGAATTGTACATTGTTTGCGATGGCTTTGGCTAGTTCCTTGGCGTTATTAAAATCCAGTACTCCAAATAAACCATTTGCCAGGTTTCAAGCGAAGTCGAAAGGCGATTGTCGATGCCTTGTACGCTCCAAAAACATATTTTCGCTTA
Organism: Drosophila testacea; assembly: GCA_035043265.1. Taxonomy (NCBI): domain Eukaryota; kingdom Metazoa; phylum Arthropoda; class Insecta; order Diptera; family Drosophilidae; genus Drosophila; species Drosophila testacea. The sequence continues at coordinate 384,658 of JAWNND010000180.1, forward strand.
GAAGTTCATCAAATATATGTTTAAAGTGCTTGTGCATCATCTCTCGTGTCAGCCGGTTTGTTAATCCTGAACATGTGTTTCCCAGCTCTGTTTTTATACCCTTGCGAAGGGTATTACAATTTTGTCACGAAATGTGTAACGCATTGAAGGAGGCCTCACAGACCCCATAAAGTATATATATTCTTGATCAGGGCGACGAGCTGAGTCGATATAGCCATGTCCGTCTGTCCTGTCTGTCCGTCTGTCCGTCTGTCCGTCTGTCCGTGTGTCCGTCTGTTTCTATGCAAACTAGTCTCTCAGTTTTAAAGCTATCTTGATGAAACTTTGTACAGATCCGTCTTTGCTGCACGCAGTACATATGTCGGAACCGGCCGGATCGGATAACTATATCATATAGCTGCCATAGGAATGATCGGCTCCGAAATAAACATTTAGTATGAAAAACTTTTTTGTTTATCAAGATTTCTCAACCAAACTCACAGATTGTGTGTTTGATAAATTTTCAGACATCCTTACCAAATTTGATTCAAATCGGACGACTATATCATATAGCTGACATAGGAATGATCGGTTCAAGATCAACATTTAGTATGAAAAAATGTTTGTTTCTCAAGATATCTCAACCAAATATACACATTGTGTGTTTGATTAAGTTTCAAACAGGCTGTCCAAATTTGGTATCAATCGGACTACTATATCATATAGCTGCCATAGGAACGATCGGTTCAAAATAAACATTTAGTATGAAAAACTTTTTTGTTTATCAAGATTTCTCAACCAAATTCACAGATTGTGTGTTTGATACATTTTCAGACATCCTTACCAAATTTGATTCAAATCGGACGACTATATCATATAGCTGACATAGGAATGATCGGTTCAAAATCAATATTTAGTATGAAAAAATGTTAGTTTCTCAAGATATCTCAACCAAATTTACACATTGTGTGTTTGATTAAGTTTCAAACAGGCTGTCCAAATTTGGTACAATCGGACTACTATATCATATAGCTGCCATAGGAACGATCGGTCAAAAATCAACCTTTGAAAAACCTATTTTGTTTCGCAATATATCTCTACCATACTCACACATTGTGTGTTTGGTATAGTTTTAACCAGCCTGAGAAAATTTTATTATAATCAGACTGATCTGTTAAATAGCTGCCAAAGGAATGAATGGGCGTAAGTTACCTTCTTCGGCATTTAGTAAAATTCCAGCTATAATAATATATGCCTCCTATGGTGGTTTACATACATTTATGACTCTAACTGACACCTGTCAAATTTTGCAACCTTATACCACAAAAGAAAAGGTTTGATAGGAAACAGCTAACATATTAGAATAGGTTTTTAATGTCCAGCCTTAAAATTATGGAAATTACGCATTTGTCGTAAAGGGCCCATTTCATTACTTTGCATTCGTGTACCTGTCAAACTTTAGGACATCACTTGTATTGTGATGCATTTTTTAGAATGATAAGATAGGCGGGTGAGGAAATCTTTAATGAAATGATCAGGTGCGATGGGTGCAAATATGGCTACCTGTCACACAAATGCTGAGTAAGGGTAAAATTACCTGTCATAAAAAGGCGTAAAATACCCTTTTTAAGTTAAAATACCATGCATCAATAAAAGATTCCCGCGTAAAAACCACGGATTTATGATCGCACTTGCAAAAATTGTATGAATGATCTTGCCTAAATCTAATGTAAGTGACCTGTTGTTCATAAATTGGTTTTTTGCGAGGTTTCAAGTCAAGTGCTTCAATTTGGTTTTTTTAGTAACAATTTTGCAATTGAAGTGCGCGGTTCTAAACAGTGTGTGAAAAGTGTTTTTTTAAAAACAGTTAATCTTTTAAAGTTCAGTGGTTTTGTGATATTTGTGATTTTTTAACTGTTTAAATTCAAAGTGTGTTTGTGATCTTTGTGTGCAGATATCTGCTGTGTGCCAAAAGTGTGTGTTTAAAAACAATAAGTTTGTGTAGTTTTCTGATAAATATTGTGAATGTGTCTGTGAATTCAAAGAATATTGCGAATTTTTGGACCGGCCCAATTATTAATACAGATTGCAGTAGACTGGAGCAGATCGCAGCAGATTATAGGAGATCACAGCAGACTGGGAGATTGCAGCAGCTAAGTCACATTTATTTTCATATTCCGTATATTGTTTTTCAGTTCCAATTTTTGTTTATTTCAGATAAATGATTATATTTTTTTTCAGAGTTTAGTTTTAAAAAGTGATTATTGTTTTTTCTCAGATTTCAGTTTATTAAGTAGTGCTTATTATTATTTTTTTCAGAGTTTAGTTTATAAAGTGATTTTTATTTTTTTCAGAACTAAGTGTTATTATATTTAAGTGGTTTAAAAATGCCGCGTGTATCGAGAAAATCTGCTAGCCATAGGCGACAAGAAGCGATTAATCGGAGTCGCGCGTATTACGAGGAAAATGCCCAAGAAATTCGGCAATCAAATTCTCAACGGATAGCAGATTCTCGGGAAAATCCTGAGCATAGGCAACGAGAACGCGATGCCGATGCAGCTTCTCATTTCCAAAGAAGAAGAAGTTTGCGCATACGGCAGAATCAGCAAGAATCTAATACAACACAGCATAGTATACGACGACAAAATGAGGAATATCGCGATGCAGAACGTACACGGAATGCTGAGGCCCTTGCAGCACGAAGACAGGATGAAAATTTAAGACAGGAAGAACAGGAAACAAATTCTTCGCAACGCAGAATTCGTCGTCAGAATATGGAATATCGCGCTGAAGAACGAGCAAGGGATGCCGAGGCCCGTGCTGCTCAAAGACAGGATGAAGAAATTAGACAGGAAGAACAGAACATCAATACTTTGGACCATCGACTACGGCGACAAAATCAGGAATATCGCGCTGCAGAACGAGCAAGGGATGCTGAGGCTCGTGCAGCTCAAAGAGAAGACGAAAGATATCGCGCTCATGAACGGGAACGGGATGCTGAAGCCCATGCAGCACAAAGACATGATGAAGAAATTAGACACGAAGAACAGGAAACCAATACTTTGGAACATCGACTACGGCGTCGGAATGAAGGATATCGTTCTGCAGAACGCGAAAGAGACTCTTTAAATCGAAGAAGTATGCGAAGAAATCGGATTACAAGACGCAGTGAGCAAGTCGTCAATTCTTCTCAGAGAAGACTTACTCGACTTCAAGCTCGTATTAGGGCAGATGAAATTCAGAATAGGAATGAAGAAAGAGTTAGGAACTATAGGGAAAATCCACTTAATCGATCTATACAGTCAGAGCGACAATCTCAGCGGAATAGAGAGGCCAGAGATGCCATGTCACCTGAAGAATCCGAACGTCATCGTCACTCACAAAGGCAGCGTAGGACTTTAACTGCCATAGATGAGTACAAAGGCAACATAAAGAAACTTCCTACGCAAATTTGCATTTCTTGTGGAGGCACATAGTTTCCAAAACAGGTTAGGAGCTTGAATAGGAATGTTATATCTGCAAAGTTTCACCGTTTAGATCTCGCCACGGCATTTTATCTCGCCGAAAAATTTCCTTCTGATTCCAATAGTTATTTGTTTTGCTTCACCTGTCGTCGAAGTATTTCTTCTGGCAAAATTCCCAATATCTGTCTGTCCGAAGGATTTGATTTTCCAGTTGTCCCTGATTGTCTTAAAAATCTAACTAGCCTAGAAGAACGTCTTATTTCACCACGAATTCCGTTTTTGCGAATAATATCTTTAGGGTATCAAAAGCAAAGAGGGGCTGTTGTCAATGTTCCTGTTTCGGTTTCAGAAACAGTTACAGCCCTTACACGTACTTTCGAAAACACTCATGTCGTACAGATCCATTTGAAACGCAAATTGGAATATACGCATGATTTTATGACCTGCTCGAGTTATTGAGTCATTACGTTTCCTACTTGACTCAGAGTTATATCGAAAGCATAATATAACGATTTCATCGGACTGGTTGGACCCACTAGCTGACACAGAAGAAGTTCCATTTGTCGCTGATCCAGCAGATGCTTCAACTGTCGAGCAGCTTATTCGTCATCGTATGGAAACCGATGCGGAAGCTCTTAATGTTAATCTTGGTGGTCAAGAAACGTTGCTAGACAATGAGCTAGTAGAAAACAACGCTGTAATTGATCGTATAGCATTAGCTCCTGGTGAGGGACGCCGACCAGTAGATATGACAACTGATGAAGATGCTGAAGAGCTTTCTTTTCCGACTATTTCTTGTGGTGAAATTTTCAAGGGCAAAACCACTTATGTTCGTAAGTCGAAATCCCAAATTCGATACTACGATCGTCGTTGCGCAAAAATTCCTAAGGTTCTCTATATGTACAAGACATATGAGCTCGCGCGCATCAAAGATGCTATTTCCATTTGCCTTCGAAAAAATCGGGAAATGCCAATATTACAGCAGGCGATATGGCAGATGAACCCTTTGTCAATAATTTAGTTCAGCATGATGACGGGTATCATATTCTGAAGAATTTGCGTTCTTCGCCAGCTCATTGGGAAGCGAAAAGAAAAAACTTCTCGCGATGATTCGTCAGTTTGGATTGCCTAAATTTTTTATTACCCTTTCGGCTGCTGAAACCAAATGAAATGAACTTTTAGTTATTCTATCTCTACTTGTGGATCAAAGAGTCCTTAGTGAGGATGAAGCTGCACAGCTTTCCAACGCTGAAAAATCTCGTCTGATCCGGTCTGATCCCGTTACATGCTCCAGATACTTTGACTACAGATTTAGGCAGCTAATGAAGCTATTTAAGGGAATTATATTTGAAGAATACCAGCTGTCCCATTATTATTGGAGAATAGAGTTTCAACATCGGGGGTCTCCACATTCACATGGGATGTATTGGCTCACAAACGCCCCAAAAAAGGAAGCTTATAATCCGGATAGCATCGAAGAGGTCATTCAATTTATTGACCGATTTATAGCTACCGAGGGAATCAGTGAAGATCCAGACATGACAGAAGCACTTCGGTATCAGCATCATCGACATTCCGCATCATGTCAAAGGGAGGTCAATAGGCAAAAAGTGTGTCGCTTTAATATTCCATACCCACCTATGCCTCAGACGAAAATTTTGTATCCGTTAGAAGAGGACGATCCAAATCGTGCAGCACACAAAAGCGTATGGAAGAAGTTTAGAGAGCTATTAGACAGTTCGGTTACGGATACTGAAGCTGAAAACCTGAATGATTTCAACAATTTCCTCTCGAAATTAAGCGTAGACTTTAGTGATTATATATTAGCATTGCGTTCAGGACTTCAAAAGCCGCAAATATTCCTCAAAAGAAAATATGCTGACAAAACCTTAAATGCCTACAACAAAGACATTTTAAGACTGCACAAGGCTAATATGGATATACAATATATCCTAGATCCGTATGCGTGCTGTAGCTATATTGTAAACTACATAAACAAGTCGAACAGAGGAGTCTCAAAATTGTTACGAGAAGCCATGTCAGAGATCAACTCCAACAATTTTTCAGTAAAGTAAAACAACAAATTCCTGAAAGTGACCTAAGAACGATGGTACAATCGCTTAACCACAAGCAACGACAGTATTATGCCCATGTTATGCATAGTATGAATGCAAAGCAAACATTCTATGAATACATTGGAGGTGGTGCTGGAGTTGGAAAGAGTCGACTGATTTCGGCAATTTATCAGTCACTAATTCTGAGGCTTACCAGCAGAGCTGGTAGTGACCCAGATACAGCGAAGGTACTCCTATGTGCACCAACAGGAAAGGCAGCATTCGGTATTGGAGGGCTCACTCTTCACTCAGTATTTTCTCTTCAGTCTTCTAGGGAGTTAAGACCGCTTAGTAACGATACTGTTAACACTATGCACTCAAAGCTAATGGAGGTGAAGTTAATAATTATTGGTGAAATTGCAATGGTAGGCGCCAACATGTTGTCACAATTGGATCTCCGCCTTAAACAAATCTTCAAAAATAACATTTACTTCGGAGGTATTTCGATATTGGCCTTTGGAGATTTAAAGCAGCTTCCTCCAGTTGGCGACAGGTGGATTTTTTCTCCAAATACGAGAGATCCCTACAGTGCAATTGTCGGAGCTGCACTGTGGAATTTGTTCAAATTCTTTGAGCTAACGGAAATAATGCGACAACGCGAGGATCTTGAATTTGCGGTAGCGTTAAATAATATGTCTTAAGGGAAAATGAAGAATGCGGACAAGCAATTAATTAACCAGAGGGTAGTGCCCCTAAGGCAAATAGGCGACATTCCTAGTGATGCAATTCGGCTGTTTTATTCCAATGATAAAGCAAACAGCTACAATACTGTTAAGTAGGCTCGAATTGGTACAGAAGAATTCACTTCATTGGCTAAGGATACAGTAAAAGCCACATCCATTCCTGTAAGGGATAGGCTTAAGTACTTGGAATGCGTTCAAGGATTTAAAATTTCCGAAACACAAGGCCTTCCGTATTTGCTAAAGCTCAAAACCACTGCTAAGTATATGATAACTGTGAATATCAATACGAATGATGGATTAGTCAATGGGGGAAGTGGTCAACTTATGCAAATTTCCACGCTATGGCTTAAATTTACACATTCTAGTGTGGGAGCTGAAGCAAGGATCAAAAAGCCGCATGCACAACACTCTGATTGGACCCCGATCGAAAAAACTATAAAATCCTTCCAATACAAGAGAAATATGCAAGTATTGATTGAACGATTGCAGTTTCCAGTGGTTCCCGCTGAAGCTATCAACATTCACAAAAGCCAAGGGGCAACTTACAGCAAAGTTGTTGTAAGTTTGGATAACTACATGCCCCGAGCAGTATTGTACGTGGCTTGTAGTAGGGCAACTAGCGCATCTGGGCTTTATCTGCTGGGAAAGTTCAATCCTCCTCGAGAACTTCAAGCGAGTGATCCTGTTCACATTGAGTTACAAAAACTCAGAGGCGAAAAAAAATTGCAAATTCACCATCAGTTTCTTTTTGAAAGAACACCGGAAAATACTTTGACATATTATCACAATATTCAAGGATTATATAATCACAGGTTAGATATTGCAAACGACTTTAATATTTGTTCAGCAGACATTTTATGTTTCGTGGAGTCTTGGACTAGAGAAGATAGGGATTACAGTATTGATGGGTATGAAATTTTAGGAAGAATTAATGCCTGGTCATACACTGGCAAACATGCTGAAAGAAGACCTTCAGCTGGGGTAATTGTTTATGCAAAGCCTCACATTGTTCAGAATGCTGAGGTTCTGTCTATTGCTAATATTAGCTTAGAAACTAATGCTGAGCAATATAACAAAGTGTGCCAGATCCTCATATTTCAGCACTTAGGTACCACATACGTAGTTGTTTATAGGAATCCTACTTTTTCCATTTCTGATTTTCGAAGAAGATTTCTTGAAACTATAGAACAGTTGCTTAATAATGGACAAAGCAAAATTGTAATTTTAGGAGATTTTAATATATGCAGGGCTACTACAAAGGATCAGTTAGAAATCGGACTGAATGACTTGTGTATTTCGTCTCTTTTAAATGGTATAGGTACGACTAAAGAATTGACAGAAATAGATTGGGTATTTTCTTCAAGCGGATTTAACGATTTAATGGCTCATATTTATGAAACGACATATAGTCATCATGATGGTGTATTTGTTTCCTATAGTTAGGTCCTCTATTGCATAGTTTAAGCTTTAAAGAATTTGTAATATATTAAACATAAGTAATTAATTATGTTATATATATAAGAATAGGTAAAATAAAAAATATACAAAATTTAATTAAATGTTTTGAAAAATTAAAGAGTTGTTTATAAGTCGAAATAAGTTGTAAAACATTAAATATAAGAAAAAATAAATATATTAATATAAGTAAATTGTAATATAAGTTAAGTGGTTTAAAAAATAAATATATTCGTATAGCTGCTATCGGTAAAAGTCAACTTTAATATTGAAAATTTTTTTGTTTCTTAAGATTTGCAAAATATACTTTAACATACTCAGGGTCTTACGCAGCCTTACTAGTTTTGTAAAAAAGCTGACGGCATATACAGGGGTCTGCAAGGGTATCCAAACTTTGGCTCGCCAAAGTTAGCTTGCGCTATATTTCCAGTTGCAACAGCCTTCATGTCTCGCCAGTAGGGGTGAGGTCATAGTATATAATTACTTATGAGGTGGCAACTTTATGACCGCCACACATTTAAATTTAAATATAACGTCGGCCCTTCGCGGGCAGCCGCGCGCTGTCAATCTTGCGACACTTAGCAAGAAGAAGGAAAAGAGACGGGACGCGCTAAGGAGGCGAGTAAGTAAAAGTAAGTACAGCCGAACAAAAGGGCTCGCACCAGCGCAGCAGCGTACGCGTAGGCTAAGGAATATTTACTATTAAATAGACTGAAAATTAACGATTCGCTGTTTATTTAATAAAATATCGCTGTTTATTTAATAAAATAAACTTTCCCTCACTCCAAAATTAACAACCAACCGTTTTGAGTTTGCGAAAATCATATCTTATGATCCAAATGAGATATTGAAAAAATTCAAAAAGCGTTTAATAATTTTTTAATCTTTGAAACGAATGTAAAATCTTAAAAATCGAGCAGTAAACCTATTTTCCACAGGAAGTCAAAGTTTGATCTTGTTTTTACATGATTTTATACGATAGTTTTGCCTTAGAAGCATGCAAACATCAAACAATTTCACTATAAATGTTCGAATTTACATATAGCAATATATCTTTTAGCAATCTAATACTTATAAATGAATTCAAAATAATATATTAGTTGTAATTACTGTAGCGAGCATATTTAATATATTTCAAGCTTCCGATACATTTCTATCATGTCAATTCCTATTAACACAAAATGTAAATAAAATAATAATCTTGTACAAATGTTTTAAATAAATTTTATTGTTATTCAGATTATTATCTACATGTAATCAAAGTAATTGTTCCTGTTTACTTAAACTTTCTTTATCAATATCTTCAAGTTCATAGCCTTATACATTAAATCTACCATACCTTTTGTATAAACCTCCTTCAGTTCTTTGTGTCTTTTTTAAAATCTGTTCGTTGATGATACTGCATCTGAAGATGCCGATAACATGTTAAAAAGATATTCATTTTGTCTCATCCGTGACACCTTGCAAGTATTCGAATACCTGTAAAGCGTGAGTTTTCATATGTTATTATCAGGGACTCAAACCGTAACCGTTAACCGATATTAACCCATTGAAATTTGTAACCGATAAACCGAAATTCTTCAAACCAAAATAGCCGTTTAGAAAACGGATCATGAACAACAGGTTGTTTTGGTTTTGCCCAGTGACTAAAATTCAATGATTTTTAAATTTTGAATATATTTCAAATATTTATGTTAGTATTATTTGTTTGAGTCACGAAGCTGACCGATGTAAATAAAACACGTTCTATTGCCTGGCTTTTTGCTTCGGTCAGTCGTCGCCTACTAGATGCATACATTTTTGTATGAAATTCTACAGAGTGTGACCGGATTCTGCCAAAACATAAAGTTATGGGATTTTGGTGTGAGCACGAAGCGAATATTGTGAATGGCAAAATTTCCTGTCGGTCAGAAATAGCCACACAAAAGCCGACCGTCTGAACGGATCTTTAATGCTCTATAAAATGTTGTGTGTTCACACGGCAGCAATGGATTTTTAGCCCAAAAAAAAAAAAAAAGGAGACATGACACTTTTGTACAAATCCGCCTATTATATGATAACTTTATATTTAATCAGCCTACTGTATCTTTTAGAAGTACTTGAAAAATCTAGAAGTATCAGTAATCAGTATCACACTATTCGTGCGATACATTTTTTTGTGATACTGATACCAAAACTTGACGTTTCTGATTGCCGAAATTTTCCTGATAAGTTAATTTATTCAACGTCGACTGGCAGCAGTCGTCTAAAACAATTAAAATTTATGATTAAATTGTGAAATTAAAATTATAATTATTACATTTAAAACAAAAATTAAGAGTTAAATGTTAAAATGTTAAATTTAAATATTTATTTTTATACCCTTGCAGAGGGTATTATAATTTTGTCACGAAATGTGTAACGCATTGAAGGAGGCCTCACAGACCCCATAAAGTATATATATTCTTGATCAGGGCGACGAGCTGAGTCGATATAGCCATGTCCGTCTGTCTATCCGTCTGTCCGTGTGTCCGTCTGTTTTTATGCAAACTAGTCTCTCAGTTTTAAAGCTATCTTGATGAAACTTTGTACAGGTCCGTCTTTTTGCTGCACGCAGTACATATGTCGGAACCGGCCGGATCGGATAACTATATCATATAGCTGCCATAGGAATGATCGGCTCGAAATAAACATTTAGTATGAAAAACTTTTTTGTTTATCAAGATTTCTCAACCAAATTCACACACTGTGTTTGGTATAGTTTTAACCAGCCTGAGAACACTTTGTTGTAATCAAACTGATCTGTTAAATAGCTGCCAAAGGAATGAATGGGCGTAAGTTACCTTTTTCGGCATTTAGTAAAATTCCAGCTATAATAATATATGCCTCCTATGTAAACCACAATACATTTATGACTCTTACTGACACCTGTCAAATTTTGCAACCTTATACCACAAAAGAAAAGGTTTGATAGGAAACAGCTAACATATTAGAATAGGTTTTTAATGTCCAGCCATAAAATTATGGAAATTACGCATTTGTCGTAAAGGGCCCATTCCATTACGGTGCATTCGTGTACCTGTCAAACTTTAGTACATCACTTGTATTGGGATGCATTTTTAGAATGATAAGATAGGCGGATGAGGAAATCTATACATATAAAACTCTTTGTCCTGACTGAGTCATCACGCTCTAGGCCAAATTGCTTAACATTTTGAGCTGAAATTTTCACAAAACATAGCTGAGACATATTTATCGTGCAATAAGACGGGATTTTTTGATATCCCCACTGGAAGGGGCTAAAATGGGGGTCAAAGGTCAAAATTGCTTAGTATGAAATTTTGTTTTGTTTTTTGAGCTATCTTAACCAAATTCACAGAATATAAATGTCTTACTCACTGCTACATTCTGAGGTCAAGATCGGACCACTATATCATATAGCTGCCATAGGAACAATCAGATGCAAATAAAAACTTTGTATGAAGATCTTTGTTATATTTTGAGATATCACAACCAAACTCACAGATTGTGGATTTCGTACTCATTGTAACATTCTGTAAAAATTTGGTCAAGATCGGATCACTATATCGTAAAGCTGCCATAGGAACAGTGGCTTTTAATGCTATTAATAAACAATCAAAAGAAGATGGTCAGGAGTGGGGGAAGGGGAGGGGGAAAGGGAAAGGGGGAGAGGGAAAGGGGGTGTTACGATTTATTACCCAGAAGGAAATATTCCGCAGAAAAACGTACTAATTTGCCGCAGCCCAACTCAGAGGATTGCACTCCGAGTTCGTGTAAAAGTCTCACTCGCTTTTACATTAGCGTGGCCGGGGTAATTCGGTAGGAAATCCACACTACCCTACGGCAGGTTCCGCTACGAACTCTAACGTTTTCCTGAGCTCGTCTTTAATGAAATGATCAGGTGCGATGGGTGCAAATATGGCTACCTGTCACACAAATGCTGAGTAAGGGTAAAATTACCTGTCATAAAAGCCGTAAAATACCCTTTTTAAGTTTAAATACCATGCATCAATAAAAGATTCCCGCGTTAAAAACAGCGGATTTATGATCGCACTTGTAAAAATTGTATGAATGATCTTGCCTACATTTTATGTAAGTGACCTGTTGTTCATAAATTGGTTTTTTGCGAGGTTTCAAGTCAAGTGCTTCAATTTGGTTTTTTTAGTAACATTTGTGCAATTGAAGTGCGCGGATCTTAACAGTGTGTGAAAAGTGTTTTTTTTAAAAACAGTTAGTCTCTTAAAGTTCTGTGGTTTTGTGATATTTGTGATTTTTTACTGTTTAAATTCAAAGTGTGCTTGCAGATATCTGCTGTGTCAAAAGTGTGTGTTTTAAAACAATAAGTTTGTGCAGTTTTGTGATAAATATTGTGACTGTTTTGTGAATTCGAAGAATCTTGAGAATTTCTGGACCGGCCAAATAAATTAATACAGATTGCAGTAGACTGGACCAGATTAGAGCAGATCGCAGCAGATTAGAGGAGATCACAGCAGACTGGAGAAGATTGCAGCAGCTAAGACACATTTATTTTCATATTCCGTATATTGTTTTTCAGTTCCAAATTTTGTTTATTTCAGATAAATGATTATATTTTTTTTCAGAGTTTAGTTTTAAATATAGCGCAAGCTAACTTTGGCGCGCCAAAGTTTGGATACCCTTGCAGTGCCCTGTGTAAGCCGTCAGATTGTTTACAAAATTAGTTAAAGGTTGATTTTGAACCGATCGATCCTATGGCAGCTATATGAATATAGTAGTCCGATTTACACCAAATTTGGTCAGCCTTTTTAAAACTTAATCAAACACACAATGTGTATGTTTGGTTCAGATATTTTGAGAAACAAAAAAGTTTTTCATACTAAATGTTGTTTTCGAACCGATCATTCCTATGGCAGCTATATGATATAGTAATCCGATTTGCACCAAATTCGGTCAGCCTGTTTAAAACTTAATCAAACACACAATGTGTATGTTTGGTTCAGATATTTTGAGAAACAAAAAGTTTTTCATACTAAATGTTGTTTTCGAACCGATCATTCCTATGGCAGCTATATGATATAGTAATCCGATTTGCACCAAATTTGGTCAGCCTTTTAAAACTTAATCAAACACACAATGTGTATGTTTGGTTCAGATATTTTGAGAAACAAAAAAGTTTTTCATACTAAATGTTGTTTTCGAACCGATCATTCCTATGGCAGCTATATGATATAGTAATCCGATTTGCACCAAATTTGGTCAGCCTTTTTAAAACTTAATCAAACACACAATGTGTATGTTTGGTTCAGATATTTTGAGAAACAAAAAAGTTTTTCATACTAAATGTTGTTTTCGAACCGATCATTCCTATGGCAGCTATATGATATAGTAATCCGATTTGCACCACATTTGGTCAGCCTGTTTAAAACTTAATCAAACACACAATGTGTATATTTAGTTGAGATATTTTGAGAAACAAAAAAGTTTTTCATACTAAATGTTTATTTCCAACCGATTGTTCCTATGGCAGCTATATGATATAGTTATCCGATCCGGCCGGTTCCGACATATGTACTGCGTGCAGCAAAAAGACGGACCTGTACCAAGTTTCATCAAGATAGCTTTAAAACTGAGAGATTAGTTTGCATAGAAACAGACGGACAGACGGACAGACGGACAGACAGACGGACAGACGGACATAGCTATATCGACTCAGCTGATCAAGAATATATGTACTTTATGGGGTCTGTGAGGCTTCCTTCAATGCGTTACACATTTCGTGACAAAATTATAATACCCTCTGCAAGGGTATAAAAAGTGATTATTGTTTTATTTTCAGATTTCAATTTATTAAGTAGTGCTTATTATTATTTTTTTCAGAGTTTAGTTTATAAAGTGACTTTTATTTTTTTCAGAATTAAGTGTTATTATATTTAAGTGGTTTAAAAATGCCGCGTGTATCGAGAAAATCTGCTACCCAAAGGTGACAAGAAGCGATTAATCGGAGTCGCGCGTATTACGAGGAAAATGCCCAAGAAATTCGGCAATCAAATTCTCAACGGATAGCAGATTCTCGGGAAAATCCTGAGCATAGGCAACGAGAACGCGATGCCGATGCAGCTTCTCATTTCCAAAGAAGAAGAAGTTTGCGCATACGGCAGAATCAGCAAGAATCTAATACAACACAGCATAGTATACGACGACAAAATGAGGAATATCGCGATGCAGAACGTACACGGAATGCTGAGGCCCTTGCAGCACGAAGACAGGATGAAAATTTAAGACAGGAAGAACAGGAAACAAATTCTTCGCAACGCAGAATTCGTCGTCAGAATATGGAATATCGCGCTGAAGAACGAGCAAGGGATGCCGAGGCCCGTGCTGCTCAAAGACAGGATGAAGAAATTAGACAGGAAGAACAGAACATCAATACTTTGGACCATCGACTACGGCGACAAAATCAGGAATATCGTGCTGCAGAACGAGCAAGGGATGCTGAGGCTCGTGCAGCTCAGAGAGAAGACGAAAGATATCGCGCTCATGAACGGGAACGGGATGCTGAAGCCCATGCAGCACAAAGACATGATGAAGAAATTAGACAGGAAGAACAGGAAACCAATACTTTGGAACATCGACTACGGCGTCGGAATGAAGGATATCGTTCTGCAGAACGCGAAAGAGACTCTTTAAATCGAAGAAGTATGCGAAGAAATCGGATTACAAGACGCAGTGAGCAAGTCGTCAATTCTTCTCAGAGAAGACTTACTCGACTTCAAGCTCGTATTAGGGCAGATGAAATTTAGAATAGGAATGAAGAAAGAGTTAGGAACTATAGGGAAAATCCACTTAATCGATCTATACAGTCAGAGCGACAATCTCAGCGGAATAGAGAGGCCAGAGATGCCATGTCACCTGAAGAATCCGAACGTCATCGTCACTCACAAAGGCAGCGTAGGACTTTAACTGCCATAGATGAGTACAAAGGCAACATAAAGAAACTTCCTACGCAAATTTGCATTTCTTGTGGAGGCACATAGTTTCCAAAACAGGTTAGGAGCTTGAATAGGAATGTTATATCTGCAAAATATCACCGTTTAGATCTCGCCACGGCATTTTATCTCGCCGAAAAATTTCCTTCTGATTCCAATAGTTATTTGTTTTGCTTCACCTGTCGTCGAAGTATTTCTTCTGGCAAAATTCCCAATATCTGTCTGTCCGAAGGATTTGATTTTCCAGTTGTCCCTGATTGTCTTAAAAATCTAACTAGCCTAGAAGAACGTCTTATTTCACCACGAATTCCGTTTTTGCGAATAATATCTTTAGGGTATCAAAAGCAAAGAGGGGCTGTTGTCAATGTTCCTGTTTCGGTTTCAGAAACAGTTACAGCCCTTACACGTACTTTCGAAAACACTCATGTCGTACAGATCCATTTGAAACGCAAATTGGAATATACGCATGATTTTATGACCTGCTCGAGTTATTGAGTCATTACGTTTCCTACTTGACTCAGAGTTATATCGAAAGCATAATATAACGATTTCATCGGACTGGTTGGACCCACTAGCTGACACAGAAGAAGTTCCATTTGTCGCTGATCCAGCAGATGCTTCAACTGTCGAGCAGCTTATTCGTCATCGTATGGAAACCGATGCGGAAGCTCTTAATGTTAATCTTGGTGGTCAAGAAACGTTGCTAGACAATGAGCTAGTAGAAAACAACGCTATAATTGATCGTATAGCATTTGCTCCTGGTGAGGGACGCCGACCAGTAGATATGACAACTGATGAAGATGCTGAAGAGCTTTCTTTTCCGACTATTTCTTGTGGTGAAATTTTCAAGGGCAAAACCACTAATGTTCGTAAGTCGAAATCCCAAATTCGATACTACGATCGTCGTTGCGCAAAAATTCCTAAGGTTCTCTATATGTACAAGACATATGAGCTCACGCGCATCAAAGATGCTATTTCCATTTGCCTTCGTAAAAAATCGGAAAATGCCAATATTACAGCAGGCGATATGGCAGATGAAACCTTTGTCAATAATTTAGTTCAGCATGATGACGGGTATCATATTCTGGAGAATTTGGGTTCCTCGCCAGCTCATTGGGAAGCGGAAAAGAAAAAAGTTCTCGCGATGATTCGTCAGTTTGGATTGCCTACATTTTTTATTACCCTTTCGGCTGCTAAAACCAATATTATTGGAGAATAGAGTTTCAACATCGGGGGTCTCCACATTCACATGGGATGTATTGGCTCACAAACGCCCCAAAAGTGGAAGCTAATAATCCGGATAGCATCGAAGAGGTCATTCAATTTATTGACCGATTTATAGCTACCGAGGGAATCAGTGAAGATCCAGACATGACAGAAGCACTTCGGTATCAGCATCATCGACATTCCGCATCATGTCAAAGGGAGGTCAATAGGCAAAAAGTGTGTCGCTTTAATATTCCATACCCACCTATGCCTCAGACGAAAATTTTGTATCCGTTAGAAGAGGACGATCCAAATCCAGTTCGGTTACAATATACAATATATCCTAGATCCGTATGCGTGCTGTAGTTATATTGTAAACTACATAAACAAGTCGAACAGAGGAGTCTCAAAATTGTTACGAGAAGCCATGTCCGAAATCAACTCCAACAATTTTTCAGTGAAGTAAAAACTGAAACATTTGGGAAACAAATTTATAAATGGCACGGAAATATCTGAAAGAAAGTGATCTTCCAAATAATGATAACGAAACTTCCTATAATGTGCACAAGCAAATTATTGAAACAAATAGGAGAAGGTATGAATACTTAGAGGAGACGCTCTTTGACTTAGTGTTAGAAGACACTCGAGATGAAGATCCCCTAAATAATACAGAAGATGAGATGTCAGCTTCCCAACTATTGGATGAAGAATTTAGAGGTTTTGCAGTACCAGAACTTGGACGAAACGTTAATGTTTTTGATAATGACACGGGAGAAAATTCTATCCGAATGATAAAGCTACCAGCCAAAATTCCTGAAAGTGACCTAAGAACGATGGTACAATCGCTTAACCACAAGCAACGACAGTATTATGCCCATGTTATGCATAGTATGAATGCAAAGCAAACACTCTATGAATACATTGGAGGTGGTGCTGGAGTTGGAAAGAGTCGACTGATTTCGGCAATTTATCAGTCACTAATTCTGAGGCTTACCAGCAGAGCTGGTAGTGACCCAGATACAGCGAAGGTACTCCTATGTGCACCAACAGGAAAGGCAGCATTCGGTATTGGAGGGCTCACTCTTCACTCAGTATTTTCTCTTCAGTCTTCTAGGGAGTTAAGACCGCTTAGTAACGATACTGTTAACACTATGCACTCAAAGCTAATGGAGGTGAAGTTAATAATTATTGGTGAAATTGCAATGGTAGGCGCCAACATGTTGTCACAATTGGATCTCCGCCTTAAACAAATCTTCAAAAATAACATTTACTTCGGAGGTATTTCGATATTGGCCTTTGGAGATTTAAAGCAGCTTCCTCCAGTTGGCGACAGGTGGATTTTTTCTCCAACGAGAGATCCCTACAGTGCAATTGTCGGAGCTGCACTGTGGAGTTTGTTCAAATTCTTTGAGCTAACGGAAATAATGCGACAACGCGAGGATCTTGAATTTGCGGTAGCGTTAAATAATATGTCTTAAGGGAAAATGAAGAATGCGGACAAGCAATTAATTAACCAGAGGGTAGTGCCCCTAAGGCAAATAGGCGACATTCCTGGTGAGGAGATTTTAATATATGCAGGGCTACTACAAAGGATCAGTTAGAAATCGGACTAAATGACTTGTGTATTTCGCCTCTTTTAAATGGTATAGGTACGACTAAAGAATTGACAGAAATAGATTGGGTATTTTCTTCAAGCGGATTTAACGATTTAAAGGCTCATATTTATGAAAGGACATATAGTCATCATGATGGTGTATTTGTTTCCTATAGTTAGGTCCTCTATTGCATAGTTTAAGCTTTAAAGAATTTGTAACATATTAAACATAAGTAATAAATTATTGTATATTGTACAAAATTTAATTAAATGTTTTGCAAAATTAAAAAGTTGTTTATAAGTCGAAATAAGTTGTAAAACATTAAATATAAGAAATAAATAAATATATTAATATAAGTTAATTTAAGACAAATTATTTAAAAATGTTAAAAAGTGGTTTAAAAATAAATATATTCATATAGCTGCCATCGGTAAAAGTCAACTTTAATATTGAAAATTTTTTTGTTTCTTAAGATTTCCAAAATATACTTTAACATATTCAGGGTCTTACGCAGCCTTACTAATTTTGTAAAAAGCTGACGGCATATACAGGGGTCTGCAAGGGTATCCAAACTTTGGCTCGCCAAAGTTAGCTTCGCATATTTATGCCCTTGCAGAGGGTATTATAATTTTGTCACGAAATGTGTAACGCATTGAAGGAAGCCTCACAGACCCCATAAAGTATATATATTCTTGATCAGGGCGACGAGCTGAGTCGATATAGTTATGTCCGTCTGTCCGTCTGTCTGTCCGTCTGTCCGTCGGTCCGTCTGTCCGTCTGTTTCTATGCAAACTAGTCTCTCAGTTTTAAAGCTATCTTGATGAAACTTGGTACAGGTCCGTCTTTTTGCTGCACGCAGTACATATGTCGAAACCGGCCGGATCGGATAACTATATCATATAGCTGCCATAGGAACAATCGGTTGGAAATAAACATTTAGTATGAAAAACTTTTTTGTTTCTCAAAATATCTCAACTAAATATACACATTGTGTGTTTGATTAAGTTTTAAAAAGGCTGACCAAATTTGGTGCAAATCGGATTACTATATCATATAGCTGCCATAGGAATGATCGGTTCGAAAACAACATTTAGTATGAAAAACTTTTTTGTTTCTCAAAATATCTGAACCAAACATACACATTGTGTGTTTGATTAAGTTTAAAAAAGGCTGACCAAATTTGGTGCAAATCGGATTACTATATCATATAGCTGCCATAGGAATGATCGGTTCGAAAACAACATTTAGTATGAAAAACTTTTTGTTTCTCAAAATATCTGAACCAAACATACACATTGTGTGTTTGATTAAGTTTTAAACATGCTGACCAAATTTGGTGCAAATCGGATTACTATATCATATAGCTGCCATAGGAATGATCAGTTCGAAAACAACATTTAGTATGAAAAACTTTTTTGTTTCTCAAAATATCTGAACCAAACATACACATTGTGTGTTTGATTAAGTTTTAAACAGGCTGACCAAATTTGGTGCAAATCGGATTACTGTATCATATAGCTGCCATAGGAATGATCGGTTCGAAAACAACATTTAGTATGAAAAACTTTTTGTTTCTCAAAATATCTGAACCAAACATACACATTGTGTGTTTGATTAAGTTTTAAAAAGGCTGACCAAATTTGGTGTAAATCGGACTACTATATCATATAGCTGCCATAGGATCGATCGGTTCAAAATCGCCAAAGTTAGCTTGCGCTATATTATACCCTTGCAGAGGGTATTATAATTTTGTCACGAAATGTGTAACGCATTGAAGGAAGCTTCACAGACCCCATAAAGTATATATATTCTTGATCAGGGCGACGAGCTGAGTCGATATAGCCATGTCCGTCTGTCCGTCTGTCTGTCTGTCCGTCTGTTTCTATGCAAACTAGTCTCTCAGTTTTGAAGCTATCTTGATGAAACTTGGTACAGGTCCGTCTTTTTGCTGCACGCAGTACATATGTCGGAACCGGCCGGATCGGATAACTATATCATATAGCTGCCATAGGAACGATCGGTTGGAAATAAACATTTAGTATGAAAAACTTTTTTGTTTCTCAAGATATCTCAACCAAACTCACAGATTGTGTGTTTGGTATAGTTTCATACATCCTTAACGAATCTGGTTTAAATCGGACAACTATATCATATAGCTGCCATAGGAACGATCGGTTGGAAATAAACATTTAGTATGAAAAACTTTTTTGTTTCTTAAGATATCTCAACCAAATATACATTTTGTATGCTTGATTAAGTTCTAAACAAGCTGACCAAATTTGGTCAAAATCGGACTACTATATCATATAGCTGCCATAGGAACGATCGGCTCGAAAACAACATTTAGTATGAAAAACTTTTTTGTTTCCAAAAATATCTCAACCAAATATACACATTGTGTGTTTGAATAAGTTTTAAACAGGCTGGCCAAATTTCGTTTAAATCGGACTACTATATCATATAGCTGCCATAGGAACGATCGGTTAAAAATCAACATTTAACAAATTTTGTAAGAAATCTGTCGGCTTACACAGGGCACTGCAAGGGTATCCAAACTTTGGCGTGCCAAAGTTAGCTTGCGCTATATTTTTATTATACCCTTGCAGAGGGTATTATAATTTTGTCACGAAATGTGTAACGCATTGAAGGAAGCCTCACAGACCCCATAAAGTATATATATTCTTGATCAGGGCGACGAGCTGAGTCGATATAGCTATGTCCGTCTGTCCGTCTGTCCGTCTGTTTCTATGCAAACTAGTCTCTCAGTTTTAAAGCTATCTTGATGAAACTTGGTACAGGTCCGTCTTTTTGCTGCACGCAGTACATATGTCGGAACCGGCCGGATCGGATAACTATATCATATAGCTGCCATAGGAACAATCGGTTGGAAATAAACATTTAGTATGAAAAACTTTTTTGTTTCTCAAAATATCTGAACCAAACATACACATTGTGTGTTTGATTAAGTTTTAAACAGGCTGACCAAATTTGGTGCAAATCGGATTACTATATCATATAGCTGCCATAGGAATGATCGGTTCGAAAACAACATTTAGTATGAAAAACTTTTTTGTTTCTCAAAATATCTGAACCAAACATACACATTGTGTGTTTGATTAAGTTTTAAACAGGCTGACCAAATTTGGTGCAAATCGGATTACTATATCATATAGCTGCCATAGGAATGATCGGTTCGAAAACAACATTTAGTATGAAAAACTTTTTGTTTCTCAAAATATCTGAACCAAACATACACATTGTGTGTTTGATTAAGTTTTAAAAAGGCTGACCAAATTTGGTGTAAATCGGACTACTATATCATATAGCTGCCATAGGATCGATCGGTTCAAAATCAACCTTTAACTAATTTTGTAAACAATCTGACGGCTTACACAGGGCACTGCAAGGGTATCCAAACTTTGGCGCGCCAAAGTTAGCTTGCGCTATATTTTTTTATTTTATTTTTTTTTTTTTGATAGGGAAAGCATAAAAAGCCGAAAAGTGTGGGGGTTGCACCCACTAAAACCACCCCTTTTCTCCGTTTTCCCGTCGCGGAACCACCGCTTAGTATTACCTCACTAGGGGGAGATGGCATGAAAGCCTCTTCTAGGTTCTTATCCAAAATTTGAATTCGAATTGCGCTGTCTTTCAGCGCGACGCAATGATTTCATGACTTCTGCAGCCATGTGGGTTCCAGCGACCCAAATGTTTTGCGAGCTAAGTAGGATGTCTATAAAGTCAGTGACTATGAACTGCTTCCAAATAATAACTAGGCTTAGCTCTTTCCGTTCGGCAGAAAATCTAGGACAGACAAAAAGACATGTTCTGCGTCTTCAATGACCAATGCACAATGTGTGCAAAACGGGTCCCTGAAGGCCATGATCAAGGTCTTCCGAAATGAAACCTCGGATAACATCCTCGAGGAAGTCGATAATACCAGCGGGCTGCTGAACGACTTGCTCCTTGAGGAGAAGCCAGCTGTCGAAGCCGACACTAGCGCAGCAAGCAGGACACAATAACGCCGACTGTCGTGCAGACAAACCTGAAGCGTAGGAGGGTCGCTTCAGACAATCTGCTGTCCTTCTCCGTGAGGAGAACATAGACGTCGGCATTAGACAAGAACCCTGGACTGGAGACATGGCAGTCTTGGGTCTATCAGCACAAAGTTACGACACCATATACAAGAGCTCTGAAGGTAGGCCGAGAGCTTGTATAATAATCAAAAAACAATATAAAGCACTTTTACTTCCCAGCCTGAGAAATGAAGATCTGACAGTAGTTAAGATAGACTTAGCCAAAGAAAAAGCGCTGATAATCGCCTCCGCCTGCATGCCCCATGACGAACCAGCTCCACCAGCAGCGCTGGAGATGCTATGCGCGCCTCCCCAAACTAAGTGGGCAAAGGCTGGAACTATCGAGTAAAGCAAGGTATCTAGGAGTGCTACTGGACCCCAAGCTCCCATGGAAGCTAAATATAGAAGAACGCTAATGCAGGAAAACCTTCGGCAACACGTGGGGTCTGCATCCGAAGATGACACTTTGGATGTACACTGCAGTGGTTAGACCCATTCTAACATACGGAGCACTGGTATGGTGGCCAGCACTCTTAAAGAAATACAACATCGACAAGCTCACGAGAATTCAACGGACAGCATGCGCAGGAGCCACAGGCGCAATGAGATCCTGTCCAACAATGGTTCTGAATGCCATACTGAATCTCTTACCAATAAAAATTCATATCACAAGCATGGCGTCACATAATCCCATCAAGGGTCGAGTGGGCTGCCGAGAACCTGGATGCCCCTTTTGACACGAAACTCTATACCGATGGATCCAAGATGGACTGTGGTGTATGGGCCGGAGTATACTCGCCGGACCTGTCAGTGGAAATGTCCTTCCATCTACCAGGATTGGCAAGTGTATTTCAGGCAGAGACCTTCGCAATAATGGACACAACCAAGCATCTGTTAGAGCGAGGTCTCAGGAGTGTAAAAGTGGCATCCTTCTCGGCGGCAATCAAGGCACTCAACTCTGTTCGACAAAATTCTGAATTAACAGCAAACTGCTAACGAGTTCAAATGCAGTTGCACTCAACAACACAGTTTCCTTAATATAGATCCCCGGTCATAGGGATCTAGCGGGAAACGAAAAAGCGGTCGAGCTAGCTAGAATAGGGTCAGAAATGACAAAAACACCAGACGAGGTGCGACCACTTCTAAACTCTAGGAAACACGAAATACATAAGCTCCACGTAACCAAAGCCAACGAGAGATGGAAAACTCACGTTGGGTGCAAAAGAGCTAAACAAACATGGCCAGAATACAACAAGAAACGCACAAAAGAATTGCTGAGCAAGTCTAGGAAGGACATTGAAAGACTAACAACAACACTCACAGGGCACTGGCAGATCGGACCAGCACTGTCGCTGCTGCAAGGATCCTCAGGAGGCGGAAACCCCCGAACATCTGCTCTGCCACTGTCCAGCCTTAGGCAGAAGAAGACACACATGGTTCGGGGCACACGAACTATCTTCGCTAGACGATGTCAGTCTCATCGCACCAGATCAAATCCTAAACTTCCTGAACCACAGCAAGTGGATTTAGGGAGCGCAGGACCGGTAGAAATAATTAGCAAAAGTCATATTAGCTGACGAGAAGGTACCCCCTGTGGATCGAAACGGAGCTTCCTACAAGTGTAGAGCTGGTTAATCCAGCTCGCCACCTAACTTACTTACGTCCAGCACACACAAAAGCCTGTATGCCGCCGGGTCATCCGTACTGCTTTGGAAGAAACAACAAGAGCTTTAGCTTCCACCTCTTTGGCACTGGCCTTTGTCTGATACATTCATTGAACAGTTGGACATTTGTCGCTATGAGCTTAATGACTCCGATGGGAACTCTGTTCCTGCAGCTTTATCGGATTTCAGAAGTGGAGGATTTTTGAATCGTCAGTGTACATTGGTCAAGATCTTCCAGCTTCGATCATAAAGTCAACTCGTGGGTGTTCCGGGAACAATGTTTGGACGATGTTGCAGATCTGTTCTGGATCTGTGGGCATTGGTCGCCCTGCCAGCTTTCCCATGACAATTTTGTATGCTGTTCCTAAAGGCTGCTCATCAGCTTCATCACATAGTTTTTTCAAGCATCTGGCCTTGCTCCCTTGATGGTTTTGGTGAGGACTGCTCGTTTTGCTCGGTATTCTTCTAGATGTTGCGCAAATTGTGTACAGCCTGTTGTTGACGACGTCTTGCTGCAATGCACTGCCTCCTCGCGTCAGCAATATCATTCGACCACCAGTGCACTGGCTTCCGGGTGCTGCCCCCTTTCTTTATCTGCAGCATTGAGGCATCGCAGGCATTTGTTATTGCCCAAGCAGTATTGTCGGCGTACTCGTTGGCGTTTTCGCTGGCCCGTTTAAGGGAATTGTTTGTTGTTTTCCTCGTTAAGCGTCTCCTGTGCCCAGCTTGTGTTACACGGCGACCTTACTCTGCGCAGGTTTTGGGCCAACTGTACACAGAATTGACTGATGGTCGCTATTTGTGTAGAGGCTTGACAGAGACCAAGTCGCGTTCCTTGCCAGAGCTGTACTGGCGAACGTCAGGTCTGTTATCGATCCTCGTCTTGCTTTAGTGTAGGTGTGTGTATTGCCAGAGTTCAGGAGCGTCACATTGAGCAATGCGATAGCCTCTAGTAGTCTTCTTCCCCTTTCCCCTTTCATTTTGATGAATTATTTATAAAGTTTAAAGTTTTTGAAATAAGATTCAGTGGAAAGAAACTTATCTTGCGGTAGGCGGAATCCAGCACGTAGTGCGAAAAACTCACTTTAAGTGAGATAAAATAACACAAACGAATTTCGATTCCGGTTACGGTTCCGGCACGTACCGAAACGAGTATTTCGGTAAAAGTTTCTATTTCGGTTTTGTCCTTTCGGTTCCAGTTCTCGTATCGGTCCATACCGGTACAGCAAAGTAATTTTTAATAATTTAAAAATGTAAAGAAAATCTAATTTTATCAACAAATATATGTGTATGTATAAACGTATAAATGCATGCATTTTAGCAGTCTTACGTCTTACCTATAATTCGAGATATTTCTTTATAGAGCAATGCCATGTTCATACGAACGATGAAAAAAAAAATTTTAAATGGACTGAAACCGTTCCGGTGAACGTTTCGGCTTTAGGTTCTTGGAAAATAATTTATTTCGGTTCCGGTTATCGTACTACATTTGAAACGGTTAATTTTGGTTAACGGTTCCTGTTGAAGTGTATTCGAGTAATACAGGAGAAGAGATAAGACGCTGTAAATATATCTAATATCAGTTTTTTTATACCCTTGCAGAGGGTATTATAATTTTGTCACGAAATGTGTAACGCATTGAAGGAAGCCTCACAGACCCCATAAAGTATATATTCTTGATCAGGGCGACGAGCTGAGTCGATATAGCCATGTCCGTCTGTCCGTCTGTCCGTGTGTCCGTCTGTTTCTATGCAAACTAGTCTCTCAGTTTTGAAGCTATCTTGATGAAATTTGGTACAGATCCGTCTTTTGCTGCACGCAGCACATATGTCGGAACCGGCCGGATCGGATCACTATATCATATAGCTGCCATAGGAACGATCGGTTCGAAATCAATATTTAGTATGAAAAACTTTTTGTTTCTCAAGATATCTCAACCAAACTAACAGATTGTGTGTTCTATAAAGTTTTATACATCCTTACCAAATTTGGTTCAAATCGGACAAATATATCATATAGCTGCCATAGGAACGATCGGTTGGAAATAAACATTTAGTATGAAAAACTTTTTTGTTTCTCAAGATATCTTAACCAAATATACACATTGTGTGTTTGATTAAGTTTTAAACAGGCTGACCAAATTTGGTGTAAATCGGACTACTATATCATATAGCTGCCATAGGAACGATCGGTTCGAAAACAACATTTAGTATGAAAAACTTTTTTGTTTCTCAAAATATCTCAACCAAATATACACATTCTGTATTTGACTAAGTTTTAAACAGGCTGACCATATTTTTGTAAATCGGACTACTATATCATATAGCTGCCATAGGATCGATCGGTTCAAAATCGACAAATTTTTAAAAAATCTGACGTCTTACACAGGGCACTGCAAGGTATCCAAACTTTGGCGCGCCAAAGTTAGCTTGCGCTATATCTATATATATAAAACTCTTTGTCCTCACTGACTCACTGACTGACTTAGTCAACACGCTGTAGGCCAAACGGTTCAAGATATTGAGATGAAATTTTTACACAACATAGCTGAGACATAATTATCGTGCAATAAGACGGGATTTTTTGATATCCCCACTGGAAGGGGCTAAAATGGGGGTCAAAGGTCAAAATTGCTTAGTATGAAATTTTTTTTGTTTTTTGAGCTATCTCAACCAAACTCACAGATTATGTATTTCTTACTCACTGCTACATCCTGAGAAAATTTGGTCAAGATCGGACCACTATATCATATAGCTGCCATAGGAACAACCAGATGCAAATTAAAACTTTGTATGAAGATCTTTGTTATTTTTGAGATATCTCAACCAAACTCACAGATTATGGATTTCGTACTCACTGCTACATCCTGAGAAAATTTGGTCAAGATCGGACCACTATATCATATAGCTGCCATAGGAACAACCAGATGCAAATTTAAACTTTGTATGAAGATCTTTGCTATTTTTTGAGATATCTCAACCAAACTCACAGATTATGTATTTCTTACTCACTGCTACATCCTGAGAAAATTTGGTCAAGATCGGATCACTATATCGTATAGCTGTCATAGGAACAGTAGCTTTTAATGCTATTAATAAACTATCAAAAGAAGATGGACAAGGGGTGGGGGAGGGGGAGGGGGGTGTAACGATTCATTTGTGTTGCGGCTTTCAAAATCAATTTTCAGTATATGGCACTGTTACTCGCTCTTGCTGCAATAATCCAATTGCAGCGAAAACTTTAAAACAGCGAGCAGCGTAAATGTAAATTCTCTATCTATATATATAAAACTCTTTGTCCTCACTGACTCACTGACTGACTTAGTCAACACGCTGTAGGCCAAACGGTTCAAGATATTGAGATGAAATTTTTACACAACATAGCTGAGACATAATTATCGTGCAATAAGACGGGATTTTTTGATATCCCCACTGGAAGGGGCTAAAATGGGGGGTCAAAGGTCAAAATTGCTTAGTATGAAATTTTTTTTGTTTTTTGAGCTATCTCAACCAAACTCACAGATTATGTATTTCTTACTCACTGCTACATCCTGAGAAAATTTGGTCAAGATCGGACCACTATATCATATAGCTGCCATAGGAACAACCAGATGCAAATTAAAACTTTGTATGAAGATCTTTGTTATTTTTTGAGATATCTCAACCAAACTCACAGATTATGGATTTCGTACTCACTGCTACATCCTGAGAAAATTTGGTCAAGATCGGACCACTATATCATATAGCTGCCATAGGAACAACCAGATGCAAATTTAAACTTTGTATGAAGATCTTTGCTATTTTTTGAGATATCTCAACCAAACTCACAGATTATGTATTTCTTACTCACTGCTACATCCTGAGAAAATTTGGTCAAGATCGGATCACTATATCGTATAGCTGTCATAGGAACAGTAGCTTTTAATGCTATTAATAAACTATCAAAAGAAGATGGACAAGGGGTGGGGGAGGGGGAGGGGGGTGTAACGATTCATTTGTGTTGCGGCTTTCAAAATCAATTTTCAGTATATGGCACTGTTACTCGCTCTTGCTGCAATAATCCAATTGCAGCGAAAACTTTAAAACAGCGAGCAGCGTAAATGTAAATTCTCTATATTATATAAAGTACTACTTATTACTATTATCTTAAGTCCAACTACAGGGAAAAATTGAATTTACAATTCCCGCTATCTAATTAGAAATGACATAAGGTCTGGCTATAGTTTCTCACATACTACTTATTACTATTTTCTTAAGTCCATCTACAGGGAAAAATTGAATTTACAATTCCCGCTATCTAATTAGAAATGACATAAGGTCTGGCTATAGTTTCTCACATACTACTTATTACTATTTTCTTAAGTCCATCTACAGGGAAAAATTGAATTTACAATTCCCGCTATCTAATTAGAAATGACATAAGGTCTGGCTATAGCTGTGAGAAATGTTTCCTATTTTCACTTCACATTTTTCCCCGAGATTTTAGCGAGCGTAGCGAGCCGGGGGTTGGCGAGCGAAGCGAGCAGGGGCAAACCCCTAGTTTAATAATAAAACAAGTGAAAAATTAATAAAAACATAAAAAGTGCCACGTACAAAAGCTCTATCGACCAGAGAAATGGGTTCTACCCGTACTTTTCAACCCATGATACCGAACTGCAGCGTATTTCATCTCTCTTGTTTGCCAGAGAGCCAGTGATGCCATTTTAGCAATTAAGTTACTATTTCAGGCAACTTTTAACAAATTTTTCAACTTTAATTTTCAAAATGATATTAGCCACAAATCTAGCAACTTTTAATTTTGCCCCGAAGATTCTATCTCGCGAATGAATTAAGTAAAGACCAAATTACGCAACGCCATGAGTTTAAAAACATTAGTTTAAATTTCAATACTTATTAGAGAAATACAAATTGACCATATTCAACATGCAATATTTTTACACGTATGGACCAGAGAGCTGCAACGAGTGTGTTCGAGTATGAGCGGATCACCCTTCCAAAACCAAATCAACTCAACTCAGAGTCTTTCTGCTTACGAATCGGGTGTCGAGTATGACTGTGTTGCGTTCGGGTATTGAGGTTTGACTGAAATTCGGGTGTGATGATGTATGAGTACACAGAGAGAAAAAATCAAGTATTTCGTACTTAAAACTCAACAATTCGAACTTGATATCGAATCAAGTACGGAATTACTATATTCGAGGACGACGAACTTATTTCAAGTTTGATTTTCAAGTACGATTTTTAAGTTTGTAGTCTTGAATTAAGTACACTTTATACTTGAATTAAGTACTGAAAACTCAAAAAATAAGAACTTCCGATTTCAGTTCAAGTTTTTTTGCACATGAATTAAAATCTTCTGTACTTGAAATAATATCTATTTGTTAGTATTTTTTTTATTTGTTATTAAATTTTTGTATTGTTTTATTAATTAGTTATTAAATTTAAATTTATGTATATTACCGTTTTTATTTAATAATAACATTGCTGTTTGTTTTTTAATAACCTGATTTACATGGGATTCGAACTCGGGACCTCAGCTTCAGAGTCGGGTACTCTATCCAGTGAGCTACGATGTAAACAATTTCTTGTCGACTAAAAAACCTATATATTCTACACAGAACGACAGGCTGACACAGACAGACAAATTGACAGACAACAATTTATTTGTTAAAATGTAATTATATCCGCGGAATATTTTGAAAAATGTCAAAACAGAATGCAAAACATTAAAAAATACTATTTAATTAATGCCGCTGGTGGGGTTCGAACCCGGGTTCCGAACTTATATTGAGTATTTTCGTACTCAATTTAAGAATATTTCGAATAATACTTGATTCAAGTTTACTTTTACTCGAAACAAGTCTACTTATACATGATTCAAGTATTTTCATGCTTGTTTTAAGTAATTCGTACTTAAATCAAGTATTTATTTTAAGTACTAAAAATACTTATTTCAATGCATTTCGTACTTAATTGTAGTACGTGCTTTTTTTCTCTGTGTAGTTTCTTCGAGCGAGACTGTATATGTTCGGGTTGAGTACAAGTACGAGAGTCTGACGTCACAGACAGCCACCCGAGACCTGAGTCGGAGTTGCGGTATAGACACTCGTACGGGTAATGGGTTGCACACTCGCTCGAATACCCGTTCGATGAGCTGTTTGAGCGTTTGATGCGAACCAATCAAGCAAGCGACTGGGCTTTAGTATTGCTTTCTGAATCGTTTTGTGTGCGTGTATAAGCATTGTTAATTATATTACATGTTTATATATGTATATATTATAATTTACATATTTATAATAATACATATGTATATATAGAATGTTATATTAATTATTATAATATAATATCTGCATATACATTAACAAAATTCATCAAAACAAAGTAAGAGACACGGATATAATTAAAATAAAGACAACATTTTAGTTCATTCCTTTTAGTATTACATTTATTATAATATTTAAGTATTAAAGGAAATTACCAATGTTTCAAACACTTTTTTTACTAAGAACAACATCGTTAAAAAACAAGAATCAAAACAAAAGCCATAAACGGATCTGGCTGTGCAGACTGGTATGGAGCGCTACATTCAAATTAAAACAAAGCTGAGCCCCTAAACTCCAAGTCAAAAATTATCCTCTGCAATTCCAGCCTAGATAAGACCGCAAATCCTACTTACAATAACATGTTTAAAATTTTGGCAGACAACTCTGATGAACTGCCCTCTGAAGCTGACGAAGGTGGTAAGAGAAAGCCTAAGCCACCCCGTATATATATCCGAGAGAAAAGCTCCAATGCTCTTGTTAACAAAATTATAGTGCTTATTGGGGCGAACAACTTTCTCATAATCCCCTTGTAAAGGGCAACATTCAGGACACAAAAGTCCAAACGAAGTCCGAAGATAATTAAAAAGTATTGTCGAAGTATCTATTTATTTATTTATTGTCAGACTGTGAGCAGTCGACACAAAAACTTAAATTAAATTAACAATCCAAATTTTATATTTTAGATTAAATTATAGAATTTAATATTTAGTTCTGGGGGAAATAATATAAAAATAAATATAGCGCAAGCTAACTTTGGCGCGCCAAAGTTTGGATACCCTTGCAGTGCCCTGTGTAAGCCGTCAGATTGTTTACAAAATTAGTTAAAGGTTGATTTTGAACCGATCGATCCTATGGCAGCTATATGAATATAGTAGTCCGATTTACACCAAATTTGGTCAGCCTTTTTAAAACTTAATCAAACACACAATGTGTATGTTTGGTTCAGATATTTTGAGAAACAAAAAAGTTTTTCATACTAAATGTTGTTTTCGAACCGATCATTCCTATGGCAGCTATATGATATAGTAATCCGATTTGCACCAAATTTGGTCAGCCTGTTTAAAACTTAATCAAACACACAATGTGTATGTTTGGTTCAGATATTTTGAGAAACAAAAAAGTTTTTCATACTAAATGTTGTTTTCGAACCGATCATTCCTATGGCAGCTATATGATATAGTAATCCGATTTGCACCAAATTTGGTCAGCCTTTTTAAAACTTAATCAAACACACAATGTGTATGTTTGGTTCAGATATTTTGAGAAACAAAAAGTTTTTCATACTAAATGTTGTTTTCGAACCGATCATTCCTATGGCAGCTATATGATATAGTAATCCGATTTGCACCAAATTTGGTCAGCCTTTTTAAAACTTAATCAAACACACAATGTGTATGTTTGGTTCAGATATTTTGAGAAACAAAAAAGTTTTTCATACTAAATGTTGTTTTCGAACCGATCATTCCTATGGCAGCTATATGATATATTTGTCCGATTTGAACCAAATTTGGTCAGCCTATTTAAAACTTAATCAAACACACAATGTGTATATTTAGTTGAGATATTTTGAGAAACAAAAAGTTTTTCATACTAAATGTTTATTTCCAACCGATTGTTCCTATGGCAGCTATATGATATAGTTATCCGATCCGGCCGGTTCCGACATATGTACTGCGTGCAGCAAAAAGACGGACCTGTACCAAGTTTCATCAAGATAGCTTTAAAACTGAGAGACTAGTTTGCATAGAAACAGACGGACAGACGGACCGACGGACAGACGGACAGACAGACGGACAGACGGACATAGCTATATCGACTCAGCTCGTCGCCCTGATCAAGAATATATATACTTTATGGGGTCTGTGAGGCTTCCTTCAATGCGTTACACATTTCGTGACAAAATTATAATACCCTCTGCAAGGGTATAAAAAATTTAAAGGAAAATAATTGGTCCAATTTTTGTTGCAAGGATTGGGGAAACCCCAGAAAAAACTCAACCAGACCAATAATAAATTTAGATTAGTTAGTTAAGTATGTTAATATTAAAGTCTTATTAGCATGCAATAAACTGCATAGGATACGAAAAGGTTCATGTGATTCCCAGGAATTGTACAGAGTTCGAGTGAAAATGGATAACATTATGAGTTATTCTACAAAGTACGTTAAAAGCTATTCTGTCCAATAAATTAGCAAAGTCAATTTGAACCAAAAGTAATTTATGGATAAATATAACCCAAAGCTTAATTCTACGGTTAGTAAAAGAGGGAAAATTAATTAATAATAGTCTACAAGAGTATGATGGCAGTTGAATATCTGTTTTCCGACTCAAACCACGAAAAGCGAACTTTAAGAATTATTTCTGTACGGATTCTTATCTGGCTCGGTGGGAGTCATATTAAGGCGACCTTACGTATGAGCCATACTCAAGAATTGGGCGAACAAGGGAAGTACATAAAAGTCTAGTAACATACGGATCGTCAAATTCCCCATAGCCTTATTGGATGCTATTGTAACATTTTTATCAAATATAAGTTTGTGATCTAGAATTACTCCTAGATCATTAACTGAATTCTCAGAATCATTTAGACTTTCAGGAGTAATTCCATTAAGCGAATACTGTGAAGTGTGGCGTGAAGATCTGTAGAAAGTTATAACATTACAGTTCGAGATATTAAGATTTATTAGATTGACTTTGCACCATAAAGAGACTGCATCTAAGTCTGTTTGAAGAAGGCTACCAGAAAAAGGATCGTTATACGATAAACATATGTAGCTTGACATCATGTGCGTACATATGTATGTAAGTGCGGAAGAGTGGTTTAATCTAACCAACTCTCACTGTGATCGGACGTGTTCTATTTTACTCTGTTTTATTTTGTTATTTGTGCGTAAATAACATATAAATTATAGTCGATAACTCTGTGTGTATCGCAAAAAGTAATTAATTATTGTGATGTGTTTTGCATTATTATAAATAATTATAAACTTTCAATAACTTATTGTTGTAGTTGGCTAGAACTTTTTACGCTCTTTAAAGCTCTCACTCTCTCGCTTTTGTGTACTCGTTGTTGCTTTCTTTTTGTAACTACGCTTACACGTTTAGTTCAGCTTTGTTGTTTTAACTCTTACGCTGTTCAAAGCTCTCACTATCTTGCGCCCTAACCCAATAACTGTTCTTAAAATAGTGTACTCGTAGTTGTACTTGTTCGCAACTACGCGTTTTTTTTTTTCTCTCCTTTTTTTTTTGCGTTCTTACTCTCTCCCTCTATTTGAGTAGTGTTGTTGTGATTCGAATACCCTTCCGCAGGTTCTGCTTAATTCTTCATAATCCTTGTTTGCTGCATTAAGAACGGCAAATGCCAACAAGATTCAAATGCTGCATACATTGTTTGCTAGTTGTGTGACAAGTTTGGTCTTGCGAATCTTGTCTTGAAGCTGAGGCGGACATGTCCAGATTTGTTCGTCAAACAAGAGAGAATTTCGGTAGATTGCGAAAGGGTTTTAATATGTTGCATGAAGAATTTCCGACAATGGAGAAACAGTTCAGTGTCCTTAAGGTATTGGACCTTTCTCCAAAGTCGCTCCTTGTTTCCATATCTTTGCATGCACCTGTACCTAAGCCTCTTTACCTTAAAAAAACAGATATTTATCTCTAGGTTGCATCCGGATACTGCGATTGATGACGTAAAAGCGTATGTTCAATTGAAGATTCATAATGCTCTTATAGCTGTAGATAAATTTAAATTTTCTTTTGCTAGAGACATATCATCTTTTAAATTGAATGTGCTGCCGCAATTATTCACAACAGTTTGCTGTAATCCTTTTTGGCCAAATGATTTGCTTATCAAAAAGTTTACTCCTCATACGAGAAGTGGAGCTACTGTTTCATTACCAATAAATTATTTTCTACAGTTGAACCAGTTGATCCATCGAATCTTTCAAAGAACTAAATTATAATTTCCTGTTAGCGTATCAAAATGTTGGAGTCCTTAAATCTTAATTGTCTAATCTATATTAAAATACAATCTCTTTTGATTATAAAATTCTTGCCTTCACTGAAACTTGAAACTGAAATATCTAATTTGTCATTATTCACTAACAAGTACACCACTTATAGATGTGACCGTCTGTCACGAGTGGGTGGCGGCGTATTAATCGCAGTTGATTATGACATTCCGTCGGAATTATTAAGTTGCTTACCTAATGTTGATGTTAGATCCTCTTGTGCTTCCCGAAGATTCATTTCACCCTACGTTAGAAATTAATCTTGATCTACCTATTCATGAGCAAACTGTGATCCCTAAAGCATCGTCAAAACCTCTCTGTTTTATAAAAGCCGATTTTAACAAATAAAATAATCTCATTATTAATCATGACTGGTTCCAGTTTTTTGCGAGCAATAACTTAGAATTTGCTCTGTGTCTTTTTTATGACACTTTGAACATATTTTTTGATCAAAGCGTTCCTCCTAATAAGCCCCCATGGTTTACCCGAGACTTATCAAGACTAAAAATTTTAAAATCGCGATATTTTAAAAAATATAAACGTACCGGGAACGATGTCGATTTTTCACGTTATTCTATTGCTAAATGTAATTCTAAATCACTTAACTTTACAACGATTATTTGTGTCGTTGCCGGCTTCAGTTTGCTCAGGACCCTAAACGATTTTATAATTTTGTTAATTCTAAACGTAAATCATCCTATTACCTCATTCAGTATCATATGAAAATACGACGCAAATAAAGTTCAGGCTGCAGCCCATTTATTTGCAGAATTTTTTCAATCTACTTACTCTGTTAATAGCTACTCTCCTAGTACATCCTATCTCTATAATTTGCAAAAATCTAACTTTATTCCTGAACCCGTGAACACTGAAGACTCAGTATTATGTGAACTTAATTTAATTAAACCAGTATTCTCCACAGGCCCCGATGGGTTGCCAGGATGCGTACTTAGGTACTGCGCTGGCTCTTTCTATCTACTTTTACATAGACTATTTACTTTATCTGTTGCATCTTGCTCATTCCCTTCTCTTTGGAAGGAATCACATATCATTCCGTTACACAAAAGTGGCCCTAAGAGTTGCGTTAACAACTACAGGCCAATTTCAAAAATGTCTGCTACACCTAAACTTTTTGTAGTTCCATAATTTCACCTTACCAACATGGTTTTGTGAAACATAGATCTACAACCACAAACCTGCTCGAATTTTCCTCTTTAGTGATCAAGGGCTTTAAAAATAAAATGCCGACTGATGTTGTTTATACCGACTTCAGTAAAGCATTTGACTCTGTTAACCACTGTCTTCTAATTAATAAATTGAATTTAATTGGATTTCCAGATAATCTTCTTATATGGCTATCCGACTACCTTACTAACAGAACTCAAAACGTTGTCTTCAAGTAGGCTATTTCGAGGCCCGTCTTGGTAACGTCTGGTGTTCCTCAGGGTAGTCATCTAGGTCCTCTGCGTTTTAAACTTTTTACTAACGATCTTCCTTCCTTTATTCTATTCTCTAACATTTGAATGTATGCTGATGATGTGAAGTTGTGTCTGTCATTTACGAACAGTTTCTACTCTGACTTACTGCAAGCAGATCTTGCACGCTTTTACAAATGGTGCAAATTTAATTTACTAAATCTTAACTGTCCTAAATGCAAGGTTATGACTTCTATAGACACTTGCATCAAATCATCAGTTATACTTTTGATTTGGTACCCCTTACTAGAGTAGATGAAGTGAATGATCTTGGTATTCTCCTCGACCATAGACTGAAGATTGATACACATGTTGCTTTAACGGTCAGTAGGACGACTCAAGTTCTTGGGTTCATCAAACAATGGGCAAAGGAATTTGATGACCCTGTAAGGAAGTTTTTCC
The DNA here is from genome assembly GCA_035043265.1 of Drosophila testacea. Taxonomy (NCBI): domain Eukaryota; kingdom Metazoa; phylum Arthropoda; class Insecta; order Diptera; family Drosophilidae; genus Drosophila; species Drosophila testacea. Next base: position 420,060 of record JAWNND010000180.1, read on the forward strand.
AGCCGAGGTCGGCGTCTCAGTCCGGCCAGGGCCAATTACAGAAAATTTGTAATGTCTGGGACGGCTGGAAATGAATGATAAGGGCCCTCATCACAAAACTAACTGAAAAAGAAAACCCACCATATGCGATCGCGGATCGGAGCCATTTTGGGCAGCGTTGGACAAGCTCCTTAGCGAGATAGGGTACAACCCATCATCTCGCTTGTAGGAGCGTTCCAGCGCTACCGTACCTAGTGAACGGTAATTCTGGGTGATAGACTCGCAGACGAGAGGAGGTACCACCCGAACTCTCGCCTACGGGAATATCCCCAGCGATTACCGGTACTAGAACCAAGTGACGGTGGCCCTGGTTGGCAAACTCACGAACGAGATAAGGTTCGACCTGGAACCTCGTTCGTGGAATGCCCCAGGGTCCACTGACATGGCTTCAACTCGACGAATGTGTAAGTAATAGTCACTAGAGGTGTAGAGTACAACTCGGAAGCACCTCTTGTGACATCTCTACACATGTCAAGCCGATCGCGACCACGTGTTCACACCCGCCGAAACTTTCACCTTCACTTTTACGTCATTTAAATTAACGTTTCCTTTGATATCTTTATTTTCTATTTTCAAATTCACTTTTATTCTGTTAGTAGGGAAACTTAGGGGAAAAATGGCCGTCGGCCAGCTTACCACAGGGTACGGCGTACCACGAGGTGTGTAGCGTGCGCACTACAGGGGTGCGCCGGAATGATGCGCCGCCGGTGGTTGTCGCTGCTGTTGGCGTCTGCTTGGCGCTTGCCAATCAAGTCGTGATCCAGCCTTTTCCAAATTGCCGTTGCCGTTGTTGTTGCCGTTGCCGTTGTCGTTTCCGTTGTTGTTGCCGTGATTCGTTGCCGTTACTGTCGTCGTTGCCGTTGTCGTTGTCGTTGTCGTTGTCGTTGTCGTTGTCGTTGTCGTTGTCGTTGCCGTTGCAGTTGTTGTTTCCGTTGCCGTTGTTGTTCTCGTTGCCGTTGTTGTTGCCGTTGTCGTCTCCTTGGTTTTCTTTTAGGGTTTTTTCACTGTCAAAATTAAACTTTCTGTAAGCACGTCTGCTCGCTATCGGCCCGCCAGAAAAAGTGAAGCGTCGATAAATCACGCTTCCCTTATCGATACGCCGTTCTCGATGTTTGATCGACGCCCAGTACTCGCTACTAGCAGTAGGTGGCGTTTTATGCTCAAATCAACCCTGCTTCCCTTATCGATACATCGATCTCGATGTTCGATCGATGCCTAGTACTCGTTGCCAGCACTAGGTGGCGTTTGTACTAAGGCATTTCGTGGAACCAGTCCTAGAGGGCTCTTTATGCGTCGGCTAACTTATGAACTAGAAATTTGTGGGCTGCAGAATGCTGCCTCACAACCCTTATACTACAAAATTACTTTATGTATCTCTTGTTCGTTCGATTCTGGAATATGGTTAGTGTGTTTGGTCTCCACAATACTCTAACCACCAGGATCGTATTGAATCTGTCAAAAAAAAATTCTATTATATGCTCTACGAGGTTTTAACTGGGTTTCAGGCTTTAATTTACCCCCATATACTAATAGACTTTATTTTAATTAATCTACCCACTCTAACTAACCGTCGTATTATGCTTGGCGTCATGTTTATGGTTAAATTAGTAGCTGGCGAAATTGATTCTTCTTATTTATTGAGTCTAATTTCGAGTGATCTGTACGGATTATAATAGACTTTGCAATGTCTTCAATGCAGATGCCTCAATTTGTACTATTAAAACATCTATCTTACTCTCTCTAACTCATAATAACTAACGCTAACATGAAATCAGACCTGATTGGGTTTTTTCTTGGGTTTTCCCCAATCCTCGCAACAAATTAATTGATCTTAATTTTGAACTTGCCCATTATATATATTATAATTGCTTTTTTTTAATTTCTTTTTTTTTTACTTTAAAGCATTTTTAAGTCTTAATATTTATTATTTATAATGTAACTAAGCACTTACCTGTCGATTGCACATAGTAGACATTAAATAAATAAATAAAAAAAACTTACCTCCTGAAGGATTTACAGGCACCAAAAATTTAATAAAACGACCCGTTTATTTAATCAAGTTTAAAATGAAAAAAACCAGAAGAGCATTTATAAACAATGTAAATAGCAATGGGACAAGCTGACTACCTTTCGGTATACCAGATGTTACTTTAACAGGCTTAGAAATTGAATTTTTTAAGATAACTTTTTGGGTTCTATTACTTAAATAGTTAGAAATCAAAAGAAGAAGATTGTTCGGAAACCCTATTAGGACAAGCTTATGAAGTGTTAGTAAGCGATTTACAGAGTCAAACGCTTTACTAAAATCAGTATAGATAACGTCAGTTTGCTTCTTATTCTTAAGCCCTTTAATCACAAGAGAAGTAAACTCAAGAAGGTTAGTGGTAGGAAATCTATATTTCACAAACCCATGGTGGGTAGGTGAGATAGTAGATCTACATAAGAATTGAAAATGAGAGGTTATTAACTTCTCAAACAACTTTGGTATAGCAGACAATTTGGAAGTACCTCTATAGCGCTGCAGTTAATCATTATAACAATTCGAGTTTAACGCAATAAAATTAGCCCGAGTGGCTTCGAATCGAATGAAATCAGAGGGATTTTCCGATTTCTTAAATTTTGTATAATGCTTGGATCTTACATTTTTGAGGTGTGTTAATTCTTTAGAGAGCCAAGGAGGCTAAACAGAATTGATAGGAGTTCCAAAGATAATTCAGAGAGACTATCAATTAAGCCATGGGGTCTGTCTGGGAAAAGCGATTGTGAGTCATTGGTAACGAACCAACAAACTCCGAGGAGATTAAAGTCTAATAAAACAACGAGCAAGTCCGTATCCATAGTTAACTCAGCATCCTGATGGCGATCAAATGACTCTCGTAAACCATTACATAAGACTGGGGTAGAATATACGAACATGTTACATAAATGGAAGAGTTAGTAAGAGTAACTTTTACGCAAATAAATTAGAGGAAGTAAGTTTTTTGGAACTCTAATAGCCGATGCCGCAGAAGTCGAGGGGCTGTCACCTGAGATCGGAGTCCGATCTTTCTTTCGGTTAGAGTTCCTCTTGTATTTAGCAACAGACGTATTCTTAGGCCAAAAACTTTCTTGACAAATCCTGTCAAACCTTTCTCTGAGCAAGGTATTTTGAAGGAAGAAACTTCTCTAGGGTATTTAAAATGGAATTTATCCACCAGAATGTCAGGGTCCTGTATTTTTTGTTGGATTTGGATCTTTAGATCATATGCAGTCTGCTCTTTGACAAGCCTGGAAACAAAAACTTGCTTTTTAGCTATTGGTGGCATAATAGGCTGGATAGGCATAGCTATACGAGGTGGCGCATTGGCTACCCTAGGCGCTGGAGAGAAATCTACTCTATTTGATATTCCATTGTCAGTTGGTGGAACATCAATAGGAACGGAAGAAATTGAATGCAGAGGTGATAGGGGAGTTGGAGTGAATTTTTTGCACACTCTGATCGCACTCTAAATTTAGGCCGGTACGGCAAGAAGAATATCCGGATTTTATCTTTTTGGGAGGCCCGTTCAATAATAATGGATTGTTGTACAAATTCTCCATATCCGAGCAAATAATTGTAGCCTTATGAAAATGTTTTGCCATTTCCATAAAACTACTTCTTGATCGCTCCATAAACAAACGAATCTGCACCTTGCAGATTCATTCTGCAATGAGATGAATCTTTCGGCTGACAATGTATCAAGCTCATTGCGTGAACTTCTTAACGAATGGGAAGTGTTCGATAAGGTAACAGCCAGTGTTACTGATAACGCAAGAAGCATGATCAAAGCATGTGAGATCCTGCAGAAAAGACATGTTCCGTGTTTTGCACACTCATTTAATTTAACAATGCAACATTGTCTATATTCGCTATATGCTGGTTGATTTTAATGGGTTAGGTTCAACCCGATATATCGATACATCGATGTTTTCTTACCAAAAACCAATGAGTATATAACAAGAAGAGTGGAATTAACTGGCTAAGAGAATTGGCTTGCGGCTGTGCCGGGATTTAACAGTTCCATGTTAATGAAATTCTATTAGTTAACAGAGATCAGACGCATGCCTTGCGTTTTTGTTTTGATTTGTGCTTTGCTTGGTGTGTACTCTGTGCACTCAGTAGCAGCGTCTGGCGGATGACCAAAAACGCGCCGTTGCCACATTTCGTATCATGTTGTTGTTGTTACAAATCTGAATTTTGCCTATTTCAAATTTGATTCAAAACAATGCCCTCAGCCTGCGTTTACCCTACTCTACTCGGGTGTTATGTGCGAGTAAAGTGAAATGACATAATATTATGTAAATGCGTGCAATATTTGATTTAATTAATTTTTAACAATATTATTATTATATAAAATAATATTTAATTTAATTTTATATATTATTTGATTTATTAATACTGCATATAAACGATTGCATTAGTCTTTAAATTCTTATATTATAAAATGTTTTGAATAGTTACAAATTGATATAGATATAATAAGAATTCATAATATTTATCATACTGCTTAAAACAATGTTCTAGAAAAATTATAAATATATTATAAAAAGGGTATCTGTAGTTGAGTCAGGTATCGGCAATGTCGAGTAACAGGCAGAATCGTCGCGAGCTATACACACAGATGAATTTTAAACCATCTGTGTGATTTTAAATATGTTTGTGTGGCATTTATGCAAAAAAACAAAGCACGCGGTACATTCGAGTGTTGATATTTTGCTTTGCCCTTTGTTTTGTTCGCCTTTTTTGCTTTGTGCTGTGATTCCTGGTCACACACAGATGAATGTGTATGAGCTCGCGACGATTCTGCCTGCTACTCGACATTGCCGATACCTCGCCCTTCTCAAGAAGGCTAGCTGTTGAATAGCGAGATCCCTCGTGAATAGACAGCCCCGGACAAACAGCGGATATGATACCGATCATCATATCGACAAGGTGTTTGTGTTGCCGCCTTTCAACAACTGCCTCACACCCTCCCAATATCCCTCACACTTACCTACCTCCATCCCATCCTACATCTCACCCCGGGCCGGACTAAGGGTGTCATTCGGACCGTGCCGAGAGTCAGCTTGGCTGGGGGCCCGGGTCTAAAAATAGCTCAGTCGCGAACGGTGGGCTCAGGCAAGTGGCGACCGCCTGTTCTATCCAGCCTTACCCGGGCATGCGAGCCTTTGCTCGGGTGGACCGTTCATTGTTTCGCTTCTCGTGGGACCAAAAAGAATGAAGACGAACAAAAATATTAAATTTCCGCAGGATCTCCCAGCGGCGAGTGTCCCAAGACAATTTGAAGATCGAGATCTCGATAGAGTGCGGCCAAGTGTGGTAGACCATCCTCCACGCAACCAGGCAGCAAGAAGAAGTGCTCCAAGAGCAAACCAGGGCCATACTAATGGTCGACAGTTGGCGCGGTCATACCCGCGTCAGAGGAACGCCGTGGCAAGTTCACATGGGAGCACGGCCGGACCATCCCGACCGATGCGCCCCATGCTGACCGCTGACAGGCGCCAAGGACAGCAGCGCCAAAATAAAAAGGAGGCGCTACTACCATCCAGGGGGCAACCGGGTGGGCTGGACGACACAAATAGGCGCAACCTGTGCGGCTCTAGGGTCAAATGGTACCTGAGGTACCTGAGCTAAGGCTTGCCCCCCTGGAGGCCTTAGCAAAGGCGAAGGAGCCGCGACCAGCAGCTCAAACGGCTACATCTGCTCCGAAGAGGTCCAGCAGCACGATGACTCCTCCCACGGGCACGTCTCTGTGCATCAACACCAGCCACAGGGGCATCACAGGCGGTGGAGTCTGTGACGCCTGAGACGCTGGACGTGCGGCCGAGCACGTCTAGGGCAGCAGCGGTAGCCATGGAATCCTCCTCCTCAGCACCCACCGAGCCTCGCGTATCATATGCAATGATAGCGAAGAAGGTCAGGGTGGCCGTGCTACCTGCGGATTATACCCAGGTAATCCTCAGCCACGGGGACTTATCCGCGTTAGAGGAGGCATTAATGGATGAGATATCTGTTACGGGATGGAGCACAGCGGTGGCGTTCTCGGGAATACATTTCCGGGTTGGTCACCTTTTGATCAACTGTGTGGACGAGGACTCGGCGGACTGGCTGGCAACAGTCGCGCCGAGACTTAGCTCATGGAAGGGCGTGCCTCGTCATAGGAATAGACGAACTGTCTCGGGGCGATATAGTGGCGAGAGGACACCAGCTCTTCTTCCGCTTCGGATCTATACCCGTCAGCGGCCTGAAAAAGATCAAGAAGGCTAGTGTGGTGGAGAATCCCGCCTCGACAGCAAAGCTGAGCGAGTCGTCTGCCCCTGCAGCAGCATCCTCCCAACCCGCCACTGAAGCTATCCCGTGTGGAGTATGTCCCCACCCTCTGTCAGAAGATCTGGCCGAGGATGAGGAACTGCTCGACTGCACGATAGATCCAGTGGGGGAGGGAGTGATGGACCACGAGACGGCTATGTCGTCGCAAGAACTTGCGGAAGAGCTGCTAGACGTCAGCCAGGAGGAAGCGGACGTCACGCTATGCAGCGACTCGGGGGCATCCAGGCCCGAGTCGCCTTGGCCGCTAGAGCCACTGATATGATGGCACAAGCCATCAGCACTGGGTTAGCCCAGGTGAATATTCACCATGCGAAGGCGGCTTCGGCAGTCCTAGCTAGAATATGCACCCAACAACATCTTGGGCTAGCCCTTGTACAGGAGCCATGGGTTAACGATGGCATTAAGGGCCTGTACACAGACGACTCTAAGGTAATCTGGGACCAAAGAGACCCACTACCAAGAACATGCATAATGGTAAGGAAATGTATTAATTATACCATCCTTTCAGAATTTCTCACCAGGGACTGCGTGCCGATCATGATACAGGCGATGGAAGCTGCCCACACAATCGTGGTTGCATCGGCTTACCTCGCAGGGGACGGGCCCTGCCCACCCCCAGAGATCATGAGACTGGTGGAACACTGCCAAAAGGAGAAGCTACCGCTCCTCATCGGTTGCGATGCCAACGCGCACCATGAGATATGGGGAAGTACGGATACAAACCAAAGGGGTGAGTGTCTTTTTGAATTTATTTTAACTAATAATCTAGAAATTGGCAATGTCGGAACTACTCCGATATTTGTAACCAGGGTTAGGGATGAAGTCCTAGACGTCACCCTACTTAGTCGGTCCCTTAAAATACATCTTAGGGACTGGCACGTGTCGCCAGAAGAATCTATGTCAGATCATAGGATTATTCTGTATAAGCTACAACTAAATACAGACTGTAGCAAGCAAACGCGCAACCCCAGGAAGACGAACTGGGGAAATTTTTAAACGACGCTAGAACGCAATCTGGATGGGATAATTTCTGGTATACCCAGAAATCCCCCAAATCTGGAAAGCGTAATAGCCTCGTTGAACAATAGTATAATCAATGCTTATGAGGTGAGCTGCGCACTAGGGAAGAAGCGCAGAGCAAAAGATCCCCCTTGGTGGTCCGACAGCCTCGAGAGGCTTCGAAAAACCACTCGTCAACTCTTTAATAGGGCAAAGAGAGACGGCACATGGGACAAATACCGGGAAAGCCTGACTATCTACTACAAGGAGATCAGAAAGGCAAAACGGAAGAATTATCGGGATTTCTGTGAAAACAAAGAAAACACGACTGAGGGTGCCCGGCTACATAGGGCACTGTCAAAGAAGGTACCAGAACCAAATCTGGCCCTCAAACGTGGGGATAACACCTACACTAGTAGCAACATAAATAAGTTGGAGCTACTATTTGAAACTCACTTCCCGGGGAGTATCTCCGTATTGGAAGGAACAAACTTAGGAAGACCGAGTACGGCCAGTGTCTGATGACTGGGCAATTGCCAAGTCAACAAACACACTGGAAAGACTAGAATGGGCAATTGGAACTTTCCAGCCCTACAAGTCACCGGGCTTGGACGGTATATCACCAGCCTTCCTACAGCAAGGGAAGGCCAAACTCCTCCCCATTCTCAGGAAGGTGATTATAAGTAGCCTAGCACTAGGATATATTCCGAGCGCATAGAGCAGAGCTAGGGTGGTCTTCATCCCCAAGACTGGGAAGAAAGACATCACCAACCCCAAGTCCTTCAGACGCATCAGCTTAACGTCGTGTTTGCTAAAAACGATTGAAAAGCTAGTGGACTATAGAATAAGAAGCACAGTGCTAAGACATGAGCCGCTGCAGCCAACGCAGCATGCATATAGGGCAGGAAGGTCTACGGACACTGCTCTCTACCAACTGCATTGAACCCTACGCATGGCAGTTGACAACAAGGAAGATGTGTGCCTGCCTAGACATAGAAAGGGCCTTCGACAATGCGTCGCATGATGCTGTCCAAGCTGCCCTATCTAGGAGAGGCCTGGACCTTACTACAAGCAGATGGATTGTCTCTCTGCTAAAGTCCAGACAGGCCACAGCAACAGTTCAAGACAGTACTGTTACAGTTACGACCACAAGGGGATGTCCTCAAGGGGGTGTACTATCTCCTCTATTATGGAGCCTGTTAGTAGACGAGCTACTCAGAAGACTTGCCAGCAAAGGAATACAATGCCAGGGCTATGCCGATGACATTGTAATCATTGCACGGGGCAAATTCGAAGAAACACTCTGCGACATGGTGTAATGAGGTTGGCCTCAACCTTAACCCCACTAAAACAGTCATCGTCCCCTTTACAAGAAGATATAAACTGCAGAGACTAAGGCAAATAAGGCTTCTAGGAAGCGAAATAGCAACTAGCAAGGAGGTTAAATACCTAGGAGTTACTTTTGACAGTAAACTAAACTTCGGCCCACGTGTTAAAAATACGATAGCAAAGTGCTCTAGAGCACTCTATACATGTCGTAGTATAGCCGGGAAATCATGGGGAGCATCACCGAAGATATTAAGATGGCTATACCTTATGGTTGTCAGGCCCATGCTCACATATGGAGCAATTGCCTGGGGTGACAGAGTGCAACTCACCACCGTCCAAAAGCAACTGCATAAGCTGCAGAGAATGGCCTGCGTTTGCAAATCAGGGGCAATGCGCACCTGTCCGACAATGGCAATGGAGGGAGTTGGCAACAACTGCATCCTCAGCCAGAGGGACGCTGATGCTCTATCAAGTGAACTCCCCCCGTTGATACAACCAAGGGACGAAATGCCGGCCGAATACAAATTCGATCGCAATTTCGAAGTGAACTTGAGCAGTAAAAAGGAATGGACAACACTTGAGGATGTCCATCCCATGAATCACCATACAATTAAGTGGTACACTGATGGATCCCTAACCAATCAAGACACTGGCCTAGGAGTTGTTGGTCCTCGGTTATCCCACTATGAATCCTTAGGTACTCACACCAGCATCTTTCAGGCTGAAGTGTGCGCTATAGGAAGATGTGCGGATATTAACCTAACACGCAACTATCGGAATAGAGACATAGCCATTCTATCAGATAGTCAAGCGGCATTGAAGGCAATCAGCAAGAGTAGACTAACATCAAAAGTAGTCCGGGAGGTCCGGATAAAGCTAGATCTGCTGGGATCATATAACAGGCTTACTCTACGATGGATTCCAGGGCATACAGATATAGCGGGGAACGAGGCAGCAGATAGGCTAGCAAGAATAGGTGCTGAAAACCCCCTAATAGGACCTGAACCGTTTTGTGGCATTGGGAACCACACATTACGGAAATCTCTCAGAGAAGAAGAAAAGCATTTGCGCCAGTTATGCTGGAATGATACTCAAGGCCTACGACAGGCAACGAGTAGCTACAATCTGCAAAGATTCAAGCAACTTATAGTCATGGGGAAGAACAGACTTAGAATACTGACCGGTCTTTTGACAGGACACTGTAGACTAAGAAGCCACTTATGCAAACTGGGCATAGTAAGCATCGGGACTTGCCGATACTGTGATATCGAGGATGAAACCTCTGAACATATAATAGCGACATGTACCGCCTTAGCAAGGAGAAGAAGTAGGTTTTTAGGTAACCATACCCTCCAACCAGCAGATATTGGAGCCCTCAACCCAACAAAAATAATGGATTTCATCCAAGAAATAGGGCTGAAGGGGATACAATAGACCCACTGGGTCGCAGTAAATTTTCCCCCCACACATAATAGTAATAATAATAACTACATTTTTATTTCAAAAGTTTAGTGGCTAATGCAATTGTTTATATGCAGCATTAGGAAATCAAATAAAATAAAATACAAAATTAAATATAGTATTTCTTTTAAAAATAATAATAACATTGTTAAATATAGCGCAAGCTAACTTTGGCGCGCCAAAGTTTGGATACCCTTGCAGTGCCCTGTGTAAGCCGTCAGATTTTTTACAAAATTTGTTGATCTTGATCCGATCGATCCTATGGCAGCTATATGATATAGTAGTCCGATTTACACCAAATTTTGTCAGCCTGTTTCAAACTAAATCAAACACACAATGTGTATATTTGGTTGAGATATCTTGAGAAACAAAAAGTTTTTCATACTAAATGTTGTTTTCGAACCGATCGTTCCTATGGCAGCTATATAATATAGTTATCCGATCCGGCCGGTTCCGACATATGTACTGCGTGCAGCAAAAAGACGGACCTGTACCAAGTTTCATCAAGATAGCTTCAAAACTGAGAGACTAGTTTGCATAGAAACAGACCGACACACGGACAGACGGACATGGCTATATCGACTCAGCTCGTCGTCCTGATCAAGAATATATATACTTTATGGGGTCTGTGAGGCTTCCTTCAATGCGTTACACATTTCGTGACAAAAATATAATACCCTCTGCAAGGGTATAAAAATCGCAAAGCGGCCATCGAAGTTTGGCGCGTCACAGGCTTTTAACATTATTCTGTTAGATTCTGTCTATACCCACTTTTACACGCCAAACTCCACTGCCTCTGTTATTTAACAGCCGTCATTTCTCCTCTTGATGTTAAATACTCATTGACCAAAAACCTCGAAACCTCGATACACGAAAATATCGATATTTTTCAGCTCTAATGCCCACCACATTCACGAGTACAGAGGAGACAACTCAAGGGCTCTATCATCATTTATTCGTGAAGTGGAGATGATATTTTCATTATTACCTCCCACATCTACTGCAGGAGTCTACGTCCTTCACCGTGTCATCCTGAACAAAATCCAAGGCGCAGCTCTACATGTTGTGAGAACCATCGAGAATTCCGAGCCGTCGCACAGTGGCTCATTCACGAGACTCACGTGGCAAAAATCAAAACTCCCGAGTCGGAATCTGGCAAAACGTGAAATGCAGTTAGGTAGAGAATTGTTTGAAGTTTACTGACCTAACTTTCCTTTTTCGATTAGGTAATTTGCTTCGGTGGTAGAGCTCTTCAAACATGAAAAAAAATTTCATGTTGGCATTATTGAGTATTTTTTGCAAAAATTGTTCATCTTTGGAATAGAATTATGTCTAAATGGTTCATTTGAGTTAAAGTTTCTTAATTTTTACTTAAAGTTGTGACAATTCCATGGTGAGAAATATAAAAATTTGTACATTTTGAGTATGGATGTAATTAAAATAAATTATTTACTTAAATTTTGTTTTACTAAGCCTCTATTTTTGAAGCAATTTTTCGACTTTACATCGACTTTTAACACCGAGTCCAGGCTAGTCCTGGCAAGCGACTTATACCACATGATACTATGATTTTTTTGAGTGCGAAATTTTGCGTTTTCGGCGCAGTTTAACATACGATTAATGCACCTAGCCTAAAAATGCGCAATTGGCTTAGGCAAAAATGGGCTATTTGCTTAGGCAAAATTGCGAGGCGGCGAGCGCATTTGTGCGCTACCTGCAGTGCGCATTTGTTTATATGCAAACCAGTCTGTCAGTTTTGAAACTATCTTGATGAAACTTGGCACAGGTCTGTTTTTTGGCTGCACGCACTACACACTTTGTGTGTTTGGTATAGCTTTAAACAGCCTGACCAAATTTGGTGCAAATCGGGCTACTATATCAATTCGAAATCAACATCTAACACTTTTTGTAAAAAATCGTACGGCTTATACCGGAAACTGCAAGGGTATCCCAACTTTGGCGTGCCAAAGTTAGCTTGCGCAATATTTTTAAATTAATTTCAAACAATTAAAAAAGAGATTTATTTTATTTAAATTTTGTTTTCATAGGAATTAACACGATATAAATGTATTAGAAACTTGAATTAAAATAAATATGCTCGCTACAGTAAATGGAACTAAAATATTGATTTAAATTCATTTATAAGTATTTAAATGCTTAAGGATATATTGCTATAGATATATATATGTAAATTCGAACATTTATAGTGAAATTGTTTGATGTTTGCATGCTTCTAAGGCTATACTATCGTATAAAATCATGTGAAAACAAAATCCAACTTTGACTACCTGTGGAAAACAGGTTTACTGCTCGATTTTTAAGATTTTACATTCAATTTAAAGCTAAAGAAGTTTTCTAACAAACGATTTTTAAATTTTTCTCGATATCTCTTTTGGATCAAAAGACATGATTTACGCAAAGTAAAAACTCAAACGGCCCCACTGTGCGTCGTGGGATGACATAAAAACGATTCTTAATCGGAATTTTGGCGTAAAGGAGTCTTATAATCAACTTTACCAAGAAGCGTTTATGCTAAGTAACAAAAATGCACTAAGCTACAGTGGAGCAAGCTCAACAGTAGGAGACCCAGTACTTTTTGAGTGCAAAGCGTTCACTAGATTGCTCTTCAATTTTGCGTTCCATTCAATAGATGGCGCCACTTCATAAACATAGAGGTCGCTGGCGTCTCTTCTTCTTCCTTTTGCCTGTAACATTGTTAGATGAAGAACTTCCGCGTTTATTATTCGATTGGAATGAAATTTTCTGGACTGGTTTGGACCATAGTTTTTATTATATGTACCAAAAATAAAGGCGCAAGCACTAAAGGGGCTCTTGTAATTCGACTTTGAAGTTTTGTATTTCAATTTCCGGGGGCGGAGGGGGGCGTGTCGAAAATCTAAAACAAACTTGATCAATGGGACATATAGATGAACCTACATGCCAAATTTGGTGTCTCTAGCTCTTATAGTCTCTGAGATCTAGGAACTCAAAAAAGGGACAGACAGACAGACGGACAGACGGACATGGCTATATCGACTCGGCTGTTGATGCTGATCAAGAATATATATACTTTATGGGGTCTGCCACGCCTCCTTCTGCCTGTTACGCACATTTGCACAAACGTAATAGACCCATTTGTACTTTTTTAAAGTACTGGGTCTAAAAACGATATTACAGAATATTTTAAATCTTTAAGAAGTATAATGTGTAAAATTAATGAAAAATATGAATATGATAATGTAAAGCATTCTGAGTTTAGTCCCAAAATTGTTGAAGAAACTATGTTAAGAACATTCTTGAAAAATATCGATGTAAATTTAGCTTCAGTCGTAATTAATAGAAATGTTAAAAATTTAAGAGAAGCTTTCGATTATATAGAAACCGAAGGTCTTGTTAGAACTCAAAATCTTAAAACCAAAACTTCACAAAGTAATGAAAAATCGAACAAAACGGAAAATCAAAACTATTAATATCAAAATAATAATAAAAATAATCAAAGAGACCGATCTTACAAATCAAATTATAATAATCAAGATCAGAATGCAAAACACAACAACAATTTCCAAAATGTAAAAGTTAATTCAGGAAACTTTCGATCAGGAACACAAAATTTAAATTCAAATTAGAACTGTACAAATCAACAAAGCCATATTTCAAAAATGGAAATCGATCATGTCGAAGTAGATAAAACTTATTGTAGCCAATTTAAAAATGATAATCAAGATCAAAGCTTCACTTCTGAATCAATGTCTGAGCCAAAGAACTATTCTTTCCATGCAAATTTTAATATAGTTGCCTCGAAAAATCACTTCCTTTGATTAAGTTAACTTTAAACAATGAAATAATCACAGCCTTGATTGATTTTGGTTCAACAACTTCCATGTTATATAGAAATAAATTGTTACAATATCCTCGAAGAACTTTGTGTCATCCAATATCATTTTCATCTCTAAATTCAAAATCGCTAATAACTCAAGAAATTATAGCTGATTTGCCTTTTGAATTTAAAGAAGATGCCACAATGAGTTGGAAATTGACAACATTTAATAACAAATCGTTCGATGCTATTATAGAGCAAAACATTATTAAGCCATTATATGCTGTTATTGATTTTTATCAGAATAGAATTACAATTATTAATAATACTATTCAATTTCAAAATAGTTCACCATACTTTGATGAGGTAAAGAGGAAAACAATGCTCTAACTAAAATTTTAAGTAGATTTAAAACATTAATATTTCTTGAAGGTCAGTGTCTTAGCAATACAAACATTATTGAGCATCATATAAAAACAGCAGTGGATAAACCTGTATATTGTTATATTTATAGATATCCTCAAATACATGAGCAAGAAATATATAAGCAAATTGAAGAAATGCTACAACAGGGAATAATACCTAAAAGCAATTCTCCATATAATGCCCCTTTATGGCTTGTACCCAAAAAAACTGATAACAGTGGAATAAAAAAATGGCGTATAGTTATTGATTACCGCAAATTGAATGAAAACACAGTAGATGATAAGTTTCCTATCCCAGATATAGAAGGTATATTGAATAAGTTAGGAAGAGCGCAATATTTTTCTACTATAGATCTCGCGAAAGGCTTTCCCAAATTCTCGTTTAGGAACAAGATAGGGAAAAGACAGCGTTTTCTACCCCTCACGGGCATTACGAGTTTAATCGGATGCCAGTTGGGCTCAAAAACGCTCCTGCCACATTTCAACGTCGTATAAACACAGTCTTAAAAGAAGAAATAAATTGAATTTGTGTCGTCTATCTTGATGACGTTCTTATTTTTTCCACTAGTTTTTCAGAACATGTTGGCCATATTCATACAATTTTTAAAAAACTTTCTGAAGCAAATCTTAAGATTCAAATTAACAAATGCAATTTCTTTTCAAAGGAAACTCAGTTTTTGGGTCATGTTTTAACCCCCGAAGGAGTTAAGCCTAACCCAACAAAAGTTAACAGCATTCTTCAAATTAAAATTTCGAGAAATGTTAAACAAATTAGAGCTTTTCTAGGAATCATTGAATCATCAATAAATGCATTAAAAAGGATGCTAAGATCGATGTTAATGAACCCAACTTCATGATTGCATTTGACAAATTAAAAAGAATCATAACTGAGGCACCGGTACATAAGTATCCGGATTTCAAAAAGAAAATTTTTAGCTTATTACTGATGCTAGTAATATAGCCTTAGGTGCTGTTTTGCAACAAGATGGCCATCCTATTTGCTATGCAAGTCGTACATTGAATGACCATGAGAAAAACTATTTTTCTATATAAAAGGAATTACTAGCTATAGTGTGGGCAACAGCTTATATCCGCCCATATCTCTATGGACTTAAATTCGACATTTTGTCCGGTCACCAACCACTTAAGTGTCTGCTAATTAAATATAACGGAAAGAACTTAATGAAATACTGTATAGATGGCTTGTTAAGCTTAGCAAATTTAATATAAACGTATCATACATTAAAGGAAAGGTTAACCAGGTAGCTGACTTTTTAAGTCGAATAAGTAACGACGAAATTTGTGCCGTTAACACAGCTGAATCTTGTATCTCTTTAGAAAACAATGTTGATGACATTAGTACACAACATACACAGGCTGAAGACTTTGTGGACACAACTATTTAGGTTATATAGAAACAGTTGTTAATAGATTTAAAATACAAATCATTGTAACAGATAAAAAAAAACTATGGAGTTTGAATATATGTAAGAATAGAAATAAGAAAATTTATTTAAATTTAAATGATCTCGAAAATATAATGGAAGAAATTTTGAAGAATCATATCATTAAAGGCAAAGTAGGAATATTCAGTGAATATAACGATCATCAATACAATAAATTTCAAAACAAAATCATCCAAATTTTCGAAGGCAATGAAAATGTAAAATTTGTAAAATGCTCATTTCACGCAAAAGACATTGAAAATGAAGAAGATGTGTATAAAGAAATTGAACGATTCCATAAATATGATACTGGTCATTTAGGTATAAATGAAAATTACCAAAGTTTAAAAAAAGCTATTTACTTTCCAAAACTTCAACATTACATCCAAAAGTATATTAACAATTGTGACATTTGTAATCGGTGTAAATATGATAGGAACCCAGTAAAAGAAAAATTTAAATATACGGAAACACCAAACGATATAAGAAAAATTGTTCATATGGATATCTATACAAATTCAAAATGTAATTTTCTAACTTTTATTGACCGATTTTCAAAATTTGCTACTGCCTTCTATCTTGAGGATCGCAATAATCAAACTATAATCAAAAAAATGCGCTCGTACTAATCCCAAAGAGGAAGCTTTAAAAAAATTAATAACTGATAATGAATTTAATAGTGTAAATATAAAAGAATATTCAAGAAATGAGAATATAGAAGTTCATTTTGTGAAACCGAACAGTCACTCTGGCAATGCAGACGTTGAAAGATTCAATAACACTCTAACAGAAAAGATAAGAATTATATACCTTGAAAACAAAGATCTATCAATCAAAGATAAAGTTAGTTAAGCTATAGAATATTATAATAACAGCTATCACTCAGCAATACAAAATACGCCAATGAATATTGAATATGGAAATTGTGACAAAAAGTTATACAAACTAACATTCTAAAATATAAGGAACATCTTTAAATCAAACAAGAGAAAATTTTGAAGAAACTAGAAATGAAGGATATATAAAAAACTATAAGTCTCTATGCCACAAAAATGAACCGAAATACAGAAAATTTAATTTAAATAATGTACTTAGCTCCAACATAAAAAGAAAGAAGAAATATCAGACTTCAAATGTAACATAATCTACCATAATTGAATTCCTAACACTTATATGTATATAAACGAATTGTAAAACTCAGGAGAGTCTTAATTTAAGCGATGGGGAAGTTACGTAGTCGAAGTTCTTGTTCTCTCTCTTTTCGCCTACATTTAACAGTGAGAGATTACAAGCTCGATCTAGGCATAAAAGCTCTGAAATAAATACTTTTATACAAATTAAAACGGCAAAGAATATTATTTATATTTAATTAAATGTTAACATATCAATGTTAACAAAATTTTTGTGTGTGTGGGCGGGTTTGACACCAAATACAAAAGACCAAACAAGTTGGCCACCCAGTTGCTTTTTTAAGCGCTGTACTTTAAAAAAGTACAAATGGGTATATTACGCTTGTGCAAATGTGAGTAACAGGCAGAAGGAGGCGTGGCACACCCCATAAAGTATAAATATTCTTGATCAGCATCAACAACCGAGTCGATATAGCCATGTCCGTCTGTCTGTCCCTTTTTTGAGTTTCTAAGTCTCAAAGACAATAAGAGCGAGAGACATCAAGCTTGGTATGTAGGTTCAATTATATCTTGCATTGATGAATTTTTTTTTTAATTTTTCCACGCCCCACTCCACCCCCGGAAATTGAAAAACAAAATTTTAAAGTCGAATTATAAGAGAACCTTTAATGCCAGCACCTTGATATCTTGGTACATATAACACACACTATTGTCCGATCCTGTCCTCAAAATTTTATTCCAATCGGATTATAAACTCGGAAGTTATTCAACTAACAACGTTACGGGAAAAAGGAAGAAGAAGAGATGCTAGTGACCTCTGTGCTTATCAACTGATATCCTCGTAGTTGCGCCATCTATTAAAATTTTTGGAACACAACATTAAAGAACAATCTATAGTGAACGCTTTGCACTCAAAAAGTATAGGGTCAAAAAGTACTGTGGAGCAAGCTTGACAGTAGCTTACTATGTTTTTAGACCCAGTACTTTAAAAAAGTACAAATGGGTCTATTAAGTTTGTCCAAAAAAAAGTGCGTAACAGGCAGAAGGAGGCGTGGCAGACCCCATAAAGTATATATATTCTTGATCAGCATCAACAGCCGAGGCGATATAGCCATGTCCGTCTGTCTGTCTGTCCGTCTGTCTGTCCGTCTGTCTGTCTGTCCCTTTTTGTGTCGCCTAGATCTCAGAGACTATAAGAGCTAGAGACACCAAATTTGGCATGTAGGTTCATCTATATCTCCCATTGATCAAGATTGTTTTGGATTTTTGCCACGCCCCCTCCGCCCCTGGAAATTGAAATACAAAATTTCTAAGTCGAATTACAAGAGCACCTTTGATGCTAGCGCCTTGGTTGTTTGCATATATAATAAACACTAAAGTCCAAACCTTTCCTGAAAATTTCATTCCAATCGAATAATAAACGCGGAAGTTATTCAACTAACAATGTTACGTTCAAAAGGAAGAAGAAGAGACGCTAGCGACTTATTTGTTTATCAACTTATCTTCGTAGTGGCGTTATCTATTGAATGGAACGCAACATTGATGAACAGTCTATAGTGAACGGTTTGCACTCAAAAAGTACTGGGTCTCCTACTGTCGAGCATGCTCTACTGTAGCTTACTGCATTTTTATACCCTTGCAGAGGGTATTATAATTTTGTCACGAAATGTGTAACGCATTGAAGGAAGCCTCACAGACCCCATAAAGTATATATATTCTTGATCAGGGCGACGAGCTGAGTCGATATAGCCATGTCCGTCTGTCCGTCTGTCCGTGTGTCCGTCTGTTTCTATGCAAACTAGTCTCTCAGTTTTGAAGCTATCTTGATGAAATTTGGTACAGATCCGTCTTTTTGCTGCACGCAGCACATATGTCGGAACTGGCCGGATCGGATCACTATATCATATAGCTGCCATAGGAACGATCGGTTCGAAATCAATATTTAGTATGAAAAACTTTTTGTTTCTCAAGATATCTCAACCAAACTAACAGATTGTGTGTTCTATAGAGTTTTATACATCCTTACTAAATTTGGTTCAAATCGGACAAATATATCATATAGCTGCCATAGGAACGATCGGTTGGAAATAAACATTTAGTATGAAAAACTTTTTTGTTTCTCAAGATATCTTAACCAAATATACACATTGTGTGTTTGATTAAGTTTCAAACAGGCTGACCAAATTTGGTGTAAATCGGACTACTATATCATATAGCTGCCATAGGAACGATCGGTTCGAAAACAACATTTAGTATGAAAAACTTTTTTGTTTCTCAAAATATCTCAACCAAATATACACATTCTGTGTTTGACTAAGTTTTAAACAGGCTGACCAAATTTTTTGTAAATCGGACTACTATATCATATAGCTGCCATAGGATCGATCGGTTCAAAATCAACAAATTTTTTAAAAAATCTGACGTCTTACACAGGGCACTGCAAGGGTATCCAAACTTTGGCGCGCCAAAGTTAGCTTGCGCTATATTTTTTGAATTTCAATTTGTATGGACAAATGAGAACACAAAGCTAACCCTTAGCTTGGATGTAACTCAATTTACAGCCAGATACACATATATGTATGTATAAAATATGCCTAATAATAGTCTTATCTTTTCTGAGCCAAATATCTCTAGATACTTCTGGATTTATTTTAGTATTCCGAGCTAAATCTAATCATAGTTATGTATATTAACATAGGCGTGTCCTGTTAGACTTTAAGTTTCTATCCTTTTGCCCTTGAAATGTCTTTCTACAATTTGCTAATATCATACATACTGCGTAATTCTATGCTGTCTACTTTTTTGATAGGATTAGTTCAAGTCCTACAATCCACACCTGACCTTTAGTTGGACTTTGATGATTGATGTCTGTTGATGATGATTGGAACTGACTGAGACTAGCTCGAGTTGAAATTGGAAAGCTGGCTAGCAGAAAAAGACATGATACCTGATTGTCAGACATTAAACATAAAAGCTCTATAAGTTTTCCAATTAAATTTATTTATATCTTAAAAGTATACAATGTTATGATTAACTTTAAGGGTTAATAAAACACTCAAAAACAATTAAAGTTTGAATCAAAATTCTCATCAAATGGGTTTTTACTGTGTTCTGCAGCATTACTAATAAATGAATTATGATCCCTGCAGTATAGTCTATTGGCACACTGTTCACAATCCTTTAATGTTAATATCCTTGAAGCAAAAACATTTGAAACTCCCTCAATTACATCGTCAGGCTTATTGGAAATGCTAGTTTTGGCGTAGTTTGACACCAATACGTATTTATTAATTTCATTGCACAAAGAGCAAACAGTTTCGTTCTTTTTGGTAGTTGCATTATAATTATAATGTAAGCAGTCTTTGTGAAACGAATGCTGACAAAGAAAGTAGACTGAGGGCATTTGCAACGATTGACGGCATTTACCACAGTAACTATTGCGAAACTCTACTGGATTTAATTTAAATTGGGATATCAGAGAACCGTTTATATGTATATCATCTTTGAGGCTTTCAATTAATTGAAGTTCAGATTTGGCATTAAACAAATTTTTCATAAGCTTTTCTATTAAAAGTGATCTTAGGTCTAAGATTTGTATGTTTTGTGTACTACATACTTTGCTTAGTATCAAAAGCAATGATTGCGGACCTATAGCTAGTAAATTTGCAAGATTTGGATTTGTTTTTATATGGAGCTCAGTGTTTTCTATGTTACCAGTATGTGCAATCTGCTCTTCACTGTGTTGATGTTTACTTTCAAGTGAAAAAAATAAGCCTTACACAATATTAAAATTAACTCTAATTTAAGTGGTGTTTGTTTTAAGAATTCATGAATTTTCTGTGATGAAATTTTTTTGTCACGCCAAAGACCTAGATACAGTACGAGCAAATAATAATGTACTTTTTCATCGCGATCGATAACTTGTCTTATAAGGTCAGCTAATAAGTTTGCACAAAATTCGGGCTTATCTAAGAAAATCATTAAAAATGAAAGGATGTTCTTAATCTGCCTGTTTTGTAATAATGTTTTAACATTTTCTAAAAGCATTGTGGAATCCATTAATAGAAGCTCACTTCCATGTTCCAAGAACAAATTAAACGCTTCATGCTGCTCAGTATTTTGAAAAAATAATATTATTTTTTCCATTTGATTCCTTGCATTTAATAGACTTGTGAAATTAATGGCTCGTGCTAATTGCTTAAAATCACAAATGTGGGTAGTATCATCGCGAGAATCCCATAATTGTTGAATCCTTAGGCTTAAGTTTTCACGATCAGTACATCTTGTAAGTAATTTCTTTTGTTCGGTTGTAAAGTGTTGACTTTGAAGTAACTTACTTAAGTATTGCCTTAAATTATCATTGTGTCTGGAATATAACAGTTTGGAAATAATTTCATATGGTTTTATAACGCCAATGGTTTTCTCAAATTCGACGACTGCTCTGTTAAATGACCCTCTCATCAATAAATTATTGCCGAACTGCAATCGCACATATGCTGCATTCTCATAGTCGGCACTTTCTGCATTTCTTTCTAGTATTCGAAGGGCACTATCGTACATACACTTCGCAACGAGGAGTCTTACTTTATTTGCAACATTGTGCTCTTGCAACTTGTATATGTTGTAAGTACAATTACTTTTGAAACTTTCCCCTTTGGTAATGATATGGTATACATTTTCGCCACTGGTTATGCATGTTAAGTGTTTAATTCGTTTGTGGAAGACAATTAATTTGTTCTCAACATCCACACATATTAATACGGAATCAATTAGGGTTTTTACTACGACGACAAGATGGTGTCCTATCCAAGATATATATTCCTTTTCTCCTCCAATAGCATAACAGGGTCCTCGGCCATCGCGAGTAAAACAGTATATGGCATCATCTTGGCCAACGACAAAAAAAGATTCTAATCCAACCCCTTGAGATACAGTACAACAATGGCTGTGAATATTTTTCTTGTTATCAAGAACAAATTTAGATTCAACGAAACCTTTATCATTTATTGCAAAGCAATATATTCCATCTAGGCAGGTTACAAACATGTTGTAAAGTTTTATGTCTGCTTGCTGATTATTGTCCTCAAATTGTATTCCAGTTATTGTGCTTGTACCAATGATATGACGGCGAAGGTTCAGCAATACGTCGCGTGTGATTTTGCCAAAATGCAGCAGTATGTCCCCCTTTTCAAATCCTATGCCCAAGGAAAGTACCTTATCGGATCCTACGACGGCCACTTCAATAAATGTCGCCGAACTTTTTATTGGGACAGTTGTGGAAGAAATGCACGGATGTGTGTTCTTCTTCGTTAAATTTTTTAGGTCATATACATGAATGCTTAATGAAAATTGGTCGATATCCTCTTGTATTGTTGCAAGCAAATTGTTTGCCGTTAGTGCACACATTTTCACTTTTTGTTGGCTGTTATTGTGCTTAAAGCTTATTGGCATGTGTTTTTTACAGTTTTCAAAAATAACATGTATATACCCAATCTTGTCACACAGCACTGTTGTACTGGTTGTTCCATTAACAGTTTTTGTTGCGTTGGAACAATGTGCCGTTATATCAGTATTTATATTCTGTAAGGTGATAGAAGGTAAAGCTATTAATTCGAACAGTCCAACGCTTTTCCATTCTAATACACTCATCGTAACAATTTTGGAAATGTAAACCAAGAACAAAGAACTTAGTTAGCTGATTAGCTCTGGACTAGTGCTGGGACTATATCGATGAGGCTGTTATCGATATTTTTACATTTCCAATGTATCGATGGGCTATTTCGTTTGTGTCAGTCTGCCAGACTTTTTTTTGGGGATATTACGATAAGCGGTGCGACAAGATCTGACGACGGATTCCCGTAGAACACGTCGAAATAAGACGAAAAACTTATATACAATTTTTCGATTTTCCGCTCGGTTCTCGAGATATTGAGTCCGATAAGTTGACCGATTCTATACAAATAGCTCAGCATGCCAGCGGATTTTCAAACCATTTTATTTTATTACATATCTTGCTTATTTATATATTGAAATCGAATAAATTTACTGTTGTTGTTATTATTATTGTTATTTTCATTTTTTATCCCACATGAGACATTAGTATATGACAGGGTGTGCCAAAGGCAATCATGTTTTACAAGAAGGAATTTTGTTCAGTACTGTGAAATAAGCGCCGCAGGGAAACATTTTTTTTTAAATCGCACGATTTTAAAAAAAAAAAAATGTTACCTACGGCACTTTTTGTCATACACTTATGTCTCCTACAGGGGAAAAAATAACATTAAGAATAACACCAACAACAAAAAACAACAACAAATTAACAACAATTAGCAAGAAATGTAATAAAATAAAATGGTTTGAATATCCGCGCCAAGCAATGAAGTAGAAACGAACACTTTACAACACTGCTCTAGGCAATACAGTGCAAAGAGCGGATGGCACGCTGAGCTATTTGTATAGAATCGGTCAACTTATCGGTCTCAATATCTCGAGAACCGAGCGGAAAATCAAAAAAATTGTATATAAGTTTTTCGTCTTATTTCGACGTGTTCTACCGGAATCCGTCGTCAGATCTTGTCGCACCCCTTATCGTAATATCCCCTTTGTAAAAAGATATAACTAAAACGAAATAATAACGTTCTCTTTAGTTCTGATTTATATTTTTTATCATCACGACAAGCTGTCTGTGTAAGCATAAGGATCTCAGAGATGGTAAGACCAGTGTTGCCAACATTTTTGGACAAAAAAAAGCCGGATTGAACATAAAAAAAAGCCAGAAAAAGCTGAAATATGACAAAAAAAGCTGAAAAAAAGCCGATGGCATTTAACATGTTTAAGTGCCTGTTTACTTTATATCTGTAGGCTATGATTCAACAAAAACAACTTAGAATAGAATTTTTAAGCACTTCAGTAATTAATTGTGTTCCAATTCTTGAAAAACGTCATCGATACCAACCAGATCGTCTGGACTTTTGTATGCTTCCAAAGTTCCTACTGAACGTAGGAATTTCTATGGGAGATTATAGTCGAAACAGCATTTTTTGTGTCTCCGTAGTCCAAATTTGAAAACATTATAATAATTAATTGTCTTGTAAATTAATATTGGAGCGAACTAAAAATTACCTTATACACAAAATGGCATTTAACGTCTCAATATTTAGCCTATTTCTGATTTTTGTTTTGACGACGTTCATTTGGCTAAATACTCTCTCATTTTCTGCATTAGACCAGGGTAAAGAAAGTTTTTGTCGGTAGTTTAACAAAATTAAGTTTGTTAACCTACACAAC
Source organism: Drosophila testacea (assembly GCA_035043265.1). NCBI lineage: Eukaryota > Metazoa > Arthropoda > Insecta > Diptera > Drosophilidae > Drosophila > Drosophila testacea. The sequence goes on from JAWNND010000180.1 coordinate 444,341, forward strand.
TCCAACAACAGCACTTGCATGTTTTTTGGTATTGGCATGTGCCCGAATATCGGAAAATTTTGCAGTAAAACTGCATTTGCAATAGCTGCAAAACACGCGTGATGTATTTGTCACATCTTTTCGCAACCATTCTTTAAACTCCCGATGCTAAAGCCAATTTTCACGAACTTTATGCTTATAGGTTTCTTTAGGCATATTGTGTGATTTACCGCGCTCTTTTGTTGTGTGGTTAGAGATGTGATAAAAATTCTCAGTGTTGGAAAACAATGCAGCTGATAATCGATAGGCAAAATCGAAAATTACTTGCAGAGCTGCCATTTAAAAAAAAAAATCGAAAAAAAATCCAATCCAAACAAAAAAAAGCTAGATTTCCCGCCGCCCGCTGTTTTCAATTTTTACCCGCTAAGGAACGTGAAAAAAAGCCAGATCTGACGGGAAAAAAGCTGAGTTGGCAACACTGGGTAAGACCTGGAGACACAAAATTTTGGATGCCACGCCCCCTTCGCCCACAAATTGATAAAAACTATATAACTAAAGCAATATTACAGCTACAGACTTGAGGCTTGGCTCTCCTCTCTCTCTCCCACTCTCTCTCTCTTACTAGTTACCTCTGTTTGGATGTTCATATATGCAAATTCACATTATACAAAGAGTGGGATGGTGTAGGTGGTAGAGATTAAATTCGTTACTTTTTAGACCCAGTACTTTAAAAAAGTACAAATGGGTCTATTACGTTTGTGCAAATGTGCGTAACAGGAAGAAGGAGGCGTGGCAGACCCCATAAAGTATATATATTCTTGATCAGCATCAACAGCCGAGTCGATATAGCCATGTCCGTCTGTCCGTCTGTCTGTCTGTCCCTTTTGTGAGTTCCTAGATCTCAGAGACTATAAGAGCTGGAGACACCAAATTTGGCGTGTAGGTTCATCTATATCTCCCATTGATCAAGTTTGTTTTAGATTTTTGGCACGCCCACCTCCGCCCCCGGAAATTGAAATACAAAACTTCGAAGTCAAATTACAAGAGCCCCTTTAGTGTTAGCGCTTTTATTTTTGGTACATATAATAAAAACTATGGTCCAAACCAGTCCACCAAATTTCATTCCAATCGGATGATAAACGTGGAAGTAATTCAACTAACAATGTTACGGGCAAAAGGAAGAAGAAGAGACGCTAGCGACCTCTGTGTTTATTAACTTCGTAGTGGCGCCATCTATTGTATGGTACGCATAATTGAAGAACAATCTATATTGAACGCTTTGCACTCAAAAAGTACTGGGTCTCCTACTGTCGAGCTTGCTCCACTGTAGCTTACTGCATTTTTATTTTTATACCCTTGCAGAGGGTATTATAATTTTGTCACGAAGTTTGTAACGCATTGAAGGAGGCGTGTCAGACCCCATAAAGTATATATATTCTTGATCAGGACGACGTTCAGAGTCGATATAGCCATGTCACACCGTCCGTCTGTCCGTCTGTCTGCCTGTTTCTATGCAAACAAGTCTCTCAGTTTTGAAGCTATCTTGATGAAACTTGGTACAGGTCCGTCTTTTTGCTGCACGCAGTACGTTTGTCGGGGCCGGATCGGATCACTACATCATATAGCTGCCATAGGAACGATCGGTTCGGAATCAACATTTAGTATGAAAAACTGTTTTGTTTCTCAATATATCTCAACCACACTCACAGATTGTGTGTTTGATACAGTTTCATACATCCTTACCAAATCTGACAAATCGGACAACTATATCATATAGCTGTCATAGGAACGATCGGCTCAAAATCTATATTTAGTAAGAACAACTTTTTTGTTTCTTGAGATATCTCAACGAAAGTCACCAAATTTGTTTTTGATTCAGATTTTTATAGTCTGACCGAATTTGATTCAAATCGGACTACTATATAATATAGCTGCCATAGGAACAAACGGTTCGAAATCAACATATAAGAAATTTTGTAAGAAATCGGACGGCTTTTGCAGGGCTCTGCAATGGCGCGCCAAAGTTAGCTTGCGCTATATTTTAAGACCCTGTACTTTAAAAAAGTACAAATGGGTCTATTACGTTTGTCGAAAAAAAAATGCGTAACAGGCAGAAGGAGGCGAGGCAGACCGCATAAAATACATTTATTCTTGATCAGCATCAAGAGCCGAGTCGATATAGCCATGTCCGTCAGTCTGTCTGTCCGTCTGTCCCTTTAACATGTAGGTTCATCTATATCTCCCATTGATGAGGTTTGATTTAGATTTTTGTCACGCCCCCCTCCCCCCCCAGAAATTGAAATATAATATTTCTTAGTCGAAAAACAAAAGCACCTTTAATGATAGCCTTGATTTTCGGTACATATAATATACACTATAGTCCAAACCTGTCCTGCAAATTTCATTCCAATCGGATGATAAACGCGGAAGTTATTCAACTAACAATGTTATGTTCAAAAGGAGGAAGAAGAGACGCTAGAGACCTCTGTGTTTATCAACTTATCTTATGAACGCTTTGCACTCAAAAAATACAGCGTCTCCTACTGTCGAGCTTGCTCCACTGTAGCTTACTGCATTTTTATACCCTTGCAGAGGGTATTTTAATTTTGTCACGAAATGTGTAACGCATTGAAGGAAGCCTCACAGACCTCATAAAGTATATATATTCTTGATCAGGGCGACGAGCTGAGTCGATATAGCCATGTCCGTCTGTCTGTCCCTCTGTTTCTATGCAAACTAGTCTCTCAGTTTTGAAGCTATCTTGATGAAACTTGGTACAGGTCCGTCTTTTTGCTGCACGCAGTACATATGTCGGAACCGGCCGGATCGGATAACTATATCATATAGCTGTAATAGGAACGGCCATTAACCAAAAATCATCTGGTTCGTTTCTTAAGCATTTTAAACAACTGTCGAAGATGTCCACCTCATAGCTCTCATATTTAAGCATCATAAAAGGAACTGGTTAAGAATGTAAAAAATTGACCAGCGTGTGATCGAGTGGACAGCCGCCTTTGAGGCATGCAAACAAAGCGTTACTTGCGGCTTAACTGGCTCATCCACTTCTCGACGCAAAGCTAGTCCTAGTTTGCGATGCGTCCGTGTTCCAATGGTTTGGTCAAAAGATGGCACAGGTCGTTCAGGGCGGCTATGATGTGTCATCCAAATACATCATGGATAAAAATGCTACCTGTAGTCCTTCTTGGATTACTTCACACCGTTGCGAGTTCCCAACGAATTCTTCAACGACCTTGACACCGAAATGAGCCCATCAAATTTCATCAACAGCTTTCGGGAGCAAATGCAATGAATTCGTCCGATGCCATTGCCATTAAAAACACAGAATGTTTATTCTGAAAGGCATGTCTAAATGCTCTCACGTTTTCCTTCGGACCGACTCTGTAAAGCCGCTTGAGCCACCATATTCGGGACCATTTGAAGTTCTCCGTCGTGACAGCGATTGTGTCTTCAAACTGATCGTTAGAAACAGCCTTTCCTTGCAAACAACGACCAACACATGAAGGAACAACATACAAGCAGCAAAACCCCCCGAACACATGAAAAAAAGATCAATTTGTATCAGTTTCATTTAATGGTGACGACTTCACTAGACAAGGTGTCATGTGGCGGTTCGTCGATACGCCGCCTAGGGTAATTCAGATGCGATAACTTTAACGGAAACAATCTCAATGTCATCAGGTGTGAAGAAATTTATAAATTATGCTGGAAGAAAGGAATTCACAGAAATTAAAACTTAACCTCCACGCCGAGATGAGCAATCTCGCCTAAAGGTATTAAAATTTGATGACAATATTTCATTACCAAATAAACTGGGTTCCGTCTTTTTGCTGCACTGCAGTAATATCCGGACGGATCGGATAACTATGTCATATAGCTGCCATAGGAACGATCGGTTGGAAATAAACATTTAGTATGAAAAACTTTTTTGTTTCTCAAGATATCTCAACCAAATATACACATTGTGTGTTTGATTAAGTTTTAAGCAGGCTGACCAAATTTGGTGTAAATCGGACTACTATATCATATAGCTGCCATAGGAACGATCGGTTCAAAAACAACATTTAGTATGAACAACTTTTTTGTTTCTCAAGATATCTCAACCAAATATACACATTGTGTGTTTGATTAAGTTTTAAGCAGGCTGACCAAATTTGGTGTAAATCGGACTACTATATCATATAGCTGCCATAGGAACGATCGGTTCAAAAACAACATTTAGTATGAACAACTTTTTTGTTTCTCAAAATATCTCAACCAAATATACACATTGTGTGTTTAATTAAGTTTTAAACAGGCTGACCAAATTTGGTGAAAATCGGACTACTATTTCATATAGCTGCCATAGGAACGATCGGTTCGAAAACAACATTTAGTATGAACAACTTTTTTGTTTCTCAAAGTATCTCAACCAAATATACACATTGTGTGTTTGACTAAGTTCTAAACACGCTGACCAAATTTTGACCAGGCCACTGTCGGCGTTTAAGCGAAGAGCAAGGCAAAGAAGAACGAAGTTTGAGTGTTTTTTCGGGACAGCTTCGCATCGTGTCAGTGAACGAGTGGTTTTTTTCTGACAACAAGCACGAGTGAGAGCAAATTTTGCGAGCTCTGGATAAATCACATTTTAATAGATACTTAATAAAGGGAGCCGTTTTTTTTAAGCGGCGTACCATTTTCCTTTTAACGTTATTTGAAACTTTTAGATCCAACAAAGCTAGACCTATTGTTTTTGGTGTCAAATACCACAAGTGATTTTTAATTTTGTCAAGTACCGAATTAGAAGAATCTGAATCAACGTTTAAATAATTTCACTACGAGTTTACACTCGTAGTTTACAGCTTTGTTGCTTTTTGAGCAACTTCAACCAATCTTACAGATTATGTACTTAGTATCATATACTAAATCCTAAGAAAATTTGACTTAAATCGGATGGCTATATCATATAGCTGCCATAGGAACAAACAGATGCAATTAAAACATTAGTCTTTCACTGAAATACGCATCACTTCGCCATTTATTGTTGGATTTGCATCAATTATAGCTTATGTTCTTCGCTACATTACCATTTTTACGTGAAAGCTAAAATTTCGATTTGTAATTTTTCCAGGACGAAATGTGAGCTTTCAAACTTAAAAAATCACAAAAACACCGTATTTTCAAACTTATAAAAGTTGATAGCTTCTTAACTACTGAGCCGATCTTAAAACTATGTGAATGAAAGTTGTAGAAGATTTACTTACCTTTAATTTTACTGCTTGTTTGGCCAAATCGGTTGATTAGAAACCCTGCAGGGAATTTGTTAACTAGTCTCAAAAACAACTAGTTCTATAACTGGTATTTTTCAACTAGTCTAAAAAACATATACAGGGGTGCTACAGAAATCACTAGTGAAATAGATTTCAGCTGTCAGCATTTCCGCGCGGAAATTTTTGAGGTGCCACAGATCTCCGAGTGATTTAATTTTATTTAGCATTTTCACAAACCTTTCCGAATTCTTCCGAAGTACAATTTTCCACAAATGTCTTCAGAAATTGCACAATAAGTAAAATTATTTTGCAGCAAAACCTATTTTACCTCAAAAGAGCTATTTTTTAATGCTTAAATTAAAGAAAACAGATGTGTTTCCATATGAATTTTTTTAAAATTTCTTCGAACTCTGACTACAAAATGTGGCATCACAATCCCTGAAACCGAAAATCTAAATCGGAGCGCTGATTCATTCCGCCCAAAATTAGTAGGCGAATTTGGTCTGTGTCACGGCGGAATGAATATGAAGTGAAATTCAAGCGGAAGTGATTTCTGTGGCACCCCTGATTGTTCTATGACTAGTATTTCTCAATTAGTTTAAAACAAAATAGTTCCAGGACTAGTTAATAAGGAACTTGAATTTGACTGGTTGCAAACGGGCTAGATCTGGGCTAGTTAATCGGTGACTGTCCCTATGAGACTGTCTCAAAAGTAGTTCAAATGGGATAGGAATGAAACTAGTTACAAAAGGACTACATTTGGGTGACTCGAACAGCCCCTGTTTTTAAATAGAATAACAAATAAATAGATCTACAACTAGTTTAAAAGCAACTGGAATTGGACTGGTTGTAAACGGGCTAGACTTGGGATAGTTGGATGATATGAGCACCGATTGAATTCAATATCATTTAGATTTCTGTCATTTTGTCCGTCTGTGTCAGCATGTCTTTCTGTGTAAAATGTGTATGTAATTTAGCATAGGACACAATTATTTCATCGTAGCCCACTGGATAGAGTACCCGACTCTGAAGCTTGAGGTGCCGAGATCGTTTCCCACATCGTTTCAGTTTTTAAAAAAATATATAACTACATCTCAATTAAATATTTATTAAAACTGTAAAAATTATTAAACTGTATTTTTAAAAATGCAAATAAATTTAAATTTAATAAGTGATAAATAAAAAAAATTCAAACAATGAATATATAAAGAAACAATAAAATAACGTTATTGTAAATGCATAAAAAAGTAAAATAAAAAATACCATTTACAATAAAATAAAAATAAAATATTTTTGAATATTTCAATGAATTAATTAAGTAATTTGGAGTTTTATTTTTATTACAAAATTTATTTAATTTTAAAAAATATATATATTAATGCAACTGGTACAAATCTGGTTACGGGAGGACTAGTTCAGAGCTAGAATAAGTGCTACTTGTACATAACTGGTTACAACTGGGTTAGTTAGGGGCAAGTGACACCTCCCTATGACATACCTGTGTAAAATTGGTGACTTCGTTCCAAAGGCTTGGGATAGATCTGGACTAGTTGCTAGTCCCTTTGTGGTTAGTCTAGAAGTAGTCCAGAACCAGACTGGGAAAGTACTTGATATATTTCCCTTCGATCCCCAAAAACTAGACCTTTAGTCGCCCATCCTACTTCGCAGGTTCCTAATAATCCCACTGGTGCTTGGTTGAAGCCTGATATTCCTGACATCTCAATATTTCCTAATAGAAACACCTCTTTTAAAAGTGACCGTCTCTCTCGTGTTGGAGATGGGGTACTTATTGTCTCTGAGCTTTCGCCAGAACGCTTTTCACTTGATTGCTCTCCAAGCTTAGAGTTTTTAGCCATTAAGATTTCATTGCAGAAGTTTTTTATTTATTTAATTTGTTCTTACATTCCACCACAATCGAATATATCGACTTACCTAGATCATCTCACTGTTATTCGATCAATCTCATCCATGCTCTCTAACGTTGACCACCTGTGTGTGGCTGGAGACTTTAATTGACCTAAAGTGGAGTAGTCGAATTCCTTAAATATCTTAGATCCTACAAGTTCTCATGAATTTATTAATTCTCTCTTAGACTTATCTTTATCTCAAGTTAATCCGGTGCGTAATTGTAATGGCCGATTCTTAGACCTCGTTTTTGTATCTGATTCTCAATGTAGTGCAGTAACTCGAACTGATCCCCTTGTTGTTCCAGAAGATCCCTATCTTCCCACCTTAGAATTAGTTGTAGAGCTGCCTTCTTTTGAGAGCATTGTTTCAACAAATTCAATGGCTAAGATGTTTTGTTTTTGCAAAGCTGATTTTTATACCCTTGCAGAGGGTATTATAATTTTGTCACGAAATGTGTAACGCATTGAAGGAGGCCTCACAGACCCCATAAAGTATATATATTCTTGATCAGGGCGACGAGCTGAGTCGATATAGCCATGTCCGTCTGTCCGTCTGTCTGTCCGTCTGTCTGTCCGTGTGTCCGTCTGTTTCTATGCAAACTAGTCTCTCAGTTTTAAGGCTATCTTGATGAAACTTTGTACAGTTCCGTCTTTTTGCTGCACGCAGTACATATGTCGGAACCGGCCGGATCGGATAACTATATCATATAGCTGCCATAGGAACGATCGGTTGGAAATAAACATTTAGTATGAAAAACTTTTTTGTTTCTCAAGATATCTCAACCAAATATACACATTGTGTGTTTGATTGAGTTTTAAACAGGCTGACCAAATTTGGTGTAAATCGGACTACTATATCATATAGCATATCGGTTGGAAATAAACATTTAGTATGAAAAACTTTTTTTGTTTCTCAAAATATCTCAACCAGATATACACATTGTGTGTTTGATTAAGTTTTAAGCAGGCTGACCAAATTTGGTTTAAATCGGACTACTATATCATATAGCTGCCATAGGAACGATCGGTTCGAAAACAACATTTAGTATGAAAAACTTTTTTGTTCCTCAAAATATCTCAACCAAATATACACATTGTGTGTTTGATTAAGTTTTAAACAGGCTGACCAAATTTGGTGTAAATCGGACTACTATATCATATAGCTGCCATAGGATCGATCGGTTCAAAATCAACAAATTTTGTAAAAAATCTGACGGCTTACACAGGGCACTGCAAGGGTATCCAAACTTTGGCGCGCCAAAGTTAGCTTGCGCTATATTTTTATTTTCAACTTTAACTATTTACATTATTTAATACCCTGCAGTTCTGGAGGTGGCGATTGGCCATACTGAACTACCTACCCCGCTACTTCCCACATACTAGGGGGACCCTATCGTAAGCGAACGCCGAACCACCCAGCTAACTTTTCGGCTGGTACCTACATAGGTACTTACTCGAGTGACCCTATGGTAAGCGGACGCCGAACCTAGCCTACGCGAAATTGTTTTCATTGTAGCGCAGTGGATAGAGTTTGCTACTCTGAAGCTTGAGGTCCCGAGCTCGAATCCCACGTAAGTTAGATTATTAATAAAAATATAGCGCAAGCTAACTTTGGCGCGCCAAAGTTTGGATACCCTTGCAGAGCTCTGCATAAGCGGTCCGATTTTTTTTTACAGATTTTGTTAGGTGTTGATTTCGAGCCGATCGTCTATGTGGTAGCTATACGATATAGTAATCCGATTTGCACCAAATTTAGTCAGGCTGTTTGAAACTATACCAAACACTTAGTGAGTTTAGTTGAGATATCTTGAGAAACAAACAAGTTGTTCATACTATTTCATACCAGTTGATTTCGAACCGGTCGTTCCTATGGCAGGTTTATGATATAGTGATCCGATCCGGCCGGTTCCGACATATGTACTGCGTGCACCAAAAAGACGGACCTGCACCAAGTTTCATCAAGATAGCTTCAAAACTGAGAGACTAGTTTGCATAGAAACTGACAGACAGGCTATATTGACTCAGCTCTTCGCTCTGATCAAGAATATATATACTTTATAGGGTCTGTGAAGCCTCCTTCAATGCATTTGAAGCATTTCGTGACAAAATTATAATAACCTCTGCAAGGGTATAAAATAATGTAATAATAAATAAATATTAAACTTAATAAGTAATTATTAAAACACCGGAAATTTTTGATTCGAGTACGAAGAGACTGGTTAATCCAGCTCGTCACCTGTAGGGAATTTGTTAACTAGTCTCAAAAACAACCAGTTCTGCAGGGAATTTGTTAACTAGTCTCAAAAACAACCAGTTCTATAACTAGTATTTCTCAACTAGTTTAAAACAAAATAGTTTCAGGACTAGTTAACAAACAAAGTGAATTTGACTGGTTGCAAACGAGCTAGATTTGGGCTAGGTAATCAGTGACTGTCTCTATAAGACTGCCTCAAAAGTAGTTGAAATGGGATCGGAATGAAACTAGTTACAAAAGGACTACATTTGGGTGACTCTAACAGTCCCTGTTCTCAACTAGTAAGCAAATAAATAGGTATACAACTAGTATTTAAGCAACTGAAATTTGACTGGATGCAACGGGCTAGTTAATCAGTGACTGTCTCTATGAGACCGCCTCAAAAGTAGTTGAAATGGGATAGGAATGAAACTAGTTACAAAAGGACTACATTTGGGTGACTCAAACAGCCCCTGTTTTTAAATAGAATAACAAATAAATAGATCTACAACTAGTTTAAAAGCAACTGGAATTGGACTGGTTGTAAACGGGCTAGACTTGGGATAGTTGGATGATATGAGCACCAATTGAATTCAATTTCATTGAGATTTCTGACATTTTGTCCTTCTGTGTCAGCATGTCTTTCTGTGTAGAAAATGTATGTAATTTAGCATAAGATAAAGTTATTTCATCTGGATAGAGTAAAACAAAAATTTTTGAATATTTCAATGAATTAATTAAGTAATTTGAAGTTTTATTTTTATTACAATATTTATTTAATTTTACATTATATATATATGAAACTGGTACAAATTTGGTAACGGGAGAACTAGTTCAGAGCTAGAATAAATGCTACTTGTACATAACTGGTTACAAATGGGTTAGTCACGCAAAAAATTTAAATCTTGATTGGGACTTTTAATGCAGTTCATGAAGCCAACCCAAACCATAATATAAAGTTTGACAACAAATATACTAATGTCTCGGACACTGTTGAGCTCTGAAGGTTAAAACGAGAATTGGTCCAGAACAAGAAAAATTTGGAGGCTATAAAAACCTTTGACAAAAACCTGGCATGTGGTGTTGCACCACATGCACGAAATGGGCCAACAGAATCGCCAAAAAAAACTACATGTTAGCTTTTAAAGTTCCTTATAATCGTCGCGAACTTGTGTATGCTGAGCTCGTCTTTATAGTACCGTTTTATCTGCTCTAATTCATTCAATGATATTTTATCATAGACAGTTAAATCTTTTAAGCCGTTTACAAATTTCTCTTTGTTAAGTGAAAGCCAAGTGCTAGCGACACGTTTAAAAAGTTGTTAATCAGGTCCACTGGAGGAGCCAAACTTGGTTTGAAAAAAGTTTTTCAGTATAACTTCACATATGTGATGGCGGCAAGGCAGTCGGTTGAATTTCTTGTTCAACAGAACACACGCACCATGTTCAAGGCCGGTATTAGAGGCTGTTGTGTCAAATCCGGATACTACTAATCTGTCAGAAATTTTCCCGTCGACCAAAGTATTATAAACAGCATCTGCTTTATTTCTTCCCGTTCCTGATGTAATTATTGTAGCTCCAAAAAATTGAGTGGCCCCATTGTAGCTCACAAGAACAAGATAGAATAGATCTGCATGAGATCTGCCGACCATATTTTCTAATATTTCTGCAATTCTTATCGAGCTTTAAAGTCAGTCGATGCAATTATAAACATACATACCAATAAAGATCTTAGAATACAAATTTTGCATCATGAATAAAGCCAAAAATTGCAAAAATCTACAATTTTTGACTTATAATTCATTTCGGATATGGATGGAAGAATATAATTGACTTTTATTATCTATATATATAAAACTCTTTGTCCTCACTGACTGAGTCATCACGCTGTAGGCCAAACGGCTAAAGATATCGAGCTGAAGGTCAAAATTACTTAGTATGAAACTTTTATCTGTTTTTTGAGATATCTCAACCAAACTCACAGATTATGTATTTCTTACACACTGCTACACCCTGAGAAATTTTGGTCAAGATCGGATGACTATATCATATAGCTGCCATAGGAAAAATCAGACGCAAATTAATATTTTGTATGAAGAGCTTTGTTGTTCTTTTGGCTATCTTAACCAAACTCACAGATTATGTATTTCTTACTCATTGTAACATTCTGTGAAAATTTGGTCAAGATTGGGTTACTATATCGTATAGCTGTCATAGGAACAGTGGCTTTTAATGCTATTAATAAACAATCACAAAAAGAAGGTGGGTGGGAGGGGGGGTTACGATTCATTCATTCATTGGTGTTGCGACTATCAAAATAAATTTTCAGTATATGGCAACCTTGTTCAATCAACCTTCGTGGTGAACGGTCTTGTTATTTTACGCGCTCCGGAAAGCGCCACAACTGTGGACATAGTGACAGTCAAAAAAATATAAATAAATAAAACATTAAAGTGTCAATGCTCAAGAAAAAGAGCGAAGAAGCTCTATCGACCAGAGAAATGGGTTCTACGCGTACTTTTCAACCCGTGATACCGAATTGCAGCGTAATTCAGCTCTCTTGTCCGCTGACTGCCAGAGACCTCCGGCTCTCCCCAATGTAACCTCTAGCTCATGGAGCTCGCAGTGCAGTTCTCCAGCACCGGTGGTCGCATTAATTTCGACACACCCCGCTCCAACAACAAGTACAATAACCTCAGTAGTAAGTTACTACTAGTAACTACAATCGCAGCAACAACAACAACTGCAACTGTATCCGTCATCAACAACGCGTTAACGGCTACAATATCCAAAGCGATTTCTGCAAAGCAAGCGGATCATTCAATTATGACAACAACTTCAAGCTCGAGCCCCATAGCCGCCAAGAACAACAACGTTAAAAAACAACAATCAAAACAAAAACCAAAAACGGGTCCTGCTGCTCAGACTGGTATGGATCGCTACATTCAAAATAAAAGAAAGTCGAGCCCCCTAAACTCGAAGCCAAAAATTATCCGTGGCGACTCAAGCCTAGATACAAACGAAAATCCTATTTACAATAACAAGTTTAAAATTCTGGCAGACAACTCTAACGATCTGCCCTTTGAAGCTGGCGATGGTGATAAACGAAAGCCAAAGCCACCCCCTATATATAGCCGAGAGAGAAGCTCCAATGCTCTCGTAAACAAAATTATAGAGCTTATTGGGGCGGACAATTTTCATATTATCCCCCTTGTAAAGGGCAACATCCATGCAACAAAAGTCCAATTGAAGTCCGAAGATAATTATAGAGTATTGTCGAAGTTTCTAAACGACAGTAAAAAAAACTTCTACACGTACCAACTAAAAAGCAGCAAGGGACTGCAAGTCGTACTGAAGGGCATTGAGCCTGACGTAACACCTGAAGAAATAACTAAGGCGCTACAAGATAAAGGATTTAGCGCTAAGACAGTTTTCAACATCCTAAGCAGAGATAAGAAACCGCAGCCGCTATTCAAGGTGGAACTTTAACCTGAAAGCAAGTCGTTAAAGAACAACGAAGTGCACCCAATATATAAACTTCAGTTCATATTGCACCGTAGAATCACAGTAGAAGAACCACAAAAACGCAAGGGACCGGTACAATGCGTGAATTGTCAAGAATATGGCCATATAAGAAAATACTGTACACTGCGTTCGGTGTGTGTAGTTTGCGGTGAGCTTCACGATTCTGCACACTGCCCAGTGGATAAAGACGACCCCTCCACAATAAAGTGCAGCAACTGCGGTGGTAATCACACAGCTAATTACAAAGGATGCCCAATATATACGGAGATGAAAAGTCGACTCCATCAGCGAGTAACCACTGCACGTCCCCAAAACGTACCGTTTACCCCATCCAAATTAAACCAAGACGTTGTCTTTTCGACTGCAGCCCGATCCTCTTTTGGCCCCGAAAACTTTACAAAAAACGTGACATTCGCAAACGCGTTAAAATCAGGACTGGAGCCTCCTGCCTCAAATATACCGGTTTGACAAGCAGCACATTTGGAATCCAACACGGCAAAGCAGTATCAACCAACGAAGCAGCAACAAAGAAATTCTAAAGCAATATTATTTAACCTGCAGCAAAGCCTTATAGACTTCATGGCATTTATGCGGACAACCATGCAAGATTTAATGCGAAACCAAAATCTTTTGATACAAATGCTGCTATCACAACAATCAAAATAATCGATGGCTTCCCTACGTATATTTATGTGGAACGCTAATGGCGTTTCACAACGTAAACTAGAGTTAGCTCAATTTCTTCTCGACAATCATATCGACGTTATGCTACGTAACACACCTTACAAACAAGTATAATTTTAAACTACGAGGCTACTTGTTCTACGGAACAAATCATCCCGATGGTAAAGCACATGGTGGTACTGGTATTCTGATTAGAAACCGCATCAAGCACCACTGCCAAAAAGAATTTGCTGAAAACTATCTACAGGCCACATCTATAAACATAAACTGGACAATGGTAACCAACTTACTCTAGCCGCCGTAAGCCCTCGCTTTACCATAACTGAAGGTGCGTTTTCGCAGTTTTTTAACCCACTTGGAGAACACTTTATAGCAGCAGGAGACTAAAATGCCAAGCACACGCACTGGGGATCTCGACTCGTTAACCGAAAAGGAAAGCAGCTTTACAACGCCGTTATTAAAGTTAACAATAAGCTAGACCACGTTTCTCCCGGTAGACCAACATACTGGCCAACAGATTCCAAGAAACTACCCGCTTTAATTGACTTTGCAATTACTAAAAATGCAGTAAGCTACAGTGGAGCAAGCTCGAAAGTAGGAGACCCAGTACTTTTTGAGTGCAAAGCGTTCACAGACTGTTCTTCAATGTTGCGTATTATTCAATAGATGGCGCCACTTGATAAAAATAACATTGTTAGTTGAATAACTTCCGCGTTTATCATCCGATTCGAATGAATCGTTTTTATTACCGAAAAGTTAGCGCCGCAGTCAAAAATTATTATATATATATATATATATATATATATATATTACCGAAAAATAAAAACACAAATTTTTGCCTGCGGCGCTATTTTTTTGGTTATATATATGTACATATATATATTAGGGTGACAATATATATACGGCACTAGTGATATTAACAATACCAAAAACAACCACAACAAGTAGAGCAATTTTTAAAATAACACCAAAAGCTTTCATTGCCTATTTATATATGTTATACCTAGATTAGCAGCTCCAATAACAACAGCAATATTTCTTAAATAAGGTGGTCTCGTCGGCAAAAGCCGAAGAAGACCAGCCTATACTTATTTCATTATGCACTGCCGTTAACGGACCAAAACCCGACCGATTCGGCAGCCGACGAGACCACCTTATACTTATTTGATCATGGGCGGATCATCCTCACTTTATGTTTCTAACGTTAGCTTACTCAGTTAAAATTAGACTGTTTGGCAGCGCCTTAAAATGAATTTAAAATAAAATATAACGGGTCACATAAATACATTATGTATAATTGAACTTTTCAATTTAGTATCTGATAAACTTTACTAACGAGACAAAAATCCAACAAACTTACTTTATTGTCCTGCTTCACAAGAAATAACACGTTTTAGACTCAAAATTCAAATTTTGTGCCAACACTTTTTTACTTAATCTAAGAACCTTTGCCCATTTCAGTGCACGAAGATGCCAACTTATAACCAAGGCTGCAAACCGGTTCCGAACCGAACCCTTCAAATTTTCTAGCACTGAGCCCAAACCCGAACCGGAGCACTTAAAAAAAAAATGTTCGGTTCGGACTTTAAAATTTGTGGCGGTCGGTATAAATTTCGATACAAATTTCGTATTTTTATGCTTTGGCGGGCTTTTTCTAAAGCATAGTATCCAGTAGACCGAAATGCTCCACGTCCTGAATAAGGAGAGTCTTGTCTTCTCTATCGCAGAGCTCCATCCGATTATGATTTGTTTTGTTTGCTTTGTTCTGCGACATTTCACTTAATTTTGATAGCCAGAATTATAAAAATTCGAAGCAAACTCCCGGGCTTTGAGAATCGGACAGCTGTTTGTCAAACAGTGTTGCAAAATTACCCTCTCATTCTGGCAACTCTATCATTTTGATTCGCTAGATACTGCCTTTCAGTTTCGTCAGTCAAAACATTTCGATTTCAATCAGACACATTTTTATGTGTCAAGCAGAATGGATTTCGGTCTACTGAATACTATGCGTGAAAGGAATATAGAACGATGCTTTCACAAAATTCGATAAAATATCAACAAATCTTCAAATTTGTTTTCACCAATTCTGTGCATAAATGTTTTTGACTTACACTTTAAAATTTTAGAGTTTTTTATAAAAAGGGTTTTTAAAGATGCATCAAGTAAAAAGGTAGCAATAATAAAAGCGAGAAAAAGTTTTGACAAGCAGAATGGATTTTGGTCTACTGAATACTATGCTTGAAAGGAATATAGAACGATGTTTTCACAGAATTCGATAAATTTTCAACAAATCTTCCAGAACGCGTTATCGCAGTATTCAAATTTGTTTTGACCAATTCTGTGCATAAATTTTTTTGGCTTACACTTTAAAATTTTAGAGTTTTTTATAAAAAGGGTTTCAAAAGATGAATCAAGTAAAAAGGTATAGCAATAATAAAAGCAAGAAAAATGTATAACATTGAACCAAGGTTCGAACCTGAACCTTGGGCTCAGGGGCTCCTGAAACCGGTCCGCGAACCGAACCTTAATCTTACTTTATGGTTCGAACCACCGAACCGAACCTCCCCACAAATTTTTGAGGTTTGTAGCCTTGCTTATTGCAAACTTTAAATATAATATTTTGAAAATCGCAAGATGAGTAAACGAAAAATGCTAAATCCTATATTTATGGTAAAGTAACATTTTCGTAAAGAAGGCCTTATCGAGAGATAAGAAATCTAGTATTGTGTTGCCTTCTGCCGCTGAACTTATGTAGGTCTGATTGGTCCCTATTTTTTTTTTAGAATACTGTTGGCACAGTCCTTTCAAATGTGAAATTAAATGTTATTAATATTGTGAAACACGAGCTGAACAGATCAAATACCTTATGTATAAAACTGAGTTTAATGCTTGAATGGCTGATCTATTTTGAAGTTTAATTTTGACATTGTTCATTGACTAAAGACTCTTTCCACCTCTGCGTTCGACCATAACAGCGATAAGAGGCTTAGCGAAAATAATGCCAGTGCCGAAATTATTTTATCTTCTTCTGCTTCCACTTAATTGGATTTTATTTAACATAAATAAAAAAAAAAAAAACAGACAACGAAAACAATACCAATAATAATAACACCAGCAGCAACAAAAACCAAATAAAACCCTACGCAAGCCGTTTTAGACTAGCGCTAGCGTCTCTTCTTCTTCCTTTTGCCCGAAACATTGTTAGTTGAATAACTTCCGCGTTTATCATCTGATTGGAATAATATTTTCAGGAACGTGGTGTATATTATATGTACCAAAAATCAAGGCCCTAGCATTAAAAGTGCTCTTGTAATTCGACTTCGAAATTTTGAATTACATTTTCCGAACGCGGAGGGGGACGCGTCAAAAATCTAAAACAAACGCGTTCAAAGCAAGATTAGATGAACGTACTTGCCAAGTTTGGTATCTCTAACTCTTACAGTCTCTGAGATCTAGGAACTCAAAATGGGAGAGACGGACATGGCTATATCGACTCGGCTGTTGGTGCTGATCAAGAATATGTAAATTTTATGGCGTCTGCCACGCCTCCTTCTGTCTGTTACGCACATTTGCACAAACGTAATAGAAACACTTGTACTCTTTTTAAGATTGGGTCGTAAAAACAAGAAGAGACCGCCGCGAAATTCCAAAAATTCTACCTTAATTCATGATAAATCATGATCTATCCGGAAAAATGATTGGCGTCGTTCACACTGGAGCTGCATCTTTTTTCGCACCATTTGTCAGCTGTTGGCCTGCCAATGTCAGATTTATTTATTGAAATGGAGACAATTATGAGTTCTAAACTGGTTAATGTTGTATATGGTGCAATTGTTAGTTGCAGTGCACTTTCAAAAATGCTTTTAAGACTTTGATTATAGTCTTTTGTGTTTCTATTTGAAATTATTATTTCCGCGGCTCAACTTTATTACTATTGATTATCGATATTCGATTAGAAAAAACAGATGTTCGCTGTCGATACCCCATCGATACCCCGAAAAATTGCAGTAAATCATGCGGCTTATCATTGGCAAGTGTTGCCGTATTCTGTTAGTATTTTTTTTATTGCTGCAAGTTTTCGGGGTATAGATGGGCTATTGACAGCGAACAGCTGTTTTTTTTATCGAATATCGATTATCAATAGTAATATACATTGAGTAAGTAACAAAAAGAGATGAATTGACTGGCTAACAGAATTGGCTTGCGGCTGTGCCGCGCCAAATGGGATTTAACAGTTCCATGTTAATGGAATTCTGTTAGTTAACAGAGATCAGATTGATCGTTTTTGTTTTGATTTGTACTTTGATTGGTGTGTACTCTGTGCAGTCAGTGGCAGCTTCTGGCGTATGACGAAAAATGCGCAGTTGCCGCATCTCGTATCATGTTGTTGTAGTTACAAATCTGAATGATGATTTATATTATGAAATCTTATTATATGTTATGTATATCAATTTGTAACTATTCAAATAATTTTTTGTTTCAAGAATTTTGAGACTAATGCAATCGTTTATACGCAGCATTAGGAAATTAAATATAATATTATTTTATATAATAATAACATTGTTAAAAATTAATTTAATTAAATATTGCACGCATTTACTTAATATTATGTCATTTCATTTTTCTCGCACATAACACCCGATCAGCGTATGGTAAGCGCATGCTGAGGGCATTGCTTCGAATCAACTTTGAAATAGACAAAATTCAGATTTGTAGCAACAACAACATAATATGAAGTGTGGCAACTTTTCATCATACGTTTTGTTGGTACACACAAAGCAAAACAAGAAACCAAAACAAAAAACCGCAAAGCGGCCATCGAAGTTTGGCGCGTCGCACGCCTTTAACATTATTCTGTTAGATTCTGTCTATAACCACTTGTACACGCCAAACTCCACGGCCTGTTATTTACCAGCCGTCATTTCATCTCTTCTTGTTACTTACTCAATGAGTAATATAGTTGAACCGCGGAAATAATAATTTCAAATAGAAACACAAAAAGCAAAATTCAAAGTCTTAAAAGCATTTTTGAAAGTGAACCGCAATTAACAATTGCACCATATGCAACATTTACCAGTGTATAACTCACAATTGTCTCTATTTCAATAAATAAATCTGACATTGGCAGGCCAACAGCTCACAAATGATGTTGGCGAATATAGGTCTCGAGCTGGCGGACCATAAAACCGAGGCAGTGCTTATTAGCAGCCGCAAAAAGGTCGAACACGCTACCCTGAGACTCGACGGAGTATCTGTTGTCTCAAAAAGGTCGATACGCTATCTTGGAGTATATATAGACTCGCGCCTAAGCTTCAAAGAGCACCTGCAGAACACACAGAGGAAGGCTGCCCTCACCACCCAAAGGTTATCGCGTATGATGGCAAACCACGGAGAGCCCAGATCCAGCGTTAGGCGGTTGCTTAGCAGCGTGCTGCGATCCACAATTCTGTACGCGGCGCCGGTCTGGGCAAACGCGGCGAGCACACCGTCATATATGAGGGGAATCTGCACTTCATACAGGCAATGTGCGATTAGAGTCTGCAGTGCCTTTCGCACTGTCTCAGGCGATGCAGCAATGGTGATCGCAGGTATGATCCCGCTGGAAGTGCTGGCTGCTGAGGCCAAGGAGATCTATGAGGCTAAAACTGAGGACCTAGACCGGAGGTCCCTGTTGGAGCTGAAATCTGAAGCCCGGAGAACGAGCATTGGCAGATGGCAACGTGACTGGGAACGAGCGTCAACTGGACGATGGACGGTGCGGCTAATCCCAAGGCTCGAGCCGTGGATAAATAGGAAGCACGGGGAGGTAAACTTCGATTTATCACAGATACTGAACGGTCATGGCTGTTTCAGACAGTATCTGCACAGATTTGGCCACGATGAGAGCCCCCTCTGCCCACTGTGCGGGGTGGTTGAAGACGCCGAGCACGTCCTGACCGAGTGTCCACGTTTTGAGCCCGAGAGAAAAGTCGCTGAAAGCAGTCTAGGGGACGACATTGAGGTGAGCTCACTCGTTGCGCATATGCTTTCTTGTTCGACGAAGTGGTCAGCTGTGTGCAGTTTTGCCAACTCCGTGATGACGAAGCTCAGGACCCTAGAGCAAGCAAGGAGACAAATTCCCTAGGAGACAGGCATGTTTTGCCATCAACTGGATCTGGGAAGCAGTAACCAACGTCAGTCCCGCAGTTCCAGTTCGATTTCACAAATACTTATTATTAATCCACAATACCTTTTTTTTTGTAAATACCTCCTCCTCTGCCTTTCTTCACTATACTATTAAATAAAACGAATTAAAATAAAAAAAAAAGCTGACAAATGATGCGAAAAAAGATGCGTCTCCAGTGTTAACGACGCGCATCATTTTTCTGCACCTTCGACAATGATGCGGCAGTGTATAAACAGTATAAGGTAGCATTAAGCGATTCCAAATATAATTATTATTTTTCAGCTAACACACATATACATATACAACGCATACGAGCTTTTATTAAACATTAATTTTTGCAAAACATAGCTGTTTGTAGCTACATACCAACATATGTATTTATTTATTACGACGCAACGTTTTCCATCGTTGTTCCTCATACAATTGTCTTTGTTTAGTTTTCGCTGCGCTCTGCATCTTTTGTGTATGCACATAATGTCTATCTGCAAAATAATAGTTACAAAATAATTTAAGAATAATACCACAACTATACTCATCTGAAATGAAAGTGTCTGGTTGATTTGATTACGTATAGGGAGGAGAGGGAAACATGGCGACCAACTCAACATAGCTTTGGTCCATCGACAATGGCCCAATGTAAGGGAGATGGCGAAAGATGGTCATCTCAGACAGGGTTGGTTCGCCTGGGTCCAGAACCAGGATCCTGTTTGGGGCAAAAGTGGATCAGTGCTTGTTTTATTAGGAGTTTGTTTGTATACTTATGCTTGTCATAAGGTTGTCGATAATATATCAAATTATCAATATATCGATAGATATTTTTTTGTATTTTTTTATACCCTTGCAGAGGGTATTATAATTTTGTCACGAAATGTGTAACGCATTGAAGGAAGCCTCACAGACCCCATAAAGTATATATATTCTTGATCAGGGCGACGAGCTGAGTCGATATAGCTATGTCCGTCTGTCTGTCCGTGTGTCCGTCTGTTTCTATGCAAACTAGTCTCTCAGTTTTGAAGCTATCTTGATGAAATTTGGTACAGATCCGTCTTTTTGCTGCACGCAGCACATATGTCGGAACCGGCCGGATCGGATAACTATATTATATAGCTGCTATAGGAACGATCGGTTCGAAATCAATATTTAGTATGAAAAACTTTTTTGTTTCTCAAAATATCTCAACCAAATATACACATTCTGTGTTTGACTAAGTTTTAAACAGGCTGACCAAATTTTTTGTAAATCGGACTACTATATCATATAGCTGCCATAGGATCGATCGGTTCAAAATCAACAAATTTTTAAAAAATCTGACGTCTTACACAGGGCACTGCAAGGGTATCCAAACTTTGGCGCGCCAAAGTTAGCTTGCGCTATATTTTAATACTGGAATTTTTCGGGGTATCGACATCGAACAGCTGTTATTTTTTCATCGAATATCGATAATCAACAGTAATATAGTTGAACCGCGGAAATAATAATTTTATATATAAACACAAAAGGCAAAGTTGGCAGGCAGTTCTACGAATCTTGGGGCGGACAGATCCGGTAGAACTCGTCAAAACAAGACGAAAAAATTAAATAAAATTTTTTGATTTTCGGCTCGGTTCTCGAGATATTGGGACCGATAAGTCGCCGATTCCCATACAAACTAGACAGCGTTCCAGCCGCTCTTTGCACTGTGTTAGAGCGAGACACCGATAGTATTTCTTACAGCAGTGCTGTATAGTGTCCGTTTCAACTTAATTGCTTGGCGCGGATATTCAAACCATTTCATTCTATTACATTTCTTGCTAATTTACATATTAAAATTGAATAAATTTACGTTTGTTGTTGTTACTGCTATTTTTTATACTACATGAGACATTATTATATGACAGGGTGTGGTAAATACAATAATTTTTTTACAAGAAGACATTTAGTAAAGTAATGTGAAATAAGCGCCGCAGGCAAACATTTTTTTTTTTTAAAAATCGCGCGATTTTAATAAAATGGTTTGAATATCCGCGCCAAGCGGTGAAGTAGAAACGGACACCTTACAACACTTCTCTAGGCAATACAGTGCAAAGAGCAGCTGGTACGCTGGCCAGTTTGTATGGGAATCGGCGACTTATCGATCCCAATATCTCGAGAACCGAGCCGAAAATCAAAAATTTTATTTAATTTTTTCGTCTTATTTTGACGTGTTCTACCGGAATCCATCATCAGATCTGTCCGCCCCAAGATTCGTAGAGTCCCCAGTTGGCAGGCCAACAGATGACAAATGATGCGAAAAAAGATGCGGCTCCAGTGTGAACGACGCCCATCATTTTTCCGCACCCTCGACAATGATGCGGCAGTGTAAAAACAGTATCAGCTGTGTGTGTATGTGGCCTGTGCTAGCGTGTTCACATTGGCCGGCACATAAATTGTGCTCCACAGACTCTGTCGATGTTTTTTTCAGCTCTACCACAGAGCTGTCAATGTGAACACTGCTGTC
Organism: Drosophila testacea; assembly: GCA_035043265.1. Classification (NCBI taxonomy): domain Eukaryota; kingdom Metazoa; phylum Arthropoda; class Insecta; order Diptera; family Drosophilidae; genus Drosophila; species Drosophila testacea. Next base: position 466,577 of record JAWNND010000180.1, read on the forward strand.
ATTTTCGCACAGTGCCACATATTGTTCAAATGTTCACAGCAGTGGAACTTATAACAAGATCGTGAACAAAGAGCAAGTTCCACAAAAAGAATCAAAACAAACTTTTGCCACGCTTATTGAGAAGTGAAACATACTTGAATAATAAATATGGATTTTTTTAAAAGGAAACAAGTGTGATCGCCGTGTCACTATACATTGGCATTCAGAATCCATCCACAAGCTAATTAAAGCCGTGGAGGAGTCGGAATGCCTATGGAAAGTGACAAGCGAAAATTACATGAATCGCGATGCGAAGGAAGCAAGCTGGAGCAGCATTTCGGAGCAGCTGGGTGTCAGTACCAAAGACGTGCAGGTCAGATGGAACAGCTTGCGGAGCTCGTAGCTTTCCTTTGAATTAAGGGCGTGGCCCAAATTACAAGATGATCGAACGCACTCGGATCCATGCGCACATAATTTTTAAATTTATGTAGAATACTACTTTGCAGCTCTTCACTTAGCCTCGCAAACATTCCTTCCTCTGCCCGTGTCAACTTGAGTTGACAGCAAGATCGCTTTGTCCTGGGTTGGTTCTGTTCCTCATAATCGTTGAGAAACCATAGACGAATGCAAGCCATCGCCGCTAATTCCATCTCGTCATGGGAACTCAAATCTTTCACCCCAATAATAGAATATATAATAATAATTTACAAGAACACGAAAAATAATTATTTTTACCTAATTTATTCTGATAAAATCAAAAAAAAAATATGAAAACAAATAAATTTATGTTGTCTTCAAACTCCAATTTCATCGATTACTCGCTAAACGATAAAAAACGTTATCTAAATGTGCCTGAAAAACCAACACGCTCGTTCTGCCTGCCACAGGAAAATATTGTACATTTCAGCTGCTTCAACTGAAACAGCTGTTCAAATAATTTGTGTATCTGTGCCAAGCAAATGACAAAGCCACATTGCTGTGCCACATTTCTGTGCCAGCTAATTTCTGTGCCCCTTTGGCACTGTGATGTGTGGCGCAATGTAAGCCTAGCATAAAATACAGGCAAAGGGAAAATGCTTCTAGAATGTTTGTTGGATTCAACTGAAAATATAGCGCAAGCTAACTTTAGCGCGCCAAAGTTTGGATACCCTTGCAGTGCCCCGTGTAAGCCGTCAGATTTTTTACAAAATTTTTATACCCTTGCAGAGGGTATTATAATTTTGTCACGAAATGTGTAACGCATTGAAGGAAGCCTCACAGACCCCATAAAGTATATATATTCTTGATCAGGGCGACGAGCTGAGTCGATATAGCCATGTCCGTCTGTCCGTCTGTCTGTCCGTCTGTCTGTCCGTCTGTCTGTCCGTCTGTTTCTATGCAAACTAGTCTCTCAGTTTTGAAGCTATCTTGATGAAACTTGGTACAGGTCTGTCTTTTAGCTGCACGCAGCACATATGTCGGAACCGGCCGGATCAGATAACTATATCATATAGCTGCCATAGGAACAATCGGTTGGAAATAAACATTTAGTATGAAAAACTTTTTTGTCATTCAAGATATCTCAACCAAATATACACATTGTGTGTTTAATTAAGTTTTAAACAGGCTGACCAAATTTGGTGTAAATCGGACTACTGTATCATATAGCTGCCATAGGAACGATCGGTTCGAAAACTACATTTAGTATGAAAACTTTTTGTTTCTCAAATATCTCAACCAAATATGCACATTGTGTGTTTAATTAAGTTTTAAACAGGCTGACCAAATTTGGTGTAAATCGGACTACTGTATCATATAGCTGCCATAGGAACGATCGGTTAAAAATCAACATTTAACAAATTTTGTAAAAAATCTGTCGGCTTTAACAGGGCACTGCAAGGGTATCCAAACTTTGGCGCGCCAAAGTTAGTTTGCGCTATATTTTAAATGTTGATTTTGATCCGATCGATCCTATGGCAGCTATATGATATAGTAGTCCGATTTACACCAAATTTGGTCAGCCTGTTTAAAACTTAATCAAACACACAATGTGTATATTTGGTGGAGATATTTTGAGAAACAAAAAGTTTTTCATACTAAATGTTGTTTTCGAACCGATCGTTCCTATGGCAGCTATATGATATAGTAGTCCGATTTACACCAAATTTGGTCAGGAAAGTGACAAGCGAAAATTACATGAATCGCGATGCGAAGGAAGCAAGCTGGAGCAGCATTTCGGAGCAGCTGGGTGTCAGTACCAAAGACGTGCAGGTCAGATGGAACAGCTTGCGGAGCTCGTAGCTTTCCTTTGAATTAAGGGCGTGGCCCAAATTACAAGATGATCGAACGCACTCGGATCCATGCGCACATAATTTTTAAATTTATGTAGAATACTACTTTGCAGCTCTTCACTTAGCCTCGCAAACATTCCTTCCTCTGCCCGTGTCAACTTGAGTTGACAGCAAGATCGCTTTGTCCTGGGTTGGTTCTGTTCCTCATAATCGTTGAGAAACCATAGACGAATGCAAGCCATCGCCGCTAATTCCATCTCGTCATGGGAACTCAAATCTTTCACCCCAATAATAGAATATATAATAATAATTTACAAGAACACGAAAAATAATTATTTTTACCTAATTTATTCTGATAAAATCAAAAAAAAAATATGAAAACAAATAAATTTATGTTGTCTTCAAACTCCAATTTCATCGATTACTCGCTAAACGATAAAAAACGTTATCTAAATGTGCCTGAAAAACCAACACGCTCGTTCTGCCTGCCACAGGAAAATATTGTACATTTCAGCTGCTTCAACTGAAACAGCTGTTCAAATAATTTGTGTATCTGTGCCAAGCAAATGACAAAGCCACATTGCTGTGCCACATTTCTGTGCCAGCTAATTTCTGTGCCCCTTTGGCACTGTGATGTGTGGCGCAATGTAAGCCTAGCATAAAATACAGGCAAAGGGAAAATGCTTCTAGAATGTTTGTTGGATTCAACTGAAAATATAGCGCAAGCTAACTTTAGCGCGCCAAAGTTTGGATACCCTTGCAGTGCCCCGTGTAAGCCGTCAGATTTTTTACAAAATTTTTTAAATGTTGATTTTGATCCGATCGATCCTATGGCAGCTATATGATATAGTAGTCCGATTTACACCAAATTTGGTCAGCCTGTTTAAAACTTAATCAAACACACAATGTGTATATTTGGTGGAGATATTTTGAGAAACAAAAAAGTTTTTCATACTAAATGTTGTTTTCGAACCGATCGTTCCTATGGCAGCTATATGATATAGTAGTCCGATTTACACCAAATTTGGTCAGCCTGTTTAAAACTTAATCAAACACACAATGTGTATATTTGGTTGAGATATTTTGAGAAACAAAAAAGTTTTTCATACTAAATGTTGTTTTCGAACCGATCGTTCCTATGGCAGCTATATGATATAGTAGTCCGAATTACACCAAATTTGGTCAGCCTGCTTAAAACTTAATCAAACACACAATGTGTATATTTGGTTGAGATATCTTGAGAAACAAAAAAGTTTTTCATACTAAATGTTTATTTCCAACCGATCGTTCCTATGGCAGCTATATGATATAGTTATCCGATCCGGCCGGTTCCGACATATGTACTGCGTGCAGCAAAAAGACGGACCTGTACCAAGTTTCATCAAGATAGCTTCAAAACTGAGAGACTAGTTTGCATAGAAACAGACAGACAGACAGACGGACAGACAGACGGACATGGCTATATCGACTCAGCTCGTCGCCCTGATCAAGAATATATATACTTTATGGGGTCTGTGAGGCTTCCTTCAATGCGTTACACATTTCGTGACAAAAATATAATACCCTCTGCAAGGGTATAAAAAGACTCTTTAACTATGAAGAGAGGAGCGTTACCAGAATTGGAACTATATTGGATCCAAGGATAAAAAAAAATCGGTTCGGAATGAGTATAACGCTGAGCAAGCGTTCGTTCTTTTAGAAAATGAGCTTATAACGCGCCAAACTTCGATGGCCGCTTTGCGGTTTTTGTTTTGGTTTTTTTTTTGCTTTGTGTGTACCTACAAAACGTATGATGAAAAGTTGCCACAATTCATATTATGTTGTTGTTACAAATCTGAATTTTGGGGGACTCTACGAATCTTGGGGCGGACATATCTGATGATGGATTCCGGTAGAACTCGTCAAAATAAGACGAAAAAATTAAATAAAATTTTTTAATTTTTGGCTCGGTTCTCGAGATATTGGGACCGATAAGTTGCCGCTTCCCATACAAACTGCTCAGCGTGCCAGCTGCTCTTTGCACTTTATTGCCTAGAGCAGTGTTGTAAGGTGTCCGTTTCTACTTCACCGCTTGGCGCGGATATTCAAACCTTTTTATTTTATTACATTTCTAGCTATTTTATATATTGTTGTTGTTTTTTGTTGTTGGTGTTATTGTTAATGTTATTTTTTCCCCTGTAGGAGACATAAGTGTGTGACAAAAAGTGCCGTAGGTAAACATTTTTTTTTAATAAAATCGCGCGTTTTTATTAAAAAACATTTTTTCCCTGCGGCGCTCATATCACATAATTTTACAAAATGTCTTCTTGTAAAAAAATTATTGTATTTACCACACCCTGTCATATACTAATGTCTCATGTAGTATAAAAAATAGCAATAACAACAACAACCGTAAATTTATTCGATTTCAATATGTAAATTCGCAAGAAATGTAATAAAATAAAGTGGTTTGAATATCCGCGCCAAGCGATTAAGTTGAAACGGACACTATACAGCACTGCTGTAAGAAATACTATCGGTGTTTCGCACTAACACAGTGCAAAGAGCAGCTTCACGCTGAGTAGCTTGTATGGGATTCGGCAGCTTATCGGTCCCAGTATCTCGAAAGCCGAGCAGAAAGTCAAAAAAAATTTATTGAATTTCGGCGTGTTGTACCGGAAACTATCATCAGATCTTGGCGCCCATGATATCGGACTCTTGCCGTGGTTAAGGAAAATGCCAGCTGACACAACAAAGCATACTGCATCTATTGCAAATCTACAATATCAGCAAAATTGTTCGATTTCAGATAGCATGCATGCCACACTTACAACTTGTCACAAAAATACCTAAGCCTCAAACAAATGAAAAATATTTAAGTGAGAAAGAAAACGATGAGATCGATGCCTTACTAACTAAATTCATTTAGGTAAAAACCCAAGGATTGCGTGTATTTTCTTCCATTTGAATATAGCAACACTGCTCCCAGGTCTTTGCATTTCTGAGATGCTTTCGTTTATCGGACAGACTGACAAACAGACGAATATGACTATATCGACTTTAATATTTCATTATAAATTGGCAATTTAGCTTGATACAAATTCTAAAAATGCAGTAAGCTACAGTGAAGCAAGCTCGACAGTAGGAGACCCAGTACTTTTTGAGTGCAAAGCGTTCACTATAGATTGTTCTTCAAAAGATGGCGCCACTTAATAAATACAGAGGTCGCTAGCGTCTCTTCTTCTTCCCTTTGAACGTAACATTGTTAGTTGAATAACTTCCGCGTTTATGATCCGATTGGAATCACAGATTTTGACGATAGTGTATATTATATGTACCAAAAAACAAAGTGCTAGCATTAAAGGGGCTATTGTAAATCGGCTCCGAAATTTTGTATTTTAATTTCAGGTGGGGGAGAGGGGCGTGGCAAAAATCTAAAGCAAACTTCAACAATGGGAGATGCCAAATTTGGTGTCTGTAGCTCTTATGGTCTCTGAGATCTAGGCGACACAAAAGGGACAGACCGTCTGACAGACAGACAGACGGACATGGCTATATCGACTCGACTGTTGACGTTGATCAAGAATATATCTACTTTATGGGGTCTGCCACGCCTCCTTCTGCTTGTTACGCACATTTTTTTTTACACAAACTTAATAGACCCATTTGTATTTTTTTAAGTACTGGTTCTAAAAATACAGTCACTGCATAAGTCAATTTCAGTATCAGCTGTGTTGAAAACAAGTGGTTATAAGCAAATAAATAAATTATTTTATTTATTATTAATTTTTAACGTTTTTTTTTCAATAAGACGTTGGTTGTTGCAAAAATGTCGAAAAATTAATAAATCTTATCGATATTGCTTGTCCATCGCACAAGTTAGTAGTCCTTGCGTTCGCTAATTACGCAGTATCTTCCCTATCTCCACAAGCTGCTTATGACGTTTTATCGCAAGTTACGTAAGTTTATCCCAATTGGAGCTGCCGCATCCCCATGCAAATACGTACAGTGTGCTGTCAGCAGACTATGGATGTGTGATGCTAATAGAAAGTTTGCGTGAGCCCTCATGCAACCACAAATCCCAATTAATGGAAATGTTTTATTAATCGTTCAATTGATATATCGATAAGCATATGCTAACATCATTAATTAAATATATAAAGTTCATATATTTCTACATTTTCAACAAAAATTGTTGATAAACATGAGAATATTTCGGAATTTACTGGCGGGCGGAAGAGCATTACAATCAATGAATTCCAATATAAAACTTATCAATAGAAAAAGTCACGTGTAAGGACTTACATGTTGTGCATGGGATTCAAATGTTATATAATGCATTCAAATAATATCTTTATAAATGTGTATATCGTAGAGTATCCTACCGAAGTGCTCCTCCTCCACATTCAAGGGCTACTAAGGCTGGAGCAGTCGCTGTTGGTGGGGCTATGTGGTGGTGGGTCATTTGGCACTTATGGCATGAACCTGATCACATTACGGTTGGTAAAAATGCATGTAAATATATTTGAAATAATAAATATTTATTTACCTAAAGGGAGAGTTTGACTATCCGGATGCTTCACAATGGACCAATGCTGAGTTGGGTATACCTCGAGATGATATGCAATTCATAAAATATCAATAAAAAAAATTACACATTTCGTAGTGCTTTAACAGCACTGATACTGTAATGCAATTGAGCACATTTACGTCCTGATTTGTAATTTGATTTGGATTGTAAATTTGTAATTTATTGGTATAGAACATATCTTAGTCTTTTATATACTTATAAACCAGACCATATGTTGCACTTCGACTGGATAGCAATGACGTTGTTTCTTACGTTTTAAAAATGTTTGCTTCTGCAAACAAAATAAGTCTGATGGGCGAGAAGCATCATTTAATTTATTGAAGACTGGGGGGCTTGCCCCTGCTCGCTTCGCTCGCCAACCCCTGGCTCATTACGCTCTCTGTATTCTCGGAGAGAAATGTGGAGTGAAAATAACGAACACTTCTTACAGCTATAGCCATACCTTTTAAAATTACTTATAAGAAAGCGGGAAATGTATATTCAAATTTTCCCTGCCATTGTACTTTAAATAATAGTACTTTAACATATATAATACGAGAAGTGTAAACCAACTTTGAAGTGAAAAACTGAAAAAAATTTTGCGTTTATTACACCCTTGCAGAGGGTATAATAATTTTGTCACGAAATGTGTAACGCATTGAAGGAGGCCTCACAAACCCCATAAAGTATATATATTCTTGATCAGGGCGACGAGCTGAGTCGAAATAGCCATGTCAATCTGTCTGTCCGTCTGTTTCTATGCAAACTAGTCTCTCAGTTTTGAAGCTATCTTGATGATACTTGGTACAGGTCCGTCTTTTTGCTGCACGCAGTACAAGTGTCGGAACCGGCCGGATCGGATAACTATATCATATAGCTGCCATAGGAACGATCGGTTCGAAACCAATATTTATTATGAAAACTTTTTTGTTTGTCAAGATATCGCAACCAAACTCACAGATTGTGTGTTTGATAGAGATTCATACATCCTTGGTTCAAATCGGACAACTATATCATGTAGCTGCCACAGGAACGATCGGCTCGAAATCAATATTTAGTATGAAAAACTTTTTTGTTCTTGAAATATCTCAACGAAAGTCGCAGACTGTGTGTCTGATGTAGATTTATATAGCCTGACCAAATTTGGTGTAAATCGGACTACTTTATCATTAAGCTGCCATATGAACGATCGGTTCGAAATCAACATCTAACAAATTTTGTAAAAAATCGGATGGCTTAGCAAATCTCTGCAAGGGTAGCCAAACTATGGCTCGCCAAAGTTAGCTTTGCTATTTTTTTTTATATGGAGTTTTTCATTTCCACGGCGTTTCATGTATAGTGTAAACCCCCACTCGCTAGGACGTTTGTCCATAGGCTACCCATGGACCGCCTCGATCCGTAATTGCGTTTTGAAAAGAGGCCCAAGAGACGATAGTGGACTCAAATCGGGTTTTGAAAGTAAGCCTCCGTCGTGCTGTTGATCCTCCTGGACCCACACCAGGTAGGGTTTCTAGTTAGTTTTGCGTGGAGCGCCTGTAACTCAATTCAGCCGTCCCAGATAGTAAAAATTTTACTGTAATTGGCCCTGGCCGGACTGAGATGCCGACCCCGGCTGGAAAAGCTTCCTTACAGGTGGAAGGTCACTGCTTTAACACAGCAGGTATTCAAAGGTTATAAGGTCCAAACAAGTTAATTAGGCTTTTTATAATTTAAATAAAATGATATGCCCAACAAAATAAATATATTTAAGGATTATAATGTAGCATCAGGCCTGAAAGTGACTATGTTATTATTTTATTTAAAAGAGGCATCATTAAATTTGTTTTGCTTATTGGCACCACATACAGCTGATTTATATAAAGCGGCCACAAAATCAGCGTAGATAGCACGTATATCGATATTGAACACGTATATCGATATTAAAATACTAATATTCTGTTAGCTGAATGTGAAAACGGCAGTTCTACGAATCTTGGGGCGCCAAGATCTCCGGTAGAACTCGTCGGACTAATGCAATAGTTTGTATGCAGCATTAGGAAATTAAATATAATATTATTTTATATAATAATAATATTGTTAAAAATTAATTAAATCAAATATTAAACTTTGAAATAGGCAAAATTCAGATTTGTAACAACAACAACATGATGAGATGTGGCAACTGCGCATTTTTCTTCATACCCCAGAAGCTGCCACTGAGTGCAAAAAGTACACACCAAGCAAAGCACAAATCAAAACAAAAACGCAAAGCATACGTCTGATCTCGTTAACTAACAGAATTTCCATAGCATACAATTGTTCACTCCCATTTGGCGCGGCACAGCCGCAAGCCAATTCTGTTAGCCAGTCAATTCCACTTGTTACTTGTTACTTACTCAATGGAAATCGATGTACGTGTTATACTGTTTTTACACTGTCGCATCATTGTCGAAGGTGCGGAAAAATGATGCGCGTCGTTTACACTGGAGCCGCATCTTTTTTTGCATCATTTGTCAGCTGTTGGCCTGCCAATGTCAGATTTATTTATTGAAATAGAGACAATTATGAGTTCCAAACTGGCAAATGTTGTATTTGGTGCAATTGTTAATTGCAGTGCACTTTCAAAAATGCTTTTAAGACTTTGAATATTGTCTTTTGTGTTTCTATTTGAAATTTCTATCTCCGCGGTTAAGCTTTATTACTATTGATTATCGATATTCGATGAAAAAAAACAGCTGTTCGCTGTCGATACCCCGAAAAATTGCAGTATTAAAAAAAATGCTAGCAGAATACGGCAACATTTGCCAATGATGCGTCGCATGATTTAATAGGCTCTTTCCACGACCACTGGATGACAGAGCGTTCGCTGTCATTTGGATGGCGCTGAATTTGGCCTTTCCACGACCAAACGGGCGTTCGTCAATGACATATTGTAAATTTGTCATTCGCCCAAATTAAATCAGCTGTTCAGTTTAATTGCTCGCATTGCTTTAACTTACAATTTATTTTCAAACGCAAAATATGGAAAGCTTAATTTAAAACATTCAAGTGGATTATGCATTAGCAAATGATATCCATCTGATGGTTGGCATCCTTTGCTTGATAATATGGAAATATAAATATTTTATTAATATATTTGAAAAGTAATATATGGCGCACAATTTTGGCCCTTTAGCGATAATTCCTTTGGCTGGGCGGTATTCATCGATAAAAATTTGGTATTTCGTAAAAAAATACTAAAATTAAACCGGGGGAATGGCAAACGTTTGAAGCGAACGCTACCGTTTGACTTGGATGACACGTTCGCAATTTGTATGGGAAAACCTCGTCATCCACCCCGAACGCTCAAAATGGCGGCGAATGACGGCGAACGCCCGTCGTGGAAAGAGCCTATAAGATGCGGCCGCATCATTGTCTTCTTCTAGCCACAGGGTTCTCATGGGCATCATTGCCGCATGTTCCATTCAACGGAAAAATCCAATGATGCGGCCCAGTGTAAACACAGTATTAACTGCACTGTTATACTCATATATATACTCATAAGTTAAACAAATTTAAGTCAAAATTGCTTGATATGAAAATTTTTTAAAAATGAAAAGCACGAGCGCTTTTCAACACGGCTAGTACGCTGCTAACATGAAGTTAAGCCTAGTACCCAGCAAAGTTTTGCCAGGAGCGAACTTAAAGTGTCAAATATTTTGCTTGTAGGCAGCTATAAGCAGAGTTGCCAACACAACACATAAAATAAACAAAAGTTGAATGGTAACACTGCTGCTGCAGCTGTTCTTTAATTCAAAAGAGGAAACAAACGCATTGAAAAATATCGTTAATGAAGGATTATCTGTGTATTGAATAGAAAGAAAGGGAATAATGGGATTTTATGTATTTTATAAATAACATACATGAATATATATAGAAATATAAAACTGAATAATAAGTTTCAGTTGTGGTTCATAGTCTGCCGATCTAGTTTTTGTTATTCAAGCGACTTTTTTACTGGGCTCCAGTTCCCTCCATTTTTCTATTTCGATGATTCACTCGTCACTTTTAGTTGACCAGCTGCTGAAATTTGAGGTCCACATATATTTTTCTCATCAGCTGCATTATGGCAGCCAAAAACAGTGCTGAAAAGCGCTCGTGCTTTAAGTTAGGCTAGAAATCAAATCAGATAGATTAGTTTGCTCTAAGTCACTGTTTTTTTTATATGAACTTGCCAGTCAGCGTACACAATTTTTCACTGCTGCGAATCACATCAGTTATGATCAAAGGGTTTCAAAATAAGATGCAGACTAATGTAATTTACACCGACTTCAGTAAAGCATTTGACTCTGTTAACCACCAACTTCTGCTCTTAAAGCTCAATCTAATTGGATTTTCTTACAAACTTCTCCTGTGGATCTCTGATTATCTAAATTCAAGAGCCCAAGAGGTTCTCTTTAAAACCTCTTATGTAAACCACTTCTTGTAACCCCTGGAGTACCTCAGGCTAGCCATATTGCACAGTGGTTGCGCACATAGGCCAAACTTAAAAAAATGCAGAAAACAAATTACAGAAAGTAAGCAAACTGTTTCTAAAATGTCCAAACTTTTTAATGGCAAACCGGTTTTTTCTGTAAATCTAACTTGACTTACTAGACGAAAAAATTAAATAAAACTTGTTGATATTCGGCTCCGTTCTCGAGATATTGGGACCGATAAGTTGCCGCTTCCCATACGAACTGCTCAGCGTGCCAGCTGTCGTTGATGTTGACATTGTTATTTATTTTCCATGTGGAAGACATTAGTATACATATGACAAGAAGTGCCGTAGGTACAAATTTTTTTTTTAAACCACGCGATCGAAAAGTGTTGCCTTTGGCACACCCTGTCATATACTAATGTCTCATGTAGGATAAAAAATAAATCCGCGCCAAGCGACGAAGTTGAAGTGGACACTGTACAGCAGGGGTCGGCACCCATAAACTATCATGTTATACTGTGTTTACACTGAGCCGCATCATTAAATTTTTCCGTTAAATGGAACATGCGGCAATGATGCCCATAAGAACCGTGTGAATAAAAGAAGGAAATGATGCGGCCTCATGTTAAATCAAGTTAAATCATGCGACGCATCATTAGCAAGTGCTGCCGTATTCTGTTAGTATTTTTTTAATACTGCAATTTTTCAGGGTATCGATGGGGTATCGACAGCGTACAGCTTTTTTTTCATCAAATATCGATAATCAATAATAATATAGCTTAACCGCGGAAATAATCATTTCAAATTGAAACACAAAAGGCAAAATTCAAAGTCTTAAAATCATTTTTGAAATTGCACTGCAATTAACAATTGCACCAAATACAACATTTACCAGTTTAGAACTCATAATTGTCTCCATTTCAATAAATAAATCTGACATTGGCAGGCCAACAGCTGATAAATGGTGCGAAAAAAGATGCAGCTCCAGTGTGAACGACGCCAATCATTTTTCCGCACCTTCGACAATGATGCGGCAGTGTAAAAACAGTTAAACAGTGCGTAGGAACAGACACGAAGTCAGTGACGTTTTCTTGCTTTACACTGAAAAAACGCTTGATAACGTTAAAAGATTTCTTGTCTTGCTTCAAAATATAAAGGAAAAATTATAGTAAAAAAGAAGCTGTATCTCATAGAAACGTCATGGCAAATGATGCATTGCGCATCACCATCACAATTTTCAACGAAAATTTAATGAAATATTTTTTTCTTACGTGTACTTTTCAATAGTTGCGCAGCAAGCGTATCGTAACAGCGAGAGCCGAAGTGCCATTGCCGAAGCCATACGAACTTTCATAGCGTCGGTGTGCTGGCAGCGCTGCTTCAGAACGACAGCCTATGCACCGTGCATACGACGCGCCTAACACTGCTTTACAGCACTGCTGTTTGAAAAACTATCGGTGTCTCGCTCTACCACCAGGAGCGGCTTGCTCGCTGAGCAGTTTGTATAATATCAGTCAACTTATCGATCCCAATATCTCGAGAACCGAGCCGAAAATCAAAAAGTTTTATTTAATTTTTCGTCTTATGTCGATGAGTTCTGCCGGAATCCATCATGAGATCTGGGCATCCCAAGATTCGTAGAACTGCCGGATGTATGAAACTGCACCAAACACACAATCTGTGAGTTTGTTTAAAATATCTTGAAAACCAAAAAGTTTTTTATGCTAAATGTTAATTTCTAACCGATCGTTCCGATGACAGCTATATGATATAGACTTACTATATGGCCAACTTTATTATTTTTTACTTAAAATATTTTTTTTTAGATTTTCGGTATTAATTTTATAACGAAATGACCACCAGAAGTATTTATGGCCGGGTCTCCCATGCAAGAACAACCACTGTGTACGATTGGCCCCTTACTATTTAGCCTGTTTATTAACGATCTTTCATCCATTTTCACCCACTCCCGTGAACCCCTGTACTTTAAAAAAGTACAAATGGGTCTAGTAAGTTTGTAAGTTTTTCAGCATCATCAGTCGAGTCGATTTAGCCATGTCCATCTGTCTGTCTGTCTCCCTTTTTTTAACACCTATGTATATCTAAGAGACTATAAGAGATAGAGACACCGAAATTGGTATGTAGGCTCATCTATATAACGCTCATATCATGTATGTGTATGGACTCCACATATCCAGAATAAAATTGAGTCTGTGCAAAAACAAATTATTTTCTTGCTCTTCGTGGCCCTAACTTAGTTTCGAATACCAACTTACCCCCTACTCCAGTAGACTCTTGCTAATTAACTTTCCATCCCTAACTAGTCTTAATCTTCATTTTTGTTTTCTTTTATCGACTGCTACTTGTCGACGTTAAATAAATAAACAAATAAAAATAAATAAAGTTGTGAAACTTACTAACTTTCACTGTGACCGGAAGTTATTTCACTCTGTGTTATTTTTGTTATTTGTGCTTTATTAATATATAAACTATCGTCAGTAACTCTGTGCGTATCGTAAAAAGTGTTTATTTATTGTGCTGTGCTTTGCAGTATTAAAAATAATTACAAACTTTCAAAACCTTTTTCGGGGTTTAATTGAGGTGTTATTGTTGTAGTTGGCTAGAACTTTTAACGCTCTTTTAAGTTCTCACTCTCTCACTTTTGTGTACACGCTGTTGCTTTCTTTTCGTAACTACGCTTACACGTTTAGTTCTGCTCTAATCCATATTTTTCTCTTAACTAACGTTCTCTCTTATTTTTGCTTTCTTAGTCTCATCTTCTCTCTGCAGTGAAGTGTGATCTGTTATATTTGTTTCTCATTTGTACACCCTTCCGCAAGTTGTGGTTATTTTCGCATTATGTTTGCCTGTTTTAATAAGAACTGCAAGTGCCAGAATGTTTCTAATGCTGAGTGCATTGGATATCGGCTATGCTATAAATTTATACATGTTAAGTGTGCCGGCTTCACGATGAAAGTAAAAGATTCGATACAAAATAACACTGAGCCTAAATGGAATTGTGAATCTTGCCGAGAGGTTGAGGCTGACATGTCTAAATTTATACGTCAAACAAGAGAACATTTCTCTACCTTGCGAAAAGTTTTAATAAGTTGTATGATGAATTTCAGACTACGGAAAAGAAGTTCAATGCCCTTAAGGTGCTGGATGTATCTCCAAAGCCTCCTGGTAACACCCACTCTTCTATTTAACACCTCATAGAGTCGTCCCTCCTCCTCTGTCTTCAAACAATAATTTCTGTTACACTCCTATCAAAAATCCTAACATATTAACATCGAATTCTTCTACTTATCCAACTTTTGTAGTTAGTTATGATGATGCCGGTCCAGCATCAAATATTCACTTGCCTACCATATCTAACACATTGCCTGCGCCTCCTTTGCCTGCACCTGTATCTTAACCATTGCCTGCGCCTTCTTTGCATGCACCTGTTGTTCCCTTATCGAAACAGATATTTATCCCTATGTTGCATGCGGACACTTTAATTGATGACGGAAAAGAAAAGGATCCCTATTGTCCTTATAACTGTAGAAATGTTTAAATTTGAATACCCTTGCAGAGGGTATTATAATTTTGTCACGTATGTCAGACCCCATAAAGTATATATATTGTTGATCAGGACGACGAGCTGAGTCGATATCCGCCTGTCCGTCTGTCTGTTTCTATGCAAACTAGTCACTCAGTTTTGAAGCTATCTTGATGAAACTTGGTACAGGTCCGTCTGTTTGCTGGACGCAGTACATATGTCGGAACCGGATCGGATTACTATATCATATAGCTGCCATAGGAACGATCGGTTCGGAACCAACATTTAGTAGAAAAAACCTTTTTTTCTAAATATATCTCAACTAAACTCATAGAATTTGTGTTTAATGCAGTTTTATATAGCTTGACCAAATGCGGTGCAAACGTCGGAATACTACATCATATAGCTGCCCTAGAAGCGATCGGTTAAAATCAACATTTAGTATGAAAAACTTTTTTGTTTCTTGAGATATCTCAACGAAAGTCACAGATTTTGTGTTTGATACATATTTATATACAAAGACTGACCAAATTTATGGCTATTCTGACTACTATATCACATAGCTGCCATAGGAATGATCGGATCGAAGTTCTACATATAACGGCTTATACAGGGCACTGCAAGGGTAACCAAACTTTGGCTCGCCAAATTAAGCTTACGCTTTAGTCTTATGCTAGAGACATTTCGTCGTTTAAAGTAAATGGGCCGTCGTAATTATTCACAACTATTTGTTGTAATACATTTTGGCCAAATTTATCTACAGTTGAACTATCAAAACTCTCAAAACAACTAAATTTCCCTTTTCTGTTAGCGTTTTAAAATGTTAAACGCCTTAAATCTAAATTTACTAATCTATATGTAAATATTATCTCTTTTGATTATAAAATTTATGTCTTCACTGAAACTTAGTTAAAGCCGGGTATAGGGTGTGAAAAGCAAGGAAAAACTCTGGCTTAGTTTAGAAAGAGTAACTATTTCTTGGTTTGACACATCAAGTTGACTCTGATGTTGAAAACTGCAGTATTGTAGCGTTCCCGCGGGATCGACCTTCAATGTGGTGCCCCCTGGTAACGTACTAGTAGTACGGCTAACTTTGTCTGCTCCTGTCTACGTCCCATTCCTTCTCCAAGACCTGGGCAAGGGTCTTTAAAAGGCCTACCCTCAAGTCAGGGGCGTCATGCGACCCGTACCCGCTGACTTAAAGGTTCGCAGCTGAGGCGTAAATCCTGCTGTGTTTGGACGGAGCCTTCCCGGGGCCGGGCAACCTCGGTATGGGTATGGTAGGGGCACTGCCTCGGTCGACCGCTTGTCTCCCCACACATTTCGGGCCCGCGGCGCTTGCTTTGTCGAGCAATGCGGGCGATATGAATTATGATAATGAACCCCCCAACACCAGCTTCGGATATACAGAGACTAGACGATGTCGATACAAGCGATATTGACGAGGAGGCACTACTCGGATCCAGCCAGGAAACGTTAGTGAAAGATCCCTCAGGTGGTGCCGTTCAGACGAGCACACCACAATTCAACCCCACAACTATTCAACAAGACACGGCGAAACCAAGAGCTGAGGGTAAGCCCAGGACGGAATACCAGCAACTCAAGGCAAAGGCCAGTCTAGCCCGATTCATTCTTAGCAAGATTGCAGAATGAAGCAGAGGGTAAGACTGACCCGCGCGACGCCGAAGACAAGCTTCGGTGCAATGAGACAATCGCGAAGTTCGAAGTACAGCGTGCCAATCTGGCAGAGAAAACCCAGCTTGGCAAATCAAAGCGCAATAGATTCCAGGAAGAGGGTCATAACGCGCCTAAGAGGGCCAAGGAAGCGAAAGGCGACGCAAGAGCTACCTCGTTTGGGAAAGCCGAGGCACAGCTTTTCAGTGAGGTTGCGAAAGACAACATGGCCATGGCACTGACCGATGGGCTCAACTCGGATAATAAGCTGCTGGCGGAGAAGTGGGGGGAGATCGAGACCAAACTCTCCAATTTGGTTATGGACCATAACCTAAGATTAGCGATGCATGGGATGGACTTAAGATTAAGCTCATCCCAGCCAGAGACATACCTCGACGCCCCCGGGCACGCATCTGGTTGCCCAAAGGGAAAACCGATCACGACAAGCTGATCCGAACACTGCGAGCCATGAACCCAGGAATTAAGACCGACGACGGGCAGTGCTGAAGGCCGAGCAGGTGATGAAGGCAAGCCAGCCATTCCTTCTTATAATAAATGAGGATTGTCTGGCTCAACTAGAGCAGAACGACCACAATCTGTGGTACGACGTACGGAAGGCCATGATCAAGGTCTTCCGAAACGAACCCCCGGATAACATCCTCGAGGAAGTCGATGACACCAGCGGGCTGCTGAACGACCTGCTCCGTGAGGAGAAGCCAGCTCTTGGAACCGACACTGGCAAAACAACTGACAACGCACAATTGTGCAGATAAATCTTAAGTGTAGCAAGATCGCTTCAGACAATCTGGTTGTCATTCTCCGTGAGGAGGACATAGACGTCGGCGTTACAGGAGCCCTGGACATGAGACATGGCAGTTTTGGGTCTATCAGCAGAGATTATGAATGTAGGCCGAGAGCTTGTATAATAATTAAAAAACTATATTAAGCACTTTTAATCCCCAACCTGAGCAATGAAGAACTGACAGTAGTTAAGATCGACTTGGCCAGAGGAAAAGCGCTCCTAATTGCCTCTGCATACATGCCGCACGACCAACAAGCTCCACCAGCAGTTGTGGAAAAGCTTTTTGCGCAGGCGGAAGAGACCAAAGTTGTCTTACTGATAGACTGCGACGCCAACTGTAGACATACGGTATGTGGAAGCACCGAAATCATCGATTGAGGTAAGTCTCTCTTTGATTATATTATAAATAGAAACATTACCATATGCAACCATTGCAATACTCCTACATTTGTGTTTCCAAGTTGCGAGGAACATCAAGGTTGGGAAGAGGTCTTAGACCTCTCTCAACCTAAATCTCTCCACCAAGGATATAGGTGAGGAGATTGGACAGTTAAATAAGATTTTCAACAAGGCATACACTTCCTCATGCCCAGTGACGTATGCAAGGAAGCAATACCCACCATGGTGGAGTCAAGAACTATCTAAACTCTAGAAGAACTCAAGAAAGTCCTTTAACCAGAGTTATGCTAGTAAAATATGGCAACCATATAAAGATGCACTAAAAGCATATAAGCAGGCGCTGGACTTATGGGACAGATATTGTGAATCCATCGAAAACGTAAAGGACACGGCAAGAATTGCCAAAATCCTATCGAAAGAGCACAACAACCCAAGTCTGCTAAACAAAGCAGACGGAAGAAATGTCGACCAACAAATCACTGGAGGTTCTGGTCGACTCTCACTTTCCAGAAAACGCCATAACGGAGAACGTACCTCTCCTAATTAATACATGCTGCAATAACAACAACACAAAAGTAATAACCAGAGAAAAACTTATCTGGACAATAAATACTTTTGAACAGAATAATACAGCAACTAAACCAAGGAGGAGTTAAGGCAATAGCATACGCAGATGACGTAGTGCTACCAGTCTCAGGCCTCTTTATGGAGACAATCAGCAACATAATAGAAAGAGAACTTCGGGGAATAAACAACTGGGCTAAGTCATGAGGTCTAGGTGTGAACCCAACAAAAACGGAATTAATGCTCTTCACCAGAAGAACGCAGATCCCCAACTTCAGCCTGCTAAAACTAGGTGGGGAAAGGCTGAAACTATCAAGCAAAGAAAATTATCTATGAGTGACACTAATCCCAAAACTGTCATGGAAGCCAAATATAGAAGAACGCGTCAGAAAGGCGTGCATATCGTACTACTCCAGAAAACCCTTCGGCAACACTTGGGGGCTGCATCCCAAAATGACACCCATTCTTATAGGCTATTCCCACTGAGCAACATCTAACATCTAACATATTTTGGCATGATGTGCCTATACTTTTACCCGTGCCGAAATTTTCAACATCGTTTCAACATATTTTTTTGATGTTGCTATCCCATACGTTCCCAGGCTATATTTAGACGATAGTTCTCAAATGGAACAAAAGAAACTTATCAACACTGCGAAAATGTAAATGTCAACTAAAATGAATGGCAAATCGAGAAGAAGAATTTAAATAAGCAATCAGAAAATGGCCAAAGCACGTAAGTTTTTTAATAAAGTTTATGAGCACTTCACTAATGGAGACATGTTGCCCAAATTGCAGATTTCATTGACTATATAACTGATCCAATTGAGTTCAGTCCTGAGTTTTTGACGTGCAACACAAGCACCAACAAGCTCAGTGTGACTGAGAGCACCCACTCCGAGGAACCTCCCGCAAAGCGCTCCAAACAGGACACCCAAATAGAGCTGCTCCAAATAGCTCGGGAGAGGCTGCGACTGCAAAACAGAGTTTGAAGCTCGCGAGGAACAAAGGAAGTTCCAGCAAGAGCAGCAGAAAGCCCAAAGTGAGGTGCTGCGGGAAATGGCACAGAGCACTGCCGATTTCCAAAATAAGCTTTTAGATATTCGAAAAAACAAATGAATATTATTCATAGCAATAGCCCAAAACGTAGCTCAAATAAGTAAATTAAAAAAAAAACAGAATTTTTTGTTTTATTATATGTGTGTTTATTTATTGCATCACGAATTCTGCAATCGCATTTCTGACTTACTCGGCAGATCTGCTATAATCAGCGAGATGTATGCTGCACAGCAGCAAGAGCAATGGAAACTTTTCCATTTAAATTCATTTTAATTATAAATTTGTCTTTCCGCAATTTCACACGTCAATGCACTTGAATTGTTAGATTGTGATGTTAGATGTTGACAATGTGAATCAGTGTTTCACATCTAACATCATTCCCATGCGTTCCCGAAAATGTACTCAATGGGAATAGGGCATTACATACGGAGCGCTGGTATGGTGGCCAGCACTGTCAAAGAAATATAATATCGATAAGCTCACAAGAATTCAACGGACAGCATGCGCAGGAGCCACAGACGCGATAAGATCCTGTCCAACAATGGCCCTGAACGCCATACTGAAACTTCTACCAATGGAATCGCACATCGTAAGCATGGCGTCGCAATCGGCCTTACGACTCAAGGAATCGGATTGCTGGAAAGCCAGAAACGCATTGCAGAGCAGCATACTAAACAGAAATCAATTACGTTCGTCCAACAAAACGGTCTACGTAATTGCCAAAATAAGTTTTGACCAGAACTTCAAAACTAGAATCCCATCAAGAGACGAGTGGGCTGCCGAGAGCCTGGATGCCACATTTGACACGAAACTACAACTGATGGATGCTGGGTTTAGATGAACTAGACAAACATGGCCAGAATACAACAAAAAACGCACCGAAGAATTGCTGAGCAGGTCTAGAAAGGACATTGCAAGATTAACAGCAACAACCACAGGGCACTGTCAAATCGGCACACACGCCACGAAAGCCAACCAAACAACACTGCCGTAGCTGCAATGATCCTCAGGAGGTGGAAACTCCCGAGCATCTGCTCTCCCACTGCCCCGCCTTAGGCAGGAGCAGACACAAATGGTTCAGGGAACATAAGCTAGCATCACTAGACGATGTCGGTCACGTCGCCCCAGATCAAATCCTAAGCAAGTGGATTATCTAATTTGTCTTTATTCATTTACAAGAACACCACTTACTCACACTTAACTTACCTGATATATCTTGGGCTATTGTGGATATTCAGTTTGTTCCAACTAGTCTCATGAGTTTGTAAATAGCATCCTAGATCTTTCACTTTATCAAATAAACAATATCGTTATTGTATCAACCGTCTTCTGGACCACATATTTGTATCTGAACCTCCAGTTATTGATGTTAATAAAATAGATCCGCTTGCACTGCCGGAAGATTCTTTTCACCTACGTTAGAAATGATTCTTGATATACAGGGTCTTGAACAAGCTGTTCTCCCTAAAACAGCGTCAAAATATAACCAATCAATAACTTAAAATTTGCTCTGTGTCTTTTTTATGACACTTTGAACAGTTTTTTTGATCAATGCGTTCCTCGAAGGCATTTAGTGAGGTCTAAAAAGCCCCCATGGTTTACCCGAGAGCTTTCAAGTCTAAAAAAAAATAAAAATCGTGATGTCGATTTTTCGAGTTATTCTATTGCTAAATATAATTTTAACTCACTTAACTTGCAACTTTATAACGATTATTTGTGTCGTTGACGGCTTCAGTTTGGTCAGGATCCTAAACGATTCTATAATTTTGCAAATTCTAAACGTAAATCATCTATATAACCTCAATCAGTTTTAGGCTGCAGCCGATTTACTTGCAGAATTTTTTCAAACTACTAAAAACTACTACAAACTACTACTACTACTCTGTTAATAGCTACTCTCCTAGAACATCCTATCCTATTGCAAAAATCTTACTTTGTTCCTGAGCCCGTAATCACTAAAGACTCAGTATTATGTGAACTAAATCTAATTAAACCAGAGTTTTCCCCAGGTCCCAATGGAATGCTAAGATGCGTACTTAGGTAGTGCGCTGGCTCTTTATATCTACTCTTATATAGACTATTTACTTTATATGTTGCATCTTGCTCATTTGCGTTAACAACTATAGGCCAATATAAAAAATGTCTGCTACACCTAAACTTTTTGAGAATATTATTACTTTACAACTTACTCATTTTTGTAGTTCTATTGTTTCCCCTTACCAACATGGTTTTGTGAAACATAACCATAACCATAACAACCACAACCACAAACCTGCACGAATTTTCTTCCTTAGTGATCAAGGGTTTTAAAAATAAAATGCAAACTGACGTTGTTTATACCGACTTCAGTAAAGCATTTGACTATGTCTTTTACTTAATAAATTGAATTTAATAGGATTTCTGTTGGAATTTGCATGTTCAAATGTACAAAAGTCACATAGATAATTGTGCACGCATATATTCATATTTGCATGAATGTATGTGTACGAGAAGTAAACGCACATTCCGATAGAATGGAGGAAACCGCTAAAAGTAACGGGACCATCATGCTTCTCCTTCTCATCTTCTCGTCGTTCTTTTGCTCTCTCGATATTCTCGTTCACTTCTATTCTGGCGTTGAGAGCGTGCGGTTTATACAAATCTAAGTGTACATTATTATTTGCTCATTGGCAGTTAACTGGTTAATACTTAATTGTATTATATATATTTATTAACAAAACCATAATTTCCTTATAATCTTCTTATTTGGTTATCCGATTCCCTTACTAACAGAACACAAAACGTTGTCTTCAGGTCGGATATTTCGAGGCCCGTCGTGGTAACGTCTGGTGTTCCTTAGGTTGTCATATTGACCCTCTGCTTTTTAACCTCTTTATTAACCATCTTTCTTTTATTATTCTATACTTTAGCATTTTAATGATTGCTGAAATTCCAATGCACATCCCATCGTTTAATGAACCCAAGAACATGAGTCGCCCTTGAGACTGCTTGCAGTAAATCAGAGTAGGAACTGTCCGTAAATGACAGACACAATT
Organism: Drosophila testacea; assembly: GCA_035043265.1. NCBI lineage: Eukaryota > Metazoa > Arthropoda > Insecta > Diptera > Drosophilidae > Drosophila > Drosophila testacea. The sequence goes on from JAWNND010000180.1 coordinate 488,890, forward strand.
TCACATCTGTGTCTGTCATTTACGGACAGTTCCTACTCTGATTTACTGCAAGCAGATCTCAAGGGCGACTCATGTTCTTGGGTTCATTAAACGATGGGATGTGCATTGGAATTTGATGACCCTTATACGACAAACGTACTTTATGTATCTCTTGTTCGGCCGATTCTGGAATATGATTCGTGTGTTTGGTCTCCACAATACTCTTACCACCAGGATCGTATTGAATCTGTTAAAAAAAAATTTTGTTATTTGCTTTACGAGGTTTTAACTGGGTTTCAGTTATTGATTTATCCCCGTATTCTAGTAGACTTCTATTAGTTAATCTTCTTCCATGCAGATGCCTCAACTTTTATTATTTAAACATCTATCTTATTCTCTCTAACTCATAATAACTAACACTTAAATGATATCAGACCTGATTGGGTTTTTATTGGGTTTTCCCCAATTCTCGCAACAATATACATATTATAATTTTTTTCTTTTTATAATGTAACTTACACCTAAACAATTACCTGTCGATTGAATATAGTCGACATTAAATAAATAAATAAATAAAACGATTTTAGCATCTGCCCGTTGGTCGTTGACTCCAATGGCGGCGTCTTCCCTAAGTTGCTGTAGCTCAGTAACTGTTATCATATCGTTTTTTTATCTTGAAGAACATTTACCAACGTATTTTGCAATACATCACGTCGCTTGTAACCGCCAGTGCAAACAGCTATGCATTAATTAGAACAATAGGAAATCAAAAATCAGGTCTGAAAATTTGTCACATAAATGTTCAAAGCTTATTAAAAAAAATGGAAGAATTTAGATTTCTGTTCATTAACTCTAATATTGATGTATGTAGTATGTATGCTTGGATTGTCTCTGATCTTTGTGAATCGTCAGATGTGTGTGATAGTTTTAATTTATTTCATTCTGACCAAAATGGAAGTGGTGAAGAAGTTGAAATATATGTCAATAAGAATCTTAATTCTAAATTAGTTATAGAATGCGTGTCTATTAATACTTTTAACGAGAGACTTTAAAGAGATGAAACCAACATATTACTAGGATGGGTCTTCAGACCCCACAGAACGGTGGATTATGTTTAGCCTATTGATTTAATATCATCCCTCTCTTTAAATCACTCAGGCATAATTTTTACAGTTGATTTAAATAGTAACTTGCTTGTTGAAAAACATCTCATAATTGATATGGAGTCACTCGGTCTTAGCCTCGTGAGTTTCACTTAGCCAACACTCTTTTCCAACACCTGTGATTACCTAAATTAAAATTAATTAAACCGAGTTTCTCTTCCTCTGATTCCTCTACCTACGAAACTTTTGACCAAAATGACTATTCGTTTAAATATAGGGACTTTAAAGATATAAACTACACTATATTAACAACAGAATTAAATTTATGCGACTAGAATACTATATTTCCCCGTTGTTCAAAATGCAAGCAAGGAGAACCATAGAAGCAATGAAAGCTCCAAGTTACCAGAAGCAAATGTTCGACGCCTGGGCGCGGAGAATAGGAATCCAGATGAAGGGAATCTGTAGTGGTACACGCATACTAAATGAAGCAATAATTAGGAAAATAGCTATAGATGACACGATAGCAGGACAGTTGTCATTTTCCTCGGCCCTAGCTATAGTTCCTACCGAGAGTAGGATTGCGCTGTGGACTGTTGCACTTGGCATAAAGAGGCTCAGCGCGTGTAGCCTTGCAGCACTCCTTACGGCCGTGAACTTGAGGAACATTTCTATCGGGTCCAGATCAAGCATAACATCCAGTGCACAAAAGCAGGCAATTCGTTCGGAAGTGCAGATGGGAGTTGGTGCGAGTCACCTCCCTCCAGACCAGCGCCCCGTAGGTAAGAAAGGGTCTGACGACTGCAGTGTAGAACCAACGAATGATGTATGATTTATGATGTATGATGTATGAACGTCTTCTTGCATATGAAGAAGGCTCTTAGTGCCTTTTTCATCCTCTCCTCTTAGTTTCTCTCTCTTCCAGGAGAGTTTGGAGTCAAGCATTACTCCAAGGTACTTTGCCTCTTTCGAGAGTTTGAGCCGTGTTCCACCCAGAGTTGGGACTCTAAAGCTCGGTATCTTGTATTTCCTAGTGAACAGAACTAGTTCGGTCTTTTTTGGGTTTGCCCCAAGGCCGTTCTGTTCTGCCCATCGCAGAGTTAGGTCCAGTGCGTTGTTCATGAGATCACCAATTGTAGGCAAAAACCTGCCAGTTATCAGTAAGACCAAGTCATCCGCATAGGCTATAACTCTGCATCCTTGATCCTTTACTTTTTGAAGAAGGTCATTTAAGACAATGTTCCACAACAGGGGAGATATGACTACCCCCCTAGTGGCCTTTCATTGAATTGTAGAGGTGCAGGGTGTGGGTTAATTTTGAAAAGTTCTGCCAATATTGACTCGATCCCAACGTTGTCTAAGTCGAGAAATGCCGCCAACGCAAACTCCTCTCTCTGAAGACTATCCTCGATTCTTCCCACAACCTGGTGCAAAGTAGTTTCAGCTGATCTACTTTTAAGAAAAAGGCGTGCTGAGCCCCTTTAAATGCTTGAGGTGTTATCTTTGTCCTAAGGTACAGATCCAGGAGTCGCTCCAGTGTTTTAAGTAAAAACGATGAAAGACTGATGGTGCCATGGTAAGAGGTGTTCGCACACCGGTTGCAGCATGATTGGTCCGACGTCATCCGGTCCTGCAGATTTGTAGGGCTGGAATGACTTAATAACCCAACTTTTCTTCGTTAATGATAGCCCTGCTCTCCATTTCCATCTCCCTTCCCATATCCCTGCTGGTAGACATAGTGATCGATTCACTTGTGTCGTCAGCATTCAGGCACCCTGGGAAGTGAGTTTTCGTGAGGAGTTGTAGAGACTCCTGGCTATATTTTTCGAAATTGCCTTTCAGGTCACACAGTAGATCTGGTTTGGCCTTTGACAGTAACCTTCGAGGTCTGGACGCTTCAGCGGTGCTGGTGAGATCTTCGCAGAAGGCAGCCCACGAGTCTCTTTAAGCTCCTTTACATTTCTTCTTAAAATTCTTGAAGCTGATGTGGTAGACCTCCCAGTCTACCTGAGCAGTTTCGAACCTTTGCCCTGTTGTAAAGTTTTCTCGATTCCTTCCTGACATGTCCCAACTTCGGTGTCCACCACTTGTTGCGGTTTGACTTTGGAGGTCGGCCGATCGGGCACGATTTGATTAAGGCTTTACAGAGTACATCGGTGATGGTCTTAGTCGATCTCTCAAGGATGTCCGGGTGACTCAGTTGTCCCACTGGGTTGTCCTAAAGAGACTCCTTAACATACCTTGAGAATTTAACCCAGTCTGTTCTTCTCGGGCTCCTGAAGGGTGGTTTGTACTCCCGATGCCATCCTATTTCGAACACTATCCTGTAGAAAACGAACGTGCCAGTTGTCTATTATAGGGAGTCGCTAGCGTTACGTCAATAATCTCTGCACGATTCTTGTTGCGGAATGTGGGGTGATTGCCCCGATTACACACATTAAGGCTTGTAAACAGTACGAACTCGAGCAGCGACTCCTCTTTCATTGATGTCATTGCTTCCTCACAAGGTGGGGTGTTCATTGGCATCGGATACTAGGATAATATCGATACCATCATTCTGTGTGCATGCTTAATGAGGGCTCTGACGTGTTCCGGAGGTGTCTCTTTTCCCTCATACGGTATATATGATTGTCCATTAACCGCTGTATGTCGATTGAAGGAACCCTCGAATGATGCAGTTTAACCTGCACCACCTGGAGTCTTTCCGGTCGACTTGACTTTCTTTAGAGCCGTTGTGAATGAATGCCCGAAGACAGCCCATTCCCAACTTCAGTTGGCCTTGTTTCCGCAGGAGGTGGTTCTTGGATTCTTGACCAATGCTGATCCAAAGATCCTTGCCGTTTCCCTTGTCGCAGGCCAACCCTCGCTTAATCAATCAATCCACGGTTTTGCAGTCCTCATTTTGGCACTTAATCATATAAAGGATGTTTTGATCCTCCATGATTGGATGTGGGATCCAAACCTTAATGATAGTGCGCTCTGAGAACTGAACCGTGGGAATGACGTCTATCCTTGCACCTGGCCAAAAATCACCAAAACCCTGAACCGTGTCAATAGGGAGCCACAAGGATTCCTCGTTGGCACAGGCCACAGCTTTGGCTCCCTTATACCACTTGATGCCATCAAACCTGGCCAGGAACGGATTCTCTGGTCGGATCACGGAACCGTGTAACGCCTGGTTTATCGACTTCTCCAGGATGAGCCAGTTATCTACAGTGATCTTCCCTTCCAGGTCGGTTCTGTCGATCATGACCACATGGAGCTCAGGCTTTGAGCTTAAGCTTGCCAGAATCCCTTCTGGACACATCCGCTTGCTCTCAGAAGCCTTCGTCGAGTCATCGGACCTCTGCCTTATGTTGACAAATGCGGAGGTCTTTTTCCTCCTCCTTCCAACCGTTCCTTCCTTATGGGAGAGTGTGGTCAGTGCCGCTGCTTTTGTCGATGCTGCTGCTTCTTCAACCGTCCGAGAGTTGGGCCCCAGCATTTCCACCATCTTCGGTGAGGAAGATGTGGCCTTCCTGTCCGAAGTGGAATCGGCTAATGTCTGGGGTCCCTGCTCAACCGGACCCTCAACCTGCACTCTTGTACTTTGTGAGGCAGCCTGGGTGCTATCAATAAGCCTCCCAAACCGTCTCACATTGTACTCATGCTTCTACCGCAGCTTCTTCTCTCTTGCGATCAGTGACTCTGGGTCGCGGCCTTCAAGACCCTTGAGGAACTTGAAGGAGGCCTTATACCCAGAGCGCTGTTTGCGTTTGAGATGCGCTGCGCCCTTTTCCTCGACTGACATGGTACCCGGTGCCAAGGTCACATAAACGGCATCCGTGCTCTGTGACTCATCTTCCAACGGCATCCGAGCTAGCGCTTGCGCTAGTTCTTGCTCCGTCGAAGATGGGCCGCCGAAGACATATTCCTTCTCCGTGGCCAGTGGCTCTAGGTCCACGCAGTCCTGCCTTTGGAGCAGACTTGAGTCTGCTGCAATGTGACCGCTGGCGACCCGCAGAGAGGGTTGTCCCTCACCGTGCCCGCCGATGGTTGCAGTCACGCCTTCTACCGACGTTTTGGCTGACATGCCAGCCCCTGTTTGATCCTTATGACCCCCCATAATGGTTAGTAATTTTCTGAGGTACCTTCCCCTATCGATTTTATACATATCGCAAAGTACCTCTAGCCAAAGTTCTGATCCACAGTCTCCCAGACCGAAATCAAAGAAGGCTGCAAGATCATCACCTTGGCTAGACACAGCATTGCCTCGGACAGACAATCATCCTTTTGCACGGGACAATACAGTGTCCATTGCCCAGCCGGCACCCACGTGGAGGGTTAGGCTAGAGGATTTTTGGCTCCATTTGACAAATTTTTGTTGTATTAATTTAAAAAAAAGGGAAACATTTCTTGTTGCTCTTTTAGCTATTGTTGTTGTTGTTGGATCATCATCTTATTGTTGTTGTTGTAGCTTGGTTAATATAACTATTTCTCTCTTCTTTCTCTCCTGGATTTTCCCAATAGTGCTTGGACGCATCCTTCAGCTGCACCTTCAAACGCTTCGTGCCCACCTGAAAGCCATTCATGGCATTTATAGCCATCTGCGCGATTCCGGATTATCGAAGGAAACAAATCCGAACCATTTGGATAGACAAGTTTGTTTGTCAATGAATACCTTGGCCGAAATGACGTTGCCAAATGTCAAAAAGGTGGAGGCCAAATCGGTATCAGTAAACTCTTGAGGCAGATGATAAATGAAGAGATTGCAGCCTTCAGGACCTTCAATCTGTTTTCGCGCAGCAGCGGCCGCAGTGGTGCTCAATGCAACGCTGGCAAAGGGGGAGCTGGACAGGGCCGTGGTAAACCGTGGTGCGGTAAACCAGCGGCTGTTGACATATACGCCGATGCCAATGGATTCGGATCAGACCACAAAAGTGCCGCTGTATTGGTCAATTGAGCACTGCCTGGTGAATTGGCAGCATTCGGTAGAGTCGGTTGTCATGGTCATGGCGGCAATGGCATGGCCGCCAAATTCTGAACGGATAGTGGATTTAGGAGACCAGCAGCTGCTGTAGCGTTCGCCGTGTCCTGCGTCGAACTATTTTGCTGTGCAGCACTCAAACCTGTAAGCGCTTGCAGCAACTGTTGATGCAATCCGACTGTCTGCAGCTGTTGCTACAACTGAATGCTGGCAGGTGTCAGTGCATCGGCTCCCAACACTGGTGACGGATGTTGCGGTGGGTTTGGCAGTATTGGTGTGGACACACTGGTCGCCGTCTGTCCCAATGGTATATTCATATTGGTTGCTAGATTCCACAAGTTTACCCAAATTTGCTCTATCTTCTTCTGTTCCTTCTTATTTTACGTATCGGCAAACTTTACAACCAACGGCGATGTGCAACCTTCCATGACTTTATTCTGACTTAAAGTAACTTTAATGGCCGAAATGGCAGCGTGTTTGGTGCAAATGTCACAAAGGCACAACCTTTGCTTTGACCGTTCCGATCACGCAACACAGTTACATCCTCAATGGCACCGTGGACTACAAATAGTTTACGCACGTCGTTCCCGTACATCCTTCTGTTACACTCTTGTCAATGATCCTAACGTATTAACAACGAACACTTCTGTTTATCCACCTATTATAGTTAATGTTGATGATGCCGGTCCATCATCAAATATACTTTTGCCCACTATATCCACTACATTTTCCCCGCCTTCTTTGCCTGCACCTAAGCCTCTTGTAGCTGTTCCCTTAAGGAAACAGATGTTTATCTCTAGGTTGCATTCGGATACTTCGATTGATGACGTAAAAGCGTATGTTCAATTGAAGATTCATAATGATCTTAAAGCAGTAGATAAACTTAAATTTTCTTTGGCTAGAGACATATCATCTTTTAAATTGAATTTGCCGCCGGAATTATTCACAACAGTTTGCTTTAATCCTTTTTGGCCAAATGATTTGCTTATCAAAAAGTTTACTCCTCATAAAAGAAGTGGAGCTACTGTTTCAAAACCAATAAAATATTTTCTACAGCTGAACCAGTTGATCTATCGAATCTTTCAAAAAACTAAATTTTCCTTTCCTGTTAGCGTACCAAAATTTTAGAGGCCTTAAATCTAAATTAACTAATCTATATTTAAATAGTATCTCTTTTGATTATAAAATTTTTGCCTTCACTGAAACTTGGTTAAAGCCTGAAATATCTAATTTGTCATTATTCACCAACATGTACATTACTTATAGATATGACCGTTTGTCACGAGTGGGTGGCGGCGTATGAATCGCAGTTGATTCTGACCTTCCGTCGGAATTATTAAGTTGCTTACCTAATGTTGAGTTTGTTGCAATTAAGTTAACTATTTATCAGACTTCTGTTTATATAACCTGCTCCTATATCCCACCGCAATCGGATCTTTCTGTTTATCTTGAACACTTTTCTAATATACGTTTAATATCATCTAAACTTTCGAATAGATATTTTTTTGTGTTATATCTTGGTCTATTGTTGATAATCTGGTTGTTCCTACTAGTTCTCATGAGTATATAAATAGCATCCTAGATCTTTCACTTTATCAATTAAACAATATTCGTTATTGTAACAACCGTCTTCTGGACCTAATGTTTGTATCTGATCCTTCAGTTTGTGCTGTTAGTAGAATAGATCAGCTCGTGCATCCCGAAGATTCATTTCACCCTATTTAGAAATGAACCTTGATCTTGCAATTTCTGAGTAATATGTGCTCCCTAAGGGAGCGTCTTAACCTCGCTGTTTTAGAAAAGTCGATTTTAATATATTAAATAATCTAATTGCAATAATAATTATTAATAATTAATAATTATTAATCATGGCTGGTCCCAGTTTTTTGCGAGCAATAGCTTAGAATTTGCTCTGTGTCTTTTTTATGACACTTTGAACATCTTTTTGATCAATGCGTTCCTTGAAGGTACTCAGTGAGGTCTAATAAGCCCCCATGGTTTACCCGAGAGCTATCAAGTCTAAAAAATTTAAAATTGCGATATTTTAAAAATATACGCGTTCCAGGAACGATGTCGACTTATCACGTTATTCTATTGCTAAGTGTAATTTTAACTCACTTAACATGCAACTTTACAACGATTATTTGTGTCATTTCCTGCTTAAGTTTGCTCAGGACCCTAAACAAATCTTGCACGCTTTTATAAATGTTGCAAATTTAATTTACTAAAGTTGTCAAGTTCTTGGGTTCATCAAACGATGGGCAAAGGAATTGGAAAACCCTTATACGACAAAATTACTTTATGTATCTCTTGTTCGTCCGATTCTGGAATTTGGTCCGTGTGTTTGGTCTCCACAATACTCTAACCACCAGGATCGTATTGAATCTGTCAAAAAAAAATTTCTATTATGAACTTTACGTGGTTTTAACTGGGTTTCAGGCTTTAATTTACCCCCGTATACTAGTAGACTTTTTTAATAAATCTACCCACTTTAACTAACCGTCGTATTATGCTTGGTGTCATGTTTATAGTTAAACAAGTAAGTAGCTGGCGAAATTGATTCTTCTTACTTATTGAGTTAAATTAATTTCTCAGTTCCTGCCAGGTATACCTGTAACTATGTACCACTATCCCTTAATCTTTGTACCTATAACTGTTCCCTGCATGAACCCTTTCGAGTGTTTTGTACGGATTATATTAGAATTTACAATGTCTTCAATGCAGATGCCTCAATTTTTATACCCTTGCAGAGGGTATTATATTTTTGTCACGAAATGTGTAACGCATTGAAGGAAGCCTCACAGACCCCATAAAGTATATATATTCTTGATCAGGACGACGAGCTGAGTCGATATAGCCATGTCCGTCTGTCCGTCTGTCTGTCCGTCTGTCCGTCTGTCCGTGTGTCCGTCTGTTTCTATGCAAACTAGTCTCTCAGTTTTGAAGCTATCTTGATGAAACTAAGTACAGGTCCGTCTTTTTGCTGCACGCAGTACATATGTCGGAACCGGCCGGATCGGATAACTATATCATATAGCTGCCATAGGAACGATCGGTTCGAAAACAACATTTAGTATGAAAAACTTTTTTGTTTCTCAAGATATCTCAACCAAATATACACATTGTGTGTTTGATTAAGTTTTAAACAGGCTGACCAAATTTGGTGTAAATCGGACTACTATATCATATAGCTGCCATAGGAACGATCGGTTCGAAAACAACATTTAGTATGAAAACTTTTTGATTCTCAAAATATCTCAACCAAATATACACATTGTGTGTTTGATTAAGTTTTAAACAGGCTGACCAAATTTGGTGTAAATCGGACTACTATATCATATAGCTGCCATAGGAACGATCGGTTCGAAAACAACATTTAGTATGAAAAACTTTTTGTTTCTCAAGATATCTCAACCAAATATACACATTGTGTGTTTGATTAAGTTTTAAACAGGCTGACCAAATTTGGTGTAAATCGGACTACTATATCATATAGCTGCCATAGGAACGATCGTTTCGAAAACAACATTTAGTATGAAAAACTTTTTTGTTTCTCAAGATATCTCAACCAAATATACACATTGTGTGTTTGAATAAGTATTAAACAGGCTGACCAAATTTGGTTTAAATCGGACTACTATATCATATAGCTGCCATAGGAACGATCGGTTAAAAATCAACATTTAACAAATTTTGTAAGAAATCTGTCGGCTTACACAGGACACTGCAAGGGTATCCAAACTTTGGCGCGCCAGAGTTAGCTTGCGCTATATTTTTACTATTAAAACATCTATCTTATTCTCTCTAACTCATAATAACTAACGCTAACATGATATCAGACCTGATTGGGTTTATCTTGGGTTTTTCTTGGGCTTTCCCCAATCCTCGCAACAAATGTTGGATCTGAGTAATTGATCTTAATTTGAACTTGCCCATTATATATATAATATGATGTATATTATAATTTGTTTTTCTGTTTTTCTCTTTTTTCTTTAAAGCATATTTAAGTTTTAATATTTATTATTTATAATGTAACTAAACACTTACCTGTCGACTGCACATAGTCGACATTAAATAAATAAATAAAAAAACGTAAAGGGAAAGATGTCGATTTTTCACGTTATTCTATTGCTAAATGTAATTTTAACTCACACTATTTGTGCCGTTGCTTCAGTTTGCTCATGACCTCATTACCTCATTCAGTTTCATATGAAAATACGACGGCAAATAATGATCAGGCTTCAGGCTATTTATTTGCAGAATTTTTTTTTTTACTTACTCTGTTAATAGCTACTAGTTAATCCTATCCCAATAATTTGCAAAAATCTAACTTTATTCCTGAACCCGTGATCACTAAAGACTCAGTATTATGTGAACTCAATTTAATTAAACCAGTATTCTCCCCAGGCCCCGATGGGTTGCCAGATGCGTACTTAGGTACTGCGCTGGCTCTTTTTATCTACTCTTACATAGACTATTTATTTTATCTGTTGCATCTTGCCTCATTCCCTTCTGTTTGGAAGGCATCACTTAGCATTCCGTTACACAAAAGTGGCCCTAAGAGTTGCGTTAACAACTATAAGCCAATTTCAAAAATGTCTACTACACCTAAACTTTTGAGAAAACTATAACTTCATAACTTACTCATTTTTATAGTTAAATAATTTCACCTTACCAACATGGTTTTGTGAAACATAGATCTACAACCACAAACCTCCTCGAATTCTCTTCTTTAGTGATCAAGGGATTTAAAAATAAAATGCAAGACTGATGTTGTTTATACCGACTTTAGTAAAGCATTTGACTTTATTACCCACTGTCTTGTAATAAATATTTAATTTAATTGGATTTCCATATAATCTTCTTATAGGGTTATCCGATTACCTTACTAACAGAACACATAACGTTGTCTTCAGGTCGGCTATTTCGAGGCCCGTCGTGGTAACGGCACTGCCAGGGAATGCCGGGAATGCTGACATGACGTTTTCACTAGCCAGCATTTTGCTTGCAAGAGTTAGTTAACTTATATAGATGGTACCAGGGCTCCATCTTAGGCTAGTACTGAGAAGCAGCGAAAGACAAGTATAAAAGAGAAAAGACTTATTTATACATATGTATGAGTGTCTAAATGTGTGTACGTGACCTTCCGATAACCCACCTAATATCGCCAGTGAGTGAAAGTACGGGGAACTAGAATTCCGAAGTGCCGCTTTGGTTTCACCACGGCTGTGACGCGATTGTAGATCTTCTTCACAAGCAGTGCAGGACTTGCTGCCCAAGCAAAGTTTAATTTGAATAAACCCCGCGTGCGAGAACGTATACACCCATACACACACATTTATATAAATATCTACGTATTCATACATAACGGAAGTTCGGGTGACGCAGCGTAGAATCTGGTTTCGTGCAGCAATATTGGTAAATACGGACAGCGGGAATATAGCTAGGTATAATATCTATATATATAAAACTCTTTGTCCTCACTGACTGACTGACTCACTGACTTAGTCATCATGCTGTAGGCCAAACGGTTCAAGATATTGAGATGAAATTTTTACACAACATAGCTGAGCCATATTTATCGTGCATTAAGACGGGATTTTTTGATATCCCCACTGGAAGGGGCTAAAAAGGGGGGGGTCAAAGGTCAAAATTGTTTAGTATGAAATTTTTTTTGTTTTTTTGAGCTATCTTAACCAAACTCACAGATTATGTATTTCTTACTCACTGCTACATTCTGAGAAAATTTGGTCAGGATCGGATCACTATATCGTATAGCTGCCATAGGAACAGTGAATTTTAATGCTATTAATAAACAATCAAAAGAAGATGGACAAGGGGTGGGGAGGGGGAGGGGGGTGTAACGATTCATTTGTGTTGCGGCTTTCAAAATCAATTTTCAGTATATGGCACTGTTACTCGCTCTTGCTGCAATAATCCAACTTTAAAACAGCGAGCAGCGTAAATGTAAATTCTCTATATTATATAAAGTACTACTTATTACTATTATCTTAAGTCCAACTACAGGGAAAAATTGAATTTACAATTCCCGCTATCTAATTAGAAATGACATAAGGTCTGGCTATAGTTTCTCACATACTACTTATTACTATTTTCTTAAGTCCATCTACAGGGAAAAATTGAATTTACAATTCCCGCTATCTAATTAGAAATGACATAAGGTCTGGCTATAGTTTCTCACATACTACTTATTACTATTTTCTTAAGTCCATCTACAGGGAAAAATTGAATTTACAATTCCCGCTATCTAATTAGAAATGACATAAGGTCTGGCTATAGCTGTGAGAAATGTTTCCTATTTTCACTTCACATTTTTCCCCGAGATTTCAGCGAGCGTAGCGAGCCGGGGGTTGGCGAGCGAAGCGAGCAGGGGGCAAACCCCTAGTATATTATATACTAAATATACATATGTACATTGTGTCAAAACATTGTTGTTGATGATTAAAGTCTTAATTATGTCATATCGACACCATGATTAGACTTACGACCTCGAGTCAGCTAAACATTCAAATTAATAAATATAAAGAAATATATTTTATTTTTTCTAACTCATAATTTTTATTTTTTTTTTCCTTGTTTACTCCTCTTGGGAGCTTAGGGCCTTTACTAGATTTCTCTTCTTCATTAGCTGTTGTTGGATCGGGACTTCGCTCGCCAAGCGCCATAGATAGCTGCTCAATATTCTGTTGAGCCAGAATACTGAACATATGATATTAAGGCACTTGTTGATGAATACTTGCAGCTTGAGTATCATCCGTTGCGAAGTGAGCCACGTCTCGCTGCCATACAACAGTATCGTCTTTATGCACGCGTTGAAGATCCTCAGCTTCATTCTCCTGCTTATTCGCTGATTTCTTCAGACACGGCACATTCTGCCGAATGCCGATCGTGCTTTCGTGTGACGGCTTTCTACATCTTCATCCACCCCACCGTTGTTGGTGATGAGGGTGCCAAGGTAGGAGAACTTGTCGACGAATTCGACTATGTTACCATTGATGGTGATGTTTCCTTGGTTGACGTGGTTGAAGCGCATTGCCTTTGTTTTGGCTGCGTTTATTTTAAGGCGATTCTGCCGGCAATCCTGGAAAGGTCATTCGCTTTGGCTTGAATGTCACTAAGTTCATCCGCAGAATCCAGGTCCTCTAGGTGTTGTGTGAGGCTCCACGTGATACCGCGTCTGGATGTTCACTTTTCTCTCATTATCTCGTCTACTACCAGGTTGAAAAGTAGAGGTGACAGGGGGCAGCCTTGCTTGACGCCAGTTCTCGTCTGGAACTGATTTTTCCCATGTGCAGTACCGACAGCTCTGCGTTTTCGTACTTTGCTTTTATTATTGCAACGATGTTGTCTGGAACTTCTTTCCTCGCAAGTGCCTGCCATATTGCTGCTCTCTTTACTGTGTCAAACGCCTTCTTGAAATTGATCAACAGCAGGTACAGCGGTGAGCGCCATTCCACAGCTTACTCGGTTATTGCGTGTAGTGTGTTCGCCTGGTCTACGCAACTCCTCTGTGGTCTGCAGCCTGCCTGTTCATCTCGGAGTGTTGGTTCGATCTTTTCCTGATGTCGTTCGTTCGACAGAGTCACTAAGATCTTATAGCTGATGTTGAGCAGCGTTATTCCTCGCCAGTTGTTGCAGTCACTAAGATCCCCTTTCTTTGGGAGTTTGATGATGATACCGCGTTTTCAGGCGTCTGGTATCATCTTAAGTTCCCAAATTCGGTTGATGTGTGGAAGCAATGTTTCGGCCATCAGTTGTGCATCTATCCGAAAGAGTTCAACAGGGATGCCGTCTTCCCCAGCGGCTTTGTTGGTCTTGAGTCTCCTAATTGCATTCGTGGTGTCTCTCGTGGATGGGGCTGAGTGCGAGATCCTCGGGTTTCTGTTCGCTGCTGCCGGCAACCTCCAGATCAGTTGTTCTTCCTCGGATTCGTCTTGCGTGACTGTCTGACTGATTTCTTGGAAGTGCTGTTGCCATCTTTGGAGTTGTGCTTCGTCATCAGATAGGAGATTTCCTTTTTTATCTCGGATTGGCCGGTCTTGTTGTTGGGGGTTCCCTGTTAGCTTGGCGATAGTCTGGTATAAGCCGCGCATGTTGTTGTCCTGGGCTGCGCTTTCTGCATTGGCTGCAAGCTTTTCAGTTATTGCCCTTTTGTCAACTCTTGCAGATTTCTTTACCAACTTGCAAAGTTCACGATGTTCGTCGTTCACTTGGCTGTTCTGTTGTGCCATGGTCTTGAGGCTGTTTCTTCTGCTTATTAGCTCCCAAGTTCTTTCCGAAATCCAGTTAGAGAGCGACGCCGCTGTTGGGTTGCAATGATTTCTTCCGCTATCTGTCTCAGTGTAGAACATGCGTGCTCCCAGGGAGCTCTTCTTGCGTGGTTATCTGGATTCGCAATGTTGAAGCGGGGCGGTCGTGTTTTGCTTCCTCTGTTGGTGGCCGTGGCGTATTGTCTCCTCTTCAATTTGATTTGAATTGTTCCGACTATTAGCTCGTGGTCACTGTCGATGGATGCGCATCGCTTGTTCCTCACATCAGTCAATGATCGTCTCCATTTCTTACTTATGCATATGTGATCTATCTGGTTTCTGGTGCGCCCGTTTGGGGAAGTCCAGGTGTATTTGTGGTTTTCCTTGTGCTGGAACACCGAGCCACCGACCACTAGTTGGAGTGTTTGGCATAAGTCTGTTAGTCTGTCGCCATTGTTGTTTCGTGTGCCAGAGCCATGTTGGTGTTGTCCAGGGTAGCGGTGAGAGTGGCGTACAATTCGTCTTTATCGTCGACCTGTGCGTCTTCCGTTGGAGCGTAGCATTGCATTGGTTTCCAGGAGAGGAGTGTCTTCTTCGTTTTGCCGTCTATGAAGACGCCTACTCCATATCTGCCTCCAATGCTGTTCCCGCCGTGAAGTACCAGATTGTCGTTTGACGTTGTTGTTGTTCCAGATCCGCACCATCTCGTCTCGCGAATGCCAGCTATCGTGATCTTCAGATTGTCCATTTCTCTCTCAAATTGCGCTAATCTCGATGGTTCATTAAGGGTCCTTACGTTCCATTGTCCTATTCGGGTCCGTTTTGACATGCTGATGTTCGTCGTCGGTTGTGGGGGGATTGTTGTTGTTGATCTTCTTGTTGAGGTTTCGGTAATCGTTATATTTCAGCTGATTGGGTGATTAGCCCGATGCAGTCTAAACTCATAATAACTATGACATATGTTATATGTTATGTGTTATATGTTATATGTTATATGTTATATGTTATATGTTATATGTTATATGTTATATGTTATATGTTATATGTTATATGTTATATGTTATATGTTATATGTTATATGTTATATGTTATATGTTATATGTTATATGTTATATGTTATATGTTATATGTTATATGTTATATGTTATATGTTATATGTTATATGTTATATGTTATATGTTATATGTTATATGTTATATGTTATATGTTATATGTTATATGTTATATGTTATATGTTATATGTTATATGTTATATGTTATATGTTATATGTTATATGTTATATGTTATATGTTATATGTTATATGTTATATGTTATATGTTATATGTTATATGTTATATGTTATATGTTATATGTTATATGTTATATGTTATATGTTATATGTTATATGTTATATGTTATATGTTATATGTTATATGTTATATGTTATATGTTATATGTTATATGTTATATGTTATATGTTATATGTTATATGTTATATGTTATATGTTATATGTTATATGTTATATGTTATATGTTATATGTTATATGTTATATGTTATATGTTATATGTTATATGTTATATGTTATATGTTATATGTTATATGTTATATGTTATATGTTATATGTTATATGTTATATGTTATATGTTATATGTTATATGTTATATGTTATATGTTATATGTTATATGTTATATGTTATATGTTATATGTTATATGTTATATGTTATATGTTATATGTTATATGTTATATGTTATATGTTATATGTTATATGTTATATGTTATATGTTATATGTTATATGTTATATGTTATATGTTATATGTTATATGTTATATGTTATATGTTATATGTTATATGTTATATGTTATATGTTATATGTTATATGTTATATGTTATATGTTATATGTTATATGTTATATGTTATATGTTATATGTTATATATTATATGTGTAAAGTAGTTTTCAAGCGGGGTACAGATCTCAGTCAGATTGGGTCTACTATTTACAAGAAATTTGTAAATATACTGGACGTGAAGGGGAAAGGCGGGAAATGTTCGGCTGTGCGGGCATAAAATAAATACTA
Source organism: Drosophila testacea (assembly GCA_035043265.1). NCBI lineage: Eukaryota > Metazoa > Arthropoda > Insecta > Diptera > Drosophilidae > Drosophila > Drosophila testacea. Next base: position 505,270 of record JAWNND010000180.1, read on the forward strand.
GCACTAATATTAATTCCTAACTACAACCACACTATTAAGTGGGACCCCCCTACGGAGTTCGTAGCCGCACCGCATATCAACCGGCGCTTCACGGACTGTCCGTTCGGGTCGCTAACTACTGTTACTTGCCGGGATTGTTCACGCGGCCAACGGGACTCTATCCTCGTTGTTCAACTACTACTAGTGGTTAGTACTACTGGTTATGGGTTGCCGGGATTGTTCGCACGGCCAACGGGAAACTATCCTCGTTGTTTGACTACTACTAACGATTATTACTTTGGGATTAGGGATTGCCGGGATTGCTCACACGGCCAACGGGAAACTGTCCTCGTTGTTTAGCTACGGTTAATAATTAAGGAAGGGAAAGATTAATAAAAACAGATAAGTTTGGTTTAGCTTAGTAGTTTATTCTTGTTATTTATGCTATCGTTAATTATACTAGTAATGGCTTGTGTTGTATTGTTGTTGTTGTACAATTTGTAGTATAATTTGTTAACAATTGTCAACATTTGTTGTCAAACAAACATTCTTAATCGTAATTGTATGAATAGAGAATCATGTCACATCGACATAATTATCTAACTTCGACCTCGAGTCAGCTAAACCAATTAAATTTAAATATTTAAATAAACATAAACAATTAAAAAGGTCGCTAAAACTCACAAATTTAACTCACAAAGTTAATTATTCTAGTTATTCTAACTACTTGCACTACCCTGCTGCACTGTCCTCCTGTTCTTCTCTACTTACTGGTTCTTTTGTGCCAGACGCGCCAGCTTACACGTCTGTCCTTACTCACTTACGATCGCTGACTCCTCGAGCCCTTCGTTAGGCGGGCACGCGCTGGCGTCGGTTGCACAACCTCACCACGGAGCTTTCGCTCTTCACCTCGGAGCTTTCACTCTCTCTCCGCGGGGTGAAGCCACGCTCTACTCTGTGTTGCAGTGTTGTACAACCGATCACTGGCGCGCTCTTGCCCGCCAATAACGGCTGTTACTTTTAAATTCAAATTCCTTTCTATTCTATGTTAGTGTATGTTATATCTTATAATGTGCGGCGATAACCATAGGTGTCGCCTCACATATGTTATATATTATATGTTACATGTTATATGTTATATGTTATGTATATATATATATGCCTATTATCAGGGGTGCTACAGAAATCACTACTGAAATAGATTTCAGTTGGCAGTATTTCCGCGCGGCAATTTTTGAGGTGTCACAGATCACCGAGTGATTTAATTTTATTTAGCATTTTCATAAACCTTTCCGAATTCGTCCGAAGTACAATTTTCCACAAATGTCTTCACAAATTGCACAATAAGTAAAAAACTTGTTTTACCATAAAAGAGCTATTTTTTTTAATGCTTAAATTAAAGAAAACAGATGTGTTTCAATATAAATATTTTCAAATTCCCTCGAACTCTGACTACAAAGAGTGGCATCACTAACTCTGAATCCGAAAATATAAATCGGAGAAGGTGGCAGCACCAGACGAAAGCGGATTGAGCGCTGATTCATTCCGCCCAAAATTAGTAGGCGAATTTGGTCTGTGTCACGGCGGAATGAAATTAAAGTGCAATTCAAGCGGAAGTGATTTCTGTGGCACCCCTGTATAATCCGTACAGAGCACTCGAAAGGGTTCATGCAGGTAATTGTTATTGGTACAAAGATAAAGTGATAGTGGTAGATATTTACGGGTATACCTGGCAGGAACTGAGCATTTAATTTGACTCAATAAATACGAAGAATCAATTTCGCCAGCTACTAATTTAACTATAAACATGACACCAAGCATAATACGACGGTTAGTTAAAGTAGCTAGATTAATTAAAATAAGTCTACATGTATACGGGGTTAAATTAAAGCCTGAAACCCAGTTAAAACCTCGTAAAGCATATAATAGAATTTTTTTTGACAGATTCAATACGATCCTGGTGGTAAGAGTATTGTGGAGACCAAACACACGAACCATATTCCAGAATTGGACGAACAAGAAAAACATAAAGTAATTTTGTTGTGTAAGAGTCATCAAATTCCTTTGATGATTTCCTTTCCTAAAAGCCTCTAACATTTTGATACGCTAACAGGAAAATTTAGTTTTTTGAAAGATTCGATGGATCAACTGGTTCAACTGTAGATAAACACTGAACACTGAGCACTGAACTGCTTCTCCATTGTCTGAAATTCTTCATGCAACACATTAAAACCCTTTCGCAATCTACCAAAATTCTCTCTTGTTTGACGAACAAATCTGGACATGTCCGCCTCAGCTTCAAGACAAGATTCGCAAGACCATTTCAGTCCGCTGTTTTTTACAATAGAATCTCCGGCACATTTCACTTGTAAAAACTTGTCACACAGCCAGCAAAAAATGCATGCAGCATTTGAATCTTGCTGGCATTTGCAGTTATTAATACAGCAAACAAGGATTATGAAGAATTAAGCAGAACCTGCGTAAGGGTATTCGAATCCAAACAACACTACTAAAAGAGAGAGAGAGAGAGAGTAAGAACGCAAAAAAAAGGAGAGAACGTTAGTTGAAAGAGAAATTAAAGTGTTAAAGCTGAACTTAAAAATGTACGTGTAGTTGCGAACAAGTACAACAACTAGTACACAATTTCAAGTACAGTTATTAGGGTAGGGTGCAAAAAGCGAGAGAGTGAGAGCGTTGAAGAGCGTAAAAGTTCAAACAACAACAACAATAATAAATGAAAACGAAATTGTGATAAAGCGTTGCTACAATTGTTAAAACAAACACAAAACACAGGCTGAAATAACACCCCAATTTCAAAAATGAAATGAGGCCCCATTGCAATGAAATAAGGCAGGATAAAAAATAAAATAAGGCCCCATATTTGGGATGTTATTTCAAAATGTAACAACGCGCCAATTTCAAAAATGAAATAACACCCAAAAATTTTTTTAGTTTTTTTGTAAGTTTTATTGGTTTTTAATTAAATATACTGTCTTAAATAAAGACTTGCATAAACTTATGCAACTACCTAACTTCATAGTGACCGGTCGAGTTCTTCTTGTGCTCTGTGTAATTTGTGCGATTGTTGATTTGATTTAATATAATAATTAATAAAAATTTAACAACAGTTAATATTTAACTAATTCTGTGTGTTAATAGTGTTAAGTGCTTGTGCAATAAAGATATCTTTATCAAAAAGATTAGAGAAGTGCTTAATATAACTGAGATATCCCATAAAGACTTGAATTTCGGAAGAGGGAGAAATATAGGTGGATGTAAAAAATAAATCACATATCGAGAAAGTGACCTTTACGGCTACAACCTCAATGTCATCTGGTGTGAACAAATCTACTAATTTGCAAGAGTGGATTTGACTGAAACTCCACCCCCACGCCTAGATGTTCGATTTAAAGGTATTGAAATAATTCAATCAGTAATCGCTCCCTTACTTGTGATGGAGCACTAATTAGTACCTTCTGAATGGACATGATACATTTTGAACAAATCCGCCTTTTATATGATAACTTTTTATTAAATCAGCCAACTACATATTTTAAAAGTACATGAAAAATCTAGTGGTATCAGTAACCAGTACACAATTTGTACTGGGTCAATTTATGCACGGACGGTATATACAGCACTCAAATGGCTTACGTTTGTGACCGCTGTGCCGAGTAGAACCCCTTGCGTGTTAGCGGCAAAGTAATTCTGTACTTTTACTGTTGACGAAATTGGAGTGAACTGTATAGAGTTTGAAATGGGTCTGGAAGTAGAGGTATCATTGAATGTAGAAGCGGAATTAATTGTATACAAGTCGGTGCTTTGAGCACTATCGCCTCGATGCAGTATCGTGCTGTTGATTTTCCTTTGAGCACAAATCGCATGTTTCGCTCTTCGAATTAACCTTTGATTCAAAGGCATATTCTTTTTTGTGACCAGAACTATTACGGAACATTAAATTGGAAAGGCTCTAGGAGGTGGAATTGGGCTTTAAGTCATCTATCTGCTTTAGAGTGCAATAGCGTTTATTAAGGAAGTTGTCCAAGTCATTCCAAGGTTGAATCCCGGTATTCTTTGACAGCGATTGCTCCTACAAGGACACAGTGGGCTTGGGAAGCTTGGATGTGCACAAGAAAATAAGGATGCAATCGGCAAATGGGGACGCTGCACCTGATTCGCTGTTAACTGTGGGCAGGTTAAAAATCATCTTCAGCTGGCTCGTTACCAGCAGCCGTTTATTGACGTATCTTTTGCTGAGCGCACCACAACACTTCTGTGTCACACGGAGGGAGGCGAAAGCCTCCGGGATAGGAAAGAGGCACAGGTGCGGTTTTTGCATCTGGCACAGATATTACTGATCTGCTCTTCTCTCAGTGCTCTGGAACACACTATGTACTCCGGCTCAACTCTATTCCAAAAGACTTGTAAACGATCAAGGTGGAGCTCGTAGGTATAAACATTGTCATCATCGGATGCCGGACCATTAAGGCGTGACTCAAACTGGCATATTTTGTCCGACACGGAGATGGCGTTATCCAATTCGCCATGGTGGAAACCGAAGGTAAAACTGAAATATATCGGCTTTAAAATATGTTTCTGATTGTAGAATTTTTTTTTAAATTTTACCGTGTTTTGCGTTTATTCATGATTAACTCTTGCATTTCGAATTATTTCTCGAGAACGGCGAAACCAGTCCTTACAGATTCCGAAAGCTAACGAATATGGCTACTTATCATTCATGAATTGTTTTTTATTTATATCAATAGTTTTACAAACATATATTTTTAAATTAAGAAAATTATGATTTTTGTTGGATGGCTAGAAGCTTTAATTAGGCATCGTTTAAAGTATTACTCATTGAAATCGCGGTTAAGGAAGCGAAGTCACAACATTTTGTAGCTATGTATGTATTTTGTAAAAATTTATGATTCCCTTGTCAAATGACTCCTTTCTCTGCAAACTAATCTTTTAGTTTTGAAGCTATCTTGATGAAACTTGGAACAAGTCCGTTTTATTCTTGCATGCAGTACACATGTCGGAACTAACCGGATCGGATCACTATATCATATAGGTACAATAGGAACGATCGATTATAAATCAACATTTAGTAAGAAAAACTTTTTGGTTCCTTAATATATATTAACCAAACTAGCCTGTTTTCTGTTTTGTATAGCTCTACACAGACTGAGCAAATTTGGTTAGAGTCGGATGACTATATCATGTAGCTGCCATAGAAACAATCAGATGCAAACTAATATTTTGTATGAAGGGCTTTGTTGTTTTTTGAGCTATCTCAACCAAACTCACAGATTATGTATTTCTTACTCATTGTTACATTCTGTAAAAATTTGGTAAAGATCGGATGACAATATCATATAGCTGCCATAGGAACAATCAGATGAAACTTAAACTTTTGTATTAAGAGCTTTGTTGTTTTTTGAGCTATCTCAACCAAACTCACAGATTATGTATTTCTTACTCACTGCTACATCATGAGAAAAATTGGTCAAGATCGGTTGATTCATTGGTGTTGCGACTTTCAAAATAAATTTGCAGTACACTGTTACTCGCTCTTGCTGCTATAATCCAATTGCAGTGAAAACTTTAAAACAGCAAGCAGCGAAAATGTAAATTCTCTATATTATATAAAGTACTATTATTTTAAATCCAATTGCAGGGAAAATTGAATTTACATTTCCAGCTTTCTTGTAAGAAATGACGTAAGGTCTGGCTATAGCTGTGAGTAGTATTCCCTATTTTTACTCCACAATTCTCCCCGAGACTTAAGGGAAAGTAGCGAGCCGGGGGTTGGCGAGCGATGCGAGCACGGGACCAGCCCCTAGTATAATATAATTTTTGTTTTTGATTTCTTAATATAAAAGCTAATAAATAATTTTATCTTTGATTTTTATAAGAAATAATGCTGTAAGCTACGGTGGAGCAAGCTCGACAGTAGGAGACCCTGTACTTTTTAAGTGCAAAGTGTTCACTATATATTTTTGTTTAATATTGCCTTCCAGAAATTTCCATAGATGGCGCCACTACGAAGAAATCAGTTGATAAACCAGAGGTCGCTAGCGTCTCATTTTCTTTCTTTTGCCCGTAACATTGTTAGTTGAATAACTTTCGCGTTTATCATTCTACTGTAATGCATTTTTCAGGACAGGTTCGGACCATAGTGTGTAATTTATGTACCAAAAATCAAGGCGCTAGCATTAAAGCTATAAGTGTAAATTTCAAATGGTTATTTTCTTCAAGTTGATCGGTTTGAAGCAAGTTATGCATTTTTATAGCTTCGTGAAAAATCATACTTAAACAGCTGGAGCAATAAAAATGAACACTCTTAACAAGATAATTAAAAAAAATCTTACGTAAGAAACGATTTTGATGAGTGGTAAATTCATTGTTATATTTATAATTTTCTATATTTGCGCACCGACTTCTAAAAATTATAGCTAATTTTATTAGAAACATGTTAAACTAAATGTTTTTATACCAAAACTGTGAAATTTTCCTCTCATTTATTTTAAATAAATTTTAAAACATAAAAATTTTTGTGCTAAAAATTGTTTTTTTTTAATTTCAACTATATCTATGAAACTACAAATTAAAATTAAATTAAAAAACAAGGTAAGCACGGCTTAAAGGTAATATTGTTGACGAGCTTCTGATTTTTTTTTTAAAGCTAAATATGGTGCACCGTTTTCAAGTTAGTGCAATATATATGCGCGAAGTGTCATAATTTTGTACAAAGCGATATACGGCGAAAACTTGAGCTAATAGAAAAAACCAAGTGCAGATTTGGATTCAGCGTCCCAAATTAAATAAAACTCTTCAACTCATTCAACTTTTAAGTCTAGTACCCAGCAAAGTTGTGACAGGAGCAAACTAAAAGTGACTAATATTTCGCTGGTAGGCAGCTTAAATCAGAGTTGCCAATACATCACATAAAATAAACAAAAGTTGAATGGTAACTCTGCTGCTGCAACCGTTTGTTAATTAAAAAGAGAAAACAAACGCAATGTAAAATATCGTAGATGAGCGATTATCTGTGCATTGAACTGTTGAAATGGGGAAAAGGGGATTTAAGGTATTTTATAAATTACATTAATGAAGATGTATTCAAAAATAAAACTTAAAAATAAGTTTCAGATGTGGTTCATAGTCTGCCGATCTTGTTTTTCTTGTTCAAGCGCCTTTTTGATTTGGCTCCAGTTCCCTTCATTTTTCTGTTTCGATAATTCACTTATTGCTTTTAGCTGACCAGCAGCTGAAATTAGAGCGCCACATATATTTTTCTCATCAGCTGCTAAATGACAGTGTAATGGCAGCTAAGAACAGTGTTGAAAAACCCTCGTGCTTTTAGCTGGCAGCCGAGGTTTGTTAAGCGTCACCATTTCATTTATGAGTTGGACTTAATTTTTATTCGAAACTCCTCAGTTCTGTATTTCACATTTAAAATAAATATAATATTTTTTTTTAACCGGTAGAATGTGTTAAAGTGTTCCTCTAAAGTTTGTCAACTTAAAGACTACTAGGGATTCTTGATATCCAAAGTCTTAAATACCATTAAAATAAAGCAAGTGATACATAAATGCACGTCGGAAAAATGCAGTAAGCTACAGTGGAGCAAGCTCAACAGTAGGAGACCCAGCACTTTTGAGTGCAAAGCGTTAACTATCAATCCCATTCAATAGATGGCGCTACTACGAACATATCAGTTGTCCTCTTCTTTTTTGCACAAACTTAATAGACCCATTTGTACTTTTTTAAAGTACTTGGTCTAAAAATGCAGTAAGCTACAGTGGAGCAAGCTCGACAGTAGGAGACCCAGTATTTTTTTAAAGAGCAAAGCGTTCACTATAGATTGTTCTTCAATCTCTCCTACCATTCAATAGACGCAGCCACTACGAAGAGAAGTAAATAAACACAGGGGTCGCAAGCATCTCTTCTTCTTCCTTTTGCCTGTAACATTGTTAGTTGAATAACTTCCGATTGGAACGAAATTTTCTGGACAGGTTTGGACTATAATATATAATATGTGTAACAAAAATCAAGGCGCTAGCATTAAAGGTGCTCTTGTAATTCGACTTCGAAATTTTGTATTTCAGTTTCCAGGCGCGGAGGGGGCCGTGGCAAAAATCTAAAACAAACTTGATCAATGGGAGATATAGATGAACCTACATGCCAAATTTGGTGTCTCTAGCTCTTATAGTCTCTGAGATCTAAGCAACACAAAAAGGGACAGACGGACAGACAGACAGAAGGACATGGCTATATCGACTCGGCTGTTGATGCTGATCAAGAATATATATACTTTATGGGGTCTGCCACGCGTCCTTCTGCCTGTTACGCACATTTTTTTTTGCACAAACTTAATAGACCCATTTGTACTTTTTAAAGTACTGGGTCTAAAATGCAGTAAGCTTTTCGTGCGATACTTCAATATCGATATTAGATATCTTCGTGAGATATACGTGTATCGCACTTGTGTTGCATGTATATCGCACGAATATCAATATTGAAGTATCTCACGAAAAGCGATAAATATAAGATTTTAGAACTTGTGTTTTGCCATTAAAAGTATTACTCAATAGTTTATCCACCGATTTCTATTAACAATAGCTTGTTTTACTCGGGAAAGTTCAAGCTCTATGTCTGCATCATTTTTTTATTTTTATTTTTGCGTTAAATATACTTTATGAATTTTTGTTTGTCCGCCTTTTTGTTTTTTTTTTTTCGCAAAAAAATTGAATTTTTCAACTTTAGCCTCAAACATTATGAAGATCAAGCTGATTTCAAAACTTTGAATGAAAAAGTTTTAGAAAATTTCATTACCTTTAGTTAAAACCTAATTTTGATGAAAACGGTAATCGCGTTTACGATTTATACTCGAAAAAGCTGAGTCACCTATAAAAAAATTTAAAAAAAAACTAATATCTCAAAAACTACTCCATAGCAAAATTTTTAAGATACTTTTTCATGTTTAGGTGGGCAAAATCTATACAGGAAAAATACTGAGGTCTAAAAACCAGACGCAGATAATTCATTTGTAAACTAGAGTTATCAGAGCTATATCTGAAACAAGCTCTTGGACAAATCAGGCAAGTGCCCGTCTTCGATGAACAAACAGACGTTCGTAAGAAGAGTTGACTACATAATGAAACTATATACGACCCAAGATGTCAGACAGCATAGCGTACTTTTTGGAGCCATAGAACTACAGACGACTGGAGCAGCACAGCGCGTATAACAATTGACAGCAGCCATAACCAGAAAGGAATTGAACAATTACCGAAGAATTTAAGACGCAAACCCCTTTTAAGGAATTACTACGCCGATTGTACAACACTAATTACGACGAAAGTATCCGTAAGTTTGTGAAAGACTTAGAATATAAATCTTTTATAATATCCAATAAATTAATATTAGAACCAACAATTACACCAAGAATTCAGACAAAATCTTAATTAAAATCCAATTAATTACCAAACAAATAAAAATCCTCCTAGTACCAATCCACGTCGCGAATTGCTAGCGGGCAACTCAAAATGCATACAGGTGACAGACAGCGATATAAAAGAAACCCCTTTATTCGATTAATCACGAATGACCAACACCTTAAGTGTATAATAGATACGGGATCTTCTATTAATTTAATGAAATCAAATTTTCTGGGTTTTCTAATTAAAACATGTCATTTGAAAGTTCAAACAATGGAAATATTTGTTAAAACCAATGTATTTCCTTAGTCTCAAACAAACTTTCTCAGTCACATCAAATTTTTACATACAGGAATTTTCAGAAAATTATAAATTATTAGGCAGGGATTATCTTGAAACTTGCCAGGCAACAATAAATTATAAAGAATGCGTAACGCTAAGCGATTTTCCGTTTATTATGAGATACAATCATAAAAATTGTATAAAGGACAAGACCGCACTTAATGGCTTTGATCCGCCCCACATAAAAGACACAGATTTTGATTGCCTTGACCCACCTTTTACTTAAGACAGGCCTTTTTACTTTGCAATCGAAAACGATCTCAAAGAAAGTAATCATTTCAGATTAGAAAATCTTAACGATGAAGAAAGAAACTAATTAACCAAAATCCTCTTCGAATTTGAAGACATTCAGTACAGAGAAAGTGAAAATTTTACTTTCACAAGTACAATTAAAAATGTGTCATAGATATGTCTTATAGAAGAAATTATAAATATAGCATATGACGAGGAAGTAGAAACACAAATAAAAGAAATGATACAACTGGGAATAATCCAAAAATCAAAGTCTCCTTATTGCTCACCAATTTGGATCGTACCAAAGAAAAGTGATGCATCAGGAAAATAAAAGTTCAGAATAGTTATTGGCCATCGAAATTTAAGCGAAATCACAGTAAGATGATAAGTACCCTATCCCGGTATTGGATGATATATTAGACAAACTTGAAAAATGTTAATATTTCAGTACCATTGACCTAGCAAAAAGTTTTCATCAGATTCAAATGGATTTTGATTTAATACCAAGGACCGATTTCCCAAGGACTGTCTAGTCTACATAGATGGCACTATAGTGTATTCGACTTTATTGGAAAACACATATTGTCACCGAAAAAAGTTTTCAAGAAACTCAGGGAAGCCAATTCAAAGCTAAATAAATGTGAATTTCTGAAAAAGACAACTGATTTTCTTGGTCACATTCTTAGGGCTATGCGATTATTATAGAAAATTCTTACCAGGCTTCGCTCCCATTGTAAAGCCAATGACGTTAAAATTAAAGAAGAATGCAGCTATTGAAATAAAAAACAATGATTATATCGCAGCATTTGAAAAGTTAAATCGATACTAATACATATATCTCAATTTTGAAAAAAACATTTTCATTAACTACTGATGCAAGTAACTTTGCTATAGCTGCAGTATTATTGCAAAAGCAACAAGAACACTATACCAACACGAAATAAACTATTCAGTAATAGAAAAAGAATTCATATCTATTGTTTAGGTCACTAAATATTTCAGGTCCTATCTTTTAGGAAGAAAATTCGAAATGCTTAGTGATCATAAACCCCTTGTTTGGCTGAACAATGTTAAAGAACCAAACATAAATTTGCAAAGATGGAAAATCAAATTAAATGAGTTTGATTAAGTATCACATCAAATATGTACCCGGCAAGGAAAATTATGTAGCAGACGCTCTATCAAGAATTAAATAGACTCGAACGGGTGCGTACTTGTCTAAGAGCGTTCGCTTAAACTCACCACCGTATCATGATCGAAACTTTTCGGGTCGGTTATGAATCGGGTGTCTGACGTCACAGGTATTGAGTGTGAGTTTCTTAATGGAGACCCGTGCGGGTATCTGGTATGAAACGTGGACAGTTTCATTCGAAGAAACGACTCATAGATCATCACACCCGAACTTCACTCAATACCCATACGAAAGGCAGTCGTATTCGACACCCGTTTGAAAGCAGAGAGGCTGGTTTGATTTGATTTTTGGAAGGGGTGATTCGAACATACTCGAACACACCCGTTGCAGTTCTCTAATCCAGATGACAAAAACTAAATCCAAAATATTATTAATGAATGTCAAACACGTAACATTGCTAAAACAGAACATAGAAACACAGAGTTAGCCTTTTAAGAGGAAAATATGTCATAGATTTTTATATGGCAGGCAATCAACAATTCTTGTCGTGCATAGGTATCTACTCTAGTCTCGCTTCCTTAATCGAAGTTAAAAGTAGAGATTAGTTAGAAGACAAAAGAGCATAACTCAAGATAAAGACTCAGCATTTATGTGCTCCACATTACAAATATGGTTAAAGTCGGAAGAAGTTGACATAAATATCACAACAAGTAAAAACGGCATCTCTGACGTTGAAAGATTCCTTTAGACGTTTAATGAAAGCTAATAAATACTGAATCAGACCCTGAAAATTCGAAATATTACTTTACACATATAATCATAAAACCAAGCATAACACAACAGGTAGAACATCAGCATATATTTTAATAAAAAATCGTAAAAAAAAAACTGAAAAAGAACATTGTATTCTACATTTAAATATATATATATTATCTTTCGGAATTTTAGGATTGGATGTGCTGTTCTCGCAATACGATGTCAAATGTAAGAGCACAAACAAAAGCGTTTATTAATTCAAGCGATGAAGGATTTTTTGATCTGCTGGAGAGAAGTCTTCAACTAATGTGCCAGAGCCCATTCAGCATCGCGAAGTTCGTCGAGGCGTCATGTACACTGTTGCCAATTTAGCTATTTTTTAATTCTTAAAATATTTTTTTGGTATTAAAAAAACACGAAAACCAAAATTGTTGTATTTTTTGTTAATGCATAAAAGCTTCCTTGTTTTTAGCATTTATTTTTATAATTCTATGTTCTTTTTTTACATTACTTTTTTTATTTTTATTTTTTTTTATTTCAAATCTAGCTATAGAAACTGTCAAAGTTGGCAACGTTTGTCATGTAGTACTTATTTGGACTTTTGTGAGTTTAACAAGTCATTTAGTAATTATACTTTGTACATTATTTTTATTTAATCTAGAAGAGTATCGAAAGTGATTTCAACCGGACAAAACATCAAAAAAAAAAATATATATATATATATCATTTAGTCGGGAGAGCCCGACAGTAGAATACCCTGTGGTAGTAGAGAACGCCCCTCAAATTTTCTTCTAATTATATTTGTGTTTAGTATTTGTGCTGTCTTATATGTATTTAAAAGTCTTAGCAACAAAGAGCACGTTATTTTCAAACCAACTAAATAAAAACATAAAAAACAATAAAGTGTATTAAAAAAAAAATAAATAAATAAGCAAAGAATATAAGCGCGCCATTACTGTGATGATTCGAACCACGGTCTGCTTTCTAACTACTCGACACCTCTACCACCTATGTACACCATTCCACTTCTTGTATAATATGAATATGCACGGATAAAAATCCAAACAAACTCGCGCACTTACATGCATATGTATATATGCATATATGTATACATGCATTAAACGAATAAGCAAAGCGAGCAACAACAAACACATTGAATTGAAGAATTGTGTATATCTTCCGTGTTTATTATCCGATCTTGATGAAATTTTCAGCACAGGGCCCGACTCTTCTAACCAATACTCCAAGTCTTAATTATGCAGCTGTAAAATGGCTTTTGTTATGTCGTTTTTGTTTATTTGTGGGTGAAGGGGCGTGGCATCCAAAATTTGAAGCAAGCTTGATCTGCGTGCAAATATAAGAAGTCTTCATACCAAATTTGGTGTTCCTAGGTCGTTTCGTCTCTGAGATTCTTTCGTTCACACTGACATGGGATCTGCCACGCCTCCTTCTGACTGTTACATATATTTCTTTTTAACAAACTTAATATACCCCACAGGGTATAAAAAATCAGTCACCGCACGCTCTGTTTTTGGCAACGAAAGACTCGTTCGCGACAGCTAGCAAATGACTCGATTGCGAAGCTATATTGATGTCTTTTCCAGACCTCAAACGTGCAAAAGGCTCGGTTACGTCTCCAAAAAGGATGAGAAAACAAATCAGCTGTCACCTACTCACTCAAACTAACTTGCACTGTGACCGGTTGTATTGTGTTGTGCTCTGTGAAACTTTCATAATTTGTGCGTTATTGTCTTATCAAATTAACATTTGTGATTCTGTGTGTACTGTCGCAGAAATGTTGTGCCGTGTTTTGAGTTTATTAACAATCATAATATAACTTAATATTAATAATTAGTTTTCGCGGCTGTGTTGTTGTTGTTGTCGCTTTTGGCTCTTGTGCATCTATACGCTCTTTACATCTTTTACGCTCTTCAACGCTCTCACTCTCTCGCTTTTGGCTCCCTATCCTAATAACTGTACTTGAAATTGTGCAACTACTCGTATATTTTCAGCTTTAACGTTTAAATTTCTCTCTTAACTAACGTTCTCCCTTTTTATACCCTTGCAGAGGTTATTATAATTTTGTCACAAAATGTGTAACACATTGAAGGAGGCCTCACAGACCCCATAAAGTATATATATTCTTGATCAGGGCGACGAGCTGAGTCGATATAGCCATGCCCGTCTGTCTGTCCGTGGGTCCGCCTGTTTCTATGCAAACTAGTCTCTCAGTTTTGAAGCTATCTTGATGAAACTTGGTACTTCCGCAGAATCTACTTAATTCTTTAAAATGCTTGTTTGCTGCATTAAGAACTGCAAATGCCAGCAAGATTCAAATGCTGGATGCATTGTTTGCTGGTTGTGTGGCAAGTTTGTACATGTGAACTGTAACAGCGCACTGAAATGGTCTTGCGAATTTTGTCGTGAAGCTGAGGCGAACATGTCCAGATTTGTTCGTCAAACAATAGAGTATTTCTGTATATTGCAAAAGGGTTTTAATATGTTGCATGAAAAATTTCAGACAATGGAGAAGCAGTTCAATTCCCTTAAGGTATTGGACGTTTCTCCAAAGTCGCCTATTAATACACCTATGGATGACGTCGCTCCTTTGTATCCAGGGAATACTTAACATAGAATCGAACACTTCTGTTTATCCAACTATAGTAGTTAGTGATGATGATGCCGGTCCATCATCAAACATTCTTTTGCCTTCCATATCTAACACATTTCCTCCGCCTTCTTTGCCTGCACCTAAGCCTCTTGTAGCTGTTAAGGAAACAGATATTTATCCTGATACTTCGATTGATGTCGTAGAAGCATAAGTTCAATCAATAAATTTAAATTTTCTTTTGCTAGAGAAATATCATCTTTTAAATTGAATGTACCGCCGGAATTATTCACAACAGTTTGCTTTAATCCTTTTTGGCCAAATGATTTGCTTATCAAAGAGTTTACTCCTCATAAAAGAAGTGGAGCTACTGTTTGATTACCAATAAAATATTTTCTACAGCTGAACCAGTTGATCCATCGAATCTTTAAAAAAACTAAATTTTCCTTTCCTGTTAGCGTACCAAAATTTTAGAGGCCTTAAATCTAAATTAACTAATCTATATTTAAATAGTATCTCTTTTGATTATAAAATTTTTGCCTTCACTGAAACTTGGTTAAAGCCTGAAATATCTAATTTGTCATTATTCACCAACATGTACATTACTTATAGATATGACCGTTTGTCACGAGTGGGTGGCGGCGTATGAATCGCAGTTGATTCTGACCTTCCGTCGGAATTATTAAGTTGCTTACCTAATGTTGAGTTTGTTGCAATTAAGTTAACTATTTATCAGACTTCTGTTTATATAACCTGCTCCTATATCCCACCGCAATCGGATCTTTCTGTTTATCTTGAACACTTTTCTAATATACGTTTAATATCATCTAAACTTTCGAATAGATATTTTTTGTGTGTATTGGGAGACTTTAACTTACCTGATTTATCTTGGTCTATTGTTGATAATCTGGTTGTTCCTACGAGTTCTCATGAGTAAATAAATAGCATCCTAGATCTTTCACTTTATCAATTAAACAATATTCGTACTTGTAACAACCGTCTTCGGGACCTAATGTTTGTATCTGATCCTTCAGTTTGTGCTGTTAGTAGAATAGATCCGCTCGTGTTTCCCGAAGATTCATTTCACCCTACGTTAGAAATAAATCTTGATCTTCCTATTCCTGAGCAATATGTGCTCCCTAAAGCAGCGTCTTAACCTCGCTGTTTAAGAATCATGTTAGTAATCATGACTGGTCCCAGTTTTTTGCAATCAATAGCTTAGAATTTGCTATGTTTCTTTTTTATGACACTTTGAACATCTTTTTTGATCAATGCGTTCCTCGAAGGTCCTCAGTGAGGTCTAATAAGTCCCCACGGTTTACCCGAGAGCTATCCAGTCTAAAAAAATTTAAAATCGCCATATTTAGACCCAGTACTTTAAAAAAGTACAAATGGGTCTATTAAGCTTGTGCAAAAAAAATGTGCGTAACAGGCAGAAGGAGGCGTGGCAGACCCCATAAAGTATATATATTCTTGATCAGCATCAACAGCCGAGTCGATATAGCGATGTCCGTCTGTGCGATTTTGTGTCGCCTAGATCTCAGAGACTAAAAGAGCTAGAGAGACCAAATTTGGCATGTACGTTCATCTATATCTTGCATTGGACGAGTTTGTTTTAGATTTTTGCCACGCCCCTCACCGCCCCCGGAAATTGAAAAATAAAAATTCAAAGTCAAATTACGAGAGAACCTTTAAAGCTTAATTTTTAGTACATATAATATACACTATTGTCCAAATCTGTCCTGAAAATTTCATTTATATCGAATGATAAACGCGAAAGTTATTCAACTAACAAAGTTACGAGCAAAAGGAAGAAGAGACGGTAGCGACCTGTCTGTTTATCAACTGATATGTTCGTAGTAGTGCCATCTATTGAATGGGATTGATAGTTAACGCTTTGCACTCAAAAAGTGCTGGGTCTCCTACTGTCGAGCTTGCTTCACTGTAGCTTACTGCATTTGTTAAAAAATATAAACGTACCGGGAACGATGTCGACTTTTCACGTTATTCCATTGCTAAATGCCATTTTAACTCACACTATTTGTGTCGTTACCGGCTTCAGTTTGCTCAGGATCCTAAACGATTCTATAATTTTGTAAATTCTAAACGTAAGTCATCTTTATTACCTCATTAAGTTTCATATGAAAATACAACGGCAAATAATAATCAGGCTGCAGCCGATTTATTTGCAGAATTTTTTCAATCTACTCACTCTGTTAATAGCTACTCTCCTAGTACATCCTATCTCTATAATTTGCAAAAGCTAACTTTATTTCTGAACCCGTGATCACTGAAGACTCAGTATTATGTGAACTTAATTTAATTAAACCAGTATTCTCCACAGGCCCCGATGGGTTGCCAGGATGCGCTCTTAGGTACTGCGCTGGCACTTTATATCTACTCTTACATAGACTATTTACTTTATCTGTTGCATCTTGCTCATTCCCTTCTGTTTGGAAGGAATTACAGATCATTCCGTTACTCAAAAGTGTCCCTAAGAGTTGCGTTAACAACTACAGGCCAATTGCAAAAATGTATGCTACACCTAAACTTTTTGAACAAATTATAATAATTATTACTTCACGACTTACTCATTTTTGTAGTTATATAATTTCACCTTACCAACATGGTTTTGTGAAACATAGATCTACAACCACAAATCTGCTCGAATTCTCTTCTTTAGTGATCAAGGGATTTAAAAATAAAATGCAGACTGATGTTGTTTATACCGACTTCAGTAAAGCATTTGACTCTGTTAACCACAGTCTTCTCATTAATAAATTGAATTTAATTGGATTTCCAAATAATCTTCTTATATGGTTATCCGATTACCATACTAACAGAACACATAACGTTGTCTTCAAGTAGGCTATTTCGAGGCCCGTCTTGGACCAGAAAAAAAGTAATCGCCCCTAAATTATTTATAATATTAGAAGTTACCTTTATTATATTAAATATTTGAATATAAAGAAAACGTATTGTAGTCATTTTTTCTAAAATTAAATTTAGTTCGCAGTTTCACAAGCATCCACCCAATCATTGTATACGTCTATAGGTTCTGATAAAAAGTTAATTCCAGTTTGAAAATCTTCTAGACAAACACGACATGTTATTTTTGCTGTATTTCGTCCTTTATCCCTGTGATGTGTTGTATTGATATTAAAATTGATTATCAACGTTGTAGAGTGCATACTAATTACATTTTAACTTCACACGACTTTTCATGATTACAAAACGGACAATTAAATTGTTGATCCAAAGGCTCGATGTTTTTTCTTTTCGGTGGAGGTTTTCTTTTTGATTTTCTTCTTCCCATTTTATAATCGGTTAAATGACATAGAAATTTATAAAACAAGCGTAAAAAATATATTTTTAATGTTTCGTAAAATAGTGATGGGAAAAACACAATGAAACATATATTTATCGGTGCTGAAATCTAAACATCAGTGGGATTCTTGCAACTGATTTGCCATTTTTCTTTCGGTAAATGCCTCACTTACATGCATTTTGTAAATTTTCTCTGCTCACTGCACTATGGGAACTTTGCCCGATTTTTCGGAATTAATTAATAGCTCAAGAACGGGACGAGATACTTTGGTCTAGTTTTTTGCAGTGGGTTTCTTACATCATTACTAACTGTGCTAGAAAAGTGGGAGTGGCACCCTTTTTTTTATTTTTAAGAGTATGCAAATTCGGTGTTTACCAAGCGATCTGGACCAAACGTGCAAGTTTTATGTGTTAATCCGCTATTAACATTCTGTCACAAAATAATTTAAATCGCAAGTCTATATCTTATAGCTCCCATGCAAACCACTCCTTAAATTAGTAGCTATTAGTAATTCGTATTGACAACTTTTTTGTTTTACAAGATGTCCTGACCAAACTTTCTATATATGAGTTATGCTATGCTCCTGATATATTGACCAAAAATGATCAAGATCGGACTACTATAGCATAGGAACTGTGCATAGGCTGTCAACTATCAGTCGACACATAAGTTTTTGTATGAAAAAACTATTTTATTGCTGTTTTCTTTGTTGCAACCAATTAGAACATATTCTTTTGAACTAATGCAAGCTATAAAGTGCCATAAAACGGCATCTTCAAAATAAGTTTACTCCTTCTGCTTCTGTAATTTTTCCACTATGCCGACATGTTTCACACAGAGCACAGTGGGGTAACAGAGGCCGTATTTGCGAATTAATGTTAAAAACGAAACTCAGAAATCGCAAAAAATTTTGATGCCGGCTTGAAATACACTAAATGCCCCTTCATAATCCGCAACAAATTTTGCTTTATGTTTTGCAGAAGCGACATAATCCCTTCTCAAAGACACACTTTGTTTTTCAATTTTTTGAGAAAACTAAAAATCACTTTTTTCTTCATTTTTAAAAATATACTTCGCCTTACATACTATGCTAATCATAAATAATGATATGCCATTAATATCTTTGATAAACCAACTAATTGCGAATCTTCATACCACGTTCAAATGTGAACGTCTAATATTTTAAAAACTTTTTTTTCGAAAGCTTAAATTTTTAACTATTTCTTGAAGAACTACAGAGAATTCTCAGAAGGCCCGGGTTTTCCCGCTCTAATATTTTTGTTGAAAAATTCTTTGGAATATTCACTTTTACATATGTAAAAATGGAGATGCCCTTTTGTGCCTTTTTTGAAAAAAATGATTAACAGTTTCCTAACCTAAGAAAATACAAATTTTTCACAAATGAATTTTAGCCGAGCCGGAACAGGATCAGTCATTGATCTTACTTTTGTAAGCAGTTGCCTGTTCGCCTCATCAAAATGGCGTTTAGGTGGCCACTATACTGGTAGTGATCACGAGGCAATCATCTTTTCCATTGGAGGCTCAACAAGTACAGCTGCAAATATACCTTCCAGGGGCCGGTTCTACAAGGAGAGCACGCTTGACTGCCAATCCTTTGCGGAAGCGTGGAGTGATTTGGTAATATCAGGATCGGCACACAATATGTCGGATCAGCTTTCACGCCACCTTAAACAGGCCTGTGACGTTAGCATGGCGGTAAGCAAAACATACAGGAGGCATCACAAACCAACGTATTGGTGGAACGACGTAATTGCAGAATCACGCAGGAATTGCTTGTCTGCAAGGAGACTTTACCAGAGAGCAAGAAGAAGAAACAGCGAGGACTGGCCAGTACTGCATTTGCGCTTCAGAGAGACCAGGCGGGCTTAAAAAAATGCAATTCGCACCAGCAAGCGGGAGTGCTTTCTCCAGCTATGTGACTCGGCGGACCAGGATCCTTGGGGCAAGGCTTACAAAACGGTGGTCAATCGCATTTATGCCAACAGGCAGGAGGCCCCGCGTGATCCTACGCTGCTTGGAGAAATCGTGGAAAAGCTTTTCACATCCAGGGAGGACTTTCTTCTGAGCAGAGGAGTACAGGACAGTAGCGGCCAAACAGCCCCTTTTGCAGTGGAGCCCATCACTGCCGAGGAGGTACTTGCAGCGGGCCGGAGGTTGAAGCCTGGAAAGGCACCTGGACCAGATGCCTTACCGAACCGAGCCGTCAAACTTGCCATCTCACTGCGACCTGACATTTTTGCGGCAGTGTACTCAAAATGCCTCTATGAAGGAATTTTCCCGGCCAAATGGAAGCTGCAGAAGCTCGTGCTAATCCCGAAGGCGGGCAAACCGGCTGATGAAGCCTCCTGATTCAGACCTATCTGCCTAATTGACACACTGGGTAAGGTCTTTGAACGCCTAATCTGCACCAGAGTGGTGGAAGCAATTAGTAGCGGCGGCGGTCTTTCGCCGCACCAATACGGCTTTAGAAAGTCTCGTTCCACCACGGATGCAATTCGTACGGTGACTGAGATTGCCTCAAAAGCAAAGGAAGGAACAAGATGGAAAGGCGGTTCCAAGCAATACTGCCTCATTGCTACCCTGGACGTGAAGAATGCCTTCAATACGGCTGACTGGAGAAGCATCATGGATGCCCTTTATGCCTTTGGCGTTCCGTCGTACCTGTGTGCAGTGGTAAGAGACTATTTCTGCGGTAGAGAGCTGAGATACAGCTACAGCACTGTGTCATATAGCATTTCGGCAGGAGTACGCCAAGGCTCTGTTTTAGGACTCTTGTGGAATGCAATGTACGATGGAATCCTGCGCCTGACACTCCCTGCTGGCTGCCAAATCGTAGGATACGCGGATGATGTGGCACTTGTGGTTGTTGCCAAACACCTCGGAGAGGTTGAGGACATTTGCAGCGCAGCAGCGCTGGTTATTATGCAGTGGCTTCAATCTGTTGGACTTGAGCTGGCCTCACACAAGACAGAGGCAGTGCTTGTCAGCAGCCGTAAAAGAGTGGAAACAGCTCGATTCAGAATTGGTGGTACCGTCATAACCTCCAAAAGGGCTATTCGTTACCAAGGAGTAATGATCGATACCCGACTAAGTTTCCGAGAGCACTTGGAATCTGTGCAGGTCAAGGCAGCTAATTCGAGCCGTGCCCTTGCACGAATCATGCTCAACACGCGGGGACCCAAACAAGAGCGGAGGATGCTCCTAACAAGCGTGACCAGATCCATCACACTCAATGCCGCGGCGATCTGGGCAGACGCCTTGAAGGTTAAGAGCTATGCCAGAGGCATTCAGTCGACTCATCGTCTCTGTGCACTGCGTGTTTGTAGCGCTTTCAGGACAGTCTCCGACGATGCAGCCATGGTCATTGCGGGCATGGTACCAATTGATCTGTTGGCCACAGAGGAGAAAACAGTAGATGCAGCTACAAGAGCGGGACAGCTGAGGAAGAGTGCGAGATTGGAAGCAAGAGCGGCGAGTATGGTTAGCTGGCAGCGGCGCTGGCAAAGCTCGTCTAAAGGACGCTGGACGCATAAGCTGATTCCATGCATCAGCAGATGGATGGACCGCAAACACGGCAGTGTCAACTTTTACTTGACGCAGCTGCTGAGTGGACACGGATGTTTCCGCCAATATCTACACAGATTTGGCCATGAGGCATCCCCCCACTGCACTTGGTGCGCAGGTGAGGCACTCGAAGATGCCGAACATATAATTTTCCATTGTGGGCGGTTTGACAGACAAAGGCAGCGACTTGTGACAGTGGCTGGTAGGCAAATTACGCCAGCAAATCTGGTCGAGCTGATGCTAGAAACATCTGAAGTCTGGGAGGAAGCCTGCAGTTTTGCTGCCTGCAGCATGCGGGAACTACGAAGGATAGAGAGGGAAGGAAATAGGTAGAAGTAGCAGTAGTCACCTTCTCTGCGACGTAATGATTAACATCAGTCCCGCAGAGAGACTACAATTATTTCACCATCGCACTTCCTTTCTTTTGTCTAGTCTGTTTAATATCATAGTCTCTAAGCCTGTTGCAATAAAAATGGAATAAAAAAAAAAAAAACCATAAACTCGTTAATATTATTAAAAAACGAAATCAAAAGGTACAAAGTCACTGCAGAACTCCATTTCAGTAACAGCTATATTAAAAACCAATACTATTTTGGAAATTAGTCAATTCAATAATTTTTTCAAATTTTCTTTCACGGTTTATTCTCATTCAGCTGTTTGTTGCCTGCAAAAATCTCGAAAAATGCCCAAGTTTTATCGATATTGTGAGACCATATCACAAAAAACAAGTTGGTAGTCCCTACGTGAACTAGCGAAGCAGAACTGCAAACATGTTGAGCAGAACTTATAGGCACTTTGCACGACCACTGGATGTTAGAGCGTTCGCTGTCATTTGGATGACGCTGAATTTGGCCTTCCCACGACCAAACGGGCGTTCGTCAATGACATATTGTAAATTTGCCATTCGCCCGAATTAAATCAGATGTTCAGTTTAATTGCTCGCATTGCTTTCATTTACAATTTATTTTTGTTTATGCCCGAAAGTAGGCATTTAACAGCAATCGAGCTCGCTCTCATACCGCTCGCCCTCATGTTCCGTGAGAGAGTTAACTCACCATGGTTAGCAACATTTGCTAACATAGCTTAAGTTACATTGTATTAGAAACATATATTACATTCTAGAAACATATATGAAACAGAGCACACGCGAATAAATTGAAAAAACATAGTTATATTTAAAATCGAAAAGTGCCTTTATTTGTTCTTGATTGAGCCCTCATCTACGAAGGAGATTCACCCCCCCATTAACATTTGGTCCTTCGAGCCGGATCTTTCTGCCATAAGTCATCCAGTTCGCCCCAGCCTGGATAACCTGCAGAAAACGAAAAAGATAAGTTATATTTCTCCATTATAATTTTGCTCATTGCCAGTACTGGCATCTCCTGAGCAACAAATATACTTACCTGTTTGCCAATCATTCCGGCACCTCCAGTGTTCTATATATATATACATATATATATATATCCCTATATATATATATATATCCCTATATATATATACATATATATACATACATATATATATCCCTATATATATATATACATATATATATATATATTCCGTTTTTCTTCGTCCGTCTCTGCTTATGTACCGGCGCCATATTGGGCAGTTGAACATAACTCCATACGCTGCCGCCAAGTCACCATTATTGCATATGTAACTACAAGAGTTACATATAGCAACATCCAGAATAATCTGTAATTGTTCCGATTGAAATTAAAGAGAATTTTTATTAATAATTTTTACTAATTTTCTTGTGCCAACAGTCCGACAGTGGTATACATACTTACCTTCAAGTATTGTTAGTTCTACTGTGCTACATATATACAGTGACGTATCTACCATAAGAAAATAACAATTACTACATAAAAACATAAGCGATCTTTTTCAAAGCTTTACTTTCCGAAAACTTATTAAAGACAAATCACTTTTCAAATACATATAAGAAAATAACAGATGTATCATAAACACATAAACGATCTTTTGTAAAGCTTCACTTTCCAAAAGCTTATCGAAGACACATTCCCTTTTCACAAACCTATGTAAAACCCAAATGTTAACTAACACAATTCAAATATGTAAACAAATGTAATCAAACAGCCAGCATAACTTTATAGGTTTGCTGTGCCCAAATTATAAATCTTTAAATTAGTTTTATGTTGTCTCCTGACAAATAAAGTACATGAATATAAAATAAAAAATAAATTAATATTATTTTTATTAAATGTAATTGTCGAACACATAATTGGCGCAGCCGGTAGGATACCGAAAGTAAAGTAGCAACCGTGATCCTATTTCAGTCAGTGTTAAAAAGAGTCCTTGTACGACCAAGGTATTCTTTACGATTGAGTAAGCGAATAGCCGCAAAGTAGTGATTCGGGACGCGTTACAATAACTAAACGGTATCCGCACAAGAACCTGTGCGAAGTGAAGTTAATTAAAAGACCTAATTCTGTGGCCCGCTAAAAGAAAAAACAGCGTGACCGCCACTAAGTGACATTAATTAATTAACAAAGTGCAGTTTGTTCAATACGTCGTAAGACTCAAAACTGAGCAGTAAGTGAAAAATAAAATAAATTAATCAGTGGCCCACTTTACAAGGTGCGACCGCCACCAAAGTTTATTTAACGAAATACAGTAGCCTGCCTAATTGGAGTGTGACTGCTACCTAAATAATTCTAATGAAACCAAATACTGAAACTGAAATAAATATAAACTCAGAAATTATGGCATTAACAAACGATAACTTAACTCAACTACTTCGACAAATTCGCCAAGTACCTCAATTCTCTGGAGAACCAACTAGTCTCAGTCCTTTCAACAGGCGTATTGAGTACTTATTGAAGTTATACCCAACTGATGACCCAATACAGAAAGCCGTTATCTTTGGAGCAATTGAACTTCAAATCATTGGAGATGCAGAAAAAGTGTCGCAACTCGGATTCTACAACGAGTGTACAACACTCAGAGATGCCCTTAACAGTGAGTTCAAGACGCAGACCCCGCTAGAAGAATTACTACAACGTCTTTATTCTACGCCGTACAAAGGTAACCTACGTCTATTCTGCGAAGAATTAGAAGATAAGAGTTCAATTATAATAAACAAACTAGCTTTAGAAGGTGACCAAAACAATATAGCTGTGTATACTCAAGCAATGGTCACAACAATTAAAAATACAATTCAGCGTAAACTTCCTGATAGATTGTTTATGACATTAGCAAGACATGATATTTCGACAGTACAGAAACTAACACAGGTTAGTCAGCAAGAAGGTTTATATGAGGACCCCATTGCTTGATAAGAAATCAGATAGTCGCCCAAAGTTAGGAGTTAATACCCTAAACTCATCTACTAACAATAAAACTAATATCGATTTCAAGAAAAACACTCATCCCAATCAACAATTCAGTCGCCCCTTTAACTCAATTAAGTTTCCCACGCAAACCCAAAATGTTAATGTAAACAGTAACCAAACGCCTTATCAGCGCAGCACTCAGACTAGACAACAACAATTCGATCATAAAAGACAATTGTATAATGAATTCAGAGAAGACTTGAATCGCGACCGACAGAATGACACCCGAAACTATAGCCAGCCTCCACAACAACAAAGAGTGCCAACTAAGCGTTTTAAGGAAGGGAGCGGACAGTCACGTATGCAAGTCGACGAAAGTCACCAGCAATACGAATCAGATAACGATGACGACACAGAACAATATGATAAACAAAACGGACAGTTCCACGAAGATCAGTTACAGCACACTGAAACTGAAATGCAATTAGATTCGCAATGTCAACAAGCCGAAAATTTTCCAATAGTAGCCTGGGAACACACCAATACATATAAATCATGTTTAATAATCACAAATACCGGTGTATAGTAGACAGTGGATCTTCGATAAATATGATGACACAAAATTTTTTTAATCTTCAAATATATAACAAACCAATAGTTGCTCGAAGTATGACAGGGTACTCACATTTAAACGAATTTATTAATCTACCAGCCAATGGATTGTTCCAACAGCAACAGCAGTTTTATATACATAAATTCTCACCTTATTACGACATCCTGTTAGGTGGGAAAATTTTAATGGAAAATAATGGCAAAGTAAATTATATTGAAAAAGCTACAATGATTAATAACAGAAAATTCTTTCATAAAGAACTACAACTATTTGAATCAAACTCTAATACAAATTTTGACGGAATTTTACAAGTAAATAATTTAACTAACGAGATCACCTATGCATTAAACAATGAAATCAATTCAAACCGTAAATACCGCTTAGAACATTAAAATTATGAGGAGAAAAACAAATTAACACAACTTTTGAAAGAATTTAGTGATATCCAATATTCTGAAGATAAAGATCTTACATTTACTAGTGTCATACGTCATGAGATCAAAACATCTCATGATAATCCAGTTTATAAAAGGCCATATTCTTATCCATTTTCGTACGAATTAGAAGTTAATAAACAAATTGAAGAAATGTTGACACAAGGGATTATACGCGAAAGCGACTCCCCATATTGAAGCCCCTTATGGATTGTACCAAAGAAACCAGACGCTTCGGGCAAAAAGAAGTTTAGGTTAGTTGTCGATTATCGTAGTTTAAATGAAATCACTATAAACAACAACAACAATTGATTAAGCAAAAGGTTTCCATCAAATTGAAATGGACCCAAAATCAATTCCAAATATAGTGCAAGCTAACTTTGGCGCGCCAAAGTTTGGATACCCTTGCAGTGCCCTGTGTAAGCCGTCAGATTTTTTACAAAATTTGTTAAATGTTGATTTTGAACCCATCGTTCGTATGGAAGCTATATGATATAGTAGTCCGATTTACACCAAATTTGGTCAGCCTGTTTAAAACTTAATCAAACACACAATGTGTATATTTGGTTGAGATATTTTGAGAAACAAAAAAGTTGTTCATACTGTTGTTTTCGAACCGATCGTTCCTATGGCAGCTATATGATATAATATTCCGATTTACTCAAAGTTTGGTCATCCTGTTTAAAACATAATTAAACACACATATTTGGTTGAGATATCTTGAGAAACAAAAAAGTTTTTCATACTAAATGTTTATTTCCAACCGATCGTTCCTATGGCAGCTATATGATATAGTTATCCGATCCGGCCGGCTCCGACATATGTACTGCGTGCAGCAAAAAGACGGATCTGTACCAAGTTTCATCGAGATAACTTCAAAACTGAGAGACTAGTTTGCATAGAAACAGACGGACATGGCTATATCGACTCAGCTCGTCGCCCTGATCAAGAATATATATACTTTATGGGGTCTGTGAGGCTTCCTTCAATGCGTTACACATTTCGTGACAAAATTATAATACCCTCTGCAAGGGTATAAAAACTGCTTTTTTAACGAAACATGGCCATTACGAGTACACTCGTATGCCTTTTGGTCTAAAAAACGCCCCAGCTACATTCCAACGTTGTATGAACTTTATCTTGAAGGACCTTATTAACAAACATTGCCTTGTTTATTTGGATGTCGTCATTGCTTATTCCACATCTCTTAATGAACATTTAGACTCACTGAGAAAAGTTTTTGAAAAACTCAAAGAGGCAAATTTAAAACTTCAACTAGACAAATGTGAATTTCTTAAGAAACAAACTAATTTCTAAGGTCACACCATAAGTCCAGAAGGTATACAACCCAATAAAGAAAAAGTTAAAGCAATTGAACATTTCCCTATTCCAAAGAATTCAAAGGAAATAAAATCTTTTTTAGGTCTATGTGGCTATTATCGAAAATTGATTCCAGACTTTGGTAAAATCGCAAAGCCCATGACTATCTTTTTGAAAAAAGGAGCTAAAGTTGACACTAACAATGACGAATATAATAAATCCTTCGAGAAATTGAAAACATTAATTATGAGCGATCCAATTCTCATATGCCCTGATTTTACAAAAACATTCCAAGTTACTACAGACGCTAGTAACTTTTCAATAGGAGCCGTGTTATCACAAGACAACAAACCAGTTAGTTTCGCAAGTAGAACCCTAAATGAACATGAACAAAACTATAGCACAATAGAAAAGGAATTATTGGCTATTGTTTGGGCAACGAAATACTTTCGTCCATTTTTATATGGTGTTCCTTTTGAGATTCTGAGTGATCACAAACCTCTTGTTTGGTTAAATAATATTAAAGAACCTAATATGAAATTACAACGCTGGAGAATAAAACTCAGCGAATACAATTTTAAAATAAATTACCTGAAGGGAAAACTGAACTATGTAGCAGACGCACTATCTCGCGTCAAAATAGAGGAAAATATGATAGGAGAAATTGATGAAGAAAATATTTCAACAGCAGCAACAATTCATAGCGCATTAGAAAGCAGCGAAAATTACATTCAAATTACCGAAAAACCCATAAATCATTTTGCAAGACAAATCGAATTCATAAAAGACATTGAAAATCAAGTAGACATTGAAAAATACTTTACCAAAACAAAAATTAAAATTAAATGCACAGAAATTACAAATTCAAAAGCAAAGGAAATTCTTTTGAAATACTTTCTAAATCATACAAGCGTCATTTACATTGAAGACGATAACGACTTTTTAATTTTCCAAAAAGCATATCAAGACATTATAAATCCACACAGTGACGTAAAAATCCTAAAAGATATTACATCTTATTCCGAATTTAAAGAATTTATTATCACTCAACATGTTTAATTGCTACACCCAGGTATAGAAAAAATGATTCGCCTTTTCAAAGAAACTCACTACTTCCCAGATTACACCAAGTTAATTTAAAACATCATTAATGAATGCGAAACCTGCAATCTTGCTAAAACAGAACATAGACCCACAAATTTGACATTTGAATTAACCCAAAAAATAAACAACCCTAGAGAATTATATGTTATAGACTTTTATGCAATTGATAATGAACAATATATATCATGCATAGACGTATATTCCAAATTTGCATCACTTATAAAAACAAATAGTAGAGACTGGTTAGAAGCTAAACGTGCCCTTACTAAAATTTTTAATGACATGGGAAAACCACAGAAAATAAAAGCAGATAAGGACTCAGCGTTTATGAGCAATTCTTTAAGATTATGGTTAAACACAGAAGAAATAAAACTAGATATCACTACAAGTAAAACAGGAATAGCAGATGTAGAACGTCTTCACAAAACAATTAATGAAAAAGTCCGAATTAAAAATACAGACCAGAATCGAGAAAATAAAGAAACAAGAATTGAAACAATTTTATATCCATATAATCACAAGACTAAACACAATACAACTGGACAAACACCAGCTAACATATTACTTTACGCAGGTACACCCAATTGAGAAAAGAAAATAAAATTAACAAACTCAATGAAACAAGACAAGATTATGAAATTGATACAGAATTCAGACAAGCACCACTAACACGCTCAAAATCTAAAAATCCTTTTAGGAAAACTGGCAAAATAGAACAAGTAGATGATAAACACTATAATAACTATAATACACTATAGAGGTAAATTCAAAAAGAAAATTAATGACAGCAAATACTTACAGGCAACAGACATTTCCCACTCATCGGACTCATGATTATTATGATGACAACATTGACAACATTGACAACAGCAGGAACCATAGAAATTAACCCAATCGAAAATAACCAAGGCTTCATTTTGTTCGAATCAGGAACAATACAAATTCCCATTACGTTTTTAAATCATTGTTTCACGAAGAAACATTTAATAATATTTTAAAAGAAATTATTTTAAATTACTTAATTGAAAAACTAAATAGAGAAATGAATGGCATTCGCTTAACAAAACGACACAAACGAGGACTTTTCAACATTGTAGGTACAACATACAAATACCTTTTTGGCACGTTAGATGACGATGACAGACAACAAATCGAACAGCAAATTACTACACTTTCACAAAATACCATACAAGTCAGTTATCTAAATCATATCGTTGACAGCCTAAATAATGGTATTAAAATGATCAATAATCAAACTTATACTATTCGGACAGAACAAAAATTCAACCAATTTATATAATATTTAATATTGAGCAATTCACTGAATACATTGAAGATATCGAAATGGGTTCACAGCTCACACGATTGGGAATTTTTAATCCTAAACTACTAAAACATGACCAACTTAACAACATTCATTATGAAAATCTCTTAAACATAAAAACTTCTGCCTGGTATAATACAGTTACCAATGAGATATTCTTGATGTCTCATATTCCTACTAAAACAATTGAGGAGCCAACTTTCTTAATCACCCCATACCCCGACAATAATGGACAAATTATCAGCGAAAATATTGCTGGCAAATTTTATTTGCATAATAATCATGTTATAAGCACCGTTACAAAAAATATTTTCAAAGATCATTGTATTGTTTATATATTTTAAAACATGAAGCACCAACTTGCACCTTTCAAAAATACCGTAATGATTATTTTATTCAATATATAAATCCAAATATACTAATTACATGGAATATAACACGAGAAAAACTTAATCAAAACTGCAATAGTCAAGAAATTTACATCGAAAATAATAAAATTGTTAAAATATTTAATTGTACTGCAGAACTTAAACAAGTTTTAATATCCAATAACATTCAACAATATACAAACCTAATATTCACCGAACATAATGTAACCAAAATTGAACCAATATCACACATAGAAATTAAGGAAATGATTTTGTTAAGTAATAAGAACGACACAATTTATAAAAATCTAATAATAATCATTCTATTCGCACTAGCTTTAAGCTGCATATTTTATATTTACAAAAAATTCAAAACAACACCAAATAATATTATCATTAAATACTTAAAGACTAAAACAGCCAAAATAAACCAAACAATTGACGAAGAAACAGAAAAAGAAAATAAATTAGAAACAGTTGCAGAAGTGATCGCCATTGAAACCCCAATACCACAATTGTATCCAAACATAAATACTTGAGGACAAGCTTAAGTCTAAAGGGTGGGGGAGTGACGTATCTACCATAAGAAAATAACAATTACTACATAAAAACATAAGCGATCTTTTTCAAAGCTTTACTTTCCGAAAACTTATTAAAGACAAATCACTTTTCAAATACATATAAGAAAATAACAGATGTATCATAAACACATAAACGATCTTTTGTAAAGCTTCACTTTCCAAAAGCTTATCGAAGACACATTCCCTTTTCACAAACCTATGTAAAACCCAAATGTTAACTAACACAATTCAAATATGTAAACAAATGTAATCAAACAGCCAGCATAACTTTATAGGTTTGCTGTGCCCAAATTATAAATCTTTAAGTTAGTTTTATGTTGACTCCTGACAAATAAAGTACATGAATATAAAATAAAAAATAAATTAATATTTTTTTTATTAAATGTAATTGTCGAACACATAATTATACATACCTCAAATTAAACTTAAATATATCGCAATTTGTAGAAATATTGCAATTTCTACTTTGCTACATACATACATACATCCAGGCAAACATAAACATATTGCAATTTCTACTTTGCTACATATATACATTTATCGAATTAAACTTAAATATACTGCAGTTTGTAGAAATATTGCAATTTCTACTTTGCTACATACATACATCCAGGCAAACATAAACATATTTTGCAATCTCTACTTGGCTAAATACAAACACATTAATTATTACATATGCGCTACGGCTGATACATATGTACAAAATATACATGTCCACTGTCCAACAATTGTTTCAACGCCGCGTTTAAGAGCGATAAACACTATTTACTTATTAATTCACCGAACCACAACACACAGTAAAATTACATAACACAACAAATAACAACACACACACTTTTTGAGAATAAAGAACATATAAAATACATTCACCGTCTTATTTTTTACAACATATCCACACTATATTAACACGATTACACGGCGGCACGACAATTATATAAAATAAAAAACTATAAATAAAACAAATTTAACTTTGTTTATTTTGGCATTGTTCTTATTGAACACAGGGTGACACAAGACGAAACATAACATATGTTGTTCATCGATATTGGCATTTATGGTATTCCGCCACTGACCTAGTTGCACTGATTGGTGGAACTCAAAAAGTGGAACATATATTTGTGATTTGGTTATTTAATTATTAAATAAACAAATTATTTGGAATTTAATAATAAAAAAAAATTTAATTTAAATTAAATTAATTAAAATTTATTAAAACTAACCGTCACATAAAATAGTATTGATATTGATACAACACCATTTTGCTCCGTATTTTTTTCCATTCCACTTGGGTTTTCTTTCCGCTAAATCCTGATTTTTCTTTCTAACCTTCTTTATTTACTAAAAAGTGAAAAAAAAAAAAAAGAGAAACTGCATCAAGCTTACAAGCCGAAACCCGACTCACTCGATCTGCGAGTAGCCAAAGAAAAGCCAGTAGAACGTCTGCATTGAATAATTTCATCTCAATGATAGATCGAATGAGCCAACTCCAAGCGCATTTTGCATCCCATACTAATGTCTCATTACACACCCTTAAAGTCCGTCAAGAGGAGGTGCGGAGCATGCGGGAAAAAGTGTCTCAAGAATTCCAGCACTGTTCCAGGGTTCTTAATGATGATGGGGATAGTGACAATACGGCCAACGCGACTATTCATGCGAAATTTTCATATTGTTACTCAGTTTATGAGAACTGCGCCGCAGAGCTCGCAGAGTTGATTGAAAATTCAACAACTCCAGTTCCTGTTCTTGTTCAGCCACCTTCCTATCAGCCAAGGGGCTGGCGTCTGCCTCCTGTAGAAACAGAAGTCTTTGATGGAGACTATCTGAAATGGCCTACTTTCCGTGATATTTTTACTGCGATTTATGTTAACAATCCGAGTCTGACCCCAGTTGAGAAACTTTTTCATTTAACATCCAAAACTAGCGGCGAAGCTAGAAAGATCGTAGTGAAATCTCCGCTCACCAATGATGGTTTCGCGTCTGCGTGGAAAGCATTGAGTGATAATTTTGAAAATAAGCGACTTCTGGTGACGAATCAATTAAAGATTCTATTCAGCTTGCAATCCATTTCCCACGAGTCCGGAGCTGCAATTAAGGATATGCAGAACACCATCCAAGGGTGACTAACGGCTTTAGAGCAATCTGAAGTCTATAGCGAATCTCCGTTCTCCAATAGTATTCTCGTCTTTATGTTTTCGTCAAAGCTTTCAAAACAGACTTTATCTCTTTGGGA
The DNA here is from genome assembly GCA_035043265.1 of Drosophila testacea. Taxonomy (NCBI): domain Eukaryota; kingdom Metazoa; phylum Arthropoda; class Insecta; order Diptera; family Drosophilidae; genus Drosophila; species Drosophila testacea. The sequence goes on from JAWNND010000180.1 coordinate 537,947, forward strand.
GCAGTCTATCCAAAGCCAGGTAGATCTTCCTACATGGGAAGATTTTAACGCGTTTCTGGTACAGCGCTATCGTACTTTGGAAAGGATTGAGGATGTTAGCTCATCCGGAAATGCAAATCCGATGCAAACTAAACCATCTCGGAGGGAGCCCATATCCAAGCGGGTGAACTCTTTTGAAGCTCAGGTCAATCCGAAGCTTCAAACTTGCAATCCGATTATGTCCGAAATTTGTCCAGATGTCAGTGAATGAGAGATCCAATACGATCAAACAGCACAAACTGTGCTTAAACTGTTTTGCCAGAGGGCATCAGTTGAAAGACTGTACTAGCGCTCATAACTGTCATACTTGCAAGGGACGTCATAATACTGTGCTCCATCGTCCGCAAGCATCCACGCCTCCAACAGTTTTGGACTCGTCTTCATTACAGTCCACTTCCAATCAATCACACAAGAGTCCAAAACTATTTTTCTGCGGGCACGCAGAGTGTTCTCCTTGGAACAGCTGTTGTCCATGTGTGCCACAGGGGTACTAAATATACAGCGCGAGCACTGATTGATTCTGGATCAGAAGCTACGTTTATTTCCGAGCGGCTGTTCAAAATGATACAACTTCCGTATCAACGAGTCAAGGCTCAAGTTTCCCGGCTCAATGAAGCCATTGCTGCCCAGCCTCAGAAGCTTTGCCAATTCTACATTGGCTTTCCTATTCAACCACGAGTTCAGGTTGACACATCGGCTTATGTTCTTCCAAAGTTGGCAGGAAATCTGCCCTCCTACACTATTCCACAAAGTGCTTTGGAAGGCCTCCCCAATCTGGAGTTTGCCGATCCACAGTTTTACAAGAGCTCACAGATAGATGTGCTTTTGGGCGCTGACATCCTTCCCTCCATATTATTAAAGGGCTCCCATCCCAACATATGTGGCACTCTCCTAGGGCAGGAGACTATTTTCGGTTGGACGATCACCGGCCCTGTTTCAAATTCCAGTGCGAAATCCATTTCGTCTTTCTCTACTCGGATTTCATTGAGTACTGAAGCGAGAATAGAGAAACTTCTCACAAACTTTTGGGAGGTAGAGGATATACCAGTCAAACTGGTGAAAGAGTCCGACATCATTTGTGAGAAGATATTCCAAAATACTACCACAAGGTCTGAGAATGGTAGATACGTTGTCACTCTTCCCTTTAAGGATCCTGATCACATCAATTTGGGACATTCAAGGTCCATCGCACTAGCCCAGTTCCTTAGAAATGAGGTGCGTTTAAACAGAAACGCCCTCCTCAAAGAGCAGTACGACATAGTGATTCAGGAATATTTGGATTTAGGTCATATGAGACCCGTCCCTCCTTCTAACCGTTCCGACAACTTTTATCTTCCTCATCATGCTGTCTATAAGCCACACAGCACTACTACTAAGCTCCGCGTTGTATTCAACGCCTCCAGTCTGTCGTCAAACGGCAACAGCCTCAACGATGTCCTTCATCCAGTACCCGTTTTCCAAGCGGATTTGACCATGCAAATCCTAAAATGGCGATTCTTTCAATACGTCTTCAATGCTGACATTACAAAGATGTATCGGCAAAATCTTGTGAATCCCTAGCATACGCCCTACCAGAGAATCCTGTTCCGAACCAAGGATAATGAACTTCGGGACTTTGAACTCAAAACGGTCACATTTGGTGTGAATTGTGCTCCATTCTTGGCAATCCGAGTTTTGCAGCAACTTTCTAAAGATGTGCAATCTCGCTATCCTCACGCAAGTGACATAATCTCCAACTGCATGTATGTTGATGATGTGTTGGCAGGAACCCATACGAAATCGCATGCAACTCAAGCTAATTCCGAGCTGCGGGAAGCGTTTGAATCCGCAGGTTTCGCTTTACGGAAATGGACGTCCAATGAGAAAGACTTGCTGAAGATCATTCCGAAGGAGCATCGATTAAGATCTGACTTCCTAGAAATTGAAGAAGCCAGTGATGCCAAGACCCTCGGAATCAGATGAAAGGCAAATACTGACGAGTTCTTTTTCTCTCCTACCAAGCTCCTAGTCCAGCATTCTGTATCGAAGCGAGAAGTTCTCTCGCAAATTGCGAAGCTTTTCGATCCAGCAGGGTGGTTAGCACCTTTCATAATTCGAGCAAAAATGTTCTTGCATCTGGCTCCAAGAATTGGGCTGGGATGATGCACTTCCTGATGACCTAACGAGAAAGTGGCACGACTTCTTGAGCCAATACCCACGACTCGAAGAAGTTCGTATTCCCAGATGGGTGGAGTTCCGTCCAAAGGGGCGCACTCAAATCCACGGATTCTGTGACGCATCACAACGCGCATACGGCGCTGCCACTCAAATCCACGGATTCTGTGACGCATCACAACGCGCATACGGCGCTGCCATCTATGTGCGCACTGAGACGAATGGGACGTTTGCAGTGCATCTTCTTGTTGCAAAAACTCGAGTCGCTCCTATCATAACGGTTTCCTTACCGAGACTCGAGCTGTGTGGAGCAGTTTTATTGGCAGAATTGTCTGCGACAATCATGCCGCAATTGCCTCTCACACAGTGCGAACAGTACTATTGGTCGGATTCAACAATAGTACTCGCTTGGTTGAACAAGCTTCCATGTACATGGACTACATTCGTCGCCAATAGAGTGACTAAGATTACTCAGGTCACCACGACGCAGAGCTTTCAGTCGTTCAGGATCGACTTATAATCCTTACCCAACGTCATGAATATTCCGCAGAATACAAATGTCTGTCCGAGAAAAAGCAGTACTGCGCTTCAGCAGTCTTCTAAGTCTAAATCCATTTCTGGACAACAAGGGTGTCATGCGCGCATGTGGGCGTATAAGAGCATCTGACATTCTGAGCTATGATGAACGACATCCCATAATACTGCCATATGCATGCCCATATTCGCGGCTCCTTGCAAGGTTTACCCATCACATTTACTTGCATGGAGGTAACCAGTTGGTTGTACGTCTCATACGTTCGAAATACTGGATTCCAAAGCTCAAGGTGTTGGTAAAGTCCGTAATCCATTCTTGCAAGGTTTGCATACTCCATAGAAGAAAATTGCAAACACAGCTTATGGGTGCCCTGCCTGCCAGCCGAGTCTCCTTTTCCCAACCCTTCACACATACAGGTGTCGATTTTGCCGGTCCTTTTGACGTGAAGAATTACACTGGTCGTGCGTGCCTCATCACAAAAGGGTACGTGTGCGTCTTCGTGTGTTTCAGCACGAAGGCGATCCATTTGGAGGCGACTTCCGATTTGACGACAGAAAAGTTCTTGGCAGCTTTTGCTTGTGCTCCGCACATGGGCGGCCTTTTGGAGGCAGGCGTCAAGAGTTTCAAAACACTCTTCTTTAAATCCGCTTCGTCTTTGAAACACACCTTTGAGGAACTTTCCACATTGATTTCTAAGATCGAAGCATGTTTAAATTCACGGGCAATCTCTCCAATGTCCGAAGACAACGAATGGCGTCTTGGACAGGTTCAAGCTGCATATCAAGGCACCGATCAAAGAGTCCGGGTGGTCGATGTCTTGACGACACGAGGCACGTTGGGGCGCCTAGAGCAAATTCCGCGCCAAAATTGATTTTTTTTTTTAAGATATTGAAGAAAGTTTAAATGCAACTTTAAAGATGATAAAATTTTGCATAATAATCTGAAAGGAAAATAGTCTATGATATTTGGTTTTCGCATAACACTTATTTAAAGTTAAACTTTCGAACTCGACTTTAAGCAATTCACAGAGTATGTCATTTTAATGTCTGTTCGCAATCGTTTTTCATAAACATGAAACAATTTTGGGCATATGTGGCAATTGAAAGTATAATTTTTGACTTTTCTCAGTTCATTAGTACAAATCAAGTTTTCATAAAAACATTTTGTATATTTTTTTTTAACTTTTAAAAAAATTTCCAAAAAACCAAATTTTTTTTGTTATTGATGGACATAAAGTAATTAATCGGGCAAGATCCGTCTTTAAATTTTTTTTTAAAAACAAGATTTAATATTCAACTTTATGTCCTAAAAAAATAAGCGAGCCCTTTTTTACCTTTTCTGAGAAATTTGAATTTTAGTAAGTGAAGTCATTTCCGAAATTCAAATGTCGCCAGCCCTGGAACCTTTTGTCGACCTTTAAAAATTGATTTTTTAAAGGAAACACCCAGTGTTTTTCTGGCAGAAAATGATAGAGTCGAGAATGAAATTCAGCGACTTATTAATACTGTGATACAAGTTGAAGGCGCTGAAGTTGAAGTTAGCCATCAGCTAATTCTTTCAATGATTGACGGAAAAGCTTGTAATGCATTGACGGAGACGACATCAACATGTAAGTGTTACATTTGCGGAGCGACAAGCAAACAATTTAATAACATTGATGAAATTATACTAAAAGAAGTGAAAGCAGAGACTTTTCAAATTCGGGCTTTCAACTTTACATGGATGGATTCGGTTTTTTGAATGCCTTCTGCATTTTTCCTACAAAATGCCTATAAGAAGCTGGCAAGCCAGATCGGTGGAGGACAAAGAAATTCAGAACGAATTCAAGGAAAAACTAGGCTTACTTATTGATCTCCCGAAACCTGGATTTGGCAGTAGTAATGATGGTAACACTGCAAAGCGATTTTTTCAAAATGCAGAATTGTCTGCAAAGATAACATAGATAGTCATCGGTTTGCTTGAAAGAATGCACACTATATTAATAGTTGTTTCATGCAACCATGATATTAATGTGGACAAATTTAAAAATTACGCCTTAGAGACTGCAAGGCATTTCGTAAATTTGTACCCTTGGTATAATATGTCGCCAACTTTACATAAATTTTTTATTCATGGCCCGGAAATAATTAAGTATGCGTTGCTCCCAATTGTCCAATTAGCCGAGGAGGCCCAGGAAGCACGAAACAAAGATTTTAAGTTTTACCGAGAACATTTATCGAGAAAATGCAGTCGGGAAAAGTGCAACCTCGATGTTCTGAATAGAATGTTAATTACCTCTGATCCTTTAGTATCGAGGCATTACAATAGTCAGGCAAAAAAATAAATCAAATGCCAAATGCCTTTAGATTTATTACAAAATGTACCTGAGGTTAAAGAGGAGTACTCTAATTTAAGCGATTTTTTGGAAAGTAGCGATGAGGAATAACGAAAAAGAAAAAAATTGTTGAATTAAGAATTTTTACAAAATAAATGAGCCTTCCACTAAATATTTGTAACTTTTAAGTTTTTTTGTAATACTTTAATTCTCTTAAAAAGATGTCATCAAAATATTTTTCCTATAGGGTTCCGCTGAATTATGGCGCGATTTTGACTTTTTCGCCCCACTGTGCGAGGTGTTGTCAAACGACCAATTGCAAAATTAATTTTGCTTCCTACAGAGACGGACATTCCGTCTCCAACCCATCAATAACCTATTTCTATTATTAATCTCCGCATCCGCATTTTCAGTACGCTTCATACCCAATGGCACCCTGTACAATCAAAGATCAGGGCAGATGTTCTCGAGGAACTGCTTCGTTCCGATGCCGAGTCTGCCGAGGAGTTCACGCATTGCTTAAGTGTCAGCGTTTTATGCGATTGACAGCGGAGAAGAGGCTGAGAGCGGTGCTGGTGAATAAATACTGTCCAAAGTATTTGGCTCATCAGCATTCGGGAGATGGTTGTCGGCGCAAGGACAAGTGCCATGTGTGTCACCACACGCTGCTGCACATGCATGAGCGACGGCACAGTCCTCCAACGGCAAGGCGTTCGAGAACTCGGTCTCCGTCACCAGCAGCTCGCACTCCAACGAGTACCAACCAGACGCTCTTCCTCACATCCATAATGGAGCAGCAAAAGACCACGCTGTTGCCGACCGCGGTCATCGTCTTCGACACCGGCAAGAAATCTTTCGAGACTACAGTTGTAATCGATCCTTGCTGTCCACTGAGTCGTATCGACGCTTCACTGGCAACGGCCTTCGGGCTTTCCGTCTCCCGCGTCGGTACAGAAAGAGCTTGTTCGGCTGTCGTAAGATCGAGGACCTCCGACTTCCAGAAGGAGGTCATCCTCCAAATACTTCCAACGCAATTCAGAACCCCAGCAAAACCTATTGCTGAGCGGCTACGTGGCAATCCAGCCAATCTTCTGTTGGCAGATGACCGCTGGTTCCATCCCAGTACGACTAGCATCATGTTGGGTGCGGACCTCTACTCTGAGATCATGCTCCCAGGCTTCCAGCCCAGCGACGGAGGATCACCGCTCGCCCAAAACACAGTTTTTGGGTGGATTTTTTCCGGCTCCTGCGCTCACCAGTGAACCACCTCACTGCAACCATATTTGCAGGATACTGCAAGGGGGGCGGTATGTTCATGCCCGAAAGTAGGCATTAAACAGCAATCGAGCTCGCTCTCATACCGCTCGCCCTCATGTTCCGTGAGAGAGTTAACTCACCATGGTTAGCAACACTTGCTAACATAGCTTAAGTTAAATTGTATTAGAAACATATATTACATTCTAGAAACATAATATTCAGCATTAGCTTGCCCCGTTTTTAATAGGCTCTTTCCACGACGGGCGATCGCCGTGATTCGACACCATTTTGAGCGTTCGGGGTGGATGACGACGTCTTTCCCATACAGTTGCAAACGCGTCATCCAAGTCAAACGGTAGCGTTCGCTTCAAACGTTTGCCATTTCCCCGGTTTAACTTTAGTATTTTTTTACGAAATACCAAAGTTTTATCGATGAATACCGCCCAACCGAAAGTATTATCGCTAAAATCAGCTGTTTTGCGAAAGGTCAAAATTGTGCGCCATATATAACTTTTCAAATATTAATAAAATATATATATTTCCATATTATCAAGCAAAGGATGCCAACCATCAGATGGCAAAAATTTGCTAATGCATAACCCATTTGATTGTTTCAAATTAAACTTGCTATATTTTGCGTTTGAAAATAAATTGTAAATGAAAGCAATGCGGGCAATTAAACTGAACAGCTGATTTAATTCGGGCGAATGGCAATGACGAACGCCCGTTTGGTCGTGGAAAGTGACAGAGAACGCTCTATCATCCAGATCTTCTAAAGGAATATTGTGAACTGCAAAGGAATACCTCGCTTCTTGTGTCCTTTAATTGGTAGTTTCTTTAGGCTGAAAAACTTTCCGTCTACTCTGACTCGATATTGACTGTGTCTTCTGTTGAAACGGAGCTGTACCATATTCCACGTCCATGATCCGGGTCCATGAACCGGGAGGTACTACTTTTATTCTTTTAAACGGCATTTTCTTGAACTAAACTTGTGTTTATGTTCAATAACCAGATTTTTAAATGTCAAAGTAGCTCGAATATAAATATCTAACTGCGCACGCTTGCTACATAAAAGGTTGTTCACACGTTAGGTGTCTCAAGCTTGAAAAGCTGCTACGATGCGAGAGTCGAGTGAACACCCTAATGCTAGGTTTACAATAACTGGCACAGCCTGGCACAGCGCGTCAGGGGTGCATTTGGGCATCTGAGCCTTCGAAATTTGATTTACCGATTGTAATGTCCAAGTGCACCCCTGACGCGCTGTGCCAGTAAATGTAAACCTAGCATAAGTGTTTATACTATAGAATAAAAAAAGTTCACTACTTTGTTTGTGATTCCGCTACATTTATCGAAAAACGTCAAATATTTATCAATTATCAATTATCGTTTTTAAACAATACAAAATAAATTTTTGAACCTTTCGAAATTGGTAATGATAAAGAGACAAAACAGATTCCAAATATGCCACCATTACCCTTTTAAAATTGGAGAATATTGAAAATACGTCAAAGTTTTGGGCCGATTTTCGATCTTCTTTCATTGCCATGGTCAGAGGATTCTTAGCTAAGAAGGTTTGATAAAAACTAAATTCTGGAACCGTCTAGAAATGGAGACGATAAATGCTTTTTCGACAATTATTTCAACGTATATATTACAAATTATTTCAAATTTGTGCATTTGTATATTTAATCTTCCAAAAATTCAGATTACGTCGACACAAATCTTGTTGCCATTTATTTTGAATACCAGACAAATACCTAAAGCTAATTGGAGCCATGACGACATATATAGGCATATATAGGCTATAAGCCTATAATCCTTAGACATTTCATATGATTTTTAATATTCCCACGCATATCTCAGAGTACCTCCTCTGGGAGCACATTCAATGAGGCAGATATCTAGAATTAAGAAAAAGGACAAAGCTGCTAGTAGTTTAATAGCAACTAAAAGGGTTAGGGTATGGTTTAAGGACATGATATTACCGAAGGAAGTAAAATTTCTGTTTTCGACGGTGCAGGTCCGTCCGTTTTTTAACTATACTCAATGTTTAAGGTGTTATGGATTTGGGCACATTGCTCAGCACTGTAAGGGAAGTCCCAAATGCCACAAATGTGGAGTGGAGCATGACAAAACTATCGTCTGGCGTGCTCAAATTGTAAGGAGGAGCATGTGGCTACATCACCGGAATACATGGCGCGAAAAAAGGCTTTTGAAGTTGACAAATGCATGGCTCTAGAAAACCTTTCAGGATCGGACGTGAAACATTTCCACCCTCATCTTTTTTCCAAAGTAGCCCCAAACGTACATGATATTGACTTATTCCACGCGCTTCGTGCAACCAGTTTAGGCCGTCCTTTAAGCTCCTGTGGCAGTGTCGCGTCAGCAGCTTACATGCGCGGCTATACCTCCTATGACAAGGCGTCCAGTGGCACCCTAAGAGCCGGTTCTTTAGAAGAGATATTCAAGGATTAGCCAAACCCCATGTAGATCGTCAACTTTCGCCGAACGTCATAATCTGGGAACATGAAGAATCTCAAGCATCGCGTTTTACCCAACTAGAATCTCGTGCGCAAGAAAATTTTAATGCACCCAGCGTCAAGCTCTCAGCATTCTTAACGATCAAGACGTCGCTTTTGTTAGGAAATTTATTTTGGAGCTGAACGATTTTATTAACATTAGTAATTCTAGGTTTACATTGAGTGGCTCAGCCTGGCACAGCGCGTCAGGCGTGCATTTGGGCATTACAATCGGGAATTCAAATTTTGAAGGCTCAGATGCCCAAATGCACCCCTGACACACTGCCAGACTGTGCCACTCAATGTAAGCCTAGCATAATGCCGAACTAGACTCATACCAAATCTCACTTTTATCTTCAACTAAAATGCTTTAAAATGAAGATACTTCAGCTTAATATTCAAAGTCTGACCCACGAAAACAGCAAACAGCTCCGACATACGATCCTAATAAAAAACCAAGTCGACATCGCGATCCTCTCTGAGATTTGGGTGAGGGATAACGCAGGCTGCAGTATCCCGTATTTAAATTTGTTTTGCAGACCCAGAGACGATGGGTATGGGGCGGTTGGTATATTTATACGCAACCATATAAAGTTTAAGGTTTTGGCAACTGACATTAGTATAGAAGAAGTATGTATACAGACGCTCAACCTGAAAAAGAATAAAAACATTTTCAGTCTGTACGCTGCTCCATATTCTACCATAGAACAGTTTAAGAAAGGAATCAAAAATATTTTTCTTCGGAATCCTTTTATCGGGGGTGACCTGAACGCAAAATCTACATTTTGGGGTATCACGTCGATTGATAGCAAAGGTAATTTTCTTGAAAGAGTAGCTCTAGACTCAGGTTTTGACCTCTCTCACAGCCCCGTTCACTTCTCAGCTTTGGATCACTCCTTCTCAAACGACAACATAAGGAGTATCAATTGGGAGGTAAAAAGGACAGGATCACAAATAGCAATCATTTTCCTTTAATTATTTGTCTAAACTCAGTCAGTACAACAGCACATAGTCGCAAACTACTTAACAAAAAGGTAATAGAGCGGTTCAATACTTGTAGTTTCTCAAGCATAGCCGAACTAAGCCGTTCTGTAGAAAAAATCACTCAAGATAACACTATACAAATGTCAAACATAAATCGGTAGGTGCATTAGAGATGGTGAATGTGGAGACAGAAGTTCTATTTTACCAAAAAACTTTAAGATGCTAGGGCAATGACTGAAGCCAATAAGCAGCTTCAATCACACATTAAAAGGAGGAATAACTTTGAAGAATTTGTACAGGAAATCTCCACAGCTCAGAACATACGGAGCAAAGTCAAAAATCTGAAGCTGCATAGGCAAGTAAAACCTATAGGCAATATGTGGTTTCTAGAAGATGACTAGGAGCTCCTTAATATAATTAAGGAAACAAAAGGCCTCATGCCAACGCCGTTCCAGACGTTTGAAGACTTTCTTTTGTTTTTAAAATCCAGAAACCACAACTCTGCCAGAGGCTTAGACGGAATATCTTATGGTATGCTTCTAAGTCTCAATCCAGATAAGAAGACTGAGCTTTTCACACTTCTGAACGAAGTCTGGCAGCAGTAAAAATTCTCAGAAACCTGGAGAATTGTTCCAATCCCAAAGAAGAATCAGGAATCACAGACCAATTTGAGGCATAGATGTAAGGCACAGTGCATTAACGACCTAATAAACAAAATTGTCGAATCAAAATCCAAAAAATTTCATGTTGTATCGGCGTGCCTGGATCTGCAAAAGGCGTTTGATTGTGTACATGATATTGACAGGTTAAAGGATAAGCTTTGAGCTATGAACTTCAACTCCGCAGAAGTTGCCTGGATTGTAAGCTTTCTTAGTAGACAGGTTCTGTCAAAAGGAAAGATGAGAGTGGAGGTAAACAAAGGCTTAAGCCCAACCTTATTTAATATTTACATGACAGAGTTACATAACCTTAACGACAACAATAGCTTGCTGTTCCAAGATGCTTTCTGGTCTGTTTTAATCAAACTATGAATAAAGCCAGGGATACCCTAATGAAAAAATTTACCTTCTTTGAAGAAGAGTGCCACTTTCTTAATCTGTCTTTTAACCCAGGTAAGTCTAAAGATATTCATTTCAATAACCGCCGAGTGCCCCTAAACATTGTTCACAAAGGAGTGCGAATAAAAGATGTTAATAAATCCTGGGCAGAGCTACTACTACTATTTCAGCCAACAACTCAGAGTGCCTTCACATAGAACATGCTATCTCTGACGCGAACAGATCCTGCGCATTCCTCAACATTCTCAGCGGATGTACGTTTGGTATTGATCCCAACAAGAGTCTGCCTCTTTATAAAGCCTTTGTGCGAGGCAGACTAGAGTCCGCATGTTCCTCCTTCAATAATCTTTCCAAAACAGCTTTAAGAAAAATCAAGACACATTGTAACTTACACCTAAGAAAAGCCTTGGGACTAATTAGGTGCACCCCTGTGCCTTACTCCACTCAATTGCGGTAAGACTAGGTGTAACGTAGAAATTTTTATGGGCATAGGCAATAGCAAAACGCAAACAAGGATATTGCTTCACGGCTCCACAGGAAAGAAATATGCAAGACTATCTGCAAAAAGGTTTTGAAATTTTTTAATACAGATGTACCCGTCAGCAATTGTCATTCCAGCGGAGCGTTCCTTGAGAACGGTACAAATCTTATAAAAAGCTTCTATACAAATAAGGTGCTCCTCGCTATAAAGAAAGCATTGGACCATCATGTCTCAAAAAAAAATGCAGTAAGCTACAGTGGAGCAAGCTCGACAAACAAGGATATTGCTTCACGGCTCCACAGGGAAGAAATATGCAAGACTATCTGCAAAAAGGTTTTGAAATTTTTTAATACAGATGTACCCGTCAGCAATTGTCATTCCAGCGGAGCGTTCCTTGAGAACGGTACAAATCTTATAAAAAGCTTCTATACAAATAAGGTGCTCCTCGCTATAAAGAAAGCATTGGACCATGTCATGTCTCAAAAAAAAAATGCAGTAAGCTACAGTGGAGCAAGCTCGACAAACAAGGATATTGCTTCACGGCTCCACAGGGAAGAAATATGCAAGACTATCTGCAAAAAGGTTTTGAAATTTTTTAATACAGATGTACCCGTCAGCAATTGTCATTCCAGCGGAGCGTTCCTTGAGAACGGTACAAATCTTATAAAAAGCTTCTATACAAATAAGGTGCTCCTCGCTATAAAGAAAGCATTGGACCATGTCATGTCATCAAAAAAAATGCAGTAAGCTACAGTGGAGCAAGCTCGACAATAGGAGACCCAGTACTTTTGAGTGCAGAGCGATCACTAAAGATTGTTCTTCAATGTTGCGTACCGTTCAATAGATGGCGCCACTTGATAAACATAGAGGTCGCTATCGCCTCTTCTTCTTTCTTTTGTCCGTAACATTCTTAGTTGAATAACTTCCGCGTTTATCAACCGATTGGAATGAATTTTTTGGACAGGTTTGGAGTTTAGTGAGTATTATATATACCAAAAGTCCAGGCGCTAGTTTTAAGGGTTCCCTTGTTATTCGTCTTTAAAATTTTGTTTTTCAATTTCTAGGGGCTGAGGGGGGCGTGGTAAAAATCTAAAACAAACTTGATCAATGCAAGATATAGATGAACCTATATGCCAAATTTGATGTCTCTAGCTCTTATAGTCTCTGAGATCAAGCAACTCAAAAATCGGACAGACGGACATGGCTATATCGACTCGGCTGTTGACGCTGATCAAGAATATATATACTTTATGCGGTCTGCCACGCCTCCTTCTGCCTGTTATGCACATTATTTTTTGGACAAACTTAATAGACCCATTTGTACTTTTTAAAGTACTGGGACTAAAAATACTGTAAGTTATAGTGAAGCAAGCTCGACAGTAGGAGACCCAGTCCTTTTTGAGTGCAAAGCGTTCACTATAGATTGTTCTTCAATGTTCTCTACCATGCAATAGATGGCGCTACTATGAAGTTAATAAACACAGAGGTCACTAGCGTCTCTTCTTCTTCCTTTGCCCGTAACATTGTTAGTTGAATAACTTCCGTGTTTATCTTTCGATTGAAATGAAACTTTCTGGACAGGTTTGGACTATAGTGTATATTATTTGTACCAATAATCAAGGCGCTTACATACAAGGGGATCTTGTAATTCGAATGCAAAATTTTGTTTTTCAATTTCCGGGGACGAAGGGGGCGTGGCAATAATCTAAAACAAACTTGATAAATGCAAGATATAGATGAACGTAATTGCCAAGTTTGGTATCTCTAGCCCTTATAGTCTCTGAGATCTAGATGTTCAAAAAGGGACAGACAGACAGACAGACAGACGGACATGGCTATATCGACTCGGCTGTTGGTGCTGATCAAGAATATATATACTTTATGGGGTCAGCCACGGCTCCTTCTGACTGTACTTTTTTAAAGTACTGGGTCTAAAAAAATCACAATTAATTAGTTTGCTGTCCATCGAGGACTATTGTTTTTTTTTTTTTGCAAAAATGTATATATTTGTACACTAATTACACCAGCTTACGGCCATTTTTCCATTTTGCCCTAAGTATTTTTCCTGTATAGATTTTGACCTCATAAAGTAAAAAAAGATTCTATGCAGTAGTTTCTTAGAAATTTTTTTTTAAATTTTTTCATATGTGACTCAGCTTCTTCGAGTATAAATCGTAAACGTGATTACCGTTTTCAACAATATTAGGTTTCAACTAAAGGTATTGAAATTTTCTAAAACTTTTCCATTCAAAGTATTGAAATCAGCTCGATCTTTATAATGTTAGAGCCTTTTAAATTTGAAAAATTTAATTTTTTTGCGAAAAAATCAAAAATTCAAAAACTATATTAATCGCAAAAATAAAATAATATAAATTAAATAAAAATTTAAAATAAATATAGCGCAAGCTAACTTTGGCGCGGCAAAGTTTGGATACCCTTGCAGTGCCCTGTGTAAGCCTTCAGATTTTTTACAAAATTTGTTAAACGTTGATTTCGAACCGATCGTTCCCATGGCAGCTATATGATATAGTAGTCCGAATTACACCAAATTTGGTCAGCCTGTTTAAAACTTAATCAAACACACAATGTGTATATTTGGTTGAGATATTTTGAGACGTTCCCTTGTGCATGTTAAGCAGAATGAGAGGGGAAACATAATATGCGTGGACAGCTTGCAAAAGCTCTCACAGCTGCATAGCGGAATCTCTCTCGAAGTTGCAGCTGATCCAGACCGCCACCACACAGCATATGTAAGCAGCGGATCGGAGTCTGATACTCTGCAAGCAGATCGTAATCTTTTTCGCAGTTAATATAAGATATTATAAGCATTTAGTGTTCTCTTTCGTCTTTTATGTCTTTAAATGTAAGCTATTTCTCTTTATTGTTTTTTCCTCTCCTAATGTGTGTTTTTTGAAAACTGTCCCTTTAGAAATTTGTGTGCATCTGATAGATTTTACAAACTTATTGAAATTTAAATTAGTATGCAAGCGAATATAGATAGATCCAAAGCGAACATCCATGCAATGGTTAGAATATTGACAAGACAAAAGCAAGGACTACATATATGCCATATAAATGCACAAAGCTTAGTGAATAAAATGGAAGAATTTAGATATATGTTTGTCGAGTCTAACGTGGATATAATATGTGTGTCTGAAACGTGGTTTGTCAAAGATTTAAGTGACTCGTTAATTGTATGTGATGGTTATAATGTATTTCGTTCTGACCGTATTAGTCATGCAGGGGGTGTAGCTATCTTTGTCAGCAAAAGGCTAAAATGCAAGTATGTACTTACGCAGCCCACTGTTAGTGAAATGGAGTATCTTTTTCTCGAAATTTCGAATATAAGTCGAGACAACAAAACGCTTATTGGATGCATTTATAGACCTCACAAACAAATTGATTTTATTGACTTTACAAATACATGCAATACACTGTTAGACATAATATTAGTAAACAATACTAATAATATTTTGCTGTATGATCAATTATCAGTACCTGCTTTTTCGAAACATGACCTTATTTTCTTGACATATAACGTAAACCTTGACTATAAAGATGACATTATCCAATTCAGAAGCTTTAAAGATATTAACTATGATGGGCTATTAAATGAATGTCTTTTATGTGACTGGAACAATATTTACAATTGTTCGTGTGTAAATCAACAAATACAAATTATTTCAGATAATGTCAACTACCTCTTTAATACTTTTGTACCTATTAAAACAAAAATTGTAAAGCCTATTGCCAGATCGTGGTTTAACACCCACATTGAAAGTGCAATATTAGAACGAGACGACAAATACATATAAGAAATGGAAACGATACAGAACTGACAATTTGTACAGACAATATAAAAAAAGCAGACAAAAAGTAAATACATTAATAAAAAATGCCAAAAAAGAATTTTATATCTTGAAATTTGAAAGTGCAATATCTACTAGACAAACATGGAATGTTGTCAAAAACTTAGGAGTAGGGAAAGAAGTACCTGTGATAAAAGACGACATTGATGTAAATGACCTAAATATTAAATTTACTGCTCTCAACGTACCTGAAACTGACCACAGCTTGTATGTATGTCCAGTATTGTCCAATGACTGTGTTAATGTTTTTGATTTTGCGTGTGTTAGTCAATGTGATGTCTTAGAAGCTATTTTAAAAATCAAGTCAAATGCAGTCGGTCTGGATGATATAAACCCTAAGTTTATAAAATTGCTACTGCCCCAAATCTTGGGATATATAACCCACACAATCAGCTGTGCCATAACCACATCCACATACCCTGAACAATGGAAAATAGGCAAAATAATCCCGATACCCAAATCAAACGGAGAATTTAGACCGATATCAATTCTGCCATTTTTTTCAAAAATCTTTGAACAACTTATTGCAGCTCAGATAAATAATTTCTTTATGCAAAATAAATATTTAAGCAATAAGCAATCAGGTTTTAGAAAGAGTAGAAGCTGTACTACAAGTATCATAAAAGTTGTAGAAGATATCAGACGAAACTTAGACAATAGCCATGTAACGTTCTTAACACTTCTTGACTTTAGTAAGGCATTTAACACGGTGAACCACGAAATTCTTTTGACCAAGCTTAGAGTTTTATATAATTTCTCTGAGACAGCTTTAAGACTTATGCACTCGTACCTGAACAACAGACAGCAAGCAGTTGTTGTAAACTCGGTAAAGTCGAACTATGTCTCGGTAAAGCGAGGAATCCCTCAGGGATCAGTTCTAGGAGCCTTACTGTTTTCCATTTATATTAATGATTTACCAACTATGCTGTCCAATTGTGATGTCCATATGTATGCAGATGATGTCCAACTATATGTTAGTCGTCCATTGTCTCAAATATCTGATTGTGTTAATTTATGTAACAACGAGCTATTGCATGTATATGAGTGGGCAAAGAATAATGGTCTTAGTTTAAATCCGTCGAAATGTAAATGTCTTGTTATTTATAAGAAGTATTACCGAACAGAACACTTGACAAAGCTTACTATTGAAGAAAAAGAAATTGAGTATGTTTTAAGAGCGGAAAATTTGGGCATCACAATAAATAATACCCTGTCATGGACTGACCAAGTCAATAAAGCTGTTGGAAAGACGTATGGGTTATTACGTAGATTGTCAACAACTCAGAAGTACCTTCCGACTAGAATTCGTCTTATGGTGGCTAAAGCTTGTGTAACGTCTGTATTGTTTTATGGTGTTGAAATATTTGGTAAATGTGACTCAGCTAGTCAACATAAATTAAATGTAGCGTTTAATAGTATAGCTCGTTATGTGTATAACCTAAGACGATATGATCATGTTACATGTTATGCAAAAAGAATTTTTGGTCTTAGTTTGAAGACATGGATGGAAGTTAAAGTTTTAACGCTCCTTCACAAAATTTTATTCACTAAACAACCTGACTATCTGTATGAAATGATACAATTATCGTCTTCCTTGCGCACCAACAATATAATTCCCATAAAATCAAAATTGTCTAGTTCTGATAAACAATTTTATCCTCATGCTGTTCGACTTTGGAACCAGTTACCACATAATTTAAAAGCTATCAGCAATGCACATAGGTTCATAATTAAAATTAAGGAACATCTATTAAACACACATTAAAAATACATAATAAGGCCAAATAAGAAAAATCAATGTTTAGTAAAAATATAATAATTTAAAAAATGAAAATAATAAAATAGAGAAATAATAAATGTATTAGATTAATAATTAATATTAGATTAAGCAATTCAAATTTTCTCATTTTAATCATAACTAAGTCAATGTGACTAGCGCAATAATGTAAAAGTAGCAATACTGTAGCGTTAGGAATCAATGAAATTAATAAATTAAATTAAGGATACAAAAAAGATTTTCAAACTGAATGTTGTTTTCGAACCGATCATTCCTATGACAGCTATATGATATAGTAGTCCGATTTACACCAAATTTAGTCAGCCTGTTTAAAACTTAATCAAACACACAATGTGTATATTTGGTTGAGATATTTTGAGATACAAAAAAGATTTTCAAACTGAATGTTGTTTTCGAACCCATCATTCCTATGACAGCTATATGATATAGTAGTCCGATTTACATCAAACTTAGTCAGCCTGTTTAAAACTTAATCAAACACACAATGTGTATATTTGGTTGAAATATCTTGAGAAACAAAAAAGTTTTTCATGCTAAATGTTTATTTCCAACCGATCGTTCCTATGGCAGCTATAAGATATAGTTTTCCGATTTAAACCAAATTTAGTCAGCTTGTTTAAAACTTAATCAAACACAATGTGTATATTTGGTTGAAATACTTTGAGAAACAAAAAAGTTTTTCATACTAAATGTTTATTTCCAACCGATTGTTCCTATGGCAGCTAAATGATATAGTTGTCCGATCCGGCCGGTTCCGACATATGTATTTCGTGCAGCAATAAGACGGATCTGTACCAAGTTTCATCAAGATAGCTTCAAAACTGAGTGACTAGTTTGCATAGAAACAGACAGACGGACAGGCGGATATCGACTCAGCTCGTCGCCCTGATAAAGAACATATATACTTTATGGGGTCTGTGAGGCTTCCTTAAATGCGTTACACATTTCGTGACAAAATTATAATACCCTCTGCAAGGGTATAAAAATAGTGTAGGCATAGAGGTTGGACTTTCCCACGTAAAACAAGCCATCGTTCACAGAAATCGGTTGATTTACTATCGAGTAATATCGATATTGGTTATCTTCGTGCGATATACGTGTATCGCACTTGTATCGCGTATATCGCACGAATATCGCACGAAGATAACCAATATCGATATTGAAGTATCGCACGAAAATCGATAAATATAAAATTTTCGAACTTGTTGTTTGCCATTAAAAGTCGTATTACTTTGAATGAAAAAGTTTTAGAAAATCTCATTACCTTTAGTTGAAACCTAATTTTGCTGACGGTAATCGCGTTTACGACTTATACTCGAAAAAGCTGAGTCACCTATGAAAAAATTAAAAACAAAACTTATCTCAAAATCTATCTCAAAATCTACTCCATAGAAAAATTTTTATGATACTTTTTCATGTTAAAGAGGTCAAAATCTATACGGGAAAAAATACTTAGGTCTAAAAGGCAGACACAGATAATTTATTTGTGTTATGTGTTATGTATGTAGTTGCTTGGGAATTAGCGCTAGTTCGACTCTATTTTTGCTGATTTTCTTTCCTGGGCCGCACCGGCTGGCTCAACGGTTCTCTTGGTAGAGCCCCATCCCTGGCCCGGTCACGATTCTGAACTACTACCAACAAACGCAACAAATCACAACAATATCAACAAAATCTGGAATAGCTAACAACGAAAAAGTAAACAAACAAAATCCTAGCCGAAACAAACTCTGATCCACTTTCCTCCAAACAGGATCCTGGTTCTGGACACAGGCGTTCCC
The DNA here is from genome assembly GCA_035043265.1 of Drosophila testacea. Lineage (NCBI taxonomy): Eukaryota > Metazoa > Arthropoda > Insecta > Diptera > Drosophilidae > Drosophila > Drosophila testacea. Next base: position 556,733 of record JAWNND010000180.1, read on the forward strand.
TCCCTTCCTGTGATGATTATCTTGCCATCTCCCCTTTTTTTGGGCCATCATCGAAGGACCACATTTATCTGATGCTGTTTACCTCTCTCCCCTTTTCTAATAACTATACGGACGTATTCATTATATAGTTACGTATAATTTCAATTTCTTCCTGATATTCTAACATTATTTATCATTTATTTGCACTTGCAGACAGCATTACGGACTTTGACACAACTGAGATGAAACACGCAGACGAGGAGCAACAAAAACAAACACTATCGACGGGATAAATCCTCTGAACTTCAATGAGTCAGCTGTGTGTATCGGGTCAACACGAAAATATATAATAAAGGGTGATTTTTTAAGAGCTATAGGAAAGTTTTTAAAAAAAAAACACATAAAATTCAGAAAAATGCATGAAATCTTTATTTGAAGCGATAGTACGGTCCATATAATTTAATGTTTGCAGATTAATTCATGCAAATGTTGACCGTGACTGCGCCTCAAGTGGTCCATCCGCAAAGTCCAATTTTGGCATACTCTTTCCAACACTTTGGCCGGTATCTCACGATTAAATGCTTCAATGTTGTCATCCAATGCGTCAATTAAAGCGGGCTTGTCTGTATAGACATAAGCTTTAACATAGCCCCACAAAAAATAGTCTAAAGGCGTTCAATTGGCCGCCTAGATCGTGCAATTTAACGCCTTTAGACTATTTGCATGAATTAATCTGCAAACATTAAAATATATGGACCGTACTATCGCTTCAAATGAAGATTTCATGCATTTTTCTGAATTTTATGTGTTTTTTTTTTAAAAACTTTCCTATAGCTCTTAAAAAATCACCCTTTATTATATATTTTCGTGTTGACCTGATACACACAGCTGACTCATTGAAGTTCAGAGGATTTATCCCGTCGATAGTGTTTGTTTTTGTTGCTCCTCGTCTGCGTGTTTCATCTCAGTTGTGTCAAAGTCCGTAATGCTGTCTGCAAGTGCAAATAAATGATAAATAATGTTAGAATATCAGGAAGAAATTGAAATTATACGTAACTATATAATGAATACGTCCGTATAGTTATTAGAAAAGGGGAGAGAGGTAAACAGCATCAGATAAATGTGGTCCTTCGATGATGGCCCAAAAAAAGGGGAGATGGCAAGATAATCATCACAGGAAGGGAGGGAACGCCTGTGTCCAGAACCAGGATCCTGTTTGGAGGAAAGTGGATCAGAGTTTGTTTCGGCTAGGATTTTGTTTGTTTACTTTTTCGTTGTTAGCTATTCCAGATTTTGTTGATATTGTTGTGATTTGTTGCTTTTGTTGGTAGTAGTTCGGAATCGTGACCGGGGCAGGGATGGAGCTCTACCAAGAGAACCGTTGAGCCTAGTGCGGCCCAGGAAAGAAAAGCAGCAAAAATAGAGTCCTCGACGAACCTCGAACTAGCGATAATACCCAAGCAACTACATACATAACACATAACACAAATAAATTATCTGTGTCTGCCTTTTAGACCTAAGTATTTTTTCCCGTATAGATTTTGACCTCTTTAACATGAAAAAGTATCATAAAAATTTTTCTATGGAGATTTTGAGATAATTATACCCTTGCAGAGGGTATTATAATTTTGTCACGAAGTGTGTAACGCATTGAAGGAAGCCTCACAGACCCCATAAAATATATATATTCTTGATCAGGGCGACGAGCTGAGTCGATATAGCCATGACCGTCTGTCCGTCTGTTTCTATGCAAACTAGTCTCTCAGTTTTTAAGCTATCTTGATGAAACTTGGTACAGGTCCGTCTTTTTGCTGCATGCAGTACATATGTCGGAACCGGCCGGATCGGATAACTATATCATATAGCTGCCATAGGAACGATCGGTTCGAAATCAATATTTAGTATGAACAACTTTTTTGTTTCTCAAGATTGTGTGTTTGATAGAGTTTCATACATCCTTACCAAATTTGGTTAAAATCGGACAATTATATCATATAGCTGCCATAGGAACGATCGGTTCGAAATCAATTATAGTATGAAAAACTTTTTTGTTTCTTAAAACAACATAACTTAACACACAGATTGTGTGTTTGGTATAGTTTCAAACAGCCTGACCAAATTTGGTGCAAATCGGATTACTATATCATATATGAACGATTGGTTCGAAATCAACATCTAGCAAATTTTGTAAAAAATCCGACGGCTTATGCAAATCTCTGCAAGGGTATTCAAACTTTGGCTCGCCAAAGTTAGCTTGCCCTATATTTTTTATTATTTTGAAGGCGTACTACTGTCGCGTTCGTAATCCTGAAAGTGCCCATATCTAATATATATACGGCAATTGTAATATTTACAATAATACCAACAACAAAAACAAAAGCAATTCTTAAAAGCACACCAATTGCTATCATAGCCAATTTAGCTATTTTATAGTTTAGTTTAGCAACTCCAATAACAACAGACACCACTAATTTTTCAATTTCTTTGAATAGTTAGTTTTTGTAGTTAGTTTTCCATAAAATTAGTGACATCATAAATCGGGGTCTGTTCAGGAAAAAAATGTCGTGAATTTTGGACACTGGCTACAGAATTAACTTTTACCATATTATTAAATTAAATATTGCACGCATTCATTCATTGTTATTATGTCATATTACTTGCGCATAACGACCGCTCAGCGAAGAGTAAGCGCAGGCTGAGGGCATTATTGCGGGTTAAATCTTAAATAGACAAAGTTCAGATATGTAACAACAAAAACAAAAACGCAGATTATGCGTCTTCTCTATGTAAACTAATAGAATATCAATAACATGGGAATGTTTAACCTCACTTGGCGCACCATAACCACAAGCCAATTCTGTTAACCAGTCATTTCCTCTTTAATGTTACTTTCTCCATGGGAGATGCACAAGTGAAATTAACATTAAAATAGTGTACGGCTTTTAATACTGACTCGGGTGAAGGAGAACTGAAGATGACAGGTGATGGCCCGCAAGACACGAATGCCGAAAGGGCTGATGTCAACCTTTAGTCATCAGATACGGCGCCAAATTCTCGAGACATCTTAGCAAAGAACTATGCGGTTTAGCTAGAATCTAACAGGCACTAAATTACATTAATACAAAAATATGTTCCCGTATGTGTACATACAATATTGTTTAGTGCTTTGCTTAATGTAATGAAGGCAATAGAATTGAATGAAATTGGTTTTACATCAACATTTATTCTAGCGAAGAATAATGCAAGCAAAATTCAGAATTTGAATATATTAATTCATTATGAGGTTTAAATCAAGCATAAACATCACGCTGAGCCTTTTCCCAAGCAGCCATTGGACCATGCTCTGGGCGGTATTTGACATTGCAACCATCATTTTCCAAACGGTTATCATCACGAAGTTCCTCATAGCGCTCACGATCGTACTTGGTGAAACCCCATTTTTTTGATACATAGATCTAAAAAGCAAAATTTAATATTTGAAAACCCTACATCAAAGTATTTACCTTCTGACGCCCAGGAAACTTGAACTTGGCACGGCGAAGGGCTTCTACAACTTGTGCCTTGTACCTATCACTGGAGCGCACAGACATAATTGGTTGACCAATTCTGACACGCGCAACTGTGCCCTGTGGCTTTCCGAAGGCACCCCTCATACCAGTTTGAAGCCTAGAAAATACAATGATTACATATAAATATATTTGACAACACATGAATTATAATATGAATATCGCTTACCTATCAGCTCCAGCACATGATAACATTTTGTTAATGCGAATGACATGGAATGGATGCAAACGCATACGAATGTGGAACTGATCTTTTCCACAGAATTTTACCAAATACTTGTTGCAGCAAATACGTCCAGCTTCTAAAGCTTCACTGCTCAATTGCTCGTATTCGTCAGAAACTAAGTGGACACATAGGGGAAAGTCCTCAACACTGGCCTTTTTTCTGCCCAAATCAAAGATGCGGATTTTCGGATCGGGTACACCACGACAGAACCTTGACTTGGGATACGGCTTGTTTTTGCAGTAACGGTAACTGTCCCAAAAAAAAATAATTTTTGTTTAGTATCATAACATAAATTTGCATAAAACATACATATACGTATATTAATTTATGTATGTACATACCATCTTGCAGGCCGACGACCCATTTTGAACCTAGAAGTCAATAAAGAATTTCAAGATTTGTATAAAAACGCTTTTATAATATAAGTTTCTCAACTCTACATATTAGAAATAAGTAAATAAATCATTTCAAAACTTGTTATAATTACGATGATTTTAGATTTTCAATTGCCAAGATAAGTACCTCTTACAACGCAGCTCAAAACGAAAGGAAAGAAAATTGACAACCGGATGTATATCGCCCACAACTACAACAAACGTCAATGCCCTGTCATACAGATAAATGTCAGTAAAACAAATTTAATGTGTCAAGATAGCAGCGCGAAGTAAAAATAAAAATAAGAGAACGGTTCAAGCATTGCTATATACATACAAATTGACTTAATTTATTATTGTACAATATACATATCATTATTCTAATTAATGGATGCAGCCATTCCATATATGTACAAATTCTCGCAAGGTTAATAGCCAGTTTGAAGCATATATTATATAAAATATTATTATTATTATTATATTAAATTAATCAAAAACTTATTGACGAAATTGACTATGAGCTCTGCGCTTCGATGGAGAAATGGCAAACCAAAAAACAGAAGTCCATTTGGGTCAGATGGAAAACGGGGACTGGAATTCAAGCTTTAAAAAGTATTTACACTCGCTGTGAAACGACGTAAATATGACAAACTAGATGTAAGAATAAAACAGCGAAAATATGTTTACAAGTTTCGTTTCAACAATGGTTCACACTTCTTGTTACGTTCCATTCTATAATGGCTTATGCCCTATTCCCACTGAGTACATTTTCGGGAAACGCATGGGAGTGATGTTAGATGTGAAACACTGATTCACATTGCCAACATCTAACATCACAGCCCCCTGAATTCAAGTGCATTGACGTGTGAAATTTAGAGACAAATTTAAAATTAAAATGAATTTAAATGAAAAAGTTTATATTGTTCTTTCTGCTGTGCAGCATTACAATGAATTAGTTCGCAAGTTAACAGTGGAGCTCGACAAATCAGCTCAGCAGATGGATAACATCGCAAATGTCGACCATGAAGACGACGACGCCAATGTAGATGACAATGATTGTTGTTGTTGGCTACTAACTTATATATATCACCGGCAGTTTGGCGCTCCTCTTAAATCCGCTATGCAGTCCCCCCACAAGTCTATTAATGTGTTCTCCAGCTCTGGTGACCATGTCACTCTCTTGAAAGTATTATTCTTCAGTGCTGTCCATTGAAAAACAATAAATATTACACAAAACTATTTTAAAAATATATGACTTAGTTGATTTGTCCATTTTTATGATTGCTTATTTTAATTCTTCTTCTCGATTTGCCATTCATTTTAGTTGTCATTGTTTACATTTTCGCAGTGCTGTTAAGTTTCCTTTGTTCCAATTAAGAACTTTCGTCTAAATAACGCCTGGAAACGTGTGGGAAAGCATCAAAAAAATATGTTGGAACGATGTTTGAAATTTCGTCTCGGGTAAAAGTATAGGCACATCATGCCAAAATATGTTAGATGTTGCTGAGTGGGAATAGGGCATTATTGTTCTGCTAAACTCAAATTGCACTACCCAGACCAGTGTTGCCAGATTAGCTTATGTCAGGTTATATCTAACATAATTAAAAATGGAATAGCTTTTAATATATGCAAATAGCTTATAGCCTGATATCTAGCATATTTATAAGTACGTCAACGAAATATTTTGTAAGTCTAAAATTTCAACGGAATAAAATGATTGGAGCTTGTTCATTTTTGCTGTTCGTGAAACTGTTTTCTAATGGATGTTTTCATCGATATGTTGGGTGATATATGAGCTAAATGTTATCGACAATATCTCTAATTTGCAATTCGGAAAAGCTTGCAAATATGCCAAAAACAACTTAGCAGCAAATATACCGCGATGTTTCGATGTAAAAAAGCTGGTTTATGGACTGGCTAATTAAAATGCCAGCCGATACAAAAAAGCATACTGCAGATATTGCAAATTTACAATAGCACCGAAATTGTTTGATTTTGTGTGTTTTCTTGCATTTGAATAAAGCTTGTTTTTCAGAATTTTTTACAATTTTTTTAAAGTTAATTTTACACTGACCCAGACCAATATAGCACTGTTATTTTTTCAGTTTTTCATTTCAAAATAGGTTTACACTTCTCGCTATGTTTCATAACGTAAGTGCCTACAGTTCTGCTAAAACTCAAAAGGCACTGCTGAGACTGCTAACGCACTGTTAGCGTGTCATTTAATTTTGACGCGATGGAATAAACCTCCAGCCCTTATTTCGTCAGTAATTGATGACAAGTTGACCATTTAAATAATAAAATTTAGGGGAAAACGTGGTGTGGGGGAATTACCGTTGTTCAATTGGAGGTCACTGCGATAATACCGCGTATTTTCAAATGTCATAATGACCAAAAAAGTTAAGTAGGCTTTATTTTGTTAAATTAATATGATATGCTAAGAAAAAAATGATTAATTTATGATTTTAATATACCATCAGACCAGAAAACAACTCTTTAATTATTTTATATAAAGTTTCAGCTTTAAATTTGTTTTTTTATGAGCAGCAACAACAGCTGATTTATATAAAGCGGCCACAATAGCAGCGTAATTAACATGTATATCGATAAGCAAAACACTAATATTCGCTAAATTTAAGCGAAATAAGAGTTAGTTTTGTCTGTCTTAGAAGCTTAAGCGTGTTTGACCAATCATTTACACCAGTGCACAGTGGTCGATTCTGCCTATCTAGCAGGCAATAAGTGAAAATTCAAAATTGAAATTTTGTTGATATTAATTATTTTCTTTCAAAATAACACCCCACCAATATTTATTCCAGAGTTCAAATATTTAGCCTATCGATTTTTATTTATTTATTTACAGGTAATTATTTAGTTGCATTATAGATTAAGAAAATCAAAGATAACTTACTTATTTATTTATTTAATGTCGACTATGAGCAATCGACAGGTAATAATCTAGTTACATTAAAGATGATAAATATTAAAACTTAAAAATGCATTAAATGCCTGATATCATATTAGCGTTAGTTATTATGAGTTAGAGTGAATAAGATAGATGTTTTAATAGTGAAAATTGAGGCATCTGCATTGAAGACATTGTAAACTCTATTATAATCCGTACAGAGCACTCGAAAGGGTTCATGCAGGGAGTAGTTATTAGTACAAAGATTAAGGGATAGTGGTACATAATTACGGGTATATCTGGCAGGAACTGAGAAATTAATTTGACTCAATATGTAAGAAGAATCAATTTCGCCAGCTACTAACACTAACCAATGAATACATAGATGTGTCAAACAGCTCATGGATCCCAGATCTTCGGCAAATTTTACGAAGCTTGTGGGTCCCAGCCGAGCGAGAAACGAACATAGCAGAGATTGCCGAGCAGAGAGAAACGATTTACAACCAGTGCTGCCAACTTAGCCTTTTGCCGGCCAGATCTGGCATTTTTCAACTGTCAAATGCAGGAAAAATTGTTAGCTAGCTGCTGGCGGGAAATCTGGCATTTTTGAATATCAAACTGGCCTCTTATAGCATTATTTAAAATTCTGGCAGCACTCCTTAAACGTGAAACGTGGCATCACATTAAGCTGCTGCAATACATAAAACCGATGCAGCATTGCCATCTTTTTGTATACTTAACATCACTAACAAGAATTTCACAAGGCTAAAGACGCAGCAAAAAGTTTTAATAAAATGCCAACAGTTCAGTATAAACAAAAACCATGAGACACCTGGCTTCGCGATCCGTTGTTCAAAGATTGGTTGTCAATTGATCCCAATGACGATAATAAGTATTATTGCAGATTTTGCAAATCCAGTACAGTTTCAAAACTGTACGATTTGCAGGGACATGCAAAAACCAACAAACATAAGGCGGCAACGAGTTGCTTTACTCAAAAAAATTAAATTGTGTTTGCACCAAATGTGCTACCTAAAACGAAGCAACAAGAAGCAGCCTTATGTTTGTATATTGCATCCCATTCTGCAATTTCACCAATCGATCACTTGGGTATATTGTGCGCCACAAAATTTGATGGCGACAAAGTCAACGTTCACCGAACGAAGTGGAGGAGTTAAAAACTGATATTGGTGATGCTCAATTCAGTTTATTGCTGGATGAAAGTACTGATGTCAGTGTTTGCAAGTCTCTAGGTAAGTTAAAAATAAAATTTATGAATTATTAAAACGGGTAAACCATACGAGTATTATTTTCAGGTGTTGTAATTAATTATTTTAGTTCCCACCGGCAGTTAATGGTATCGTCATTTTTGTCTCTTGTCCCACTTGAGGCAGGAGATTCGAAGACCATAGCTGACAGCCTTTGTCAAGAGATAAAAAGATTGGGACTTAGTATTATGAAGTTAATTGGAATCGGTACCGAACAAAGCGTATTTACCGAATTGAAGAAGAACGTTCCTTCTTTAATATTAATCAAATGTATATATGTATGTGTATGTATAAATATATTTAAAAAAATTCATCAAAACTAAAATGGCTTTTTTTCTGGCTATTTTTGAATTTGATCTAGCCGTTTCTAGCAGGTTTGGAAGGTTACTTTAGCAGTTTATTGCCCAGAAGAGTTGGCAGCACTGTTTACAACTTGATTGCATCAGTATCGTATCGACCTTATAGCAGAAGAGTAGTCTCTGTGTCGCTTGCTCTCTCATGTTTTTTTTTGCGGATAGACAAAATGCGCATGTATTTGGGGGTGGGTTCTTATGAAATCTGGCTACAGCGCGTTGCGTCGATCAGTAGTGAGGTTCATTTAAGAAATCTATGAAGCACATAGATTTTGATGGCGCACAGTGGTTCGCTGCGACTTTTTTCTGTATAAAAATAATGAAAAAAAAAACGTACACGAAAATCGCTGTTTGACACATCTATGTATTCATTGGTTAGTGCTACTAATTTAACAATAAACATGTCGCCAAGCATAATACGACGGTTAGTTAAAGTGGGTAGATTAATTACAAGAAGTAATAAGTAAATTAAAGCCTGAAACACAGTTAAAACCTCGTAAAGCAAATAATAGAATTTTTTTTGGACAGATTCAACACGATCCTGGTGGTTAGAGTATTGTGGAGACCAAACACACGAACCATATTCCAGAATCGGACGAACAAGAGATACGTAAAGTAATTTTGTCGTATAAAGGTCATCAAATTCCTTTGCCCATCGTTTAATGAACCCAAGAACTTGAGTCGCCCTACTGACCGTTAAAGCAACATGTGTATCAATCTTCAGTCTATGGTCGAGGAGAATACCAAGATCATTCACTTCATCTACTCTAGTAAGGGGTACCAAATCAAGAGTATAATTGATGATGTGATGCAAGTGACTATAGAAAGTCATAACCTTGCATTCAGGACAGTTAAGATTTAGTAAATTAAATGTGCACCATTTATAAAAGCGTGCAAGATCTGCTTGCAGTAAATCAGAGTAGGAACTGTCCGTAAATGACAGTCACAACTTCTCATCATCAGCATACATTCAAATGTTAGAGTGTAGAATAATAGAAGGAAGATCGTTAATAAAGAGGTTAAAAAGCAGAGGTTCAATATAACTACTCTGAGGAACACCAGACGTTACCAAGACGGGCCTCGGAATAGCCGACTTGAAGACAACGTTTTGAGTTCTGTTAGTAAGGTATTTGGATACCCATATAAGAAGATTATATGGAAATCCAATTAAATTCAATTTATTAATTAGAACACAGTGGTTAACAGAGTCAAATGCTTTACTGAAGTCGGTATAAACAAACATCAGTCTGCATTTTATTTTTAATGCCCTTGATCACTAAAGAGGAAAATTCGAGCAGGTTTGTGGTTGTAGATCTATGTTTCACAAAACAATGTTGGTAAGGTGAAATTATAAAACTACAAAAATGACTAAGTTGTAAAGTAATAATTTTCTCAAAAAGTTTAGGTGTAGCATACATTTTTGCAATTGGCCTGTAGTTGTTAACGCAACTCTTATCGCCACTTTTGTGTAACGGAATGATCTGTGATTCTTTCCAAACAGAAGGGAATGAGCAAGGTGAAACAGATAAAGTAAATAGTCTATGTAAGAGTAGATATAGAGCCAGCGAAGTACCTAAGTACGCATCCTGGCAACCCGTCGGGGCCTGGGGAGAATACTGGTTTATTAAATTGAGTTCACAAAATACTGAGTCTTTAGTGATCACGGGTTCAGGAATAAAGTTAGATTTTTGCAAATTATAGGTATAGGGTGTTCTAGGAGAGTAGCTATCAAAAATTTCATTTCAATCGGATGATAAACACGGAAGTTATTCAACAAACAATGTTACGAGCAAAGGAAGAAGAAGAGACGAAAGCGACCTCTGTGTTTATTAACTTCGTAGTGGCGCCATCTATTGTATGGTACGCAACATTGAAGAACAATCTATAGTCAACTCATTGCACTCAAAAAGTAGTGGGTCTCCTACTGTCGAGCTTGCTCCACTGTAGCTTACTGCATTTTTAAAGTACTGGGTTTTAAAAAATATAGCATTCAGTCGGGAGGGCCCGACAGTAAAATACCCTGTGGAAATTGTCTTCTACTTAATTATAAATGAGTTTTGTATGACTGCAGAACATTTTTGAAGGTCGTAACATCAATGAGTTGCACATTAACTTCTATCTAAATAAACGTATAAATTCAAAAATAAATATTTATTTGCATAAAAGACCATCCCAATTTTTGAACAATCTTGTCAAATTCAGTATATGCACATGCATACACGTTTAAAATTAGTACCAAAATTGCTCAGAATGACAGCACGTGCTTTTCGTTTGCAACAGCAGCTTTAACAGTTGAAATTTTAACATTCCACTGTTAACTTAACATTTTGTTATGCAGCAATACATATTAGCGTAACTATATGGAATAATTGAAGTCGAATATATTCCGTGTTTATTGTCCAATTGTGATTAAATTTTGGCGGTGGTGTTATATGACCTTAAAAATCATTCATGCCGAGTCTCAAATTTCTAGCTTGATAATTTCGAGAGTTATGGTTTTTGAGGTTTGTTGGAGATGGGGATGACACATCAAAAATTTGAGATTACCGATTTGTCCGGGCCCGTCTAATCATCATACGTGCCAAATCTCAAGTCTGTAGCTGTAATAATGCTGAAGTTATAACGTTTTTAGCGATTTATGGGCGTAGGGGGCGTGGCATCCAAAATTTGAAACAAAATTGACCTGCGTGCAAATATAAGAAGTCTTCATATCAAATTTGCTGTTTCTAGGTCTTACCGTCTCTCCATCCTTTCGTTCATACGGACAAACAGACAGACGGACATGGCTATATCGACTCGGCTTCTGATGCTGATCGAGATATATATATATCCTTATGCGGTCTGCCACGCCTCCTTCTGCAAGTTAAATAATTTAACGTTTTGAACAAACTTAATATACCCCACTGGGTATAAAAATAACTATAACAACAACAATCGTAATTTTATTCGTTTGCAATGTATCAGGGGTGTTCCACAAAGCTCTAGATCTTTTGCTTTGTTCGCGTTCCTATTATAGCGGTATTTACACTGAAATCAAAAAGAAATTGTCAAAAATCTGGTTTTTTCACTCAGCTAACAGAATATCAGTATTTTGTTATCGATATACGTATTCGATATCGATATATGTGTTATCTACGCTGTTATTGTGGCCGCTTTATATAAATCAGCTATTGTTGCTGCTCATAAGCAAAACAAATTTAATGCTGACACTTTTAAATAAAATAATAATATAGTCGCTTTCTGGCCTGATGCTACATCATAATCATATCATATATTTATTTTATCAGGCACATCATTTTAATTAAATTAAAAAAAAACTAATGTTAGGATCCGACTAATCGGTCGCAGCCAAGTATCGATTTGCCGGCTAGCTATCGGTATTACTCAGGGATGAGTACGACCTCGATACTGGGCGAGTCGGGTTAACAAAATTATTTATATATTTACTTTCGGAAATATATTCGGACTTTGGTCTCATAACGCCTATACGGACAAATTGCTGGCAAGGATTAGATGGACAGATGTTATTCCATCTTACGACGCGAAGGCTTGGGAAAAACATCGATGGAGCAGCACACCATCCAGTTGGTAGCTGGAGCCGTGCCCGTGAAGGAGCGCTTCTACCCAATTTCTCCGGCGGTGCAGCAGTTGCTTTTTGCAGAAGTGGATGAAATGCTGCTCGGGGTGATAGAGCCCAGCGAGAGTCCGTGGAGTAACCAGATGACCTTGGTGCGGAAACCTGGGAAAAATCGGCTTTGTTAAGACTGTCACTATAAAGGATGCTTACCAGCTGCAGAAGATCGAGTCCATATTAAGCCGAGTAGACGACACCGTGTATATAAGCAGCGTCGATTTGAAGCATGCATTCTGGCAGATTGAACTCGAGCCGAAGAGTCAGAAGTACACGGCGTTTACAATTCCAGGTCGACCTCTTCATCAGTTTCGGATGGTGCCGTTTGGCTTGTGCATCGCGGCGCAGAGATTGTGTCGCCTGATGGACTACGTAATACCCCAGAGGCTGAGGAACAAGGTCTTTGTGTACTTGGATGATCTGCTGGTGGTATCCAAAACCTTCGAGGAGCACATGGAGTTGGTAGCAGAAGTGGCAAAATGCCTGAGCTCGGTCAATTTAACAATTGGTTTAAGAAAGTCCCAGTTTTGTTTTAAATATCTGAGGTATCTGGGATACATCATCGGCGGTGGATCGTTACGGACGGATCCGGAAAAGGTGCAGGCTATCCTCCAGATTCCACTGCCAAAGAGTGTGAGACAGTTAAGGAGTTTCCTGGGCACAGCCGGCTGGTACCGAAGATTCATTCGGGACTTCTCTGGACTATCTGCACCCCTGACGGATTGCTTGAAGGAGAAAGCCCGGTTCAAGATGAAGGATGAGGCAGTCGCGGCATTCCATGCGCTTAAGAATTCCCTGACCTGTGCGCCGGTCCTGGTGCATCCAGATTTTCAGCAGCTGTACTTCATCCAGTGCGATGCGAGCCATGTAGGGATTGGGGCGGTACTGTTTCAAAGGGATGAGGAAGGATCCGACAGGCCAATAGCTTTCTTTTCAGCGAAGCTTCGAGGTGCGCAGTTGAATTACAGCGTCACCGAGAAGGAATGCTTAGCAGCAGTCAAGGCCGTTGAGAGGTTCCGACCCTACGTGGAAATGATGTCATTCACCATCATCACGGATCATGCCAGACTGCAGTGGCTGATGACACAGAAGGATTTGAGTGAGCGGTTGGCTAGATGGTCCTTGGCTTTGCAATCCTTTCAGTTCAGCGTGGAGCGCCGGAAAGGGAAGGACAACGTCGTAGCCGATATGCTGTCTCGACCGTTTGAGCTGGATGAGCTCAATCTCTTTGAGTTCGAGACGACAGCTTTTGAGAGCGACGAGTACCTGGATCGGCTGAAGGTGGTGCAGGAGCAGCAGGAACCTGCGGGTCGAGGAAGGACTCCTGTTTAAACGTATGCAGTTCGCACGTGAAGACAGCGAGGAATTCCAGTGGAAGTTGTGAACTCCAGAGGCCATCGCGAGTACTCTCATTCAGCAGGCACAAGAAGGGGAAAACCGGATGCATGGAGGTGTGGCCAAAACGCTAGCACGGCTCCGGCAGTTGTATTATTGGCCGAGGATGACAGTGCAAGTGAGGGAGTAAGTATTGGGATGCGACACGTGCAAGGAGACGAAGCACACTACTCAAATAACCAGGCCTCCGATGGGTAAGGAAGTGGTCACTCACCGTCCTATACAGAAGGTGTATCTGGATTTCCTGGGCAAGTATCCGAGGTCTCGTCGTGGCAATGCATATATACTCATTGCATTTGACCATCTTACCAAGTACGTTTGGCTTAGGGCGATCCCCAAGGCGACGGCGTTAGGAACTGTGAAGATACTAAAGGATGATATATTTTCACAGTTTGGAGTACCGGAGGTGATACATACCGACAACGGGAAACAATTCACTTCGAAGGAACTTGGAGCCTTGATGCAGAATCATGTGTGGGCGGTGGCCTACGTTGGCGCCGGGGCACACAGGACTTCCATCTCTCTATTCAGCTCCCCCCCACTCCCGGTGGCGGTGTGGTGTTATGGTAGCCCCTGGGTATCGAAACATCGATAGCAGCTGAGCTGTTGTTAGCGCCACCTAACGTCATAAAGCGCGTGACCACAACAACATTGCAACAGCTGAGCCAATCAGAGACTACCAAAACTGCTCAAATAAAGAAAAGGAGAGGATCAGGGAATTAAAGATTAGGCTGAGAAAATAGGCAGGAGAAAAGATGTAGGAAGGTTAAGTTTTTAGTCAAGATATCCACGTGAATTGCTGCGAGTGCGTGCGCTTCTGACAAGAAGAAATTACAACACTTGCTTTCTTGTACATGCGTTTTGCCATACTTGCGCACTGCAAGTTAAATTTATTAAAGTCCGCGTGCACCATAAACATAATCACTTAAAATCAAAGCGCAATCCGCACAGCAGCTGGACAAATTGTGGGGAATCGGTGGAGCTCACATAACGTATCTTGGCCAGCAGCCGCGCAAGGCACAGCAGCTCGCCGTTAAAACCGCAATAGCACCGGCAGACAGACACTCAAAGAAGCCGCAAGCCATGAGTTCGTCCCTGTACATAATGTGGTGCATGTCCATCCCTTAGCACCACGTTACACATGCCCTTGTGACGGCATCGCAGTGAGGCATTAGCAACGCCAGCATTGTGCCCTCCAAACGTTATGACCGCCCAGCTTTTGTTAGAACAGCTGTCTAACACGGCCGAATACGTCCTTTAGGGCATAGTTGCAACAGCCGCCTTACTCTGGCACCGCCAGCAATCCGTGCCACCATTTAATAGTCGAACTTCAACCAGCAGGCGCAGCCAGCAGCGCATACTGTCTTTTTTATCTGGCGAAGCCAGCAGCGCATCTTGTCCATAACAAGAAGCCGCCAGCCGTGAGCAGCTTGCATACCTGTCCCGCAGCTGCTACTACCTTTGGAGGAGACGATATATATATATGTATATATCTTTATATTTACCTGCAAATTAGCATAGAATAGTTGAATTGAATATTCAATGTCATTGAATAAAATTTGTACATGCATTTTTGTGTGTGTATTTACCACTTTATGTACATGTCATAATCTTCTGTTTATTGAAAGTCCGTCCACAGTCCCTTGCGACCCCAAGAGAGCTCTGTTAGGGAAATCCTGTGTTGTCCTGAAAAGGTATAAAACTATATATATACAAATAAATTACACAAGACATAAACTTGAACGTCCACCACACACGAATACATACATGATTTTATACATAAATTATTTGCCATAATTACATATATACGTAATAATTAAAACACTATTATTTTTATTTTTCATATTATTATTTATTACATTAAATTATTTATTCTACTTATTCTAATTTATATACTAATTTGCATTTAATATACATTTGTTAACCTTTTTGTTCTCGCGCCCATCTGATGAAGGCAGCTGGTTTTTGTATAAAATCGTTAGTGAGTTTCGTGTCGATATATTTGTTAGTAGATATCGTTTAAAATAAATGCTGCAATTTAATACTGAGGCACGAGGCATAAAATAATAGAATTAAATATGATGTTAAATAATAAGAATAGTAAGACTAATTAGATTTGTTAAATTTGAAATTTAAACAAATATGATTTGCTAATTATTTATTTAGGGTGAGATGGGTATGTGGTGAGGTTGGGTAAATTCTGGATTAGGGAGTCGACACAAACCATCGCCGCCGACTATAGGATGGAAGGGCGTCGTAAGATGGAATAACATCTGTCCATCTAATCCTTGCCAGCAATTTCTCCGTATAGGCGTTATGAGACCAAAGTCCGAATATATTTCCGAAAGTAAAAATATAAATAATTTTGTTAGCCCGACTCGCCCAGTAACGAGGTCGTACTCATGCCTGAGTAATACCGATAGCTAGCCGGCAAATCGATACTTGGCTGCGACCGATGAGTCGGATCCTATCACATAATTAACTTGTTTGGTCCTTATGACCTTTGAAAATCTGCGGTGTTAAAGCAGTGATCTCCAATTGAACTCGGTAATTCCCTCACACCACGTTTACCCCAAATTTTACTATTTAAAAGGTTATAATTTCATCATTTACTGATGAAATAAGGGGTGGAGGCTTATTTCATAACGTCAAAATGAAACGGCCGGCTATGTTAAGTCTAAGAGTGTCATTTGAGTTTACCAGAACGATAGGCCCATATAGGCTATTCCCACTGAGCAACATCTAACATCTAATATCTAACATATTTTGGCATGATGTGCCTATACTTTTACCCGTGCCGAAATTTTCAACATCGCTCCAACATATTTTTTTGATGTTGCTATCCCACACGTTCCCAGGCGATATTTAGACGATAGTTCTCAAATGGAACAAAAGAAACTAAGCAACACTGCTAAAATGTAAACAATGTCAAATAAAATGAATGGAAAATCGAGAAGAAGAATTAAAATAAGCAATCAGAAAATGGCCAAAGCAGCAGAAAGCCCAAAGTGAGGTGCTGCGGGAAATGGCACAGAGCACTGCCGATTTCCAAAATAAGCTTTTAGATATTCTAAAAAACAAATGAATATTATTCATAGCAATAGCCCAAAACGTAGCTCAAATAAGTAAATTTAAAAAAAAACAGAATTTTTTTTTTATTATATGTATGTTTATTTATTGCATCACGAACTCTGCAATCGCATTTCTGACTTCCTCGGCAGATCTGCTATAATCAGCGAGATGTATGCTGCACAGCAGCAAGAGCAATGGAAACTTTTTCATTTAAATTCATTTTAATTATAAATTTGTCTTTCCGCAATTTCACACGTCAATGCACCTGAATTGTTAGATTGTGATGTTAGATGTTGGCAATGTGAATCAGTGTTTCACATCTAACATCATTCCCATGCGTTCCCCGAAAATGTACTCAATGGGAATAGGGCATTACGTTATGAAACGTAATGAGAATTGTAAACCATCTTTGAAACAAAAAACCGTTTCATGCGTTTCATGTCGAGTGTAAATACTGCTTTTGTCGGAGATTTTATTTTTTCGTAAAGTTTTTCGAAGTAAGAAGATCTGCTGCGGTTCATTTTATTCGAGTTTTTTCAAAACTGTTAACTATATCTGTATTTTATAAAATTTATAAACACGTTTAAATGTGTTGTACGCCTTTTTAATACATTTAAAAAATAATTAAACTTAATTCAATCAATTTAAAGATTTATCAAATGTCTCAACAATTTTTTTTGACATTTGAAAGCAATGCTTGCTTGTTTTGAGGAACACCAAAAACTGCTTTGATGTTGCTTTTGGGTTGCTGGAGTTTTGTAGAACATGTCTTTAAATTAGCAAAACAAAAAAAATTTAATTAGATAATATGGTTTGAATATCCACGCCAAGCGATGAAGTTAAAACGGACACTATACAGCACAGTTCTGTGCAATACTATAGGTTTCTCGCTCTAACACAGTACAAAAAGCAGCTTGCACGCTGAGAAGTTTGTATAAAATCGGTCAACTTATCAGTCCCAATGTCTCGAGTACCGAGTCGAAAATCAGATTTTATATATTATTTTCCTCTTATTTCGACGAACTGCCTTAAGCAAAACAGAATAACGGAACTTGATTCGTTAAAACGATTCATTACTGTTGCGACTTTCAAAATAAATTTGCAGTATATGGCACGGTTATTCGCTCTTGCTGTTATAATCCAAATGCAGCGAAAACTTTAAAACAGCAAGCAGCGAAAATGTAAATTATCTATCTATACATATAAATCTCTTTGTCCTAATTGATTCGGTGACTGACTGGCTGACTGATCAAGCTGTAGACCAAACGGTTCAAGATATCGAGCTGAAACTTTTACACAACATTTTTTTTTTTTATTATTACTTGGCTTTTATTTATTGGATCTTATCTTAAATTTGAGACTAACAATAAGTTTGCAAATCTTATAAATAAACAATAGTTAACAGTCTTCTTGGACTGCCCTAAAGTCTATCGTTGGGTTGCTAGGTCAAAACGACGAAGACGGGATCGGCTGCACAACCTTATTAGGCCTCTCGCGAGGTGGTTGGGGTGCGAGGAAAGCTTGACAAAGTACTTTGTCTTCTGTTCTCTTATAACATCTTTGACCGGCTGGATATTCAGGTCGCTTTGTATGTTTTCGTTTCGAACGTACCACGGTGCCCCGGCACTCCCCCATAATTGGGAGCTATAGGTCCAGATAGGTTTTAGCACTGAATTGTAGAGCAGAACCTTGTGATCAAGACTAAGGGGCGAGCGAGCGTTAATAAGCCAGAGCTGACTGTTGGCTTTTAGTTTTAGGTGTGTTCTCTTTGCTTCGATGTGTCTGCGACATGTGAGTCTTCTGTCGAGGTGAACTCCTAGGTACGTCACTTCGTTTGCTTGAGGGAGTACGGTGTTGTTTAATCTGAGTGGTGGACAATTTTGCCTGTTCAGGGTAAACGTAACGTGCTTGCATTTCTGTTCGTTTATTTTTATCCGCCAGTTGGATAGCCATTTTTCTACGTCGACCATGTGAAGAGCCAATTGCGCAGTTGCTTGTATTGGGCATTTTGAGCAGCTGCGAACAGCTGTATCATCAGCAAAGGTAGAAGTTGTTAGTTCCCTGCTTGTTGGTATGTCTGCTGTGTGGAGGACGTATAGTGTCGGCCCAAGTACGCTTCCTTGTGGAACTCCGTCTCCAATGGTGTGATCTTCGGATAAGGCAGTGTTACATCTGACAGCAAATCTTCTATCGTAAAGATATGACCTTAGAAGCTTGTGTGTGGTATTTGAAAGCGTTGATTTAATTTTATGCATTACGCCGTCTAACCAGACTCTGTCAAATGCTTGAGAGACATCTAGAAATATTGCTGTGCAATATTCTCTATTTTCGTATTTCTGATGCTCAAAAGCTCCGTGCTTTTCCCGAATCCGAATTGATGCGATGGGATTTTGTTGTGGAGTCTTATTAATGGATTTATCTGATTCAGCAGACATTTTTCGACGAGCTTTGATATACACGCTAATAGGCTTATAGGTCTGTATGACGACGGGACAGTGTGATCCTTTCCTGGTTTCGGTATCATTATAATGATCGACTTTTTCCATCTCTGTGGGAAGTGGCCTAGTTTTATGATAGGTACTAGCATTGAAGAGTTGTGCGACAGTGCATATAATGATCAAAATTCATTTTGATGGTGTTGTTGATCACATTTGGACAAAACTCGATTTGTTCATGTTGATGCTGAGTGTCACTTCTTAATCTTGGTAGTGTAAACGCATTTGTTGCGGGATTTGGTTGGAACACATTTTTAAGGTGAACCGCAAATGTGCTGGCTCTATCTTCAAAGGGTGGGATGAGCTCTCCATAGTGGGTGTTTTTTACAAGATGTTGATAATTTCTCTATATAACGGCGATGAGCATATGCTTCTTCTTGCTTTAAGGCTTTGGTGAGTTTACGTGTGGCGTCTATTAATCTTTGCCGGGAAGGCGACTGTAAAATTGCAATTCTCGACGTAATCGTCGCTTTTCGTGGACGAGCTGTTCGATTTGTAGATTTGTCTTATTTTGGATGTGTAGTACTTGTGTAGAAATGCGAGCTGCGGTGACGAAGACGGACTCCAGCTTCGACGGCTTCGCGGAATATTTCTAGTAACTGCAAAGTCAATTAAATCGCGTAGCTTCTTGGGATCTATTGGCCAGTATGTTGGTCTACCGGGAGAAACGTGGTCTAGCTTATTGTAAGCTTTAATAACGGCATTGTAAAGCTGCTTTCTTTTTGGGTTAACGAGTCAAGTTTCCCAGTGCGTGTGCTTGGCATTGTAGTATTCTGCTGCTATAAAGTGCTCTCCAAGTGAGGTAAAAAACTGCGTAACCTCACCGAGGGGGGCAGTATACGGCGGCTAGAGCAAGTTGGTCACAATTGTCCAGTTTTATGTTTATAGATGTGGCCTGTAGGTAGTTCTCAGCAAATTCCTTATGGCAGTGGTGCTTGATGCGGTTTCTAATCAAAATACCAGTACCACCATGTGCTTTACCATCGGGATGATTTGTTCCGTAGAACAAGTAGCCTCGTAGATTCAAATTATATTTGTTTGTAAGGTGTGTTTCTGAGAGTAGCATAACGTCGAGAAGAAATTGAGATAACTCAAGTTTACATGAAACGCTATTAGCATTCCACATAGATATACGTAGGGAAGCAATCAAGTATCAAAAGATTTTGGTTTCGCATTAAATCTTGCATGGTTGTCCGCATAAATGCCAAAAACTCCTTAAGGCTTTTCTTCAGGTTAAATAATATTGCTTCAAAATTGCTTTGTTGCTGCTCCGGTGGTTGATACTGCTTTGCCGGGTTGGGTTCCAAATGTGCTGCTTGTGAAAACGGTTTATTTGAGGCAGGAGGCTCCAGTAGTGATTTTCACCCGTTGGCGAATGTCACGTTTTATGTAAAGTTTTCGGGGCCAAAAGAGGATCGGGCTGCAGTCGAATAGAAGACATCTGGGTTTAATTTGGATGGGGTAAACGGTACGTTTTGGGGGCGTGCAGTGGTCACTCGCTGATGGAGTTGACTTTTCATCTCCTTATATATTGGGCATCCTTTTGAATTAGCTGTGTGATTACCACCGCAGTTGCTGCACTTTTTTGTGGCTGGGTCATCTTTATCCACTGGGCACTCCGCAAAATACACACACCGAACATGACAATTCATGCATTGTACCGGCCCCTTTGCGTTTATTTGGTTCTTCTACTGTGATTCAACGGTGCAATAAGAACTTAAGTTTATATATTGGGTGTACTTAGAAACTGTCGTTTAGAAACTTCGACAATACTCTATAATTATCTTCGGACTTCAATTGGACTTTTGTTTCATGAATGTTGCCCTTTACAATAGGGATTATATGAAAATTGTCTGCCCCAATAAGCTCAATTATTTTGTTTACGAGAGCATTGAAGCTTTTCTCTCGGATATATATAGGTGGTGGATTTGGCTTTCTTTTATCACCTTTGCCAGCTTCAGAGGGCAGATCGTCAGAGTTGTCTGCCAGAATTTTAAACTTGTTATTGTAGATTGTATTTTTAGACCCAGTACTTTGGAAAAGTACAAATGGGTCTATTAAGTTTGTCCAAAAAAAATGTGCGTAACAGGCAGAAGGAGGCGTGGCAGACCCCATAAAGTATATATATTCTTGATCAGCATCAACAGCCGAGTCGATATAGCCATGTCCGTCTGTCTGTCTGTCTGTCCGTCTGTCCCTTTTTGTGTCGCCTAGATCTCAGAGACTATAAGAGCTAGAGACACCAAATTTGGCATGTAGGTTCATCTATATCTCCCATTGATCAAGTTTGTTTTAGATTTTTGCCACGCCCCCTCCGCCCCTGGAAATTGAAATACAAAATTTCGAAGTCGAATTACAAAAGCCCCTTTAATGCTAGCCCCTTGATTACATATAATATACACTATTATCCAAACCTGTCCAGAAAATTTCATTCCAATCGGATGATAAACGCGGAAGTTATTCAACTAACAATGTTACGGGCAAAAGGAAGAAGAAGAGACGCTAGCGACCTCTGTGTTAATTAACTTATTTCGTAGTGGCGCCATCTACTGCATGGTAGGGAACATTGAAGAACAATCTATAGTGGACGCTTTGCTCTCAAAAAGTACTGGGTCTCCTACTGTCGAGCTGTAGCTTACTGCATTTTCGTTTGCATCTAGGCTTGAGTCGCCAAGGATAATTTTTGGCTTCGAGTTTAGAGGGCTCGACTTTCTTTTAATTTGAATGTAGCGATCCATACCAGTCTCGACAGCCGGACCCATTCTTGGTTTTTGTTTTGATTCCAGTTTTGTAACGTTGTTGTTCTTGGCGGCTATGGGGCTTGAGCTTGAAGTTGTTGTCATAATTGAATGATCCGCTTGCGTTGCAGAAATCGCTTTGGGTATTGTAGCCGTTAACGCGTTATTGATGACGGATACAGTTGCAGTTGTTGTTGTTGCTGCGATTGTAGTAACTACTGAGGTCATTGTACTAGTTGTTGGAGCGCTGTGTGTCGAAATTAATGCGACCACCGGTGCTGGACAGCTGCACTGCGAGCTCCATGAACTGGATGTTGAAGTGGGGAGAGCAGAAGAGCAAGAACGTGCTCTCTGGCCGTCAGCGGCAAGAGAGCTGAATTACGCTGCAATTCGGTATCACGGGTTGAAAAGTACGCGTAGAACCCATTTCTCTGGTCGATAGAGCTTCTTCGCTCTTTTTCTTGAACATTGCTCATATTGCACGATTTGTGCGAGGCACATTATGGGTTTTTATAAATTTTTCACTTGTGTTAATAATAACAACTGGTGTAAGAGTTATGAATAGCTTCTAAGCGCTATTGCTGTCATACTCGAATGCACTTTAATGTTTTATTTATTTATCATAAAGTTGCCATAGGAACAATCAGATGCAAATTAAAATTTTGTATGAAGAACTTTGTTGTTTTTAAAGCTATCTAAACCAAACTCACAGAATATGTATTTCTTACTCATTGTTACATTCTGTGAAAATTAGGTCAAGATCGGATGACTATATCATACAGCTGTTATAGGACAATTAGATGCAGATTAAAATTTTGTATGAAGAGCTTGATTGTTTTTTGAGCTATCTCAACCAAACTCACAGATTATGTATTTTTTACTCACTGCTTTATCCTTAGAATTTAATCAAGATTGGATGACTATATCGTATAGCTGCCATGGGAACAATCAGATGCAAATAAAATATTAGTATGATGGCTTTTCTTTGTATTTTGAGCTACTTTAGCTACTCACCGCTACATCCTGAGAAAATTTGGTCAAGATCGGATGACTATATTAAATAGCTGCCCTAGAAAAAATCAGATGCAAATAAAATATTACTATGATGACTTTTTTGTTTTTTGAGCTATTTGCGCTACTCACTGCTACATCCTGAGAAAATTTGGTCTAGATCGGATGACTATATCATACAGCTGTTATTGGCACAATCAGATGCAAAAGAAAATTTTGTATGAAGAGCTTTGTTGTTTTTTGAGCTCACCAGCTCACAGATTATGTATTTCTTACTTACTGCTAGATCCTGAGAAAATTTGGTAAAGATCGAAAGACTATATCATATAGTTGACATAGGAACAATAAGATGCAAAATAAAATTTTGTATGAAGAGCTTTGTTGTTTCTTAACCTATCTCAACCAAACTCACAGATAATGTATTTCATACTAACTGCCAAATCCTGAGAAAATTTGGTAAAGCTCGGATGACTGTATTATATAGTTGCCAAAGGAACAATCAGATGCAAATGAAAATTTTGTATGAAGAGATTTGTTGTTTTTTGAGCTATTTAATGCTACTCACTGCTACATCCTGAGAAAATTTGGTCTAGATCGGATGACTATATCATATAGCTGCCATAGGAAAAATCAGATGCAAATAAAACATTAGTATGATGACCTTTGTTTTGTTAAGACCTATCTCAACCAAACTCACAGATTATGTATTTCTGAGAAAATTTGGTCTAGATCGGATGACTATATCATAAGGCTGCAATAGGATCAATAAAATGTAAATTGAAATTTTGTATGAAGAGCTTTGTTGTTTTTTGAGCTCACAAACTCACAGATTATGTATATCCTACTCACTGCTAGATCCTGGGAAAATTTGGTAAAGATCGAGTGACTGTATCATATGGTTGCCATAGGAACAATCAGATGCAAAATAAAATTTTGTAAGAAGAGCTTTGTTGTTTTTTGATCTATCTCAACCAAACTCACAGATTATATATTTCATACTCACTGCCAAATCCTGAGAAAATTTGGTAAAGATCGGATGACTGTATTATATAGTTGCCATAGGAACAATCAGATGCAAATGAAAATTTTGTATGAAGAGCTTTGTTGTTTTTTGAGCTCACAAACTCACAGATTATGTGTATCCTACTCACTGCTAGATCCTGGGAAAATTTGGTAAAGATCGAGTGACTGTATCATATGGTTTCTATAGAAACAATCAGATGCAAAATAAAATTTTGTAAGAAAAGCTTTGTTGTTTTTTGATCTATCTCAACCAAACTCACAGATTATGTATTTCATACTCACTGCCAAATCCTGAGAAAATTTGGTACAGATCGGATGATTATATCATATAGCTGCCATAGGAAAAATCAGATGCAAAATTAAACCCCGTGGGGGATATGACAGTTTTAAAAGTGTCATACCGCCCGAAAGCCTTTGGCCGTTATGACACTGGGCGTTATGACATGTACCCAAAATTTGGTCAAGATCGGACTACTATATCTTATAGCTGCCTTAGGAACAACTAGATTCAAATTAAAATTTAATATGAAGAGCTTCGTGTTATTCTAAGCTAACTATACCAAACACACACTGTGTGAGTTTGGTTGAGATATCTAGAGAAACAAAAAAGTTGTTCATACTAAATGTTAATTTAGAGCCGATCGTTCCTATGGCAACTATATGTTATAGTTGTCCGATTTGCACCAAGTTTGATCAGGCTATATAAATCTGATACGCCTCCTTTAATGCGTTACAAACTTCGTGACAAAATTAAAATATTCTCTACAAGGGCATTAATATATAACTGCGCCATTTTCGATATTCCATATCAGCTGTTATTATTGTCGATTAAATAATTTTTAATCGAAAACAGCTATGCCGGCGGCAGTTTAAAAACGCTATTAGCAACCGATTTTCTGTTAGGCGATTTCATGTTATCTTTCCAGAGTAAACCGATTTGAAAGTGGTTTCCATTCTGAGTGGTTGTTTCTAACAAGATTTTTCTAGCTCGAATATCATCCTCAGATTCCAGAACTGCCACATCGTTTGTGCCAAAATGTTCAGTGGCAAACTACTCTTTTACTAAGTCATGAAGTCCATTGTCTATAACGTGCATAACCAATGCATTCGGACACTTATATTTACTTGGTCCATATTCTAGCCACACGAGTTTTGTTAGAATTGCTACGGTTTGTGAGACACCATCTCCTATCACAGTTTTTTATAGTCCTAGGTGCACATTATCTAGGCCAATGAACAGGGTTGGCTTGCATTCTCGTATTCAACAATTGTCAAACTTTTGAGTTTATTAAACTGTTGTTTGTGAAACGTATCACGCCCCATAAAATGTGGGTGCACAATCCATGAAACCTACAGGACATATACATAATAGGCAGTGACGCGCACGCACACAGTATCGATCAGCAAACGGCGATGCAAAGTGCCAAAAAGTACAGCTTTGGAAAAAGGCAGTACAGCACACGCCGAGACGTACGCACACACTATGGTAAAGAGAGGAGAAGAGAAAGACGGAGCATGCAAACTACGCATTAGAGCACACGCACAAGGCAAAGCGACTATCGGCCGTAAGCAAGCTCACGCACACACACACACGCCCACTGTATGTATGCAGGCATGTATGCCTGACCTAGGCGACAAATGAGAGGCTTGTCGCGGATGCTGACGCCAGCAGAGAAGTTGCCAAAAATATGGGTTAATGAGGCGCAATTTAAGTTGTACTCATTCTATTCTTCAAAGAACGCAGAACGCGACAGACACAGAACGGATCGTCGCGGGCATTATATTACAATCGCTATCCCCACGCCACGTGGGGAATAGGCACTCTAGATCAACGAGGGAAACGCATCAGGATAAAATTAACTGAAACCAATATAATTAAGCAACGAGGTGCGCGGCAAGTAAACGGCCAGAGTGCGAGTTAAGTTTTAGCAAAGCAAAGATAATAAAGAGAAAAAATTAATCAAAGAAATGAATTAGTTAAATAAATAAATAAACAAAGAGAATTTAAGCATGAAAACAACCACAACAGTTATTAACCACAGAGATAGAAAAGTGAGTGTGTGTTTGCGTGTATACGCATGTGTGTCAACGTAAAAGTGACCCAGTGAATCGGCCGCAAGTTGCACAGAATTCTATCGTGATCGCTGTGGATTTTCCCCGATCGTTGTAGGATTACGGTTTCTTTCAATGATTTTGGGCCAGTCGCTTTGGTTTTTGACCAGAGCTGTGACGCAATCTTGAGACTCCTACATTGGCAGTGCAAAAGTTGATGTCTAACCGAAGTTTCTTAAATTTTATCAATACACGCGAAATAATGCCTCTAACCATTTAACTTTAAAAAAAAGGACCACGTTTTTTTTTTAATTTTCCTTGAATTTTAAAGTCGAAAAAATGTCAAAAAACAACAACAAAAATCTTTGGCTCAGTGAGTGATCGTGTGGGCATCATATTTATCTATTTTATCAGTGCTATCAGTTATTTGCGAGCTCTGTTAATTACCGATAAGCAAACCCAATTCAAAAAATTTAAGTTTCTTTTAAATATCAGAAGTAAAAAATATCGTACATTACCGGCACATCATTGAAGATAAACATCGTTCGGTTTCAATAAATCAAAAAAATATAGCGCAAGCTAACTTTGGCGCGCCAAAGTTTGAATACCATTGCAGTGCTCTATGTAAGCCGTCAGATTTTGTACAGAATTTGTTAAATGTTTATTTCGAACCGATCGCTCCTATGGCAGCTATATGATATAGTAGTCCGATTGACACCAAAATTGGACAGCCTATTTAAAACTATACCAACCACACAATTTGATAATTTGGTTGAGATATCTTGAGAAACAAACATTTTTTAGACCCAGTACTTTGAAAAAGTACAAATGGGTCTGTTAAGTTTGTCCAAAAAAAATGTGCGTAACAGGCAGAAGGAGGCGTGGCAGACCCCATAAAGTATATATATCTTGATCAGCATCAACAGCCGAGTCGATATAGCCATGTCCGTCTGTCTGTCCGTCTGTCCCTTTTTGTGTCGCCTAGATCTCAGAGACTATAAGAGCTAGAGACACCAAATTTGGCATGTAGGTTCATCTATATCTCCCATTGATCAAGTTTGTTTTAGATTTTTGCCACGCCCCCTCCGCCCCTGGAAATTGAAATAAAAATTTCGAAGTCGAATTACAAAAGCCCCTTTAATGCTAGCCCCTTGATTTTTGGTACATATAATATACACTATTATCCAAACCTGTCAGAAAATTTCATTCCAATCGGATGATAAACGCGGAAGTGGTGAAAACAACCACAACAGTTATTAACCACAGAGATAGAAAAGTGAGTGTGTGTTTGCGTGTATACGCATGTGTGTCAACGTAAAAGTGACCCAGTGAATCGGCCGCAAGTTGCACAGAATTCTATCGTGATCGCTGTGGATTTTCCCCGATCGTTGTAGGATTACGGTTTCTTTCAATGATTTTGGGCCAGTCGCTTTGGTTTTTGACCAGAGCTGTGACGCAATCTTGAGACTCCTACATTGGCAGTGCAAAAGTTGATGTCTAACCGAAGTTTCTTAAATTTTATCAATACACGCGAAATAATGCCTCTAACCATTTAACTTTAAAAAAAAGGACCACGTTTTTTTTTAATTTTCCTTGAATTTTAAAGTCGAAAAAATGTCAAAAAACAACAACAAAAATCTTTGGCTCAGTGAGTGATCGTGTGGGCATCATATTTATCTATTTTATCAGTGCTATCAGTTATTTGCGAGCTCTGTTAATTACCGATAAGCAAACCCAATTCAAAAAATTTAAGTTTCTTTTAAATATCAGAAGTAAAAAATATCGTACATTACCGGCACATCATTGAAGATAAACATCGTTCGGTTTCAATAAATCAAAAAAAATATGGTGCAAGCTAACTTTGGCGCGCCAAAGTTTGAATACCATTGCAGTGCTCTATGTAAGCCGTCAGATTTTGTACAGAATTTGTTAAATGTTTATTTCGAACCGATCGCTCCTATGGCAGCTATATGATATAGTAGTCCGATTGACACCAAAATTGGACAGCCTATTTGAAACTATACCAACCACACAATTTGATAATTTGGTTGAGATATCTTGAGAAACAAACATTTTTAGACCCAGTACTTTGAAAAAGTACAAATGGGTCTATTAAGTTTGTCCAAAAAATGTGCGTAACAGGCAGAAGGAGGCGTGGCAGACCCCATAAAGTATATATATTCTTGATCAGCATCAACAGCCGAGTCGATATAGCCATGTCCGTCTGTCTGTCTGCTGTCCGTCTGTCCGTCTGTCCCTTTTGTGTCGCCTAGATCTCAGAGACTATAAGAGCTAGAGACACCAAATTTGGCATGTAGGTTCATCTATATCTCCCATTGATCAAGTTTGTTTTAGATTTTTGCCACGCCGCCCTCCGCCCCTGGAAATTGAAATACAAAATTTCGAAGTCGAATTACAAAAGCCCCTTTAATGCTAGCCCCTTGATTTTTGGTACATATAATATACACTATTATCCAAACCTGTCCAGAAAATTTCATTCCAATCGGATGATAAACGCGGAAGTTATTCAACTAACAATGTTACGGGCAAAAGGAAGAAGAAGAGACGCTAGCGACCTCTGTGTTAATTAACTTATTTCGTAGTGGCGCCATCTACTGCATGGTAGGGAACATTGAAGAACAATCTATAGTGGACGCTTTGCTCTCAAAAAGTACTGGGTCTCCTACTGTCGAGCTTGCTCCACTGTAGCTTACAGCATTTTTCATACTAAATGTTGTTCTTGTACCGATCATTCCTATGGCAGCTATATGATAAAGTTGTCCGATTTGAACCAAATGTGGTAAGGATGTATGAAAATGTATTAAACATACAATCTGTGAATTTGGTTGAGAAATCTTGATAAACAAAAAAGTTTTTCATACTAAATGTTTATTTCGAACCGATCATTCCTATGGCAGCTATATGATATAGCTATCCGATCCGGCCGGTTCCGACATATGTACTGCGTGCAGAAAAAGACGGATCTGTACCAAGTTTTATCAAGATAGCTTTAAAACTGAGAGACTTGTTTGCATAGAAACAGGCGGACACACGGACAGACGGACGGACATGGCTATATCGACTCAGCTCGTCGCCCTGACCAAGAATATATATACTTTATGGAATCTGTAAGGCCTCCTTCATTGCGTTACACATTTCGTGACAAAATTATAATACCCTCTGCAAGGGTATAAAAAAAGACTTTCTTAGGTGGGTCACCAACTTTGAAGAGTGTTATTCAGATTTGGATAGTGAAGTGGAAGAATTGTACAATACTTTGGACTTCAGTCAAATGACTGATTTTCTCAAATGTATTATTTGCCTGGACAAACAGCGGGATGTCGTAATTCTGCCTTGTAGCCATTTTAAAATATGCTCTTAGTGCTACAAAAAATTGGAAGAACGTTTATATAGCTCTCTATTGCTCTGCCCATATTGCAGACATATAGTCGAGAGTCATTTAAAATTTAAAGTTACTATTAATTTACTAAATTTCCATCTAAAAATTACTGGGTCTCCTACTGTCGAGCTTGCTCCACTGTAGCTAATTGCATTTTCTTCATCGCTCCGATATTTACATTTACATCTTCAAACAATTTTAATTACCAATGCTGAAACAACTTATGCGAATAGTTGCTTTAAGTTTTAGTTAAAATAGGTTAGGATATAGGATTTAGATATATATTCTATATCCTAACCTATTCGCTAAAGCTTAAGTGATTGGCTTTTTGAAATAAACGTGACAATTTTTCGTACTTGACGGGAAGAATCTTGTATGCCAAGACCTTTTTTTTATTTTGATAAATAGCTGAACTAATAGCAGTCGCTTAGCTCGATAAGTGGTGCTAGAGTTGACTTTAAGCGATAGTTCGTCATTCCCGTTCCACATTTTGGAAATGCACATATGCATTTTAAACTTATTAGCTTCGGGCGTTAATACACTTTTTAAAGTGTCATAAAGCCCTCAAGAAAAGTGACTTTAAGCCCCGCGGGTGATATGACAGTTTTAAAAGTGTCATACCGCCCGAGAGCCTTTGGCCGTTATGACAATGGGCGTTATGACATGTACCCAAAATTTGGTCAAGATCGACTACTTTATTATATAGTTGCCATAGGAACAATTAGATTTAAATTAAAATTTAATATGAAGAGCTTCGTGTTTTTCTAAGCTATCTCAACCAAATTCACAGATTGGTTTTATCTCAAGATCGGACTACTATATCATATAGCTGCCAAAGGAACAATTAGATGCAAATTACAATTTAATATGAAGAGCTTCGTGTTATTCTAAGCAATCTCAACCAAATTCACAAATTATTTTTATCTCGAAAAATCTGGCAGTTTCCCGTCAAATCTGACTTTTTCCAGCCAAATCAGAATTTTATTCTCCAAAGCCCAAAGTCCAACTGCAGCGAAAACTTTACAAACAACGAGCAGTGAAAACTATTTCTGCATAAATACATACGCATAATTTTCTGGCCCCACATAGATCATTCAATACGTCCCCCATTTTTCGCAAAAAGCGTGCCCATTTCCACAGTTAACCTTTTGTGCTTTGCGGTTACTGTTTCCTCTAACTTTAAAAGACATAAGTAATAGAAATAAAACAAAATAACATTAAAAAACTATAGCGCAAGCTAACATTGGCGCTCCAAAGTTTGGATACCCTTGCAGTGCCCTATATAAGCCGTCAGCTTTTGTACAACATTTTTAAATGTATATTTCAAACCGATCGTTCTCATGGCAGCTATATGATATAGTACTTACACAGCCTGTTTGAAACTATACCAAACACACACTGTGTGAGTTTGGTTGAGATATCTTGAGAAACAACAAAGTTGTTCATACTAAATGTTAATTTAGAGCCGATCGTTTCCATGTCAACTATATGTTATAGTTGTCCGATTTGCACCAAGTTTGGTCAGGCTATATAAATCTGATACGCCTCCTTTAATGAGTGACAAACTTCGTGGCAAAATTATAATACCCTCTACAAGGGTATTAATATATAACTGCGCCATTTTCGATATTCCATATCAGCTATTATTATTGTCGATTAAACAATTTTTAATCGAAAACAGCCAGCGCTGCCACACTTTTTGTCAAAAATTTTGCCGGCGTCAATGCGGCAATTTTTCGATACGGTGCTATGCCGGCGGCAGCTTAAAAACGCTACTAGCAACCGATTTTCTGAATATCTATCTCAGATTCCAAAACTGCGACATCGTTTGTGCCAAAATGTTCAGTGGCAAAGTACTCTTTTACTAAGTCATGAAGTCCATTGTCTATAACGTGCATAACCAATGCATTTGGACACTTATATTTACTTGGTCCATATGCTAGCCACCCGAGTTTTAGAGAATTGCTACGGGTTGTGAGACACCATCCCCAATTACAGTTTTTTATCAGTTCCAAATAGACTCTCGCATCGACAAGACGTGTCCACGCATAGTCATTTTTCGCGCGCTTATCTCGTTGATCTCAGTTTTTGTAAACAAATAAGTCTCAAAGAAGAAACAAAAAACTGCCGTTACCCGATAACCGTTTGTTACTCACTACGATGCGGAGAGATGACCCTCCAGACAAAAACAAATCTGATCACAGATTTGTTGTTGTTAAACGACTAGATGACAACTCAATGTCTAATGTTTCACCGTTTGTTATTAAGAAAATTATTGACCACAACTGCGGCGGTGAAGTTCTTTTTGCAAAGAAGACCCGCGACGGAAATTTATTAATCAAAACTAAGAATGGAACACAAGCCCAAAAATTGGTAAAGATGACAACATTTAGTGATTTCCCTGTGGAAGTTAAAGAACATCTCTCGCTGAACTCTTCCAAAGGAGTTATTTACTCCAACGACTTACGACACCTTGATGAAGAAGTTATCAAAAACGAGCTTACTCCTCAAAATGTTACCCAAGTGAAAAAAATCAAGAAGAAGATTAACGATCAACTAATTGAAACAGGCCTATTAATTTTAACTTTCGGAAGCGCCTCTTTTCCGGAAAGTATTAAAATTGGTTATGAATCAGTTAAAGTTAGGGCATTTATTCCACCACCACTACGTTGCTACAATTGCTTTAGATTTGGACACATTTCAAATTTATGCCGCAACAAAAAAATCTGCATTAATTGCGCCAACGATCACCATACTGAAGACAACGAACAATGCTCAAATGGAAAACGCTGCATCAATTGCAACGATGCAAAATTACTGGACTGTAATCACTCCTCGGTATTCAGAAAGTGCCCACTCTTCGTTAAACACCAGGAAATACAAGCAATCAAAACGCTTGATAAGGTTGACATGAAGACAGCTATAAACACCTATAAAACCAGACACGCCCACGATGGATCTCTTTACTCTAGCGTTGTGAAAAGCAACCTAGATAAAATTAATGATAGTATAAACACTTCTCAATTAACCCTATCCAACTTAGTTCAGAGCAGTACCCCTATCCCACCTTTTTCTAAAAATATAATTGACTACAATGACATAACAATTGAGCCTAAGACAACATCTAACACTGAACTCCCTTGTACCTCTAAGCCTTTAACCCCCAACCCTTTAGTAAAAATTCTCCCTAGAGCCACCTCGAACCGAATGAAAAGACAACTTAAAGCTAAAGCTAACGTTCAATCTAAATCTTTAAAACAAAATATGAAACGATCTCCAGATTCTATTCTTTCCAACAGCTCAGACATATCCGATATAGATTTGCCTCCTGATGATGGTAATATAACTTAAATAATCTATTCACTTAACTGCTGGATTCCCCCTCTAATAGCCAAATACAAGCCTCAAATTATTTGCCTTCAAGAGACCCACTTAGCATCTCATTCCATTCATCCAATACCCATAAACTACAGAATGATCTCGCTCAACTCTCTGCCATCTTATGGTGGTGTCGCCATACTTATTCATAACTCCATTCAATACAAAGAAATTTGCCTCTCTACAGATTTCGATGCCATCTGCGTCGAAATCTGTTCAAAAAAACAATTAAATATTATTTCTACCTACCTCCAACCTAAAGCTGTCTTTACCCTTTCCAACTTAATTTCTGTTCTTTCCCCTCCTAATAACAAACCTTCGTTTATAACTGGAGATTTTAATAGCTGGCACAAACGTTGGGGTTCCCCAGTCAACAATAAGAAGGGCCTAATTCTTGATAAGTTTTTAACCCAATTTTATTTAATCCTTCTTAATGATAAAAGCCCTACCCACCTCAGTACACATAACACTCTTACTCACATAGATCTCAGTTTCTGTACTCCGGATCTAGCAATTGACTCGGAGTGGAGAATCGAAGATTACTTCTTTGGTAGTGATCACTTACCCATTATTTCTCGCCTTTTCCAGGACACTCAGTCCCATGCAAAAATTGTTAGACCGTCTTTTAAACTTAGTAAAGCTGATTGGAAACTTTTCCAATCTTTGTCCAACTCTAACAACCAATCTACCCCTATCAGTTCCAACATTAACAAAGAATCAGCCAACTTGAATAAAATTATTTTATCTAGTGCACATCAAAGTATCCCCAAAGTTGCTCAATTAATTTCAAAATCAGTTCCGTGGTGGAATAAAGAACTAGAAGCACTACGCAACTTAAAAAACTCTGCGTGGCGTACACTTAAAAGATATATTTCTACGGAAAATATCATCGATTTTAGAAGGAAAAATGCAATATTCCGAAGGGCTCTAAAAGCAGCCAAAAGACAATCCATTTCTAAATTTACAGAAGAGATTAACCCTACTACTCCGGTCGTCAAAATCTGAAACAATATTAGACGCTTTTGCGGCATGCATCCTACTAAAGTTATCCACTGTATTATCCCACCCTGTAATCAAAAAATCTCAAGTCAACAGGATATTGCTGATTTCTTTTGCAATAACTGGTCCGTTCAGTCTCAAGACTCCGCATTTTCTAGTCTCTTTACTGTCAATAAAATTAGAACTCTTTCCGATTCACTAATTTACCCACATAGTAAACGAGCATATCCAATAGAAATTGACATTAATTATACAGAATTCTCGGCGGCCTTAAATTCTCTAAAAGGCAAAACTCCGGGTTTTGATAGGATTAACTATCAAATGATAAAAGCACTACCTATCAATGTCCATAAGAGACTAATTCATCTCTTTAACTGCATT
Organism: Drosophila testacea; assembly: GCA_035043265.1. NCBI lineage: Eukaryota > Metazoa > Arthropoda > Insecta > Diptera > Drosophilidae > Drosophila > Drosophila testacea. The sequence goes on from JAWNND010000180.1 coordinate 590,979, forward strand.
CTCCATAAATGTATTCCTCAACAATATAAATTGAGCATTATAGTACCTATCCTGAAACCTGACAAAAACAAGACAAACCCATCGTCCTATCGTCCAATATCACTGAACTCTTGTGTAGCTAAAATACTAGACAAAATAGTAGCAAAGAGACTTTGGTGGTTTGTAACTAACTACAAACTGCTACACAAAAGTCAGATTGGTTTTAGGAAGGGCAAATCGGTTATGGATTGTCTGTTATTTGCAGACCATCTTATCAAACGAGCCCTTAGCTCAAAAAATCATTTATCTTTAATTTCGCTTGATTTTTGTAAGGCATTTGAAAAAATTGGCGTTCATGTAGTTATTGACCAACTTATTAATTGGAAAGTAGGCCCCAAAATAATTAATTACGTAAGAAACTTTATGACACACAGACAAATCAAAGTTAGAGTTGGTAATTACCTCTCAAAAACTCATTCACTTAATAATGGCATCCCGCAAGGCTCGCCACTATCGGTCATTTTATTTGTTATAGCATACCAAAAACTTGTTGAAATAATTGACATAAATAAAGAAATTCAAATTAGCGCTTATGCTGACGATTTCAATCTCCTTGTCAAATTAGATAAGAAAAAAAACATAACCATTAACCTTGATTCTTTAGCTCTTAATATTTCAAACTGGTGTTCCTACTCAGGAGCCAGTATTTCGCTTGACAAATGCAAACACATGCACATTTGCAATAAACATAACTGTCATTGCAACATCTCTTTTGGTAACTTCCATCTTCAAAATGTCCGTTCGCTGAAAATGTTAGGCGTTTTCTTTAACGCCAAACATAACTGGAACCCACACATTGATTATCTGATAGATCCCCTTCATCAACGCCTTAATATTATCAAATGCCTTTCGAGTCTTAAATATAATTGCAGCACCCTTACACTTATCTCTGTAGTTAAAGCCCTTCTTTTATCTAAAATCGACTTTGCACTTCCCCTTTATGGCAATGCTCCTAAAACCTCTATTAAAAAAATAAATACAATCATACATTCAGCAATTAGATTCGCATTAGGGGCTTTCCGCTCCACTCCTATCAAAAATTTGTTTTTTGAAGCTAATATTCCGCCACTTAACAACAGAAAAGATAAACTTACAGCTAATTTGTTTACTACCATAATCAACAGTTCTGATTCCCCATTATACGTTATAATGAAAAATTACCGCCCGCCCAAAAGTGAAAAAAAATTTTCGACAATAGATAGAATCATCTCTACTCACAATTCATTAGGGATTCATCTTAAGCCTATTTCTAAACTTAAACATAAATCCCCGCCTTGGAATCTACACCCAAAATCTATTAATTTATCTCTAAGCTATATAAATAAAAATTCTAATCCTCCTGAAATTTTCAGGAAAGAGTTTGCTAGAATGCAGTCGGAACAAAATCAAAACACTACTTTCATATACACAGATGGGTCTCAAATTAATGGCTCTACTGGCTATGGAATAACCTCAAGTCACACCATCCTCTCTTACGGTGTGTTTTCCAGTGTTTTCCTCTGAAATTATTGCCATTTACTTAGCTATTCGCCTATTACAAAACAAGAGGGGCAGATACATTATCTGCTCAGACTCTCTTTCCTCTCTCAAATCAATAAAAAACATATCCAACTCCTCCTTTTACCCAGACTTAATTCGTAACCTTCTAATACGACTCTACCCTAAATTCACTTTGCTATGGATTCCCAGTCACATAAACATAACAGGCAATGAGTTGGCAGATCAAACAGCTAAAAAATCTTTTCAGTTTCCGCTTGTTTATACTACTAACAACAACAGCAATGACATTAAAAAACACATTCGAAATAGTTTCATTTTATCCAATGGCAATTCCTTTGCTGAAACTTCGAATTGGTATCAAAGCACCAACTCCCAAAAATTAAGCATCTGTAATTTTCTCAACAATAATCATTTATCTATTTCACGGCTAGAGGAAACGAAACTAATTCGCATTCGTCTAGGCCACACTAAAATTACCCATTCTCACTATTTTACCAATGACATACCCAGCAATTGCCCTCTATGTGATTCTATATTCTTTAATCTGAACCACCTCTTGAACTCCTGCTCCTTTACTCTACAAATCAGATCCCGTTTCTTTCCTAACAACTCACCTTTGTCCGCTTTAACCAATCCAACTGCTGACAATATAAAACTCTTAATCAAATTTCTCAAACATAGTAACATCTTTCATTCCATATAAAGTTAACCTAATGGTTACTTAGGTTACATATACCCACATGTATACACATATATTTGTTGCTATTCTAATTTGTTCTAAAACTATATAAACAAAATTAAAATAAGAAAATTATTCACCCTCATGCAAACATGTATCTTTTCAAAACTATTATAATTACTCTTTTTTTCTTTTCATCTTATTCAACATTGTTAATTCATACCTAGAATTTTAAGTGTTAACTATATTTTTATAATTAACTTGTAAAATTAAGAATGTTGTTAGTAGTCGAAGACCTAAGTTGTCATGACTCTTCTCCAAGTAGGCTAAGATTTTTTATAAATTTTTGTCTACTTTTATAAATAAATAAATAATACAGTTTTTTATAGTCCTAGGTGCACATTATCTAGGCCAATGAATAGGGTTGGATTTGCATTTTCGTCTTCAACAATTGGCAAATTTTTGAGTTTATAAAACTGTTGTTTGTGAAACGTGTCACGCCCCATAAAATGTGGGCGCACAATCCAGTGTGACAGTGTGACAGTGTGGCAGTGACGTCACGAGCCGCCAACGTAAAGGCGAAGAGGCAAATGCAACGAGGAAAGAAGCGACAAACATACACACACGCACGCACACATTATCGAAACTCGAGTTTGTGTTAAAAGTGCACGGTTGTGTTTTGAGTCGCTCCTGTTTCCATTCAAAAAGCAACAGTTCCTGGCCTGCAAATAACAAAGAAATTGGTGCAATGCTTTTGGATGGTGGCAACACATACCCTGTGGAACGACTTGCGGATCGGTCCATCGCCTCCTGCTTTATTGGTCGATTTTGAGGCCCTTACTCTGCACGAGTGGAGGGTGAGTTGCTTTTGCAGGCCTCTTTCTGGCCTAATAATTGTTGTTGTGCTTAATTGCACTCAAAACAATTGCAATTTGCATGCTTTGACGTCTTACATGCAATTCAAACTGCTGCATACGTTAGGGAGTTGCAAAAATACTTGCATACGCTCAGGTTCCCGTTTTTGCCAACAGCTTGTGTAAACTGCTGACCGATAGCAAATCAGCGATAGCGTCCGTTTCCAGGCTCCCGGGTCACCAAAAGTGCTAAGAGCAAACACCAACCCCTCCGCTACGGCAGCGCCCATAAACGGGGCTCTGGTGATCGGGTCGGATCTGTATAACTCCCAACGGTTAAAAGCCAAAACTGAGGCCACCGAGGGACGACCCGTGCGAACCCTGGAAGCTGGAGAAGCTCTCCCGGAGGACGTAGATATGAATGGAGAGAAACTGGTGTTTGCGAGTAGCTCTACCATGCAGCGTACACCACCTACAGTGCACCAGCAGCAGCAACAACTGCAGCAGCAACAGCAGCAGCATCAGCATCAGCAAATTCAGGATGCTCTTTACCCTGGATCGCCCGTTAAGGAGATGCCAACTACCTCAATGGGTGCTATTGAGCAAATGGGGGATGGCCTGGATGTCCTCTAGACCATTTTCGCTGGGCAGAGACATATCAACACGCTAATGAGAGTGGAATTAGCAAGGTTGGTGAGTCTCTACAAGATGGCTCTTAATTTGTGCAAAGATGGGAAGCTACAATCCACTGGCAAAGCGCAAACCACCCCTCTCTTGAAACTGGGCTGTCGGGAACAGCTGCACATAAAGGCGTAGCTAGCGTAGCTGCGTTGTTTCAAGATGGCGAAGATACTACTCCAAAGAGGCAGCGAGATTCCACATCGGAGCAGAGGAAAACGCCACCAAAGAAGAGTAGAAGTCAGGCTCAAAATCAGAGAAAAAACGTCGAAGCTGCCGTTTAAAATCCATCGGAAAATGCAGCACCCAGCATTGGAGGTAAGTGTACAAAAGTCCATGGCCGTCAGCAGACGCACAAACGAGTTCGTGCAGACGCAATTACTGTGACTGGAGTGGGAGAGTGCAGTTATGCAGACATTCTCAGGCTGGTGAGAACTGATCCATCCCTGAAGCACTTAAGCAGCGTTGTCCAGACAGTACGGAAGACAGCAAAGGGCGATCTTTTGCTGCGTCTTAACAGAAAGCCAGCACACAGTCCAGAAGAACTGCAAGAAGCTGATCTTAAGGCAATGGGCAGCAGAGCAGTTGTCAAAAAGCTGACGGAAATGGGCCAAGTAGAAATACGCGACTTGGATAAATTAGTAACCAAGGAAGAAGTTATCAATGCTGTAAAGTCCATATTAGAGGATTCGGAAGCGACCCTGGATGCTGTTAAATCGCTCCGTATCATGAGAGATGGGTCCAAGAGGGCTACGCTCAGCCTGCCAGCGACCAAAGCAAAAGTATTGGTGGAAACGGCGAAAATCCGCATTGGTTGGACAATGTGTCGCATTAGGGCAATCTTGCAGCCGATGCGATGCTACAAGTGCCAAGAAAATGGTCATATCTCGGCAAGATGTACCAGCGAAGTTGATGCTAAAGGCACCTGCTTTAGGTGCGGAGAAGCAGGTCATAAGGCCAAAACCTGTACCAAGTTGCCGAAATGCTGTCTGTGCAGTAGGAAAGATGAAAAATCTACGGATCACCCGATGGGCATCTTCAAATGTCCGACATACCGCGAGGCGTTGAACAAAATGACATATTAAGGGTATTACAAATTAACCTTAACCATTGTGCAGCTGCTCAAGCTTTACTGGAGCAAACAAACAGGGAGCAACGCATTCACGCTGCCATTATGAGCGAGTCTCACCACCAAGAGTCCAGCAGCACATCAACTTGTGTGGCCGACTCCAGCAGGAAAGCTGCCATATGGTCATGTGTTGTCCCATGTAAACCGCTGACCGACATTAAGCAAGCCAAAGGATTTGTAAGAGCAAGAATGGGTCAGACCTAGCTATACAGTTGCTGTTTGGCACCCAGTTTACGACTGAGCGAATTCTCAATCATTCTGGAGGAGCTCGTGGAAGACGCCAGAGGACGCAACGGAGTAGTCATTGCAGGCGATTTTAATGCATGGGCAGAAGAATGGGGCAGCGTTACGACAAATGACAAAGGTCGCACTCTGCTTGAGATCTTTGCCTCAATCGACTAAGCTCTGTTAAACAATGGTGCTCAACATACTTTTAGCAGAGCTGGCATTGGTTCCATAGTGGACTTAACATTAACAAGTGCGTCGCTTTTCAACGAGGCACATTGGAAAATAAACGATGTCTACACGGCAAGTGACCATGTTGCTATTTTATGCTTGATTTGCGACCGTTCACATAGCAGGGAAGGCAATACTCAACGGAGACTCTGAACAGACAGGCTTTTAGCTCAGCCATTCAATCGCTCTCTATTACTGGGAATGTAGAATCCGGTGCTAGTCAGCTTGCAGCACAGCTGTCACAAGCCTGTGATAGGAGTATGGCACAACGGAGACCATATGGACGACGCCACGTGCCCACTTACTGGTGGAACGAGCGCATTGCCAATGCCAGGCAGGTTTGCCTGCAGGCCAGAAAACTCTTTTTTGGAGCTGTGCGACTCTGCAGACTATGATCCGTGGGGCAAGGCCTACAAAACTGTAGTCAAACGCATAAGCGCTGGCTATCAGGGCGCACCTACGAATGCGCTGGAATTAAAGACGATAGTGGAAACTCTTTTTCCCAGTTCACCAAGCAGAACGGTCAGCATAACTCCAGTTTCACAGTCTCATCCCATCGAGATTGTAACTGTAGAAGAGGTTTTGAGGTTATCAAGAAACCTAAAGCCCCGGAAGGCCCCAGGACCAGACTATATCCCGAATCGTTTTCTGAAGCTAGCTCCCATCAATCTGGAAGATGCAAACTTTGGTGCTGCTTCCGAAGCCTGGTAAGCCCCCAGGAATCTCGTCCTCCTACAGGCCAATCTGCCTCCTCGATACTGCTAACAAAGTATTTGAGAAGCTGATCTGCTCCAGGTTGGAGACTGCGATCAACAGATCAGGTGGCCTCTTGCATAACCAGTATGGCTTTCGCAAAACAAAGTCGACGCTGGACGCGTAATTCAAGCCTCGAGATGGGAGGGAGGAGCTAAAAAGTACTGTCTTGTAGTAACGTTGGACGTAAGCAATGCTTTTAACATCGCCAAGTGGGATACCATATTGAATGCACTGGTAAAACTCAATGTTCCAAAATATCTTCTGGAGACAATACGCAACTACTTTTTGGGAAGACACCAAGTGTCTGCTGGTGTTCCGCAGGGCTCGGTCCTTGGGCCGCTCCTCTGGAACATTATGTATGATGGAGTAATGCGCCTGACTTTACCTGAAGGTACGCATATAATCGGATTTCAGACGACGTGACCATTGCTGTTGTTGGCAAAGAGCTCAAAGCGACCGAGGAGGCATGCAATCTGAGTATTCGCTGCGTGCACCAATGGTTGGAATCGGCAGGGCTGGAATTGTCAAGGCCGATGGGACCGATCGCCAAAAGGTAGATGGACTCACCAACTAATTCCCACCTGGGGAAGAAACTGAGAAGTTAATTTTCACCTGACACAAATTTTATCTAGTGCCCTCACTGCGGACGATCCGCGGTGGAAACGCTCACCATGTGGTCTTCCGGTGCATGCGTTTCATCAACGAAAGACATGCTTTGGAGAAGGTTATGGGAAGGCCTGTAACAACAGATAACCTGGTTCCGGGTATGCTGGAGTCGATCCATAAGTGGAACTCGGTCTGCTCTTTCGCTACAAGGGTAATGACTGAGCTAAGACGAATCGAGCGTAGTAGGAGAGCTGAATAGAGCTATTAGGGGGCCAAGGAGTCTGCGAAGCAATGCTTCACCGGCAGTACCGCAGGCAGCTGGCGCCTTCTTTTTTTGATCGAAATCTCCCACAAGATATCGAGCTTCATGTACTATATTTGTTAACCAATAAAATTATGTTTAATACTAAGTTAGCCAATAAACGAATATAAAAAAAAACAGCATCGATCAGCAAACGGCGATGCAAAGTGCCAAAAGTACAGCTTTGGCAAAAGGCAGTACAGCACACGCCAAAACGTACGCACATACCATGGCAAAGAGAGGAGATGAGAAAGACGGCGCATGCAAACTACGCATTAGAGCACACACACAAGGCAAAGCGACGATCGGCCGTGAGCAAGCTCACGCACTTGCTGCATTTTAGTCCCGCCTATACTAAATCTGCATTATCACTGTACAAAGCATCAGCTGACGGCAGTATTACAAAACGCCATACTCACGCAGCGCTGCATTGCATTGCAGACAGCTGTTGTGACGTCACAACTGGGCTGCTGCCTGCCCAAAGGAAAGCATTGCATACGTTAAGGAGCTGCTGGTCCATACACTGAACATGTCTTATCTAACACCTCAGGTGGTACTCACACAAGAGGCCTTGGGGGACCGAGTCGGGCCGGTATAACCCCCACCGATGGATTGATCAGGAGACCGTGTTCTACTTTGACTGATAGTCATGGTCAATGAAGAAGATGCTCAGCGGGCTGAGGCAGAGCTTCTTTCCAAATTTTAGCTGCGTCCGAGGATAGCTAGAACGCCACCGGGTGTGGGCCGGTACCGGTGTTTCACTTCAGCCATGAAGACGTCCAAGAGACGGCAAAAAGGAGCAGGGACGTTTGCAGCCCAGGAGCCTCCCCGGAAGCTGCTGTAAAGAAGCCAAAAACGCAGAGGAGACTTATTGAGGTCTCAGAGGAGCTAGGAGGGCTTATAGACTACCTAGTCCAGAACTTCAGACCGAAGGCGGTTCGCCACATCACACAGGCGAACTGGGAAGTGCAAAGAGGCCTTAAGCCAGATGAAAGACGATATTGGCGATGCGCTTGGCCAGCACGCTAAGGTCAGGTCTGTGACCCAAGAGTTAGCCCTAGAAATAAGAGATATCGATTGCCTGGCCACAAAAGGTGACATAACAGCAGCACTATCTCTACTCACAGAAACTTCGTTGGAAGAGAGCACAGTTGAGACGCTGAGAGCGGGCTTCGAAGGATTGCAAACTGCCGTTGTCAGCCTTCCCATAGCGATGGCAAATCGTTTCCTCGCAGAAGGGAAAATTAAGATTGCCTGGACAAGGTGCGGGGTGAGGGAGCGAGCACAGAGGAGAAGGTGTTACAGGTGCCTTGAATTTGGCCACATATCAAGCAATTGCAAGAGCACGGTAATTTGTTCAGGATGTTGCCTCAGTTGCGGTGGTGAAGGACACAAAGCAGCGGACTGCTCACATGAAGCAAACTGTTTTATTTGTTCTACGGCTGGAGTAGGAAGTGCCCTCTAACAGTCACCAGTGGTACTCAAACGTCGTCAAAATGATCTTAAAGCTGCTCCAGTAAACCACTAACTACGTTAAGGACCTAAATGGCAAGGCTGCTGCCTGGATCTGTGACCCACGGAGTTACCACCTCGAGTCTCTGCGCCCAGCACGGGGCTTTGTGCGAGCGAAATTGGGAGAGTATTGGCTGTACAGCGTTTTTTTGGCACCCAGCATCCAACTGGCGGACTACATGGCCATTCTGGATGAGCTTCTTGATGACAGGAGGGGCAAATCGCAAGTAATCATTGCCGGTGATTTTGACGCCTGGGCAGAGGGATGGGGGAGCGGATCAACAAACCCAAGAAGCAGGGTTCAGCAGAGCTGGCGTGGGATTCGTTATATACCTCACGTTTGTCAGTTCCTCGTTATGTGGACAAACTCGATGGGCCATTACTCAATTATACACTGCAAGCAATCACGTGGCCATTATTGTTGACCTCCACCGGCGAGACATGCCTACAAGCAACCCAGGGCATGCTCAAAAGGCGTACAAGGTGAACACGCTCAATCCAGCTGCCTTCGCGGAATCGTTAAAGGCCCCGATCCATGGGTCAAATGCAGACCATAGCGCTGCGGTCCTGATGAAGTCCATCGAAGAAGCCTGTGACGCCAGCATGCAGCAGAGGAAAGAATTTAAACGTCACCACAAGTCCATATACTGGTGGAAAGCCGAAATTGCCGAGGAAGACGGAAGTGCATCTCTGCAAGGCGTCTTTTGCAGCGCTCCCGTGGCAGGCCAGAGTACGAGTCGAGAAGAGATGAGTACGGTACGAGGCGACGACCTCTCAAAAAGGCTATCCGTAGCAAAAACGAACGTTTTCTGGAGCTTTGTGACGACGCAGAAAATGATACCTGGGGCAGACCTATAAACAGGCAGAAAAAAAGCTCCATGCAGGAGTCAAAAGTGAAGGAGATTGTGGAAAGGCTCTTCTCAGGTACCTCGAACCTGCATATGGTCGACCTTCCACCCACCCGACTATACAATGATGCCCCCGTCGTTACGATGGATGAAACCCTGAAAGCTGCTCGCATTGTTCGTGATTCTAAGGCTGGCGACCTTTCGCCTATGCAATACGGTTTCCGAAAGGCTCGGTCAACGGTGGATGCTATCAGAAGAGTCACCGACAAAGCTATGGAACGCAGCAGATGGAGGGGAGGCAGTCAGGAGTACTGCATCGTTATGACTATGGACATAAAAAATGCAGTAAGCTACAGTGGAGCAAGCTCGACAGTAGGAGACCCAGTACTTTTTGAGTGCAAAGCGTTTACTACATTGTTCTTGAATGTTGCGTTCCATGCAATAGATGGCGTCACTACGAAATAAGTTAACACAGAGGTCGCTAGCGTCTCTTCTTCTTCATTTTGCCCGTAACATTGTTAGTTGAATAACTTCCGCGTTTATCATCCGATTGGAATGAAATTTTCTGGACAGGTTTGGACCATAGTGTATACTATATGTACCAAAAATCAAGGTGCTAGCATTAAAGGGGCTTTTGTAATTCGACTTTGAAATTTTGTTTTTCAATTTGCGGGGGCGGAGGGGGCGTGGCAAAAATCCAAAACAAACTTGATCAATGGGAGATATAGGTGAACCTACATGCCAAATTTGGTGTCTCTAGCTCTTATGGTCTCTGAGATCTAGGTGACACAAAATAGGACAGACAGACGGACAGACGGACAGACAGACGGACATGGCTATATCGACTCGGCTGTTGATGCTGATCAAGAATATATATACTTTATGGGGTCTGCCACGCCTCCTTCTGCCTGTTACGCACATTTGCACAAACGTAATAGACCCATTTGTACTTTTTTAAAGTACTGGGTCTAAAAATGCGTTCAATTCTCAAAATTGGGATCGCATTCTCGAGGCGCTCCGAAGCTCCCCGAGCTACCTGACAGGCATAATTGGGAGTTACTTTCAAAATATAATCATCAGGTATAGCACAGATGCAGGCAGACGGGCTTACAGAGTGATAGGAGGTGTTCCTCAGGGCTCCTTGCTTGGTCCTCTGCTGTGGAACGTTATGTATGACGGCATCTTGAAGCTACATCTGCCTGAGAGAGCCACCAAAGTGGGCTTTGCCGACGACGTAGCGCTTGTAGTGACCGCGAAACACCTGCATGAAGCTGAGCTGCTTTGCAGCGTATCAGCAGCAGCAGTCAAGGATTGGCTGGCCTCTGTTGGACTGCAGCTAGCTGACCACAAGACCGAAGCAGTTTTAATAAGTAGCCGGAAGATAGTCGAAGTGGCCCTCATCGACATGGGGGGAATCACCATCTCCTCCAGCAGAGCAATTCGCTATCTTGGTATATTGCTGGACACAAGGCTAAGCTTCAGAAAGCATCTGGAGCACGTGGGATGGAAAGCGGCGGCGACTGGACATGCATTGAACCGCATCATGTTAAACACACGCGGCCGAAGGCTGTTGTTACAGAGTGTCGTCAAAGCCACAATTCTGTACGGAGCACCGGTTTGGTCAGAAGCCATGAGGATAAAAACCTGCAGAAGAGGACTCCAGGCGACCTACAGACTTGGCGCACTTCGGGTCTGCAGCGGTTTTAGGACTGTGTCTGAGGATGCAGCTCTTATAATTGCGGGTATGGTGCCGCTTGACCTTCTTGCCATGGAGAGAGCCGTTGCATATTTGGAGAATTGGAGTGGTTCCTCAGCGGGGCAACGCTAGGCAGTCAGAGCAGCAAAGGAGGAATCCCTGAGGCAGTGGCAAGCCAGATGGGATTCGTCATCAAAAGGCCGATGGACGCATCGTCTCATCCGAAACCTGGACTCGTGGTTTAACCGGAGAGCAGGTTTTGTCAATGTCCACCTGACACATCTGCTGAGCGGTCACGGCTGCTTCTGGGGTTACCTCCATAGATTCGGTCACGAGGAAGACCCACTCTGCTCTTGGTGTCACCCAGATGCCGAAGAAACATCCGAGCACATCCTGTTTTCGTGCCGGAGGTTCGAAAGCAAGAGACGCGAGTTGGAAATCGTCATGGGAGCCCACATTACCCAGGAGAATTTCATCAGGCTAATGATCGAGAAGGAGGAGAGCTGGTCCGCAATGTGCACTTCCGCTGTCAGAGTGGCAACAATGCTTCGGCAGCTGGAGAGAAGCAGGCGAAACGAAGGAGGGGCATAATAAGCCCACCCAAGACCAAGACCCAAGACCCAACGTAAAAGTGACCCAGTGAAACGGCCGCAAGTTGCACAGAATTCTATCGTGATCGCTGTGGATTTTCCCCGATCGTTGTAGGATTACGGTTTCTTTCAATAATTTCGGGCCACTCGCTATGGTTTTTGACCACAGCTGTGACGCAATCTTGAGACTCCTACATTGGCAGTGCAAAAGTTGATGTCTGACCGAAGTTACTTAAATTTTATCAATACACGCGGATTAATGCCTCTAACCATTTAACTTTAAAAACAAAAAGGGACCACATTTTTTTTTAATATTCCTTGAACTTTAAAGTCAAAAAAGAGTAAAAAAACAACAACAAAAATCATAATTTTCTTAATTTAAAAATATATATTTGTTAAACTATTGATTTTAATTAAAAACAATGTATGAATGATAAGTAGATGCATTCATTTCAGTAAAGTTTTTCAGATCAGTTGTACCGTTATAGATAAAAAATTTGATATGTTAGAGTACCTCATGAAAAAATTAAAAAAATAACTGTCAAATTTTTAAAAAAATTAAAAAAAAAAACTACACATAGAAATATGTTTTTGGGTCCATATATCATAAAAAGCAAAATTTGGCCGAGGACCATAAAAAACGACAAAAGTTGTTGCAGTCTAATAGGACTATGGAGTTTTTTTTTGGTTTAAAAACAGTCAGCAAGGTTAAGCATCAACACTTTAGCATATATTGTTGTATTGTTCTTATCGCTTAAGAGTGTCTATTTTTTTTATTAAGAGACCGTTTCGTTCGGTTTAATGAGCTGAAACTTCGAAATAAAGAGCACAAGCAAAGTCTTTGGCTCAGTATATGATCGTGTGTGCATCATATTTATCTATTTTATCAGTGCTATAAGTTATTTGCGAGCTCTGGTAATTACCGATAAGTAGACCGATATTAGCCCAGTTAAAAAAATTGAAGTTTCTTTTAAACATCAGAAGTAAAAATATCGTACATTACCGATACATCATTGAAGATAAACATCGTTGTTCAATGCATCCCTGAAATAAGCTCTCATTAATTCGGTTTCAATAAATTAAAAAAAAATATAGCGCAAGCTTACTTTGGCGCGCCAAAGTTTGGATACCCTTGCAGTGCTGGACACACACACAGACAATTGAACCTGCTGGACGTGTTTTGATGTCACTCCGTGAAAATAGCGTTTTCCGCAAGTAAATCCGTCTATAAGCAAAGTTAAAGTGATCAGTGCGAGTTCTGTTGACTGTGCACAGCTTACCGAAGCCAAGTGCTTGGCTGGCCACCTTCTGTTGCGCTGGATCGCTGCTGGAGGCTACGCATTCGGCGAGGGTTGCTGGGAGTCAGTGGGTGAGAGAGGGGGTATGTGTTTTTCTACATTTTCCCGCCTTCCACGATTTTCTTCGCCTCTTTCGCGCTTCTGCACTTTTTCTGCGGCAAACTTTTCACTTGTCACCTGACTAGTGTTGGAAAACGTAGCAACGAAATCAGCTGGCCCAGGGTTGCTGATCGATGCTAGATAACGCTCCGTGGGAGATAACATCTGTAGTAACGACTCGTTACTCGTTACTATTCAAATTTAAATTCAATTTTAAAACACAAGCGACTGAATCGCGCGATTGTTGGCTGCAATCGCCCCTTTTAAAATTGTTTTAATATTGGAAAAACTTAGTTACCAATTACTTGATATTTATTTATACATACATATATTTATATCAATACATATCTAGTGCCCGCACCTCTTCCTTGGTATTTTATTCAATATAATATAATATATATAAATATCTAAACGCAAATAATAATAATAATAATAATAATAATAATAAAAAATAATAATAATAATAATAATAATAATAATAATAATAATAAAAATAATAATAATAATAATGACAATAATAATAATAATAATAATAATTATAATAATAATAATAATAATAATAATAATAATAATAATTATAATAATAATAATAATAATAATAATAATAATAATAATAATAATAATAATAATAATAATAATAATAATAATAATAATAATAACAATAATAATAATAATAATAATAATAATAATAATAATAATAATAATAATAATAATAATAATAATAATAATAATAATAATAATAATAATAATAATAATAATAATAATAATAATAATAATAATAATAATAATAATAATAATAATAATAATATTTATATTAATATCAAGCGGAAAGGAAGTACACAAAGTAATCAGTCGGACACCTGAGGGTATCCAAGGTCCAGGACCTGACCTAGCTGCAGACCGGGTCGAGGCGGTATAACCTCCTACAATAAGTCAAAGGGAAATCTTTGGCCCCTCATTGTCCTCCACTGATTACACCAGTAAACTGGCAAGTCGTGCAGGTGCTGCTCTGGGGGCGAAGCATCAGGCCTCCTTAGCAGTTGACACCACTGATGCCACCAACGGAGGATGCATTGATCCGGATGATGTTGAGCGGGCCGAAACGGAGCTTCTGTCCAGACAACTATTGTATCCGAGGATGACCCGAACGCCACCAGGAGGAGGCCCGGCATCGGCACCGCCAGCGGTGACGGAAACAGTGTTCCATTTTAGCGCTGTTGCTGACACCGACACGCCAAAAAGGAGCAGAGAAGATGGCAGCCCGGAGCATGGCCAGGATACCATATCTAAGAAAAAGAGAACGCAAAGGAGCCTAGCGGCAGTTTCGGAGGAGCTTGGCAGCCTCATTGAAGAGGTAATCCAAGCATTCAAACCAAAGGCAGCGCGGCACATCAATAAGGCCAATCGAGAGCTATTTGCGAGAATGAAGGCACTCCACACCGAAATCAGCTCCAGGCTGTCAGAGAAGGAGCCTGATCACGATGGACAAAGCGCATGCACCGACGAAATGGAACTGGAAACCAACATCCAAACAGATGAACGTCAAGGCGAGGAAAGGAGCACATCACGCCACAAATGCAAAGACATGTGTACCCAAACGACGCCACCAGTAAAGCGAGCAAAAGCTGGAAATGGAGAAGGCTCAAAAGCAACCCCATGCACCGGATTCCAATCCCCTGCTTCAGCGCACAACCAAGATGGCTCCAGCCCGCAATCGCCTAAAGCAACAGCTAATCAACGGCCCACCCAGCACGACCACCCATCCCAGGTCGAAAAATCGGAATGGCATAAGGTCGGGAAACGTAGCAAGCAGCAGCCTCCGAAAGTCAAAAGTAGACCTGACGCGGTTATGATCCGCTGCAAGGAGAAGGAGGCATATGCACAGGTCCTTAAAGCCGTTCAAAGCGATGGTCCACTACAGGAGTTTAAGGACAAAGTCGCTGGAGTTCGACGCACAGCAGCAGGCGAGGTGCTTCTTAGACTGGCAAAGTCTTCTGACGAGGCCACTGGAAAGCTTCAAAAAGCCATCCAAGCCCTTGTTGGGGATCAAGCTGAGGTGAAAACGATGGCGGACAAAGTAACTCTGGAGATTAGAGATATTGCCGAGTGGACGAGCAGCGACGACGTTCTCGAGGCGGTGTTCAGGGCGATTGACAGCGACCTTAGCTCAGAGGCTGCCCCTAAGCTTCGCCCAGCCTACCAAGGCACGCAGACGGCAACGCTTATTTTGCCCAAGGACATCGCTGATCAGATTTTGAAGCTTGGGAAACTGCGAATCGGATGGTCAATGTGCAGACTAAGGGCAAAAGTCGAACCACGGCGCTGCTTCAAGTGCCTAAGCTTCGGGCACATTGCCGCTAGATGCAGAAGTAAGCATGACGCTTCAAAGCTTTGCTTTAAGTGTGGAGGCGAGAATCATGCTGCAAAGGATTGCAAGTCCACCGCTGCATGCATACTCTGTAAGAGGTCGGGAGAGCAGAACGCCGCACACAGCACACTCAGCAAATCGTGTCCGCGCTACCTCGAGGCTGTCAGAAACCGGACCAATTAAGTTCTTACAGCTTAATACCAACCACTGCAGAGCGGCACAGGACCTGCTGGCACAGACGGTACGGGATGTGCAAATAGACGTAGCCATAATCAGCGAGCCCTACAAAGCTAAAGAGGAGGGAGTGTGGCACCAAAGCTCGGACGGAGGGGCGGCGATTTGGAGCTGTGGCCAGCCACCATGCCAACTCACCCAACGTCTTTCCCGACGCGGCTTTGCCCGAGTAAGCTGTAATGGAATCTTCATCTATAGCTGCTATATACCGCCAAGCCTGCCTATAGCGGAGTTTGAAGAAATCATAGAGGACATCGTACAGGAAGCCCGCAGCAAATCTCCGGTTGTAATAGCAGGAGATTTTAATGCATGGGCCACAGAGTGGGGTAGCAGGTCAACCACGCGGAGAGGTGAAGTTTTGATGGAAGCATTCGCAACACTTCAGGTTTGCCTTCTTAACAGCGGATCAAAATGCACTTACAGCAAAGCCGGCCGTGAGTCTACCATAGACCTGACGTTCGCGAGCCCAGTGCTTGCTCGGATCTCCAAGTGGCACGTCTCAGACCTGTACACACATAGCGACCACTTTGCGGTCATAACGGAGACAGGCAATATGGGAGGCCCTCGGCAGTATGCAGGCCAACACGTTGGATACAAGGCGGATACCCTGGACAGAGGCATACTACTCCACATGGTGGAAGGACTATGCGTGAACGAGGATGCGAACCGATCCGCTGATAGCATTACAGCGACCATAACCTCAGCATGCGAGGCATCGATGCGGAAGGTACACAGAGGAGGCAACAAACGTCGTCCTGTACCCTGGTGGAACGACGGCATCGCTAAAGCGCGAAGAGAGTGCCACGCGGCAAGACGCATATGCCAGAGGGCAAGATCATCACCCTCCTATGATCGATATGCAGAGGACTTTAAGCGACGGAGGAAGGCTCTTAAAGACGCAATAAAACGAAGTAAGGCGCAGTACTTCAGGGAACTCTGCAATGCCGCTGACACCCAGCCATTCGGCTCGGCATACAAGCTGGTAATGGGAAAGCTATGCAGACAGCCAACACCTGGGTGCCCAAACCAACTCAGGAACATAGTGAGCACCCTTTTCCCACAGCAGGCACCTTTAGATGAAACGCACCTCAACCCAATGAGCAACGACGCGGTCCCACTAACCGACTCGGAAGAGGTTCTGGCAACTTCGGCGAATATTAAGCCGGACAAGGCCCCTGGACCTGATGGTATCCCGAATTGCGCGCTAAAAACTATCATAGCAGCACATCCTGAGGTTTTTGTAAGCCTCTACAACCAATGCCTCAAAGAGTGCACGGTCCCAAGCAGGTGGAAGATCCAAAGACTTGTTCTTATCCCGAAGTCAGGAAAAGCTCTGGAGGATCCCTCTTCGTACAGACCATTATGCATGCTGGACACCATGGGCAAGATCCTCGAAAGAATAATATGCAATCGTCTGGAAAGAAAGCTTGCCGAGGTTAATGGGCTCTCAGACCAACAGTATGGCTTTCGCAGACACCACAGCACCATAGATGCGATCAGCGCGGTGACATCAATTGCGCGAGGAGCTATCCAAGGAACGAGGTGGGCCGGAGGCACCAAGGAATACTGCCTTATTTGCACATTAGATGTAAAGAACGCATTTAATTCTGCAAGCTGGACGCACATCATTGCTGCTTTAAACTCCAGAAATATCCCTGGATACCTAATACGGCTAATCACCAGCTATTTCAGCAATAGAATATTGCTGTACGACACGGATGAGGGTCAACGGCGCCACATGGTCACCGGAGGAGTCCCCCAGGGCTCGGTCCTAGGACCCCTATTGTGGAACACAATGTATGACGGAGTACTGCGACTCAATCTCCCTGAAGGCAACACGATCATCGGGTTCGCTGATGACATTGCATTGGTCACGGTAGGAAAACATCTGGAACAGGTCTCTGGAAACTGCAGCACAGCCGTCGACCTTGTAATGAACTGGCTGTCCCAAAATGGACTTAAACTGGCGGAGCATAAGTCGGAAGCAGTCCTGATAAGCAGCAGGAAGATAGTTGAGACCGCCGTCATAAGAGTTGGCTCAACAGCGATAGTGACCAAGCCGGCAATTAAGTACCTTGGGGTCATGATTGATCACAGGCTTACATTCAAGCATCACCTGGAGTACGTCAACAACAAGGCTACCAAAGCGACGTCAGCAATCTCCAGAATAATGGCAAACACCAACGGACCAAAACAAAGGAGCAGAAGCTTAATCGCTAGTGTGGTGACTTCAATAGTCATGTACGGGTGCCCAATATGGGCCCCAGCAATGGACGTCCCCTCCTATAGTCGGGGCTGTAACTCCACGTATAGACGCTGTGCTCTAAGAGTAGCCACCTGCTTCCGTACGGTGTCGGAAGACGCTGTATTGGTCATCGCTGGCATGATTCCCCTGAATCTGCTCGCAGCTGAACGGCAGGGCGGTACTAGGCAAGACAGAGCAACGAGGAGAACAGGAAGTGTGCAAAGATGGCAGCGGAAATGGGAACTAGCGACCAGCGGCAGATGGACCCACCGGCTTATCCCGGAGATTAAGCCATGGCTACAACGTCGCCACGGGCAGGTAGACTTCTATCTAGCCCAAATCCTGACTGGACATGGGTGCTTCAAGGCCTACCTGCACCGCTACAAGCATGAGCGAAACCCATTCTGTGACCACTGTGGAATGGGAGCCATCGAAGACGCAGAGCACGTAGTCTTTCACTGCCCTCTCTACAGGCAGGTGCGGGAGCAAGCTATGACGCCCAATGCAACGCTAACCCCGGATAACTTCGTCGCCAACTTGTTGGCCAGTGAGCAGTTGTGGGCTGCCTTGTCCAGCATGGCAGCAACTATCATGAAGGAGCAGCGACGACGCGAGAGATCCCGACGTGAACAAGAAGCCTAGGCATTCCTCACGCTGCTGAGCGTCATCCGCCCCGCGAAGTAGTGCTTAGCGGCGGTCCCACGGGAGCGGACATCCTCTTTCTCTTCTATCCTCTTCTTTTCTTTTCTCTATTTCCTATATTGTTACATACGTTTATATTTATATGTTTAATAAACTATCCTTAAAAAAAAAAAAAAAACCCTTGCAGTGCTCTATGTAAGCCGTCAGATTTTGTACAAAATTTGTTAAATGTTTATTTCGAAACGATCGTTCCTATGGCAGCTATATGATATAGTAGTCCGATTGACACCAAATTTGGACAGCCTGTTTAAAACTATACCACCCACACAATTTGATAATTTGGTTGAGATATCTTGACAAACAAACATTTTTTCATACTAAATGTTGTTCTTGAACCGATCATTCCTATGGCAGCTATATGATAAAGTTGTCCGATTTGAACCAAGTGTGGTAAGGATGTATGACAATGTATTAAACACACAATCTGTGAATTTGGTTGAGAAATCTTGATAAGCAAAAAAGTTTTTCATACTAAATGTTTATTTCGAACCGATCATTCCTATGGCAGCTATATGATATAGCTATCCGATCCGGCCGGCTCCGACATATGTACTGCGTGCAGAAAAAGACGGCTCTGTACCAAGTTTTATCAAGATAGCTTTAAAACTGAGAGACTTGTTTGCATAGAAACAGGCGGACACACGGACAGACGGACAGACAGACGGACATGGCTATATCGACTCAGCTCGTCGCCCTGACCAAGAATATATATACTTTATGGAGTCTGTGAGGCCTCCTTCATTGCGTTACACATTTCGTGACAAAATTATAATACCTTCTGCAAGGGTGTAAAAAAAGACTTTCTTAGGTGGATCACCAACTTTGAAGAGTCTTATTCAGATTTCGATAGTGAAATGGAAGAATTGTACAATACTTTGCACTTCAGTCAAATGGCTGATTTTCTCAAATGTATTATTTGCCTGGAAAAACAGCGGGATGTCGTACTTCTGCCTTGTAGCCATTTTAAAATATGCTCTTAGTGCTACAAAAAATTGGAAGAACGTTTATATAGCTCTCTATTGCTCTGCCCATATTGCAGACATATAGTCGAGAGTCATTTAAAAATGTAAAGTTACTATTAATTTACTATAATTCCATCTAAAAATTTTTTAATTTTTTTTCATCGCTACGATATTTACATTTACATCTTATGCGAAAAGTTGCTTTAAGTTTTAGTTAAAATAGGTTAGGATATAAGATTTAGATATATATTCTATATCCTAACCTATTCGCTAAAGCTTAAGTGATTGGCTTTTTGAAATAAACGTGATAATTTTTCGTACTTGACGGGAAGAATCTTGTATGCCAAGACCTTTTTTTTATTTTGATAAATAGCTGAACTAATAGCAGTCGCTTAGCTCATTAGCGGGTGATATGACAGTTTTAAAAGTGTCATACCGCCCGAGAGCCTTTGGCCGTTAGGACAATGGGCGTTATGACATGTACCCAAAATTTGGTCAAGATGGGACTACTTTATCATATAGCTGCCATAGGAACAATTAGATTCAAATTAAAATTTAATATGAAGAGCTTCGTGTTTTTCTAAGCTATCTCAACCAAATTCACAGATTGGTTTTATCTCAAGATCGGACTACTATATCATATAGATGCCAAAGGAACAATTAGATGCAAATTACAACTTAATATGAAGAGCTTCGAGTTATTCTAAGCAATCTCAACCGAATTCACAAATTATTTTTATCTCGAAAAATCTGGCAAATTTCCCGTCAAATCTGACTTTTTCCAGCCAAATCAGATTTTTTTCTCTCCAAAGCCCAAAGTCCAACTGCAGCGAAGCCTTTACAAGCAACGAGCAGTGAAAACCATTTCTGCATATACACAAACGCATATTTTTCTGGCACCACGTAGATCATTCAATATGTCCCCCATATTTTCGCAAAAAGCGTGCCCATGACCACCGTCAACATTTTTTGTTTCGCGGTTACTGTTTCCTCTTACTTTAAAAAACATTCGTAATAGAAATAAAACAAAATAACATTAAAAAAATATAGCGCAAGCTAACATTGGCGCGCCAAAGTTTGGATACCCTTGCAGTGCCCTATATAAGCCGTCAGCTTTTTTACAACATTTTTAAATGCATATTTCGAACCGATCGTTCTCATGGCAGCTATATGATATAGTACTTACACAGCCTGTTTGAAACTATACCAAACACACACTGTGTGAGTTTGGTTGAGATATCTTGAGAAACAAGAAAGTTGTTCATACTAAATGTTAATTTAGAGCCGATCGTTTCCATGGCAACTATATGTTATAGTTGTCCGATTTGCACCACTATATAAATCTGATACGCCTCCTTTAATGCGTTACAAACTTCGTGACAAAATTATAATACCCTCTACAAGGGTATTAATATATAACTGCGCCATTTTCGATATTCCATATCAGCTATTATTATTGTCGATTAAATAATTTTTAATCGAAAACAGCCAGCGCTGCCACACTTTTTTGTCAAAAATTTTGACGAAATTGTTGCCGTACTGACACCGTCACGCAGTTGTACCGATATATTTGCACCCAACTGTCAACATTTTTGTATGGTAGTGACCTACTTGCCGGCGTCAATGCGGCAATTTTTCGATACGGTGCTATGCCGGCGGCAGCTTAAGAACGCTATTAGCAACCGATTTTCTGAATATCTATCTCAGATTCCAAAACTGCGACATCGTTTGTGCCAAAATGTTCAGTGGCAAAGTACTCTTTTACTAAGTCATGAAGTCCATTGTCTATAACGTGCATAACCAATGCATTTGGACACTTATATTTACTTGGTCCTTATTCTAGCCACCCGAGTTTTAGAGAATTGCTACGGGTTGTGAAACACCATCTCCTATCACAGTTTTTTATAGTCCTAGGTGCACATTATCTAGGCCAATGAATAGGGTTGGCTTTGCATTCTCGTATTCAACAATTGTCAAATTTTTAAGTTTATTAAACTGTTGTTTGTGAAACGTGTCACGCCCTATAAAATGTGGGCGCACAATCCATGAAACTTACAGGACATAAAAATAATAGGGAGTGACGTCACAAGCCGCCAACGGAAAGGCGAAGAGGCAAATGCAACGAGGAGAGAAGCGACAAACATACACACACGCACTCACACAGCATCGATCAGCAAACGGCGATGCAAAGTGCCAAAAGTACAGCTTTGGCAAAAGACAGTGCAGCACACGCCGAGACGTACGCACACACTACGGCAAAGAGAGGAGAAGAGAAAGACGGCGCATGCAAAGTTTGCATTAGAGCACACGTACAAGGCAAAGCGACTATCGGCCGTTAGCAAGCTCACGCACACACACACACGCCCACTGTATGTATGCAGGCATGTATGCCTGACCTAGGCGACAAATGAGAGGCTTGACGC
The DNA here is from genome assembly GCA_035043265.1 of Drosophila testacea. Taxonomy (NCBI): domain Eukaryota; kingdom Metazoa; phylum Arthropoda; class Insecta; order Diptera; family Drosophilidae; genus Drosophila; species Drosophila testacea. The sequence continues at coordinate 612,954 of JAWNND010000180.1, forward strand.
TGACGCCAGCAGAGAAGTTGCCAAAAATATGGGTTAATGAGGCGCAATTAAAGTTGCACTCATTCTATTTTTCGAGGAACGCAGAACGCAACAGACGCAGAACGGATCGCCGCGGTTATTATATTATCATCACTATCCCCACGCCACGTGGGGAAAAGGCACTCTAAATCAACGAGGGAAACGCATCAGGATAAAATTAACTGAAACCAATATAATTAAGCATCGAGGTGAGCGGCAAGTAAACGGCCAGAGTGCGAGTTAAGTTTTAGCAAAGCAAAGATTATAAAGTGAAAAAATGAATCAAAGAAACGAATTAGTTAAATAAATAAATAAACAAAGAGAATTTAAACAAGAAAACAACCACCAGCTGAGAAGTTTCTTAAATTTTATCAATACACGCGGATGTACGTGGACACACACCCAAGACCAGGGTGACTAGTGCAGAATATAGCGAAGCGCCTATATATGTTAAGTGTGTGTGCACGTACGTGTGTATGTCATTGGAATAATGAGGCAGTAAAACCAAGAATTCTAGCACACATGCGTACACACACAAGCACCTCCCAGTAGTTCCATTGTCCGAGTGTGCCTAATGAAATGCCCAGTAAACCCTAAAGCGGCAAACATAGCATCGTGATTTAATATCACGCTCTTCACTATCAGCAGCTCCGGTAACTTTAGAAATTTTCTGTAAAGTGACCCTGGCTGGACTGAGACATACCCAGCCTGAGAAACTTCCTTACAAACGATTGTGTGGGCAAGTTTAGATTTTTTACTATCTGGGTTCCTTTTAAATTGAATCGAACTGTATTCTTGCTATCTGAAACTTCAACACAGACTCTTTCGGACATCTCTGTAATTACTTTGTTTTCGTACCATTGCAAGTTCAAATGTCGCTGTTGTACGGTCAAGCCTATCTTAGTAGCAACCTTTTCTTCAATTAATGTTATCGGATTGCTTTCATCAACCACAGCGAAGGATTCGTATTTACCGTTTGCTCCATATAATATAATTGGAATTAACTTGAACAATTGATTTATTAGCCCAGTGCTACAAGTAAGTATATTCACCGTCTTTTCTGCGTCCACCTTTTGATTTTAAAATGCTATGCAAGGTCTTGTGGTGCGTTCGTATGCAGATGTCAATATCACACTTGTTCTTTGCCTGACAATTTGAAGTATTATGCCCTTTCGACAGGAGTACATGTTATAACACCTTTTGATATTGTTGGCGCATACTGCGCGTAGGCAGTTTAGAAGCTGCAAAGCAGAGAGGGAGTTTTCGTTAAGCCAACGCTTAACGATCGCTTTCTCTCTGCCACCTTTCGTCTCTGTTCTTTTTTTGTGGGAGTTAAAATAGTCGTTAACATCGCCTATTTCGATCCGCAAGCAATTTCTGTCGTCGCACAGACGTTTATACCATTAATTTAGGTGGTGTTAACTTTATTTTCGCTTGAGCTGCTCGTTAAAAATGAACACCAATTCTCGGAGTGCATACAAATAAGTGTGTATTGTAAAGTAGTTTTCAACCGGGGTACAGATCTCAGTCCGATTGCGTCCACTACTCACAAGAAATTTGTAAATATACTGGACGTGAAGGGGAAAGGCGGGAAATGATCGGCTGTGTGGGCATAAAATAAATACTTGCACTCATATTAATTTCTAACTACAACCACACTATTACGTGGGGCTTCCCTACGGAGTTCGTAGCCGCACAGGGTATCAACCGGCGCTTCACGGATTGTCCGTTAGGGTCGCCAACTACTGTTACTTGCCGGAATTGTTTACGCTGCCAACGGAACTCTACCCTCGTTGTTCAACTACTTCTAGTGGATAGTACTATTGGGTTATGGGTTGCCGGGATTATTCACACGGCCAACGGGAAACTATCCTCGTTGTTTGACTACTACTAATGATTACTACTTTGGGGTTATAGATTGCAGGGATTGCTCACATGGCCAACGGAAAACTATCCTCGTTGTTTAACTATAGTTAATAATTAAGGCAGGAAAATATTAATAAAAGTCAGATAGATTCGGTTTAGTTGAGTAGTTTAATCTTGTTATTTTTGCTATCGTTAAGTATCCTAGTTATTCTAACTACTTGCACTACCCTGCTGCACTGTCCTCAGGAGCCCTAGTGCTCCGCCTGTTCTTCTCTACTTACTTCTCTTCTTGTCCGCTCTTGCCCGCCAAAAACGGCTGTTACGTTTAAATTCAAATTCTTTTCAATTCTATGTTAGTGTATGTTATGTGTTATAATGTGCGGCGATAACGATAGGTGTCGCCTGACAGTATGTATATTGTTCTGCCTGTGTGTGAAGAGACGCCGCTCACAGGCCATTCCCGCCAATTTCGTTCGTTGCTTTCTCTATCGTTCGCTTTCGCTTAGCAATAGGCATTGCTGCAATAACTGCAGCGCGGGTCATTTTTACCTCTATCTTCGTTCTCGCTGTATTCGCTCTGTACAATTGCGCTCCCCAACAATAATTGGGTTCGACATATTCAGTCAGTACCGCGTTTGACTTTCATATAGTAAACTTTAGAAATTTATTATTATTTTTTGAATTCATTCGGATAATTACCTACTTCAAAATGAACGGCAAGGAAACTATCGAAGAAATAGCAAGCAAACGCGATGCTCTTAAAAGAAGCGTTGAGCGAACACAGTTAAAATTACAAGAGGCAAAGATTTCGTTAAACACTGATGAGCTAGAAGTTCGTTTAGAGCTTTTAAACAAGACCATAGAAAACCTAACTCGGATTTAGCGCAAAATGGAAGCACTAGACGCTGCGGATGACTATCGCGAAGATATGGAAGAAATCTGCATGACGGCAAAGAGCAAACTAACGTCTCTTCATAAAAAGCTGAGAAGTGTGAGCATTTTAAGCTCCAATCCCCCAGTGGTTCGAACATCTCAATGCCGATTGCCAACAGTGTCTTTCCCAACTTTTCGCGTTAAACATTCCAAATTAAAAATTTTATAAGTTTATTTGAAGCCTTCGTTCACAACGATGCCACCCACCACGACATAGAGAAATTTAATCATCTCGTTTCGTGTTTAGCTGGTGATGCTTTGGGAATAGCTCGCACATTTCAAGTCGCTGCAGAAAACTATCCCAAAGCGAGTGTACGACAATGATTGTCTTATATTTTTTGACAATATTTCTGCACTGTTAAACTTTCCAAAAATGTCACAACCATTAGCTTCAGCTTTGAGAAACCTTGTTGATACAGTCACGGCAATTTACGATTCCCTTCTTTTGATCGGTGATAACAAGCGCATCTCAAATGCGATCTTAATCCACATGGTGATGGGAAAAGTCGATTCAACCACAAAAAGGAAATGGAAAGAAAATTTGGATTATTCCAAGCTCCCATTGAGTTCAGCTGTTAAGCCGAATCAAAAGAGGACTCATGAAGGCAAGGCGTCCCATCACACATCCCCAAAAATCTACAGTTGGCAGACCCATTATTTTACAAACCTCAGAAGATCGATCTGCTTATCGGTGCCGACATATTTTATGAGCTCCTTTCGGTCGGCCAGATTAAGCTGGGTAGCGGCAGGTAAATGCACAATAACAGCAAGTTAGAAAGTTCAGTGATTTTCAGCTGTCAGGAGGAAGCGTGGGTATACTGCCCTGCAGAAGTTTTGGTATGTGGAGCATCTGCCTGGTAAGGCTAAAGTCCGTACTCCTGAACAGCAACGTTGTGAACAAGAGTTTATGAAGAATATAGAAAGATTGTTGTCGGGCAGATTCCAAGTTCGTCTCCCTTTTAAATCCGACCCGAAAAGCCTTGGTTCTTAATACGATAATGCAAAACGTCGTTTTTTGTCGCTAGAACGGAGATTGTCTAAAGACCCTCAGTTAAAAGAACTGTATCTGGACTTCATGAATGAATATGTATCATATGTCACCAACAGACATCAAAATTCCAGATCAGCCACGCTACTTGAATCAATGTATCCTTCGTCCACTGAGCACATCCACAAATCTTCGAGTTGTGTTCGATGCTTCGTGTCGGACGTCAACCCAGGTAGCGTTGAATGACACATTGATGGTTGGCCCAATCATTCAAGAAGAGCTTTATGCAACTATGCTTCGCTTTCGGCTACGAAAGTTTGCTCTTGCAGCAGGCATGAAAAAAATGTATCGTCAAGTGATGGTACACGAAGCAGACATAAACATTCAGCTCGTTATGATGAGAAGAGATCCCTTTTCAAGCTGAACACCGTTACGTATGGCACTTTACCAGCTTCGTTCATGGCCATAAGGTGTGTGATTCAACTTAGCGAGTTGGTGCATGACTCGCACCCGGGAGCAGCTGAAGTGATTCGGAACGACTTTTACGTCGATGACATGCGAACTGGCGCCGATTGCGTAGACAAACAGCAAGGTATTCGAACAAAAGTTGCTCAGGTATTGCAGTGCTCAGGGTCTGAACTGGCAAAATGGTTCTCAAACTTCCTTCTTTGTCCGCAACGGACAGGACAGCTTTGCAGTAAGCATCTGTCAACTCAGACGTTACCAAAACGCCAGGCGTAGATTGAGTACCGAGGGAAGATTACTTTAAGTTCCAATTGAATAAAACATACTATCGGTGATCCTCTCGGCCTATTGTGTCCTCTAATCACAAAGGGCGAAATGCTACTGCAAGTGCTGTGGCTTCAAAAATTGGATTGGGACGAATCAATTTCATTACGGCTGCACACCATCTGGGAAGCGTACAGGCACGATTGGTCGCAGGTAAGCAGCATAAAAGTTCCGAGATTCGTTCACACCGATCCACAGGTCCCGGTATAGATATGGCGCATGTATCTACATTCGCACTTGTACTGCCAAAATTATGAAGGTTTCGTTGTTAACAGCTAAGTCAAAAGTAACGCCCCTCAAAACGAAAATCTTGCCTCGTCTTGAGTTGTGTGCCACTCACCTTCTGGCAGACTTGTATCGTATTATCAACCCCATGTTGAATTGCCCTATTGAAAGTGTTACTTTATGGACGGATTCAGACATCACTCTTCACTGGATAAAGTCGCAGTCTTCATCGTTGTCAGTTTTCGTCTCTAATCGGGTGGCTGAAATCCAGAAGTGGTCAGAAAATGCAACATGGCGTCATGTGCCCACAAAGGTTAGCCCAGCAGATATTGTTTCAAGAGGATGTACTGTTGAGGAGCTCACCAATTCAATTTGATTAGCGGGCCCTTCCGTACTTGCGTGAAACAAGTTGTAGTTGGCCTGTGAATAAACACATCGAACTATCTGCCGATATGCCATCTCTTGAGACCCGCAAATCGGCAATGGCTCTTCTTGTCGACTTACAGGTAAACTCGTTGGTAACGAAGATTGAGGAATTCTCGTCTCACAACAGGCTGCTGAGGGTATTTGTCTAGGTCTTTCGGTTTATCCATCGATGCAAAAAGTTAACCGGATCATACGCCAAGATTGTCAAACCAAGCGAACTGAATTTCGTGTTTAACAAAATAGTTGAACTTCTCGAACTTCATGAATTCAGTCATAGTATCGACAAACTCAAAAGACGAGTCAAACTTAGCCCAAACCCACAAAGATTAAATTCATTTCTTCAAACTTATACAGGAAATTCGTGTTTCTTTTCGTTGATGCAAGTAGGGGGTAGATTATTAAATGCTCCTATCTCGTATGAAGCTAAATTTCCGTTGTTGCTATCAAAAGGCTTTCAATTTGTTAAGGCATATGTGTCTCATTCATATGCCTTAAATTTTCGTGCTGGACCTCGAGCTCTCGTTAGTCTCCTTCGTGACCGGATCTGGTTGATCAACGCTTAAGAGGTTTGTCGCCGAACTGTGCGTTCGTGCATTACTTGTTTCAGATTCAAACCAAAACTGCTCACTCAGATTATGGGAAATCTGCCAGCAGATAGACTTCGAGCTCTCCGCCCATTCACAATGTGTGGCGTCGATTTCTGTGACCCAATTAGAAGAACCTTCCGCATCCGTGGAAAGCATCCGTAAAAGTCGTACGTGGCACTTTTCGTTTGTTTTGCCTCAAAAGCAGTTCATTTGGAATCGGCGGCCTATGGGAGGCAGGTGCGAAGTCTGCAAAGCACCTGTTCCTTCGAACGGTCGGCAGCGCACACCTGACCGAAAAAGGGCTCGGAACTCTCCTCAACTCGAGACCCTTAGGAGCACTCAGCGCACCTTCTAGTGGGAGGCCCACTCCTGGCCCCAACATCGGTGGAACTCGCGGACCGGGCCAGCCTAACCTGCTTGCGGCGATGGCGCAATGCCTCGTGTCTCAGGCACAGATTTTGGCAGCGATGATCCAGCGAGTACATCTCCAGCCTGCAGGCGCGGGCCAAGTGAAATAAGAAGCAGCCAAATCCCACCGTGGCACAGTGGGTCAAACAGGCAGTCTAGCGGGATATAAGTCGACTTTCAATTTTTTTAAATTCTGTTAGTTTTTATTTTCTTTTGATTGACAATACTTGTGAGCTTTTAGGTGCATTCCTGGTCTTCTGCGAGCTGTCAAAGTAAACATTTGTTTAGCACTTGGCCTGAAAACATTTGGCAGCATTTTTCGACTTTTGTTTGTTTAGCCAAATTACAAAACAAACTGTAGTTTGTTAACTCAATATCTTTTTTTATCGTTCAAAAAAGGTATGTACTAAATACAAATTATATGTCTGTGTCCCGTCTTTTCATGTGTAGCAATGAAAGCGTCGTAGAAATATGCTGTTTTAGTATATACGTTTTTAGAATTTAAGCTGGCTTCTTTGGACTAGAACTTACGTCATTCACTCGTATTCAAGCCAATCTTAGCATTTATGTAAAGTATGAGTCTTTGGGTGTAGAAATATTCAAAATGACAACCAATTACGACCAACTCTTAAATCTGTTGCAATTTTTAGGTGAAATGTCAGTCTCCAAGCGCTAACTTTATATCATTTGGCTTAGCGAAAAAAAATTGTAGGCCCTAAATGAATTTGTATTTGGTTCAATTTTTCAAGAAATGTATAAAGTTTGATAGTGTTGTAGCTGGGTTGCTCATTAATTCCAACAATATTTCGAATGATTCGGATTCGGATTCATTAGATTCTAACCAATAAGTTAGTTGCTTTTACATTCATACATATGTGTATTTTTTTTCATTAACTTTAAATAAGCAACTTAGAAATGTAAAAAATCAAAAACGTGTATTAATCTTTTGTATGGGAGCTCTGACATATAGTTGAATTAGAAAATTTAAATTTTCAGAATAAGTGAAGAATGCGTTAAAAACCTTAAGATTAAATTTTTGTTAAAATTTCTCTTCATATACTCGAGTTGTTAGTTTAATCCCCCTAGCAGACCTGTTTGGCCCACTGTGCGTGGGGCGCTCGTCGTCGTCGCGGAAGACAACCTGCCACCACAGAACTGGATCGTCGGACGAGTAGAGGCGGTACACCCAGGGGCAGACGGCAAAGTTCGGCTAGTAGACGTCGCCACCACTAACGGCCGATACACAAGGGCAGTTCACCGGCTGGCAGTGCTCCCTGTAGACTGAAGGACGCTGTCCGTTCACAGGGGCCGAAAGAGAGGCAGTTTAAAAGCTACAAGGCAGAGAGGGAGTTTTCGTTAAGCCAATGCGTAACGATCGCTTTGAATGTTCTCGTTTTTTTATTTACACAAACCGCTACGCAACGGTCACAAAAAAATTAAATTTATTCATATAAACTCATATGAATATTCAGTCATGGCGCCCAAATTTTTGTGTCATAAGGCCCTCTGGCGGGATATGACACTTTTACAATCCCGCGGGGATTAAAGTCACTTGTTTTGTGGGCTTTATGACTCTTTAAAAAGTGTATTAACGCCCGAAGCTACTCAGTAAAAAATGCATAAGTTCGTTTCCAAAATGTGGAACGGGAATGAGGAACAATCGCTGAATGTCAACTCAAGCACCAGTTATAGAGCTAAGCGAATTTTCCGCTCTTAAAACATACTTAATTTCTTTACCTTCAATAGTAAGTTTTCTCAAATGTTCTGTTCGGTAATACTTTCTTATAAATAACAAGACATTTACATTTGGACGGATTTAAACTAAGACCATTATTTTTTTTCCCACTCACAGACATGCAGTAGCTCGTTGTTACATAAATTAAAACAATCAGATATTTGAGACAAAGGACGACTAACATATAGACTATAGTTAGGCTTTAGCGAATTATACATATCTGTTGGCACCAGAAAGCATAACATGCCCTTCCATTTACGTTACAATTACATTAGTATGTTACTTACTATGAGGAGTCTTTATTCATTTACATTTAACATTGTACAAATACAATTACATAGACATTACACATACATTACAATTACATACACACATACAAATGATAACTCCTACACTTAATAACATATGGTAACTCCTACTTATTTACAATCTTACAAGCTAACGCACAAGAAGTGCAAAATCATTTTGAGAATAAAAAGTAAAATTATATCTAAAACTAAAAGTACCTGCTCTTCCTCTGACGCCTCCACTCCAAACATTGGTCTTTCGAGCCGGATATCATCCTTTATCACTCGCCCCAGCTAGTTCCTTGGTCTAAAGAGAGAAGTAATGCACTTTTAAAATTATATATATATATTATATACATATATATGAGCATTTTCTACATACCAACATACATATAGTCCGCCATATTGGTATCCATAAATAAATATATTTAATAATATATTTATACCCTTGCAGAGGGTATTATAATTTTGTCATTGAAGGAAGCCTCACAGACCCCATAAAGCATATATATTCTTGATCAGGGCGACGAGCTGAGTCGATATAGCTATGTCCGTCTGTCTGTCCGTCTGTCCGTCGGTCCGTCGGTCCGTCTGTCCGTCTGTTTCTATGCAAACTAGTCTCTCAGTTTTAAAGCTATCTTGATGAAACTTGGTACAGGTCCGTCTTTTTGCTGCACGCAGTACATATGTCGGAACCGGCCGGATCGGATAACTATATCATATAGCTGCCATAGGAACGATCGGTTGGAAATAAACATTTAGTATGAAAAACTTTTTTGTTTCTCAAAATATCTCAACTAAATATACACATTGTGTGTTTGATTAAGTTTTAAACAGGCTGACCAAATTTGGTGCAAATCGGATTACTATATCATATAGCTGCCATAGGAATGATCGGTTCGAAAACAACATTTAGTATGAAAAATTTTTTGTTTCTCAAAATATCTGAACCAAACATACACATTGTGTGTTTGATTAAGTTTTAAACAGGCTGACCAAATTTGGTGCAAATCGGATTACTATATCATATAGCTGCCATAGGAATGATCGGTTCGAAAACAACATTTAGTATGAAAAACTTTTTTGTTTCTCAAAATATCTGAACCAAACATACACATTGTGTGTTTGATTAAGTTTTAAACAGGCTGACCAAATTTGGTGCAAATCGGATTACTATATCATATAGCTGCCATAGGAATGATCGGTTCGAAAACAACATTTAGTATGAAAAACTTTTTTGTTTCTCAAAATATCTAAACCAAACATACACATTGTGTGTTTGATTAAGTTTTAAAAGGCTGACCAAATTTGGTGTAAGTCGGACTACTATATCATATAGCTGCCATAGGATCGATCGGTTCAAAATCAACCTTTAACTAATTTTGTAAACAATCTGACGGCTTACACAGGGCACTGCAAGGGTATCCAAACTTTGGCGCGCCAAAGTTAGCTTGCGCTATATTTTTATACATGTATGTTCCGTTCCATACTGTCCAAAGTTGTTCCAGCATCCACTAATCCAGAGCCACAGTCCGACTGCACAATTCTGCATAAAGAAATATGATTTAAATAACACACATATAAATATATATTTGCATATGTACTTAATTCCGTTTTTCGCTAACGACGGCAAACTACACATAATAACATTTTATCCTAAATATAATTCGCAAGTTTATGGCTAATTTCTACAGCATATTAACACATTTTAAGGCGACAACTGTTGTTATCGCTGCACATTATAACATATAACATACACTAACATATAATAGAAAAGAATTTGAATTTAAACGTAACAGCCGTTATTGGCGGGCAAGAGCGCGCCATTGATCGGTTGTTCAACACTGCAGAGTAGAGCGCAGCTTCACCTCGGGGAGAGAGAGTGAAAGCACCGAGGTGAAGAGCGAAAGCTCTGTGGTTAAGTTGTGCAACAAATGCCAGCGCGTACCCGCCGAACGAAGGGCTCGAGGAGTCAGCGATCGTAATTGAGCAAGGACAGACGTGTAAGTTGGCCCGTCTGGCACAAAAGGAGCAGTAAGTAGAGAAAAACAGGTGGAGCACTAGGGCTCCTGGAGACAGTGCAGCAGGGTAGTGCAAGTAGTTAGAATAACTAGGATAATTAACTATATCATAAATAACAAGAATAAACTACTCAACTTAACCGAATCTATCTGCCTTAATTATTAACCGTAGTTAAACAACGAGGATCGTTTCCCGTTGGCCGTGTGAGCAATCCCGGCAATCCCTAATCCCAAAGAAGTAATCGTTAGTAGTAGTCATTCAACGAGGATAGTTTCCTGTTGGCCGTGCGAACAATCCCGGCAACCCATAACCAATAGTACTAACCACTGGTAGTAGTTGAACAACGAAGGTAGAGTCCCGTTGGCCGCGTGAACAATCCCGGCAAGTAACAGTAGTTAGCGACCCTAACGGACAGTCTGTGAAGCGCCGGTTTGATACCCTGTGCAGCTACGAACTTCGAAGGGAAGTCCCACGTAATAGCGTGGTTGTAGCTAGAAATTAATTTTAGTGCTAGGATTTATATTATGCCCACACAGCCGATCATTTCCCGCCTTTCCCCTTCACGTCCAGCATATTTGTGAATAGTGAACCCAATCGGACTGAGATCTGTACCTCGGTTGAAAACTACTTTACAAGTGGCGCCCGAGCAGGGACGCTGGAGGTGTGAAAGGGGCGTGGTATAGTCGTGGCGTTAAAACCCACTGCTGTACCCAAACAAATGTAAGGCTGTATGCAAATAAATAAATAGTGCATTAATAGAAAACACCCTTTAGTCGGACAAGCCCCGCTATACCCTGCATTGTTGAGTTTTTTTTTGTGACGCGACACGCTCCAAATAGCGGCACAGCGTCAACAAAGAAAGAAAAGAAAAGGAGAAGGGTGAATAAGTACAATACGCACACACACGCGCTCACAGACTTGCGATCAGCCGAGGCAAGCGCGCACTCACACACGTACAGAGGCGCCTGCAGACCTGAACTCTCCCATAACGGCGCATCGCAGCCGACGTCGCGATTGGCAGATTCGACGTCGTTTATTACGCAGTTCGTTGCAGTAGTCTCGCGAAGTGCGAAAAGGGTCACGCTTTGGTGAAGGAAGTGTGAGACTTGGACCAAAGAAAGACGGAAAATATACAGGGAGACGAAGGCCAGCAAGTGCAGATAAAGTTTTGTTAGTGAACAGCGGGCCGAAGGCCGATAATTACAACGAAAATATTTTTTGTTGGTGAACCGTGGGCCGAAGGCCAATAGTTACAAGTAAAATACCTGTTGTTGCTAACAGTGGACTGGAGGCCAATAAATACCAATAAAATATTTTTATTTTTTTTGAATACTGGGCCGAAGGCCAATAATTACTCCAAAAATATTTTTCGTGTGTGTACAGTGGGCCGAAGGCCAATAAGTACCAACAAAACATTTTTTTTTTGGTGAACATTGGGCCGAAGGTTAATAAATTCTCTCAAAGTATTTTTGCTTAAGTACAGTGGGCCGAAGGCCAATAAATGCTAACAAAATATTTTTTTTGATTGTACAGTGGGCCTAAGGCCAAAAATCATAATCAATATTTTGGTGTATAGTGGGCCGTAGGCCGGTGAATAAATAAAAAAAATAAATAAAAGGAAGGAGAAAAGCGAACAAAAAGACGAGAAGCTCGGAAGAGGAATACAGCAAGGAAAAGAAGAAATAAAATTAAGATGATGAAAACAGGTGAGTCCCAGAATCCGGGTGTGGGTGTGCGTTGGATCCACCAACGCCTAAATGAGGAACTGGTGCTCATAGCCCAAGAGTTCGGACTCGACAGAGAAGGCCGACTGGAGGATTTGCGTAAGTGGCTATGAAAATTTGTTCAGGATGGTGACCATTCACCTGAGACATGGGCTCGGTTGGCCGAGCACGAGGCGCGATTCGCGATGTTGTTGGAACCCTTAGCCGGTTGCAGTAAGTCTCACATGGGCGCCCGCCTCCATCAGAAATCGGAGTCGGATCTGAGGAGTGTTCATCTCCACGATCTCCAGGCCGTTTTAACAAACCAGGTGGTAACCCAGGGCTCTCGGGTAGTACCCGATATCAGAGTAGGGACAGTGCATGATCCCCCGGTTCATCATCAATTTACCGCGAGGCCCCCCAAGGGAGTAGCAAAACAAGTCCGCAAGTGGGGTATGAGATATGACGGAAAGACTAACCACTGACTTTCATTGAGACTCTAGAAGAGCGAGCCGTCGCCCACGGCTTTGACCTAAAGCGCATGCCTGGGGATATGTCCGAAGTGTTTGTAGATAGTGCCTCGCGCTGGTTCCAAACATGTGGATTGAGAAACAAACCTTGGGAAAATTTTAGAAATGGTTTTCTAGAATTTTATTTGCCGCCGCGTTACTTTGAGCGACTGGAAGATCAAATAAGGTCCCGCCAACAGCGCGATGGGGAAGAATTTAAGGATTATCTTATTGATCTCCGGAGTATCGCTACTATATACGTCGACACGACTTAACGACACTCTCCCAGTTAACCCAGATGGCCGCGGAGTACGAAAACGTCAAGGGACAAAGTATGGAGTACTCCCAGGCCGTTCCAACACAACCGAGGAATTCGGCCAGTATGAATCCAAGCCAAGAGAATCAGGCAGTCAGCAGGCCATACAACCCGTTTCGGTCTCCGACTAACGCAGACAGGCCGGTGGAAATTGGAGGTGGAATCTCACAGTTTCCTGTAGATCCTTCGGCGGCCAAAAACCGGATGATGGCCCAAGTGGGTGGACCAGTATTCAGCCCAAGAAGGGCTTGTCAGAAGTGCGCTCAAGAAGGGCATTTCGCGCGGGAGTGCCCAAATGCTCAAGTGACATTTTGTAGGCGTTGCGGTAAGAAAGATGTGAGCAGCCAGAATTGTTGTAGACGAGTCGAGGAGGGAAACGGGCTGTGATGTCCCCTGGGGCAGGGCCAGGGCGGTGCCAATACTCCGACGACACAGCAATAGAATTTTCGATAGCAGTGGAGGGGGGTCGCATTGTCGCAATGGTGGGGATTGGAGGGCAGCTCATGCCAGCCACCATTAACACAGGGGCAACACGCAGCTTCATGCCAGTAGCTTTTGCCAGTTGCAAAACCGGAGTTTCATGCTGATAACGGAGAGTCGGTAGTAGGTGTCCTGCGCCCTGTAGGGGGAGGACGTGCCCGAAGTAGGTGCCGAAGAGCACGAAGGCGGAATGGGGCAAAAGAGTCCGATAAGGGGTGCGCCCAAGATGCTTCGGGGGAGAATAGAGGGCCGGAAGGGAAGGATGATCGGGTTGAGACTGGCCCCAATGACTTAATATTAAGTGGCGGTGAGAAAAGGGAAACAAGGTTTGTGGAGGTATAATCCCCATCTGAGCTCGCGATGATGGATATGGGTGAGTAGGAGAAGTTGGAATCCCCGATGGAGGAGGCAGGATGGCCTGAGGACATGGAACCAGAACTAAGGGAATTCTTGGAAGCGGTATTAGCACTCTTTGACAACCTGAAGGGAATATCACACATAGCAGAACATAGGATAAGGTTGAAAGATGATAAGCATCTGAAGCAGAGTTATTATCCCAAGAATCCGGCCATGCAAAGGGTGATAGACGAACAGGTCGATGAGGTGATCCGGGTGAATGCCATTGAGCCGTCGCACAGTCCACATAGTGCTCCGATCGTCCTGGTCAAAAAGAAGACAGGAGATTGGCGCATGTGTATAGATTACCGACAGCTCAATGCCCACTCTACCCCGGATGCTTATCCTGTCCCTCGGATCAATAACATCCTTGAGAGGTTAAGACATGCTCGTTTTATATCAACGCAAGACCTAAAGCAGGGTTATTGGCAAATACCCATGACGGCAGATAGTAGACAGTGCACGGCGTTTAACGAGCCAGGGTTTGCTCCAATGGCGTGTGATGCCTTTTGGGTTGCATTCCGCTTGTGCAACGTTCCAACGCGCATTAGACATCGTGATTGGGTCAGAGATGGAGCCCCATGCGTTTGCATATTCGGACGATATAGTGGTGTATGGGGCTCCATCTGACCCCATAGGTAGCACCAAGGAACAACACATAGCCAACCTAAGAGAGGTCTTCCGGCGGTTGAGAGCCGCCAACCTGAAGCTAAACAGAAAGAAATATAGTTTTTTCCGAAAGAGGCTGGTTTATTTGGCTCATGTAATTAGTGGGGAAGGAATTTGCACAGATCCCGCAAAAGTCGAGGCAATCCTGAGCCATAGGGCTCCCTCTAACTGCAAGGAGTTACGCCGGTGCCCAGCCAAATTCGCCAATTATACCCAAGAGAACGGGCGGCTGTACAGAAACTTAGGTCATCGAGCAGATGATGAGGATTTCATTCCCTGGAAGCTGTGTGTGCCCAGTGGTAATAGAAGACGAGTGCTACAAGAATGCATCGACACTCCCAATGCCGGTCATCAAGGGGTGAGGAAGTCGACACATCGGCTCGGGCAAAGGTATTATTGGCCAGGGATGTTTCGGGAAGCAGCCCAGGTTGTGAAATGTTGCGAATTGTACCAAAAGTTTAAGACAGAGCAGCATTAACCGGCCGGCCAGATGTTGACGAGACAGATCGCAGAGCCCATGTCGGTGATGTGCGCAGATTTTTTGGATCCCCTCCCCGTTCCAAGCACGGTAATACTATTTTTGTTAATACGCGTTTTTACAACTACAGAAAGCATTCCGGGAACGGATCTTGAGCTGGTTTGGAGTGCCTACGAAGTTCGTTTGTGACAATGTGGTGCAATTCACGAGTAAGAACTTCCGGGCATTTATGGAATCCTTAGGCATGGAAATGCAGCATACAGCGCCGTATTGTCCGCAGGAAAGCCCCACAGAAATGACGAACCGCACAGTGAAGACCATGATAACGCAGTTCATAGAGTTTCAGCAAGGTTTATGGGACGAACTACTACCCGAGATTTCGCTAGCAGTCAATTCAAGTGTGGCAGACTCTACGGGTTTCAGCCCCGACTTTTTGATGCAAGGAAGGGAACCACCTCTTTCCGCCGCTTTGTACGACGAGGTTACTCTGTGCTCGGCGACTAGCGCCCTTAGCCCAAAGGAGAGGGAGGGCAAACTAAAAGAATTTTTCAGTATCGTTCAAAGTAACGTGCTGCGAAGGATCAGAGCCCCAACCGAAGGAACGATGTTGACGCGCCAAACAGTCAGTTTGCTAGAGAGCGAGGCCGAACGCTACCGGAAGAAGCACCGGAGGACCCGGTTCAGGGTGGAGGAAGATGGAGCCGTGTACGTGGTGAACATCTCTGTCGCGGGGGACGTGACAGTAACAGTACCAGGAGCAGCCGGGAGTAATCGCACAATGGGAGACATCCGCCCAAGCAACATGAGGGTATAAATGGTATAAATGGAATCCGGATGGAGCGCATGAAACGCAAGCGCAAGGAGCGCACGCCGAACCACAAGGCAATGGAGCCATTACCGCTTGTTATACCCTTGCAGAGGGTATTATAATTTTGTCACGAAATGTGTAACGCATTGAAGGAAGCCTCACAGACCCCATAAAGTATATATATTCTTGATCAGGGCGACGAGCTGAGTCGATATAGCTATGTCCGTCTGTCTGTCCGTCTGTCCGTCGGTCCGTCTGTCCGTCTGTCCGTCTGTTTCTATGCAAACTAGTCTCTCAGTTTTAAAGCTATCTTGATGAAACTTGGTACAGGTCCGTCTTTTTGCTGCACGCAGTACATATGTCGGAACCGGCCGGATCGGATAACTATATCATATAGCTGCCATAGGAACGATCGGTTGGAAATAAACATTTAGTATGAAAAACTTTTTTGTTTCTCAAAATATCTCAACTAAATATACACATTGTGTGTTTGATTAAGTTTTAAACAGGCTGACCAAATTTGGTGCAAATCGGATTACTATATCATATAGCTGCCATAGGAATGATCGGTTCGAAAACAACATTTAGTATGAAAAATTTTTTGTTTCTCAAAATATCTGAACCAAACATACACATTGTGTGTTTGATTAAGTTTTAAACAGGCTGACCAAATTTGGTGCAAATCGGATTACTATATCATATAGCTGCCATAGGAATGATCGGTTCGAAAACAACATTTAGTATGAAAAACTTTTTTGTTTCTCAAAATATCTGAACCAAACATACACATTGTTGTGCAAATCGGATTACTATATCATATAGCTGCCATAGGAATGATCGGTTCGAAAACAACATTTAGTATGAAAAACTTTTTTGCTTCTCAAAATATCTGAACCAAACATACACATTGTGTGTTTGATTAAGTTTTAAAAAGGCTGACCAAATTTGGTGTAAATCGGACTACTATATCATATAGCTGCCATAGGATCGATCGGTTCAAAATCGACCTTTAACTAATTTTGTAAACAATCTGACGGCTTACACAGGGCACTGCAAGGGTATCCAAACTTTGGCGCGCCAAAGTTAGCTTGCGCTTTATTTTTTATTTAAATGTTTATTTAGTAATAAGTATACTGGCATTGGAGCCATTTATGATTGTTGTTTAGGTATAAGTTTTTTGGCAATGAAGCCTAATCGCAACGGTTGAGTTAATAATATCAAAATAAAAAAAAAACGAAAACACAAAGCTTAGAAATATTTGATTGGACGTTGTCCCACTGGTAGAAAGGGGGGGGGGGTGTGAGGTGACACCTATGGTTATCGCTGCACATTATAACATATAACATACACTAACATATAACAGAAAAGAATTTGAATTTAAACGTAACAGCCGTTATTGGCGGGCAAGAGCGCGCCAGTGATCGGTTGTTCAACACTGCAGAGTAGAGCGCAGCTTCACCTCGGGGAGAGAGAGTGAAAGCACCGAGGTGAAGAGCGAAAGCTCTGTGGTGAAGTTGTGCAACCGACAAGGACAGACGTGTAAGTTGGCGCGTCTGGCACAAAAGGAGCAGTAAGTAGAGAAGAACAGGCGGAGCGCTAGGGCTCCTGAGGACAGTGCAGCAGGGTAGTGCAAGTAGTAAGAATAACTGAAAAATTAACGATATCATAAATAACAAGAATAAACTACTCAACTAAACCGAATCTATCTGACTTTTATTAATATTTCCCTGCCTTGATAATTAACCTTACTTAAACGACGAGGATCGTTTCCCGTTGTCCGTGTGAGCAATTCCGGCAATCCCTAATCACAAAGTAGTAATCGTTAGTAGTAGTCAAACAACGAGGATAGTTTCCTGTTAGCCGTGCGAACAATCCCGGCAACCCATAACCAATAGTACTAACCACTAGTAGTAGTTGAACAACGAGGGTAGAGTCCCGTTGGCCGCGTGAACAATCCCGGCAAGTAAAAGTAGTTAGCGACCCTAAAGGACAGTCTGTGAAGCGCCGGTTTGATACCCTGTGCGGCTACGAACTCCGTAGGGAAGTCCCACGTTAAAGTGTGGTTGTAGTTAGAAATTAATATTAGTGCTAGTATTTATTTTATGCCCACACAGCCGAACATTTCCCGCCTCTCCCTTTCACGTCCAGCAATCTTTACATCTGTACCACGGTTGAAAACTACTTTACAATATGTGCATACACTCCCATACATACATATGCACAAGTCCCAAATATTTATGTTAACCTATATATTTATAATATCTGCATGCAATTTCATATAATTAAGAATTAATTTATCCTAAATATTATTTTGTGCATCTTCCCGTCGGCGAAATCCTACGTTTATGACAAATAGACAAACATACATACTTACAATATATGCACAAATGTATGTATGTTCAATTTTTAAAGTCAAGGGGCTCATGTTTAAAAAAACACTGTCATCTTATAAATAAATACAGATTAACACATATCCAAATTTACTTCTTATTTACAATTATCAACACCGCCGGCAAGCCATTACAAGTGACATACATATGTACATATGAATGTACACACACAGTGAGTTATTTTTCCAAGTGCGGTTGCGTTTTTCCGTTGCTCCTGAGAACTTGTATATTTCACCTAGAAAAAGAGAAGGACTGGATCAGTGCTTTTCCTGGCCGTTTGCGGTACGTACTGTGTATTGGTGACCGGTACTACAAACGCCTCATCAGACTGCGAAGAGGATAGTTTCTTTCTTCTGATGGAGGGGTGATTTTTATTTGTTTATTGGCGCGCTTCACTTGTTTTAGTGTGGGTGCCGGCAAAAAACAAACAACAATTTTCACTCAACGTAAAAATTTATGCAGACTAGCTTTCTCGCTTACCCCAGCTGATCGCATAGAGTTGCCGGTCACCTGATGATCAACTCGGCGTTGCCAGATCAGTGGATTGCGGCGAAGCGGTTAAAGTTGCGTGCCAAATTTAATTTTGCGGCATATTGATAATTTGAACTTCAACGTGCAAATTATTAATTTAAAGACAATAAGGTTGGATATAGCATTTGCAAAAACCTCTCTCATTTCCTTTTCGGATTTCTTTTCGGATTCCTTTCGGATTTCTGTGCCAAATATTAATTTTAAAAAACACTTAATTTTTCCCACGTAAAAGAAATAATTTGGACTTAGCTTTTGCAAAGGCCCTTCTTGTTCTTCTTACTAGCGGATTAAGGTGTACGGTCATTGTGTGGCAAGTCATCCAACGCCGTTAAGCGGTACACCAAGTTTGGCTTTGGCAACCGAGTCGAGGCGGTATAACCCCCAACGGTTAAAAGTCAACGGGAAACCGTTTAACTAGGAACTAGAAAGAACTAGAGGGCCTGGATTATGGATGGAGATAATAGTCTGGCATTCTTGAGGATATCGAGGATTCCGAGGTCTCCCCGTCAGCAATTTCAGACGCCCAAAGACAGCTGGCCAAAGCAGATGGCTGACGTGGCTGTGGAGAATGGTCCTGCAATAGGCTCAGTCCCGATGATAGTATCGAGTACGATTCAGGAGTCAGTAGTCTCAGCCCCGGCGAATATCCCCGTGAACCCGTTTGAGTTCAGTGTAGCCGCAGCTGAAAATGGTAACCCAGGCGTGGGTTTAAATGATGACCTCCGCAACATCCTGATGACACTCGTGGATATATCCTCGGAGTTATCTAAAATGTTGAGAGACGCAAGATATCTCAACAAAGACATGAAGGAACTGGCTCAGAAGTCGGTGAGGCTGCAAAAATTGGCTTTGCACAGTTTCAACACAAATTACCGGAGGAATGAAGTTGTGGTGCGACAAACGAAAGAGACACAGTGGTCTCCCCAACAAAACGGGACAAAACGGCAGATCGAGGTCACCTAAGAAGACGCCTAAGCGTAAAAAAGGACCGGAAGCTCCTCCTGTAAGACTGGCAGAGCCGCTTCAGTCACCAGTAGCTCAGAAGATTGCCTCAGACGCTCCTCCAGCAACGGAGTGGACCAAAGTAAAGGGGAAGACAAATGCACGACAGGCTAGAACACTCCTGGATACAATCATTATCGAGATGTCCTATCCAGAGATGATAAGTTTGGTCACTCGTAACCAGGATGCCAAATTGAAGAGTGTCGGTGAATGTGTGCGCAGAGTGAAATGCACAGCCAAAAGTGCACTTCTGCTGGAGCTCAATGGGACCAACCGTGAAAGCACGCAACAACTCAGACAACATTGGCTCCGCTCTAGAAGGGAAGGTGGAAGCGCGTACATTGACGCAGCATACGAGAATGGAGGTCCTTGATCTGGATGAGATGGTCACTGCAGAAGACCTCCAAAAGGTCTTTAAAGATCAACTTGGCGTGTAAATTGAATCTGGTGATATAAAAAGCCTGCGTCCAGCTTTTGGTGCCGCTCAGAGGGCCATCATCAGTCTCCTTGCGAGCTTGGCAACGAAAGTGCTCAGAGCTGGCAAGGTGAAGATTCCGTGGTCAGACTGTCGAATCCGGGAGCGAAACTTGCCTGCAAGATGCTATAAATGCCTGGAGTTTGGGCACATCGCAGCAAACTGTGGGAGCGTGGTGGATAGAAGCGGCTGGTGCTTCCGATGTGGTACTGGAGGCCATAAAATCAGAGAGTGTCACAAAGAGGCAAAATGTTTTTTCTGCGCTGGTAATGGAAAGGCCCATAACCAAATTGCTGGAAGCCCGAGATGCCCGATGGCATCTAAAGCACCTTCGAAGGTAAATAACACCAAGAAACACAAACAGTGCGTGATATGCGATCCGATGTCGCCATCATTAGCGAGCCATATAGATCCCCAGAAGATGGCTGTTGGTTACAAAGCATTTCGGGAAAAGCTGCATTATGGTCCTGCGGCAGGCCCTCGCTACGACCAACATTTGGTGCTACATTTAATCACTTCTTTGGATTTATAACTCCTACCTTCCACCGAGCCTCAGCCGCCAGAGCTTTGCTGCCACTATGGATGAGCTGGTAAAAGACGCCAGAGACCACAAGCCAACGGTGATAGCAGGCGATTTCAATGCTTGGGCGCAGGAATGGGGGAGCGACATCTCCACAACCAGCAGCTCGGACGCCATTGCAAAGGGATATCTTATCGAGTGGAATCTCTCCGGGTGCCAAATTTCGTAACTGCAATGAGGAGCTTGGAGATTTCAGGTTCAGCATAACAGATGGCAAATTAGCTTTCAAGCCATATATTACTCGCATGCGATGCTAGTATGAGCCACAAAAAGCCATTTAGGGGCAACCAGTCGCCGACTTATTGGTGGACCAATGCAATTTCTGAGACTAGAAGCATTTGTCTTTCTGCCAGGAGGAGATTTCAACGGGCCCGTAAAAGAAATGCCAGCAATTGGCCAGAGTATCATGCATTTTACAGCGCAGTTCGAAGAAATCTGAAAAAGGCGATACAGTTGAGCAAACGGGAGTGCTTCCTGCAACTAAGCGATTCAGCCGACCATGACCCGTGGGGAAGAGCATATAAGACGGTTGTAAAACGCATACATGCCAATAAATCTGAGGCGCCTTCTGACCCAGTGCAATGGAAAGCAATTGTAGAAGCCTTATTCCCATCTGGTCTCTACACTTTGCCAATTGACGATGCGTCCCGAGCCCCATTTGTGGTACACCCAGTTTCGGCGGATGAGCTGCTCTGTATAGCCCGACAGATGAGCACCAACAAGGTTCCTGGCCCTGACGGCATCCCAAACCGTGCTGTTTAACTTGCGATATCCAGCAACCCAATTGCTTTCGCGTCAACTTACACACAGTGCCTCCAAGAAGGAATTTTTCCAGAGCAATGGAAAATTCAGCATCTTGCGCTGATTGCAAAGCCAGGTAAGCTACCTTATGATCCCTCCTCGTATCGTCCTATCTGCCTTATAATATGCACTCGCCTTGAAAGAGCGATCGTCGAGGCTGGTGGTCTTTCCCCTAACCAATTTGGTTTCAGAAAAGGCAAGTCAACGGTGGATGCTATAGACAAGGTGGTCAGGATTGCGGCAGAAGCAACAGAGGGATCTCGATGGAAGGGTGGTAAAAAGGAATTTTGCCTGATTGTCACTCTGACATTAAGAACGCCTTCAACTCAGTTAGATGGGAAAGTATTATTAACGCAATGCGTCGGCTGCATATACCCCCACATCTTAAGGAGGTCATCCGTTGCTATTTCAAGGGCAGACTCAGATGCAAGCATCTGAATGCTGTGGAGAATACCTGCAGTGTGGCTGTACAGGTAATCTCCAATTGCCTATTGACGGTTGGATTGGAGCTAGCTGCCAATAAAACGGAAAACTTCTGGTGAGTACCAGGGCTGTGGTTGAGATTGCACACATCCGAGTGGGAGCACAGTTCATATCGTCAAAACGAACACCTCTTCTACGTGCAGAAGAAATCTGCCAACACTAGCCGTGCCCTGTTCCGCATCATGCTAAACACACGTGTTGTTTAGCTTTAAGTTATTGTTAATAAAGAATTAAAAAAAAAAATGCAGTAAGCTATAGTGGAGCAAGCTCGACAGTAGGAGACCCAGTACTTTTTGAGTGCAAAGCGTTCACTAAAGTTTGTTCTTCAATGTTGCGTACCATCAACAGATGGCGCCACCTAATAAACTTAGAGGCCGCTAGCGTCTCTTCTTCTTCCTTTTGCCTGTAACATTGTTAGTTGAATAACTTCCGCGTTTATCAGCCGATTGGAATGACTTTTAGGACAGGTTTGGACTATAGCGAGTATTATATATACCAAAAATTATAATTTCATACATTTGCCGGCAAATAAATCACAAATAACACACTTAAGGAGTTCATCACAAAAAACAATACGAGAAACACGTACAATTAATTATTATGTTATATTCGATTTAACAAATCTAAATACACATAATAATTAACATAAAAAATTTCCATACAACAATTTCGGCATTTCATAAACATAGGCGATCAATATTTAAATTTTTTTTACTTGGCTTTTATTTATTGGATCTTCTCTTAATTTGAGACTAACAATAATTTTTCAAATCTTATAAATAAACAATAGTTAACAGTCTTCTTGGACTGTAAATTTACACGTGGCCCTAAAGTCTTTCGTTGGGTTGGTAGGTCAATGCGACGAAGACGGGATCGGCTGCTCAACCTTATTAGGCCTCTCGCGAGGTGGTTGGGGTGCGTGGAAAGCTTGGCAAAGTACTTTGTCTTCTGTTCTGTTATAACATCTTTGACCGGCTGGATATTCAGGTCGCTTCGTATATTTTCGTTTCGAACGTACCACGGTGCCCCGGTGATGGTTCTCAATATCTTTGACTGGGCTCGCTGGATAATATCAATATTGCTATCGCAGGCACTCCCCCATAATTGGGAGCCATAGGTCCAGATAGGTTTTAGCACAGAGTTGTAGAGCAGAACCTTGTGATCAAGACTAAGGGGCGAGCGAGCGTTAATAAGCCAGTGAAGACTGTTGGCTTTTAGTTTTAGGTGTGTTCTCTTTGCTTCGATGTGTCTGCGCCATGTGAGTCTTCTGTCGAGCTGAACTCCTAGGTACGTCACTTCGTTTGCTTGAGGGAGTACGGTGTTGTTTAATCTGAGCGGTGGACAATTTTGCCTGTTCAGCGTAAACGTAACGTGCTTGCATTTTTGTTCGTTTATTTTTATGCGCCAGTCGGATAGCCATTTTTCTACGTCGACCAGGTGGAGAGCCAGTTGCGCAGTTGCTTGTATTGGGCATCTTGAGCGGCTGAGAATAGCTGTATCATCAGCGAAGGTAGAAGTTGTTAGTTCCCTACTTGTCTGAATGTCTGCTGTGTAGAGGACGTATAGTGTCGGCCCAAGTACGCTGCCTTGTGGAACTCCGGCTCCAATGATGTGATCGTCGGATAAAGCTGTGTTACATCTGACTGCAAATTTTCTATCGTAGAGATATGACCTTAGAAGCTTGTGTGTGTTATTAGGAAGCGTTGATTTAATTTTATGCATAAGGCCGTCTAACCAGACTCTGTCAAATGCTTGGGAGACATCTAAAAATATTGCTGTGCAATATTCTCGATTTTCGAAGGCGTTTCGTATTTCTGATGTTATGCGGTTGACCTGCTCAATAGTTCCATGCTTTTCCCGCAAGCCGAATTGATGCGATGGGATTTTGTTGTGGAGTCTTATAAATGGTTTAATCTGATTCAGCAGACATTTTTCGAAGAGCTTTGATAGACACGATAATAGGCTAATAGGTCTGTATGACGACGGGACAGTGTGATCCTTACCTGGTTTTGGAATCATTATAATTACCGACTTTTTCCATCTCTGCGGGAAGTGGCCTAGTTTTGTGATAGCATTGAAGAGTTTTGCGACAGTGCATACCGCACAATATGGGAGCTCAATAATCATTTTGGGGGTTATTAGATCGCAGCCCGAAGATTTTTTGGGGTCCAGTTGAGTTTTGATGGTGTTGGCGATCACATTTGGACGAAAGTCGATTGGTGCGTGTGGAGGATGAGAGTCACTTCTTCTTATTGTTGGTAGAGTAAACGCATTTGTTGCGGGATTTGGTTGGAACACATTTTGAAGGTGAGCTGCAAATGTGCTGGCTCTATCTTCATCGCTGCGGGCCCAACCGCCTACGGAGTTTCTGATGGGCATCACGGTATCTGTCGGTGAACAAAGGGTGGGGTGAGCTCTCCATAGTGAGTGTTTTTTACAAGATGTTGATAGTTTCTCTATATAACGGCGTTGAGCATATGCTTCTTCCTGTTTTAAGGCTTTGGTGAGTTTACGTGTGGCGTCTTTAAATCTTTGCCGTGCGGAAGGCGATCTGTAAAATTGCCATTCTCGACGTAATCGTCGCTTTTCTTGGACGAGCTGTTCTATTTCTAGATTTGACTTCTTTTGGATGTGTAATACTTGTGTAGTTTCAGGTGTTGCAATACGAGCTGCGGTGACGAGGACGGACTCCAGTGTATTTACACAGTGTTCGATGTCAGCTTCAACGTTAAGGAGAGGTTCAAGTTCAATATGTGAACTAATATATTTTTTGTATCGAAGCCAATTGGTTTTATGTGAAGTAAGTCTAATCGGTTGATCTACGGACTCTGTTTGTCGAAGTAGTTTTATTAGAACAGGTGAGTGATCAGATGAGAGATCTGAAAGACATTCGGCGCTTATCAGACATCGAGGAATATTTTTAGACCCAGTACTTTAAAAATATACAACGTCTATTACGTTTGTGCAAATGTGCGTAACAGGCAGAAGGAGGCGTGGCAGACCCCATAAAGTATATATTTTCTTGATCAGCATCAACAGCCGAGTCGATATAGCCATGTCCGTCTGTCTGTCTGTCTGTCTGTCTGTCTGTCTGTCTGTCTGTCTGTCCCTTTTTTGAACACCTAGATCTCAGAGACTATAAGAGCTAGAGACACCAAATTTGGCATGTACGTGCATCTATATCTTGCATTAAACCAGTTTATTTTAGATTTTTGCCACGCCCCCCTCCGCCCCTAGAAATTTAAAAACAAAATTTTAAAGACGAATTACAAGAAAACCCTTAAAACTAGCGCCTTGGTATATATAATATTCACTATAGTCCAAGCCTGTCCTCAAAATTTCATTCCAATCGGTTGATAAACGCGGAAGTTATTTAACTAACAATGTTACGGGCAAAAGGAAGAAGAAGAGACATAGCGACCTCTATGTTTATCAAGTGGCGCCATCTATTGATGGTATGCAACATTGAAGAACAATCTTTAGTGAACGCTTTGCACTCAAAAAGTACTGGGTCTCCTACTGTCGAGCTTGCTCCACTGTAGCTTACTGGATTTTTAGTAATTGCAAAGTCAATTAAATCGGGTAGTTTCTTGGAGTCTGTTGGCCAGTATGTTGGTCTACCGGGAGAGACGTGGTCTAGCTTATTGTTAGCTTTAATAACGGCATTGTAAAGCTGCTTTCCTTTTGGGTTAACGAGTCGAGATCCCCAGTGCGTGTGCTTAGCATTGTAGTCTCCTGCTGCTATAAAGTGTTCTTCAAGGTAGTTAAAAAGCTGCGTTAACTCACCTTCAGTTATGGTAAAGCGAGGGGGCAGTATACGGCGGCTAAAGTAAGTTGGTTACCATTGTCCAGTTTTATGTTTATAGATGTGGCCTGTAGGTAGTTTTCAGCAAATTCGTTATGGCAGTGGTGCTTGATGCGGTTTCTAATCAGAATACCAGTACCACCGTGTGCTTTACCATCGGGATGATTTGTTCCGTAGAACAAGTAGCCTCGTAGATTAAAATTATACTTGTTTGTAAGGTGTGTTTCTGAGATTAGCATAACGTCGATATGATTGTCGAGAAGAAATTGAGCTAACTCAAGTTTACGTTGTGAAACGCCATTAGCGTTCCACATAGATAACGTAGGGGCCCCATTGATTATTTTGATTGTTGTGATAGCAGCATTTGTATCAAAAGATTTTGGTTTCGCATTAAATCTTGCATGGTTGTCCGCATAAAAGCCATGAAGTCCATAAGGCTTTGCTGTAGGTTAAATAATGTTGCTTCAGAATTGCTTTGTTGCTGCTCTGTTGGTTGATACTGCTTTGCCGTGTTGGGTTCCAAGTGTGCTGCTTGTGAGAACGGTATATTTGAGGCAGGAAGCTCCAGTCCTGATTTTAACGCGTTTGCGAATGTCACGTTTTTTGTAAAGTTCTCGGGGCCAAAAGATGATCGGGCTGCAGTCGAAAAGAAAACGTCTGGGGTTAATTTGGATGAGGTAAACGGTACGTTTTGGGGACGTGCAGTGGTCACTCGCTGTTGGAGTCGACTTTTCATCTCCTTATATATAGGGCATCCTTTGTAATTAGCTGTGTGATTACCATCGCAGTTGCTGCACTTTTTTGTGGTGGGGTCGTCTTTGTCCACTGGGCAGTGTGCAGAGTCGTGAAGCTCTCCGCAAGCAACACACACAGAACGCAGTGTACAGTATTTTCTTGTGTGGCCATATTCTTGGCAATTCATGCATTGTACCGGTCCGTTGCGTTTATGTGGTTCTTCTACTGTGATTCTACGGTGCAATAAGAGCTGAAGTTTGTATATTGGGTGCACTTCGTTGTTCTTTAACGACTTGCTTTCGGGTTCAAGTTCTACCTTGAATAGCGGCTGCGGTTTCTTATCTCTGTTTAGGATGTTGAAAACTGTCTTAGCGCTAAATCCTTTATCTTGGAGCGCCTTAATTATTTCTTCAGGTGTAACGTCAGGCTCAATGCCCTTCAGTACGACTTGCAGTCCCTTGCTGCTTTTTAGTTGGTACGTGTAGAAGTTCTTTTTACTGTCGTTTCGAAACTTCGACAAAACTCTATAATTATCTTCAGACTTCAATTGAACTTTTGTTTCATGAATGTTGCCCTTAACAAGGGGTATTATATGAAAATTGTCCGCCCCAATAAGCTCAATAATTTCGTTTACGAGAGCATTGGAGCTTTTCTCTCGGATATATATAGGGGGTGGCTTTGGCTTTCTTTTATCACCTTCGCCAGCTTCAGAGGGCAGATCGTCAGAGTTGTCTGCCAGAATTTTAAACTTGTTGTTGTAAATTGAACTTTCGTTTTTATCTAGGCTTGAGTCGCCACGGATAATTTTTGGCTTCGAGTTTAAGGGGCTCGACTTTCTTTTAATTTGAATGTAACGATCCATACCAGTCTGAACAGCTGGACCCGTTTTTGGCTTTTGTTTTGATCCTCGTTTTTTAACGTTGTTGTATTAAAATATATTTAAAAACAAAATAAAAATATAGCGCAAGCTAACTTTGGCGCGCCAAAGTTTGGATACCCTTGCAGTGCCCTGTGTAAGCCGTCAGATTGTTTACAAAATAAGTTTAAGGTTGATTTTGAACCGATCGATCCTATGGCAGCTATATGAATATAGTAGTCCGATTTACACCAAATTTGGTCAGCCTTTTTAAAACTTAATCAAACACACAATGTGTATGTTTGGTTCAGATATTTTGAGAAACAAAAAGTTTTTCATACTAAATGTTGTTTTCGAACCGATCATTCCTATGGCAGCTATATGATATAGTAATCCGATTTGCACCAAATTTGGTCAGCCTGTTTAAAACTTAATCAAACACACAATGTGTATGTTTGGTTCAGATATCTTTGAAACACAAAAGTTTTTCATACTAAATGTTGTTTTCTGAACCGATCATTCCTATGGCAGCTATATGATATAGTAATCCGATTTGCACCAAATTTGGTCAGCCTTTTTTAACACTTAATCAAACACAATGTGTATGTTTGGTTCAGATATTTTGAGAAACAAAAAAGTTTTTCATACTAAATGTTGTTTTCGAACCGATCATTCCTATGGCAGCTATATGATATAGTAATCCGATTTGCACCAAATTTGGTCAGCCTGTTTAAAACTTAATCAAACACACAATGTGTATATTTAGTTGAGATATTTTGAGAAACAAAAAAGTTTTTCATACTAAATGTTTATTTCCAACCGATTGTTCCTATGGCAGCTATATGATATAGTTATCCGATCCGGCCGGTTCCGACATATGTACTGCGTGCAGCAAAAAGACGGACCTGTACCAAGTTTCATCAAGATAGCTTTAAAACTGAGAGACTAGTTTGCATAGAAACAGACGGACAGACGGACCGACGGACAGACGGACAGACAGACGGACAGACGGACAGACGGACAGACGGACATAGCTATATCGACTCAGCTCGTCGCCCTGATCAAGAATATATATACTTTATGGGGTCTGTGAGGCTTCCTTCAATGCGTTACACATTTCGTGACAAAATTATAATACCCGTAATAAAACAAATGCAAGGGTATAATCAAATACAATACAAAAACATTATTTTATTAATAATTGCATCCAGCTTACAATTTTCTGCATATCGATTAATATTGTTTGTTTTTTGTTATTATCACTCTCCTGTGTTCCAATAACAGAATAAAAGACATAATAAATTCCATTTCGTGCATTTGTTTTATTGCATTGAGCTTGCAGATATTTCCGCATTCTCGCATTTTCGTATTTTATTTGTTACTGTTTTTCATACTGATTATTATTTTACTCCATAATAATAATAAATTATCAAATCTACAAGGAATACAAGTCTGTGCAGTTGTTTTATGGCATTGCGTTTATAAATAATTTCGCATCTCCGCCATCTTCTACGATTCTTTTTAAATATAGCATAATTTGTTTATTTTTATCGCGTTGAAGAGACGATTCCACATCTCCAGCGATAGTGAGTCCGTCATCCACATTTGTTTTGATTATCTGGCGTTCCAAGCACAGGAACAATATATTTCCTTTGAGAGCGGAAATATATTATGCAAGACGGGTCAGACCGAAAAGCTAAGAAATAACTCACCGTCCCGACACCGTCCCGGCTACTAAGCGTCGCTCTTCTACTTCGTCCATTCCATTGGATATTGGTCGTCTTCTGATTCGAGGGGTGCAAAACCGAAAGTAGTTCCAACGTCAACCACTAAACGAAAGCTTCCGCTCTCGCCAGCTTTTACCTTCGTTTTCCACCATGGCATTATCCAAATTTATCTCTGTGTCGGACAAATTATGCCAGTTTGAGTCACGCGTTAATGGTCCGGCGTCCGATGATGACAATGTCTATACCTATGAGTACATAGTGTGTTCCAGAGCACTGAGCCAAGATCCAAACGGTAGCGATGTGGCCGTGATGGAGGGCAAATATGAACATTGCTACACCGTGTATGAGAGTTGTATTTTAAAGCTGAAAGGGCAGATCAGTCGGGCCTCTGTTCCAAACCCACAAACTGCACATGCACCTCTTACCTATTCCGGAGGCTGCCGCCTCCCTCCGTGTGACACAGAAGTGTTCCACGGAGATTACCTTTCTACGGCTATTTACGTCAACAATTCGAGGTTGACTCCAATTGAGAAATTATATCATCTCAACTCGAAGACCGCGGGTGAAGCCAATGAAATCATCGCCAAATTTCCAGTGACAAATGATGGCTTTGCGTCCGCGTGGGGTGCGCTTAGCGAAAAATACGCCAATAGGCGACTGCTGATAACAAGCCAGCTGAAGGTTCTTTTCAACCTGCCCATAGTTAACAGCGTATCAGGCGCAGCGACAAAGGATCTCCACAGCACCATCCAATGATGCTTAACAGCGCTTGATCATTCCGAAATTTCGATTTCGTCCCCATTTGCCGATTGCATCCTTGTTTTCTTGTGCACATCCAAACTTCCCAAGCTCACAGTATCCTTGTGGGAGCAATCGCTGTCAAAGAATATCGGAACTCCAACTTCGAACGACCTGGACAGCTTCCTGAATGAACGCTATCACACTCTAGAACAGCTACAGGACTTATAGCCCAATTCCAATTCCCAAAGCGCTTCCAATTTGACATCTCGTTTTAATTCAGGTCCCAAGAAACTGAATGCCTTTGAAGCTAAGGTTAATACGAAGAGCAAAACATGCGACTTGTGCTCAAAGGAAAATCATCCTGTGCGTCTATATCCTCGCTTCCTGCAGATGCCTGTCAGTGAGCGGGCGGCTTATATCAAGCAAAAGAAGCTCTGCTTGAATTGTTTTGCTAGAGGTCACCAATTGCGATTGTGTACCGGTGCGCACAATTGCTTTACGTGCAAGGGTCGCCACAACACGCTACTGCATCGAGGTGATAGTGCTCAAGCCGCCGCCTCTTCGACTATTAATTCCGCTTCTACTTCCAATGCTAATTCTACTTCCAATTCACCTTCCAAACAGTCCACTAAAATTTCTTTTACAGCGAACTTTACTTTGCTGCTATCACGCAGGCGGTTCTCCTCGTCACAGCGGTCATAAATGTATGCCATTTGGGTGCTACATTTACCGCCCGCGCATTAATCGAATTTGGGTCTGAAGCTACTTTTATTTCTGAGGGATTGTTCCATAGGATATAGTTGCCTTTCAGGGCTTAATCAAGCAGTTGCAGTACAAGCTCAAAAGCTATACCACTTCAACATTTGCTCCTACAGGACCGAGATTGCGTATAGAAACATCGGCGTTTGGCCGGAAATTTGCCATCATAAACAATTCCTCAAAGTTCCCTGAAAAATATTCTATCTATCGAATTGGCAGATCCTTCATTCTATCGAAGTTCGCAGATTGATGTGCTCATAGGCGCGGATATTCTTCCATCAATCACTTTGAGAGGCTCCCGTCCGACTATATGCGAGAAACCGTCTTTGGCTGGATTCTTACGGGCCCAGTTTCGAAGACCGTACCTAGGTCCGTCTACTCGTTCTCGACGCAAATTTCTATAAGCGATGGAGCGAAGCTCGATAAACTTCTTTCCAAATTTTGGGAGGTGGAGAATATTCCAACCAAGCTGGTTAAGGAAAACGATTCCGTTTGTGAATCAAACTTTGTCCGAACGACCTACCGGAACGGATGTGGCAGATATGTAGTGACTCTTCCATATCAAAATCCCAACCATATTGATTTGGGACATTCCAGATCAATTGCTCTTGCTCAATTCTTAAAAAAGTCGTTTAGCTAGAAACTTCCCTTTGAAAGAGCAATACAACTCCGTGCTCCAATAGTATCTCGATTAAGTCACATGACATCAGTATCTCCGCAGGACATTTCCACCAATTATAATTTTATCTGCCACACCACGCTGTCCTTAAACCTGAGAGCACCACTACTAAGGTTCGAGTAGCCTTCAACGCATCTTGTTCATCCTCAAATGGCAAGAGCCTGAATGATATCCTTCATCCAGGTCCCATTCTACAGTCTGATTTTAATATACAGATCCTCAAATGGCAATACTTTCGGTATGTGTTCAACGCTGACATAACGAAAATGTATCGTCAAATCCTAGTGGACCCCAAACACACTCCGTTCCAACGAATACTTTTCTGAATGGCAAACGGCGAGATTGGAGATTTTGAGCTAAGCACAGTCACCTTTGGAGTAAACTGTGCCCTATTTTTAGCACTCAGGGTACTCCAACAACTCGCCCATGACGTACGCTTGCAGTATCCTCTCGCAAGTAGCGTCATTGCTGATTGCATGTTTGTCGGTGACGTTCTTGCGGGAACTCATACGAGGGAAGGCGCTATTACGACGATTGCGGATTTGCGTACATCTTTAGATAGCGCCAGTTTTTCGCTAAGAAAGTCCATACAACTCCATGGGTGTACTAAAAGATATTCCTAAGGAAAACCGGCTGTGCACCAATTTTCTTGAACTCGAGGATTCTAGCACAGCGAAGACCCTCGGTATACGATGACAGGCTCATACTGTCGAGTTCTTTTTCATGCCTTCTGAAGTCACCCATAAGGATTCATACACGAAGCGTGAAGTCCTCTCACAAATTTCCAAGTTTTTCGACCCAGCCGGGTGGCTGGCGCCTTTCGTCATACGGGCCAAAATTTTCATGCAGGAAATCTGACTTAAGGAACTGGAGTGGGATCAGCCTTTGCCGGCTGATCTCATGAGCAAGTGGCAGGAATACCTTAGAAGCTATCCTGCTCTAAGGGAAATCCGCACTCCGAGATGGCTATGATTCCAACCACAGGTAAAGCTGCAGTACCACGGCTTCTGTGATGTATCAGAACGTGCATATGGGGCAGCCATTTATGTCCGCATCGAAATTTCCCAAAAGGTAACCACTCATTTGCTAACAGCCAAGACTAGAGTGGCTCCGGTTAAATCCCTGTCGGTGCCACGCTTAGAGTTTTGTGGTGCTGTTTTTTTGGCTGAACTAACCTCAGTACTTCTCATTCATTCTACTGGTTCAGACTCTATGATTGTTCTGGCTTGTCTAAACAAGCCACCTTGCAAGTGGACAGCCTTTGTGGACAATAGAGTGGCCAAGATTACGCAGGCTATCGGTGCTGGAAAATGGTCACACGTCCGATCTGAGCACAACCCTGCTGATCTGGCAAGTACCGGAATTCTGCCGTGGCATGGGCCAGAATGGCTCCAACTGTCCGAAGATTAATGGCCAACTTCGTCTGTTCCCATCCCAGAAACTTGCATAGAGCAGCGCACTATTAAATGCAACTTAGCGAAGCTGCTCGATATTCCGATTTCATTAGCAGATTTTCAGACTTCCACAGAGCTTAACCTCCGTGTTTCATGTCTAGTTTCTACATCCAGACTAAATATTATTTAGGGTGTTCACTCGACTCTCGCATCGTAACGTGTGAACAACCTTTTATGTAGCAAGTGTGCGCAGTTAAATATTTATATTCGAGCTACTTTGACATTTAAAAAATCTGCTTATTTAATTTTTAAATATAAACACAATTTTAGTTCAAGAAAATGCCATCTAAAAGAATGTAAGTCATACCTCCCGGATCATGGACCCGGATCATGGACGTGGAATATGGTACAGCTCCGCTTCAACAGAAGACACAGCCAACATCGAGTCAGAGTAGAGAACTGCGTTAGGGTTCTCAACGGAAAGTTTTGCAGCCTAAAGAAAGTTCTAATTAATTAATTTGCAATTGGATACTTGTACGCTGCTCTCTTCACAACATTCTTTTAGAAGATGTCGAGAAATATATTTATGAAGGGTTGGAAGGCTATGAAGACGAGCCCAGTGGTGTAGATTATTTGTAGTCGGAAAAGAAAAAAGTGTTTATGTTTAAATAAAACTTAATTCTAAATTTTAATTTATTATTATTAATTTTTATATTTAATACAAGCTCATGGTTTAATATTCGCTCCTTCTATTCGAGCTCCGGTTGCTTGTATTAAAATTCATATGCAGCATTAGCTTGCTCCATTTTTAACTTGTTTTCTTCAAGAGTCTTTCTGCTTTCCTTTATTTCGATTGTTGCTAGTTGCTAGTTGCGCTATCTGGATTAAACTTTGTTTTGATTTAGGACTCCATTAAAAAGTTGTCATACATTTAGCACTAAAATATACTGAATATACTAAAATATACTAAACATCTATCGAGTATATTGACATTCATCGTGCTTTTCCACATCTCTGGTTTGCGCAGGTTTGAAACACTTTTCGTATACATAGGCAGGGGTCTTGCACTCTCGCATGAAATTGTTCAGTACAAATTGTTGTTGTGACAAATTTCACATCTGCTACCTGCGACGCTGCGAGAGTCGAGTGAGAACCCTAATTGATTTATTATTTTTAATTTCCGAACACTGCCTGAGAATGCCAGCACGCACAATCACACAGCGTCTCCCAGAAAACGGGACAAACTCATTTCGGTGCCGAGTTTGTCGACTGTGAAGCGTCTCCGGGCAGTGCTGATGAACAAATACTGTCCCATTTGCCAGGCCCACCAACATTCGGGGCGCTCTTGTCGCAGTGGGGGCCGATCACAGGAAAAGCCACCTATCCATACTTCGCTGACGACCCTGCTACAGCACAAGGCTGTTAGCATTCTGCCGACGGCAATAATAAGACTCCACAACGGGGTCAAGGATTTTGATCTGATCTCCTGGGAGTCGATCACCTGCACACAACACCTTATCACCCTCAGGCAAACGGCCAGATCGAACGCTGGCACAGAACACTCAAATCCGCAATCATGTGCAAGCACCATATAGCCTGGTGCTAGCACCATAGCAACCAGCTTATTTCCAGGAAGCAAATTCTGGCGCTTCCCTTTTTTGGCGCTACAAACTTTTGGCGCTGCAAACCTTTTGGCGCTGCAAACCTTTTGGCGCTTTGAACATTTAGGCGCCCTGCTTTTTTGATCGTTAGAACTTCAAAATCAAAGCCGCCGCTGAGCTTAAAAGTTATTTTTTAGTTTAACGATAATTTGAGTAAATTAATTTACGAGCAATTTTAAACCTCTAAATTAATTTACGAAATGCTATTAAATTAAAATAAAAAGAAAAACTGGCAAATCATGCAAAATCTAGGCCGGGGACGAGGAGCCAAGCCACCCTAGCTGTGGACATAACCGACGTATCAAAAAAATGAGAAGAAGACGACGTAGCACCACAGGCGTTCGCAAAATCGAACAAAATGCTCAGGTCGCCACAAATTCAGGAGATTGCACCCAAATCGGCCCCACCAAATTTGGCAGATAATGTGTTTATCTTTGAGGCGGTAAATGAGTCGGATACGCCCAAAAGAAGCCGGGACCAGGATCTGGATAGCACAAGGAGCCCGCAGGTGCTCACAAGAAACCCAAGCTCACACCTAGTGAGCTCATGTGTGAGCTTGATCGATGTCAAGAAACCCGTGGTTCGGCACGAAAATATTCGTATGATGAAAAAGCTCCAGCGAATAAACGCTATACAGGAGGAGGTGAGCCAACACTTGCAGCGCGAGTCATCAGCAACACACTTAAATGTTTTGTGTACCAGCTGCAAACTCGCTGCGGCGGTGGCCAAAGGGCCAGAAATTAAGGATGCTGGACAAGAGCTGCTTCTGGGGGACAGGGCGGAGGTAAAAGCTCTTGGTGATAAAGTCACTCTGGAAGTTCGTGGCATAGCCGAGGGAACAACATGCGAAGAAGTGTTCGAGTCAGTGTTCAGTGTGGTGGATTGCGATCTAACTAGCGAAGCAAAACCGAAGCTGCGCCAAGGATATAACGGCACGTTGATAGCTACAATAATTTTGACAAGGAATGTAGCTGAACAACTGTTAAAGCTTGAAAAAATTCGCATTGGTTGGGCAGTTTGTCGTTTAAGACAAAAAGATGACCCCAGGAGGTGCTATAAATGTCTCGAGTTTGGGGACATCGCGTCAAGATGTAGAAGCAAGCATGATGTTTCGAAGCTCTGCTTTAACTGTGGATCAGCTGACCATACAGCAAAAGTATGCACATCAAAGCCTGACTGTATACTTTGAACGAGAGCTAGAGTTAACGCCACAGAGCATGCGTCCAATAGCCGAAAATGCCCAGCATACATGGAAGCGGTGAGAAAAATGAGACTATGAAGTTCCTACAGATTAACTTGAATCACTGTAGAGCGGCGCAGGAGCTGCTGCATCAAACGGTGGCTGAACGACACATCGACATTCCCATTATTAGCGAACCATACAAGTTCATTGACTCCAATAAGTATGTCAGCAACACGACCAACTCTGCATCAGTTTGGGCATGCTCTAGTGAGCCTTTTTTCCTGGACAACGTGAGCTCTGGTGCGGGTTATGTAAGAACCTTTTCCAGAGGGATCTGGGTGTAGAGTTGCTACATGCCGCCTAGATGGAGCTTACAAGAATATGGAAACGCATTAGACGAATTAGTGAACGACGTACGCACACATACACTACCGATAGTAGCTGGGGATTTCAACGCGTGGGCAACCGAGTGGCATTCACGTTTCACGAATGCCAGATTAGAACTCCTGCTAGAGGCGTTTGGAGTCCCAAACCTGATACTAGTAAATGAAGGTTCCAAAAAAACGTACAGAAAAGGACAAGCAGCATAAATCGTGGACTTGACTTTCGCCTCGCCCCAGCTAGCTCGCTCGATGAGTTGGCATGTCAGCGATCTCTACACGGCAAGTGACCACATGGCTATACTTTTTTATTTCCAAGAACAAACACATAGGACTCATCTGTCATCGGCAAGACAAATTAAAGTTAAGACCCTCAGCACTTTAATATTCCGGGAGAGGCTTTCCAACATGAGTATTAGCGGAAACGGCGAGAGGATGGAAGAAATGGCTATGGAGGCGCTACATTAGGCTTGTGAGGCCAGCATGTCGAAGGGAAGGAAGCAGTCGTCACAAATCTGTTTATTGGTGGAATTCCGAGATAGCGGAACTGAGAACAGAATGCAACAGAGCCCGACGAACATACACACGAGTGGCCCGCGGTTCAGCATCAAGTGAACTTCTGCGAGTCGAGTTCAAGTCCAAGCGTCAAGCTTTTTGCAAGGCCATTAGTACTAGCAAAAAAGTTGTTTTCGCTTACTCTGTGACGAGGCAGACCGGGATCCCTGGGGCCAGGCGTACAAAATCGTTATGAAAAAACTCAATGGCTTCCGAAATTGCGCTCCCACGAACCAGACTAAACTGGTCGAAATAGTTCGCTTCTTATTCCCTACCCACCCGTCGAGGCAGCTGTTACCCGTACCAGCATCGCAGCATAGCCTAAACGTGGAGCGGATATCTCCAGAGGAGGTTCTGGAGCTGCCGAGGAAGATTCCGGACGACAAAGCACCTGGCCCAGATGGTATCCCAAATAGGGCGGTCAAGCTCGCGGTATCGTTGCATTTTGCAACGATTTTTTCTACTTGCCTTTTGGAGGGAATTTTTCCCAGATGCTGGAAGTCACAAAAACTTCTCCTACTTCCAAAGCCTGGAAAAGCACCCGTAGATCCAGCTGCCTATAGACCAATTTGTCTACTGGACTCAGTAGGCAAGTTGTTCGAAAAAATCATTTGCACCAGATTGCAATCGGCTATACAGCGAAATGGGGATCTCTCACAACGTCAATTTGGTTTTTGCAAGGTGCGGTCAACCATTGATGCCATCATGCTGGTGAAGAAGCTTGCTACAGACGCAATCAAAGGAACCAGATGGAAAGGAGGTTCCAAGAAGTATTGCCTTGTCATAACGCTTGATATCAGAAACGCGTTCAACTCGGCGAAATGGTCCAGCATCATCGACGCTTTACAAAATTTTCAGATTCCGGAGTATCTCATTAGGATAATTAGCGATTACTTAAATGATTGTACACTCGAGTTCGACACAGACGCCGGCGTAGGAACTTATAATGTCTGTGGAACATAAAGTACGATGGAATTTTACGACTGGAATTTCCGAGCGACGTGGAAATTGTTGGTTTTGCTGCAATCAAGAGAGTCCGCTGCTGGCTGGGCGAGGTTGGTCTCCAATTAGCTGAGCAGAAGACTGAAGCTGTCCTCATAAGCAGCAGAAAAGAGGTCGAACAAGCCACACTGTTGCTCGAAGGTGCCACAATCATCTCCAAACTAAAATATACTAAAATCCACTATTACATACGCAGCTCCGGTCTGGGCAGAGGCGGTAAATACTCCTTCGTAATTCAAGGGCATCGAGTCGACGTACAGGATGAGTGCCTTAAGAGTCTGCAGTGCGTTTAGGACGGTTTCAGCTGAGGCGGCTTTACTAATCGCAGGTGTGGTCCCGATAAAAATTCTCGTTCAAGAATTAAGCTGCATATATAAGGCAAAGGCGAACGCTGCGGACAATAGGAGCCTGGCCCAAATTATAGAAGACGCTCGCAATACGAGTCTTATCATGTGGCAACATAGCTGGGAACGCACATCATCCTGGCGCTGGACAGCGAGACTCATCCCAATGGTAGAACCATGGATAAACCGGAAGCACGGTGAGATACATTTTCACCTGGCGCAAATCTTGAGCGGACATGGGTGCTTCAGATACTATCTGAACAAGTTCGGACACGATACGAGCCCGCTATGCCCATCTTGTGAAGTTACAGAAGACGCCGAGCACATATTGACCACGTGCTCCCGGTTTGAGTACGAGAGGCAGTTGGTCGAAAACGAAATTGGCGACGTTATCGACACGAGAACATTATGTTCCCACATGCTGAGGAGCCTATGTATTTGGTCGGCAGTTTCATGCTTCGCCAAGGCGGTCATGGAGAAAATAAACCGGATCTGTGAAGCATTACCTAACGTCAGTCCCGCAGCTCCGGTTTTCAGAATGCACATACCAGCTAACTTCTCTTTCTACCGTCACTTTCTTTCATTACTTTATACTCAGTCTTGTAAATACTTTCTATTTTTCCTTATATAGTCTACTCTTCAATAAACAATGAATTAAAAAAAACCATATAGCCTGGCCAATCATTCTACTAGGATTGCGGTCAACTTTTAAGCCCGATATACAAACAAGCGCCGCTCAGCTTGTATACAGGACAACACTTCGGCTCCCGGAGAATTTTTCCATGAAAACAGCCAATTTCAACTTCAAACAGATTTTGCAAAGGATTTAGCTGAAATCATGCGTGAGCTTCGACCTACTCAAACTGCACACCACAACGCAACAAAACCTTTCGTCTTCAAATATTTGAAGGATGTATCTCACGTTTTTCCACGCAACGATACAGTACGTGGATCACTTCAACCGCCTTACGATGGACCATATGAGGTGAAGTCTAAAGAATCCAAGTACTTTACCATTATTATAAATGAACGTGAATCAAAAGTTTCAATCGATCACCTAAAGCCGGATTTTATTGAAGCATCACAAACTACACCTACGTTAAACGCACCACCCGTCAATCGAATACCTTCAGCAACTAATCAACAAGATGGCCATCTTACAATAACCAGTCTGGCAACTCCGCTGGATTGGCCTACAACATTTTTATCTAAACTTTGTGTGGTCACACTTTTTATGTTCCTTCTTACAGTTAATCCCAACATTCACAGAGAACACACGTTCCATATAATAAACTACGCAGTTATACAAAAAAGTTAAATTTTCTTTTCATTTGAATAACAATTATTGTAGAATATAAAACCTACAATTGTTTATTAATAGCATTAAAAGCCACTGTTCCTATGGCAGCTATACGATTTAGTGATCCGATCTTGACAAAATTTGTACAGAATGTTACAATGAGTAAGAAATACATAATCTGTGAGTTTGGTTGAGATAGCTCAAGAAAAAAAAACCATAAATTTCATACTAAGCAACTTTGACCTTCGACCCCTATTTCAACGGGGTAACGGTAATTATGTCTCAGCTATGTTGTGTGACAACTTCAGCTCGATATCTTTAGCCGTTTGGTCTACAGCGTGATGACTTAGTCAGTGAATCAGTCAGTGAATCAGTCAGTAAATCAGTCAGTGAATCAGTCAGTGAATCAGTCAGTCAATGAATCAGTCAGCACAAAGAGTTTTATATATGTAGATGACAT
The DNA here is from genome assembly GCA_035043265.1 of Drosophila testacea. Lineage (NCBI taxonomy): Eukaryota > Metazoa > Arthropoda > Insecta > Diptera > Drosophilidae > Drosophila > Drosophila testacea. The sequence continues at coordinate 652,440 of JAWNND010000180.1, forward strand.
AACGTCCGTCTATAGCTGTGAGAAGTGTTCCCTATTTCACTCCACATTTCTCCCCGAGGTTTCAGCGAGCGTAGCGAGCCGGGGATTGGCAAGCGAAGCGAGCACTAGGGGGCTTATCCCTTGTTAATATAAAGTACTATTATTTTAAGTCCAATTGCAATGGAAAAATTGGATATACATTTTCCAGCTTTAGCTGTGAGAAGTGTTCGCTATTTTCACTCCACATTTTTCCCGAGATTTCAGCGAGCGTAACCCCCTAGTATTATATAATATAAAGTTATATTATTTTCCGTCCAATTGCAAGGAAAAATTTAATTTACGATTCCTGCTTTCTTATAAATAATTACATGAGGTGCGGCTATAGCTGTGAGAAATGTTCCCTATTTTCACTTCACATTTCTTATATTATATTATATTATATTATAGTATATTATATTATATTATATTATATTATATTATATTATATTATATTATATTATATTATATTATATTATATTATATTATATTATATTATATTATATTATATTATATTATATTATATTATATTATATTATATTATATTATATTATATTATATTATATTATATTATATTATATTATATTATATTATATTATATTATATTATATTATATTATATTATATTATATTATATTATATTATATTATATTATATTATATTATATTATATTATATTATATTATATTATATTATATTATATTATATTATATTATATTATATTATATTATATTATATTATATTATATTATATTATATTATATTATATTATATTATATTATATTATATTATATTATATTATATTATATTATATTATATTATATTATATTATATTATATTATATTATATTATATTATATTATATTATATTATATTATATTATATTATATTATATTATATTATATTATATTATATTATATTATATTATATTATATTATATTATATTATATTATATTATATTATATTATATATAATATCACCTTAAATTTTAATATCGAAGCTCCCCGCAATTGGGTAAGCATGATAGTGGTTTTTTTTTCTGTGCTAGTTTTAGCAGCATCTGTGCCCAATAGCTGGCAGGAGCAGTTTCATCAAGCAGCAAGGTGGACACCACCGGAGGAGCGTGGAGCGGGTGGCCACAGGTTTTTATACCAGTGCTTTTCTTGGTTTCAACGTTCCCTTTTTTTTGCCATAAGGGAATTGTGCGAGGCAGATTTTGAGTCTCACTGCTTGTTGCCTATTAAGGCATTAATATAAAGACAAATACACAAAAGTCTGTAGTAGTAGTCTGTGATGTTTATTTCTTAAGTTGTTATTCATTTAATTTATTTATTTTTTATAATAATGCCCAACACATAGACTAATTTATATATATATAATTAAATTTCTATTTGTTCACAGCCATCTTTATTTGCAATTGCAGCCGCTCGAGCGTTAGGTATTGAATAGGGTGTTCTCAGGAGATTTGTTGTGCTACATATATTGCCTGAAACGAGAAATGAAATGTAAAACCTGCAAAAATGATAGTGCAAATACCTTTAATGGGGTAAAGTGAAGTGACGCGCGGCCAGAGCGGTCGGAATAGGGTGCTGATCCTTGAAGATCAGGATCAGCATATGGTCGGAATGGCGACACAGGTGCCGGCGAATGGCTAGCACCAATATTCCTTTTCCTCCAAAACAGGTACGTGAAAGAAGATGACCGTGGTGAAATTTCCGCAAATATAAATGTTGTTACCCGACTATCCGCGCATCGAGTGTCTTATCCCATCCCTAGAAATACCCAGAACTAGCTGGCAATCGATGTGCGGATTCGATAAAGCTGTCGGCAAGTAACAAATGGCGCCCAATGGAAAAGTAGGAGAGTCTTCGATGTTATTATCAATCCATATGAACAGAACAAATATAAACATACCAGGCAGTTGTCAGAAGTCGCCAATAGTGTCTGGTAAAGTTATCGGTCAGCAAGAAGGAGCCCAGCTCCACCGTAGTTGCCACAAATTAAATGCTGCGCATGCTTGCGTATCTTAAATACGTCCATCGGCTGGTCCCAGAATGGAACCTTCGTGTCCAAAGCTGCGTTGCCGTCGGTGCGCTATCAACTGTTGAAAGAATAGCCAGTTAAATTTTGAATCAACTAATTGAATAAATTGATACTTACCTACTGTTTATAGCACTTAAATTCAATTCATAGCCCAATTGAGGTTGTTGTGTGAGGAGGGAAAGAATTAGGAAGCGTTGCTATTTCGGTCCAGAACGATGAGCTACCGTCGTTCTGATCGATGCCCAGTCGTTGTCACTTTCACTTCGCCCTACATTATAAATTGAATAAAAGAAAAACACAAAACACATACGCACACAGTTGCAAACATATGAAATCATAAAGCGAATACAGAAACATTTGAATAAACGCACACAAACATATATCTAAATTATAATAAATGAGAACACATTGTCTTTTTGCATTATTTAATATATTATTTATTCATTTATTAATTTATTTACTTATTATAATTTATTTAAGTGTTTTTGGGCACTTTGTTTGATTTGCGGTCTTTATCTACATTTTCGTCTAGTGCCCGCACAGAAAAAGGGTTGCCAGATAGTTGATTAAATATCGTGAAGTGAGTTTTGTGTTAGTCGTTTAGTCAATTATCGTGTAAGTATATAATTGATATTAAATTGAGAAAAACAAATTGCGCCGTATATTATTATATTAATGGATAATTATTTATATTAATAGATACAGGTGTATGTTTGACTTAATTTAATATTAACACTAAAATAAATTATTTATTTTTCTAGTACTAATTAATAAACATTAAAATTACAAAAACAAATACTGAATGGTTAGGGCAAAAATTCATAGGTAGGAAGTTGAAACAGTTAAAGATAAATACGTCACAGGATTAGTAGTGGTGACTAGTAGGGAAGGTATGCAGGTTCAGGGGAGAGGAAAAAGGAGGAGAGAAAGTTGAGACCGGGATTGGAATATATTAGAAATAGAGGGGAGGAAATTCTCGGCCCGGTTACTCGTGCTCAGCACAGCAAATCCGAAATGGCTGCTGGAACACAGTCACAGGAGACGCCGTGCGAAAATCCAGACCCATCGCAACTTGGAGCAGCAGGTGGACTCCGGTATAGCTCGGTCGCCAGAGGAGCGGTACCAAAACAGCGAGTATCCATGGAGCAGGAGCAGCCGGTTAAGCTGACGGAGAGCCAGAAGCCAAGGGAAGAGACGGGCACAATTCCTCTGCCAAGCGAGATAAAATCAGCATTTCGCGTGTTATATATCCAATGAGTATAACCAACCTGGAGACGCTGCGGGATGAATGCCACGAGGCGGAAAGATGGCTAGCAATAAGGTGGACCAGGCCAGTATAACCTCCACCACCGCCTCTGAAGACACCAAGACATCATGTCCATGAAGTCTATGTTCCACCAACGGAGCCAGACGCTGATGACGAAGAAGAGCCAGCAGTAGACGCGTTGTATAAGCCGCGGTAGAACAACAGCAACAGAACCTGTTGGAATTGTGCGCAGACGGGGCACACGATTTGGGACTCTGAGTCGAAGGTGCGGACAGTGTTCTGCTACAAGTGCGGTCTTCCTGGCACTGTATGCACGAAGTGTCCCAGATGACAGCAGGGAAACAACAACCGGAGCAAGACGCAAGCAGAGGAGTCGCGCTCCAATCCTGCAATGCCTCAATAAGGTCCTCCGAGCATTGCATGTTAGATGTAGGCACTAATGTTAAGGATAAAGCATGCGATAAGGAGATATTAATTAAGAGGAATAGAAGTAGCATACCACAGGACCAGTTTTCAAGACGTTATCCCTTAGAGGTTCGACAAGCGGCGTATGAGGAGGCAAGAGCTCGCATTTTCGATGTGGCCACATTGAACGTGCAGCGGGCCAGGGCACGATACCAGCAGAGACGGCAAGAACGAAGCATGGTATGCTCGACGATCAAATCTGCAGCTACGGGCGAGGAGCGTGTCTTCGCAAACGTGGAGATTAGTGATCATCGCATAGGCGGTTTGCTTGATACGGGGCCATCCGTTAGTGTACTGGGGAACGGCAACATCGAGTTCCTAAGTAAAATAGGAGCCTCATTAGTTCATTCGCCATCGACAGTTCAAGCGGCAGGAGGAACCAGACAAACCATCGTGAGAAAGTTAGAGGTGCCAGTGAAATACAATGCAACAACCACTGTATCTTGGGGTCGACTTTTAGCGTAAATATCAGCTCGCACCAGAGGTTCTAGAAGTGGAATCCTTGGAACACGTTCCGAATTCGTCACCAAAAGTGAGCCAGTGGAACCGCACATTTTGGATCCGCAGCAGCAACAGAAACTGGAAGAGGTGAAGAATGAGTTTTTGGCATACGAGAAGACCGGTCTGGGAAGGACGTACCTGCAGCAGCATACGATACAGCTGACCGAAAGAGCCGAGCCTGTCAAGAAACGATTTTAGCCCGTTTCGCCCCCGATCCAAGAATTGTTGTATGCTGAATTGGGCGAGATGCTGAGATAGGGTGTGATTGAGCCGAGCGAGTGCCCTTGGAGCAATCGTATGTCGCTGGTAAGGAAGCCTGGGAAGAACCAATTGTGTTTAGATGCGCGGAAGTTGAACGCATTGACGATTAAGAATGCATACCCGTTACAGAATATAGAGTCGTTCCTCAGTACAGTATATGATACGGCATATATCAGCAGCGGGGATCTCAAGCATGCGTTTAAGCAGATTGAGTTGGTGCCGAAAAGCCGGGACTATACAGCTTTTACGATTCCCGGGCGACCTTCTTACCAATACCGCATGATACCTTTTGGTCTGTGTAACGCGGTGCAGCGATTATGTCGGCTAATGGACCGAGTTATCCCACAGTCGTTACGAAGCAAGGTGCTCGATTATCTGGACGATCTCCTGATCTGATTGAGAGATGCTAATCTTACCATAGGCCTGGGAAAATCCAAATTCTTTTTCAGGTATCTCCGGTATCTAAGATATGTGATTGGAGATGGAGCAGAGCACCAGATCCCGGTGCCGAAATCAGTCCAGCAATTGCGTAGTTTTTTTGGGAACGGCCGGATGGTATAGACGTTTTATCCGAGACTACTCGAGCTTGTCAGCTCCGCTCACGGATTGCCTGAAAGGGAATACGAACCTAGTAATGAACGAGAAAGCAGTGGCCGGATTTCATGCGTTGAACAAAGCACTCACCTGTGCACCTGTATTGGTCCATCCCGACTTCAAGCGACATTATTCCCTTATCCAAGATCGCGCCAAAGGAACGCGTACATTTTCATAGCGATGGACCACATGACGAAGTTCATCTGGTTGAGGGCAATTGCGAGGCGACGGCGATTACCATAGTGCGGATCCTGAAGGACGAGATATTTTCGCAGTTTGGAGTACCGGAGGTCATCCACACCGATAACGGAAAACAGTTAACGTCCAGGGAATTCGGAGCTTTGATGAAGCACTGTGGTATCGACCACATGAAGACGGCTCACTACGCGCCACAGGCGAATGCATTAAAGCGTGTGAATCAGGCAGCAATCCGAACACATGTGGAGGGAGATCAAACGACGTGGGACGAGAAGCTCCCCGAAATTCAGGCCGCCCTGTGTAGAGCCATACATGCCAGAAGTGGGGTATCACCGTACTTCGCCATGTTTGGCCAGAATATGTTCCTGCACGGCACATTGGGCCAGCGAGCCAATTTTTCGATGAAAATTAAAGTTTTAAAGCTAGGCTCTTCAAATTTGGTACATATGATATTGTCGATGCACATAAAAATATATCTAAGTTTCAGACCCATCTGACCACGCCTTCCCTAGCCGCCCTTATGAGATAGGTTTCCTCTTATTGATACTTGTACGGTAATAAATAGTGCTAGCTCTCGTTAAATTCAACAAATGCTTTTCATTCATTTTTTTAACACTTAACCTTAATATTAACAAGTAAAAAATAACAATGCATTCAAAATGACTATAAAAAAGTATTTTACATTTAAAAATAATCCTAAAAGTCGTCTTCTACATCAATTTCTATTGAAAACGTATTTTCAGAGTCAGAACCTGAATCACTATCATTATTGCTAGTATCAAAATCGGGAACACTGTTATTATTGGTTATGTTACAAAAATATAGCAAGTTTGGTGATTCCAAAAGTTCAATTACGTCTGCTGGTAAGTAAGGGTAGTCTATTTTGCTGACCCAATCTTTTTGTTTGATAGATGCTCGACACAAGAGGATCTGAGGAATCCATTGCTCTGTGGAAAACGTCTGTCATGTTCTGCCGTGTACTCTTTCGAGCATGTAACCCCCTGCCGAGAACACCTAATGGACGGATTGATGCTTCTATTATTTGGTAGCCGTGCATTAACACTTTATGGACAGTTGCCGACATTGGAAACCATGGATACAAGGACATATATAGTGTTATGGTTTTCTGACAATATTTTTTAAATTGTGTTGGATCAATTGGTAGGTGGCAAGAAATAGCAATTAAAACATTGTTAAAATATGCAATGAGAAATTCATCAAGACCTAAGATTTCAGCTAGTACCTTAGGTTGTGCTAACGCCCTGCTTGCTCCTTGTCGTCGTTAATATTTCCATTGCCATTCTGCTTAGGCTTATCCACATGTAGAGCCATAGCTTTCCACATCTGCTTCTGAATCGTCTTTTTTTGTTTTGCCGTTTCTTTTTTTCCATTTTCATCTCTCACTTGCCATTTTTTAAGTTTCAGTCTATATGCAATTTTAAGAACGAATTCAAAAAATCGAATCCAAACATGTAGAGGACTTATGCCATATTTTAATGCTTCATGTCTTGGCTTAAATTTTGGTGAGTATATTTTAGCATTTTCTATGAAGACTTTTGAACTCGCTCCACATATCGGACACAATTGGCAAGATGCGCTACGATTGTTTTGTATGTAGATATCAAGCAGTTGCTCATAGGCGAACTCAACCACAGCTACAATATTAGGGATTTATACACATCGGTGTAAAATGGAGCAAAAAATCTTTATAAAATTAGTTTGTATACACTTTGCTCTTTAATGACACATAATTACTTTTTGGCACAAGTTGGCACAAAATTTGTTATAATCCACAACAGACGGGTTAGCAGGTTAGCTTTTTTCTACTTTTGGACAACACCAATAAACGCACACAAAAAACACAGTCTTTTTTAATACAAATATTCTACATACCTTGGTCTTTCTTTTCCATAATTTTAGTGAAAATTGCTTAAACCACAACAATTTTGGCACGCTCGCTAGTAAACAAAATCTTTCCCGCGCTTTTTAGTTTCGCACGCATGCAATCAAACAGTTGACTTTGAAGGGCTGCCAAAATTTCAGGGATGCATCAAAACAATAAAAGTCTTTTGATTCATTTTAGTCAAAGTATATACTATTCAAATTTTATTATTAAAATAGGTTTACTTTCTATAAAAAGTTTGAATTTTCGTCGAAAAATCGGCTCGCTGGCCCAATGTGCATGGCAAGGATTATGTACTAGCTAAGAAGCTTGGAGCCCTGGAAGATGCTGCAATTGCGCCGCTGGAGAGATCCGAAAAGCAGCAAATCTACCGATTGCGCATCCAGGAGGGGTCACCGGGTCAGGAGCTGTACAAACGCAACTTTGGAAATCGGAAATATTTGAACCAGAAGAAGAGTGCAGAGATGTCAAATTGTAGATGACGAACGTTTTTTTCTATAATATATATAATAACACCTTAAATTTAAATATCGAAGCTCACCGCAATTGGGTAAGCAGTTTTAAATTCGTGGTGACAGTTCGTTTAAATGACAGTGGTTTTTTTTCTGTGTTAGTATTAACAGCATATGCGCCCAATAGCTGGCAGGAGCAGTTTCATCAAGCAGCAAGGAGAACACCTCCCGAGGAGCGATTGGTCTCCGTCTCCGGGTGGCCACAGGTTTTTATACCAGTGTTTTTCTTGGTTTCAACGGTTCCTTTTTTTTTTGCCATAAGAGAATTGTGCGGGGCAGATTTTGAGTCTCACTGCTTGTTGCCTATTAAGGCATTAATATAAAGACAAATATACAAAAGTCTGTAGTAGTAGCCTGTTATGTTTATTTCTTAAGTTGTTATTCATTTAATTTATTTATTTTTTTAATAATGCTCAACACATAGACTAATTTATATATAAATAATTAAATTATTTAATTTGTTAATTTGTTGACAGCCACTGAGCCATCTTTATTAGCAATTGTAGCTGCTCGAGAGTTAGGCATTGAATAGGGTGTTCTCAGGAGGTTTGTTGTGCTACATATGGCCTGAAACGAGAAATCAAATGTAAAATGTTAGAATTAGATAAATACATGTTCGAATAGTAAAAACCTGAAAAAATGATAGTGCAAATACCTTTAATGGGGTAAAGTGAAGTGACGCGCGGCCGGAGCGGTCGGAATAGGGTGCTGATCCTTGAAGATCAGGATCAGCATCCAGGGGAAGAGACGGGCACAATTCCTCTGCCAAGCGAGATAAAATCAGGAATTAATCTAGCATTAATTCAAGCCCAGCAGACGTACCTGAGTTCTCTAGACTGCAAGTTGTCCGGATTCCAGGATGAGATGCTGAACTATATGATGGAGATTCAGAATATGGTAAGGACGAGCAAACCACCAGTTGTCCCACCATAGCCTCCAGAGCAGCGATCAGATCCTCCTACGGTTCCCTTGAGTTTCAGTATGCCACCACCAGGAACTTTCGTTGGAGCAGCAGCAGCGCCTGCATATCCGGTGCCACCTCCGATATTGACGGAAGTACCAGCGAAAGCAGTTTCTTTGCCATCCAATCACTGGAATGATGGTCGGATGTGGGAGGCGGATCATAGGGGCTACACGGAGCAACACAACAGGCGGCAGTCCAGCGCATATCCACCAGGAGAGGATGCCCCACCACCGTGGCCGTCCAAAAATTTGGCATTCTATTCAATGGCAGCCCCAAAGGAATACCAGTGAAGGAATTCATATTCCGGTTGGAGCACAAGAAGATGGTGTACAAGGTGTCGTGGTCTGAGGTTCTCCGAGATTTCTATGCTCTAGTGGAGGGCAGAGCCAGGGATTAGTTTTGGACGCATGTCCGCACCGCGACGATTTTAGAGAGGCCATATTTGCGCAGGAGCAGGAGCTGCGTGAGCGTAGACAGCAGCCAGGAGAGAGCGTGGATGACTATCTCCATAAGATGATAGATTGCCCACATCGTTCTCCGATTATGACCTGATAAAGACGGAAAAAATTAATGTCAGGGATGGCATTTCGCGTGTTATATATCCAATGAGTATAACCAACCTGGAGACGCTGCGGGATGAATGCCACGAGGCGGAAAGATGGCTAGCAATAAGGTGGACCAGGCCAGTATAACCTCCACCACCGCCTCTGAAAACACCAAGACATCATGTCCATGAAGTCTATGTTCCACCAACGGAGCCGGACGCTGATGACGAAGAAGAGCTAGCAGTAGACGCGTTGTAAAAGCCGCGGTAAAACAACAGCAACAGAACCTGTTGGAATTGTGCGCAGACGGGGCACACGATTTGGGACTCTGAGTCGAAGGTGCGGACAGTGTTCTGCTACAAGTGCGGTCTTCCTGGCACTGTATGCACGAAGTGTCCCAGATGACAGCAGGGAAACAAACACCGGAGCAAGACGCAAGCGGAGGAGTCGCGCTCCAATCCTGCAATGCCTCAATAAGGTCCTCAGAACATTGCATGTTAGATGTAGGCACTAATGTTAAGGATAAAGCATGCGATAAGGAGATATTAATTAAGAGGATTAGGAGTAGCATACCACAGGCCCAGTTAAGGAAAAAGCATGTGATAAGGAGATATTAATTAAGAGGAATAGAAGTAGCATACCACAGGACCAGTTTTCAATACGTTATCCCTTAGGGGTTCGACAAGCAGCGTATGGGGAGCCAAGAGCTCGCATTTTCGATGTGGCCACATTGAACGTGCAGCGGGCCAGGACACGATACCAGCAGAGACGGCAAGAACGAAGCATGGTGTGCTCGGCGATCAAATCTGCAGCTACGGGCGAGGAGCGTGTCTTCGCAAACGTGGAGATTAGTGGTCATTGCATAGGCGGTGTGCTTGATACGGGGCCATCCGTTAGTTTACTGGGGAACGGCAACATCGAGTTCCTAAGTAAAATAGGAGCCTCATTAGTTCATTCGCCATCGACAGTTCAAGCGGCAGAAGGAACCAGACAAACCATCGTGGGAAAGTAAGAGGTGCCAGTGAAATACAATGGGTGCACCAAGGACATAACGTGTGTATGTGTGCCCGACATTGCAACAACCACTGTATCTTGGGGTCGACTTTTGGCGTAAATATCAGCTCGCACCAGAGGTTCTGGAAGTGGTATCCTTGGAACACGTGGAATCCGAATTCGTCACCAAAAGTGAGCCAGTGGAACCGCATATTTTGGATCCGCAGCAGCAACAGAAACTGGAAGAGGTGAAGAATGAGTTTTTGGCATACGAGAAGACCGGTCTGGGAAGGATGTACCTGGAGCAGCATACGATACAGCTGACCGAAAGAGCCGAGCCTGCCAAGAAACGATTTTATCCCGTTTCGCCCCCGACCCAAGAATTGTTGTATGCTGAAGTGGACGAGATGCTGAGATTGGGTGTGACTGAGCCGAGCGAGAGCCCTTGGAGCAATCGGATGACGCTGGTAAGGAAGCCTGGGAAGAACAGATTGTGTTTAGATGCGCGGAAGTTGAACGCATTGACGATTAAGAATGCATACCCGTTACAGAATATAGAGTCGATCCTCAGTAGAGTAAATGATACGGCATATATCAGCAGCGTGGATCAGCGTGGATTTTGGCAGATTGAGTTGGTGCCGAAAAGCCGGGAATATACTGCTTTTCTCTTTACCAATTCCGCATGATACCTTTTGGTCTGTGTAACGCGGTGCAGCGATTATGTCGGCTAATGGACCGAGTTATCCCACAGTCGTTACGAAGCAAGGTGCTCGATTATCTGGACGATCTCCTGATCTGATTGAGAGATGCTAATCTTACCATAGGCCTGGGAAAATCCAAATTCTTTTTCAGGTATCTCCGGTATCTAAGATATGTGATTGGAGATGGAGCAGAGCACCAGATCCCGGTGCCGAAATCAGTCCGGCAATTGCGCAGTTTTTTGGGAACGGCCGGATGGTATAGACGTTTTATCCGAGACTACTCGAGCTTGTCAGCTCCGCTCACGGATTGCCTGAAAGGGAATACAAAGCTAGTAATGAACGAGAAAGCAGTGGCCGCATTTCATGCGTTGAAGAAAGCACTCACCTGTGCACCTGTATTGGTCCATCCCGACTTCAAGCGACATTATTATATACAGTGTGACGCTAGCCATGTTGGCATTGGAGCGGTGTAGTTTCAGAGGGACGACGAAGAGAGAGATAGGCCCACAGCCCATAACATTCTTCTCCGTCAAACTAAGAGGTGCCCAGCTTAAATACAGCGTGACCGAGAAGGAGTGTCTGGCAGCAGTAAAGGCGATCGAGCGTTTCCGACCATATGTCGAGTTGATGCCTTTTACGGTTATACCAGTTTGCAGTGGCTCACAACCCTCAACCGGTTGGCACGGTGGTCATTGTCTCTGCAAGCATTCAACTTCAATGTGGAGCATCGAAAGGGGAAGGATAATGTGGTGGCTGACATGCTTTCGCGTCAGATATGTAGACCCCGGATGGGCAAGGAAGTCTGTATCGATCGTGCTATGCAGAAGCTGTATTTAGATTTTTTGGGCCCTTATCCAAGATCGCGCCAAGGGAACGCGTACATTTTCATAGCGATGGACCACATGACGAAGTTCATCTGGTTGAGGGCAATTGCGAAGGCGACGGCGATTACCATAGTGCGGATCCTGAAGGACGAGATATCGCAGTTTGGAGTACCGGAGGTCATCCACACCAATAACGGAAAACAGTTCACGCCCAGGGAATTCGGAGCTTTGATGAAGCACTGTGGTATCGACCACATGAAGACGGCTCATTACGCGCCACAGGCGAATGCACCGAAGCGTGTGAATCAGTCCATGTTGGCAGCAATCCGAACACATGTGGAGGGAGATCAAACGACGTGGGAGGAGAAGCTCCCCGAAATTCAGGCCGCCCTGTGTAGAGCCATACATGCCAGAAGTGGGGTATCGCCGTACTTCGCCATGTTTGGCCAGAATATGTTCCTGCATGGCACATTGGGCCAGCGAGCCGATTTTTCAATGCACATAAAAATATATCTAAGTTTCAGACCGATCTGACCACGCCTTCCCTAGCCGCCCTTTTGAGATAGGATTCCTCTTATTGATACTTGTACGGTAATAAATCAGAGTCAGAATCTGAATCACTTTCATTATTGCTAGCATCACTATTGGGAACATTGTTATTATTGGTTATGTTACAAAAATATAGCAAGTTTGGTGATTCCAAAAGTTCAATTACGTCTGCTGGTAAGTAAGGGTAGTCTATTTTGCTGACCCAATCTTTTTGTTTGATAGATGCTCGACACAAGAGAATCGGAGGAATCCATTGCTCTGTGGAAAACGTCTGCCATGTTGTTCTGCCGTATACTCATTCGAGCATGTAACCCCCTGTCACTCTTATAGTATTTGTTGCGAGCCTCTGAGGCGTTCTCGCCGAGAACACCTAATGGAAGGATTGATGCTTCTATTATTTGGTAGCCGTGCATTAACACTTTATGGACAGTTGCCGACATTGGAAACCATGGATACAAGGACATATATGTACAGTGTTATGGTTTTCTGACAATATTTTTTAAATTGTGTTGGATCAATTGGTAGGTGGCAAGAAATAGCAATTAAAATATTGTTAAAATATGCAATGAGAAATTCATCAAGACCAAAGGTTTCAGATAGTAGCTTAGGTTGTGCTAACGCCCTGCTTGCTCCTTGTCGTCGTTAATATTTCCATTGCCATTCTGCTCAGGTTTATCCACATGTAGAGCCATAGCATTCCACATCTGCTTCTGAATCGTCTTTTTTTGTTTTGCCATTTCTTTTTTTCCATTTTCATCTCTCACTTGCCATTTTTTAAGTATCAGTCTATATGCAATTTTAAGAACGAATTCAAAAAATCGAATCCAAACATGTAGAGGACTTATGCCATATTTTAATGCTTCATGTCTTGGCTTAAATTTTGGTGAGTATATTTTAGCATTTTCCATGAAGACTTTTGGACTCGCTCCACATATCGGACACAATTGGCAAGATGCGCTACGATTGTTTTGTATGTAGATATCAAGCAGTTGCTCATAGGCGAACTCAACCACAGCTACAATATTAGGGATTTATACACATCGGTGTAAAATGGAGCAAAAAATCTTTATAAAATTAGTTTGTATACACTTTGCTCTTTAATGACACATAATTACTTTTTGGCACAAGTTGGCACAAAATTTGTTATAATCCACAACAGACGGGTTAGCAGGTTAGCTTTTTTCTACTTTTGGACAACACCAATAAACGCACACAAAAAACACAGTCTTTTTTAATACAAATATTCCACATACCTTGGTCTTTCTTTTCCATAATTTTAGTGAAAATTGCTTAAACCACAACAATTTTGGCACGCTCGCTAGTAAACAAAATCTTTCCCGCGCTTTTTAGTTTCGCACGCATGCAATCAAACAGTTGACTTTGAAGGGCTGCCAAAATTTCAGGGATGCATCAAAACAATAAAAGTCTTTTGATTCATTTTAGTCAAAGTATATACTATTCAAATTTTATTATTAAAATAGGTTTACTTTCTATAAAAAGTTTGAATTTTCGTCGAAAAATCGGCTCGCTGGCCCAATGTGCATGGCAAGGATTATGTACTAGCTAAGAAGCTTGGAGCCCTGGAAGATGCTGCAATTGCGCCGCTGGAGAGATCCGAAAAGCACCAAATCTACCGATTGCGCATCCAGGAGGGGTCACCGGGTCAGGAGCTGTACAAACGCAACTTTGGAAATCGGAAATATTTGAACCAGAAGAAGAGTGCAGAGATGTCAAATTGTAGATGACGAACGTTTTTTTCTATAATATATATAATAACACCTTAAATTTAAATATCGAAGCTCACCGCAATTGGGTAAGCAGTTTTAAATTCGTGTTCACAGTTCGTTTGATTGACAGTGGTTTTTTTTTCTGTGTTAGTATTAACAGCATATGTGCCCAGTAGCTGGCAGGAGCAGTTTCATCAAGCAGCAAGGAGGACACCACCCGAGGAGCGATTGGTCTCCGTCTCCGGGTGGCCACAGGTTTTTATACCAGTGCTTTTCTTGGTTTCAACGTTCCCTTTTTTTTGCCATAAGGGAATTGTGCGAGGCAGATTTTGAGTCTCACTGCTTGTTGCCTATTAAGGCATTAATATAAAGACAAATACACAAAAGGCTGTAGTAGTAGTCTGTTATGTTTATTTTTAAGTTGGTATTCATTTAATTTATTTAATTTTTATAATAATGCCCAACACATAGACTAATTTATATATATATAATTAAATTACTATATAATTAAATGATAGTGTAAATAACTTTAATGGGGTAAAGTGAAGTGACGCGCGGCCGGAGCGGTCGGAATAGGGTGCTGATCCTTGAAGATCAGGATCAGCATATGGTAGGGTGGGCGAAGCAGGTGCCGCCGAATGGCTAGCACCAATATTCCTTTTCCTCCAAAACAGGTACGTGAAAGAAGATGACCGTGGTGAAATTTCCGCAAATATAAATATATAATACCCAGAGTTAGTTGGCAATCGATGTGCGGATTCGATAAAGCTGTCGGCAAGTAACAAATGGCGCCCTGTGGAAAAGTAGGAGAGTCTTCGATGTTATTAACAATCCATATGAACAGAACAAATATAAACATACCAGGCAGTTGTCCCAAGTCGCCAAAAGTGTCTGCTAAAGTTGTCGGTCAGCAAGAAGGAGCCCAGCTCCACCGTAGTTGCTACAAATTAAATGCTGCGCATGCTTGCGTATCTTAAATACGTCCATCGGCTGGTCCCAGAATGGAACCTTCGTGTCCAACGCTGCGTTGCCGTCGGTGCGCTATCAACTGTTCAAAGAATAGCCAGTTAAATTTTGAATCAACTAATTGAATAAATTGATACTTACCTACTGTTTGTAGCACTTAAATTCAATCCATAGCCCAATTGAGGTTGTTGTGTGAGGAGGGAAAGAATTAGGAAGCGTTGTTATTCCGGTCCAGAACGATGAGCTACCGTCGTTCTGATCGATGCCCAGTCGTTGTCACTTTCACTTCGCCCTGCTTATACATTATAAATTGAATAAAAGAAAAACACAAAACACATACGCACACAGTTGTGTATATATTAAATATCGTGTAGTGAGTTTTGTGTTAGTCGTTAAGTCAATTATCGTGTAAGTATATAATTGATATTAAATTGAGAAAAACAAATTGCGCCGTATATTATTATATTACTGGATAATTATTTATATTAATAGGTACAGGTGTATGTTTGACTTAATTTAATATTAACACTAAAATAAATAATTTATTTTTCTAGTACTAATTAATAAACATTAAAATTACAAAAACAAATACTAAATGGTTAGAGCAAAAATTCATAGGTAGGAAATTGAAACAGTTAAAGATAAATACGTCACAGGATTAGTAGTGGTGACTAGTAGGGAAGCTATGCAGACAGGTTCAGGGGAGAGGAAAAAAGAGGAGAGAAAGTTGAGAACGGGATTGGAATATATTAGAAATAGAGGGGAGGAAATTCTCGGCCCGGTTACTCGTGCTCAGCACAGCAAATCCGAAATGGCTGCTGGAACACAGTCACAGGAGACGCCGTGTGAAAATCCAGACCCATCGCAACTTGGAGCAGCAGGTGGACTCCGGGATAGCTCGGTCGCCAGAGGAGCGGTACCAAAACAGCGAGTATCCATGGAGCAGGAGCAGCCGGTTAAGCTGACGGAGAGCCAGAAGCCAGGGGAAGAGACGGGCACAATTCCTCTGCCAAGCGAGATAAAATCAGCAATTAATCTGGCATTAATTCAAGCCCAGCAGACGTACCTGAGTTCTCTAGACTGCAAGTTGTCCGGATTCCAGGATGAGATGCGGGAGGAGATGCTGAACTATATGATGGAGATTCAGAATATGGTTAGGCCGAGCAAACCACCAGTTGTCCCACCATAGCCTCCAGAGCAGCGATCAGATCCTCCTACGGTTCCCTTGAGTTTCAGTATGCCACCACCAGGAACTTTCGTTGGAGCAGCAGCAGCGCCTGCATATCCGGTGCCACCTTCGATATTGACGGGAGTACCAGCGAAAGCAGTTTCTTTGCCATCCAATCACTGTAATGATGGTTGGATGTGGGAGGCGGATCATAGGGGCTACACGGAGCAACACAACAGGCGGCAGTCCAGCGCATATCTACCAGGAGAAGATGCCCCACCACCGTGGCAGTCCAAAAATTCGGAGCGTCGATATGATCCCATTAAAATCCAGTGATGAGGCATTCTATTCGATGGCAGTGCCCAAAGGAATGCCAGTGAAGATCATATTCCGGTTGGAGTACAAGCAGATGGTGTACAAGGTGCCGTGGTCTGAGGTTCTCCGGGATTTCTATGCTCTAGTGGAGGGCAGAGCCGGGAGTGGACGCATGTCCGCACCGCGACGATTTTAGACTGGCCATATTTGCGCCACAGTCTGGAGCAGCATTTCCAGTGCCGGAAAACGAGCTTCGAGCAAAAGCTGCGTGAGCGTAGACAGCAGCCAGGAGAGAGCGTGGATGACTATCTCCCAAGGATGATTTCGCTCCGCTCTAGATTGCCCACATCGTTCTCCGATTATGACCTGATAAAGACGGAAAAAAGTAATTTCAGGGATGGCATTTCGCGTGTTATATATCCAATGAGTATAACCAACCTGGAGAAGCTGCGGGATGAATGCCACGAGGCGGAAAGATGGCTAGCAATAAGGTAGACCAGGCCAGTATAACCTCCACCATCGCCTCTGAAGACACCAAGACATCATGTCCATGAAGTCTATGTTCCACCAACGGAGACAGCAGTACACGCGTTGTAAAAGCCGCTTTAGAACAACAGCAACAGAACCTGTTGGAATTGAGCGCAGACGAGGCACACGATTTGGGACTGTGAGTCGAAGGTGCGGACAGTGTTCTGGTATCCGAGTGCGGTCTTCCTAGCTCTGTATGCACGAAGTGTCCCAGATGCCAGCAGGGAAACAACAACCGGAGCAAGACGCAAGCGGAGGAGTCGCGTTCCAATCCTGCAATGCCTCAATAAGGTCCTCCGAACATTGCATGTTAGATGTAGGCACTAATGTTAAGGATAAAGCATGCGATAAGGAGATATTAATTAAGAGGATTAGGAGTAGCATACCACAGGCCCAGTTTTCAATACGTTATCCCTTAGAGGTTCGACAAGCGGCGTATGAGGAGACAAGAGCTCGCTTTTTCGATGAGGCCACATTGAACGTGCAGCGGGCCAGGACACGATACCAGCAGAGACGGCAAGAACGAAGCATGGTGTGCTCGGCGATCAAATCTGCAGCTACGGGCGAGGAGCGTGTCTTCGCAAACGTGGAGATTAGTGGTCATTGCATAGGCGGTGTGCTTGATACGGGGCCATCCGTTAGTTTACTGGGGAACGGCAACATCGAGTTCCTAAGTAAAATAGGAGCCTCATTAGTTCATTCGCCATCGACAGTTCAAGCGGCAGAAGGAACCAGACAAACCATCGTGGGAAAGTAAGAGGTGCCAGTGAAATACAATGGGTGCACCAAGGACATAACGTGTGTATGTGTGCCCGACATTGCAACAACCACTGTATCTTGGGGTCGACTTTTGGCGTAAATATCAGCTCGCACCAGAGGTTCTGAAAGTGGAATCCTTGGAGCACGTGGAATCCGAATTCGTCACCAAAAGTGAGCCAGTGGAACCGCACATTTTGGATCCGCAGCAGCAACAGAAACTGGAAGAGGTGAAGAATGAGTTTCTGGCATACGAGAAGACCGGTCTGGGAAGGATGTACCTGGAGCAGCATACGATACAGCTGACCGAAAGAGCCGAGCCTGCCAAGAAACGATTTTATCCCGTTTCGCCCCCGACCCAAGAATTGTTGTATGCTGAAGTGGACGAGATGCTGAGATTGGGTGTGATTGAGCCGAGCGAGAGCCCTTGGAGCAATCGGATGACGCTGGTAAGGAAGCCTGGGAAGAACCGATTGTGTTTAGATGCGCGGAAGTTGAACGCATTGACGGTTAAGAATGCATACCCGTTACAGAATATAGAGTCGATCCTCAGTAGAGTAAATGATACCGCATATATCAGCAGCGTGGATCAGAGTGGATTTTGGCAGATTGAGTTGGTGCCGAAAAGCCGGGAATATACTGCTTTTCTCTTTACCAATTCCGCATGATACCTTTTGGTCTGTGTAACGCGGTGCAGCGATTATGTCGGCTAATGGACCGAGTTATCCCACAGTCGTTACGAAGCAAGGTGCTCGATTATCTGGACGATCTCCTGATCTGATTGAGAGATGCTAATCTTACCATAGGACTGGGAAAATCCAAATTCTGTTTCAGGTATCTCCGGTATCTAAGATATGTGATTGGAGATGGAGCAGAGCACCAGATCCCGGTGCCGAAATCAGTCCGGCAATTGCGCAGTTTTTTGGGAACGGCCGGATGGTATAGACGTTTTATCCGAGACTACTCGAGCTTGTCAGCTCCGCTCACGGATTGCCTGAAAGGGAATACAAAGCTAGTAATGAACGAGAAAGCAGTGGCCGCATTTCATGCGTTGAAGAAAGCACTCACCTGTGCACCTGTATTGGTCCATCCCGACTTCAAGCGACATTATTATATACAGTGTGACGCTAGCCATGTTGGCATTGGAGTGGTGTAGTTTCAGAGGGACGACGAAGAGAGAGATAGGCCCACAGCCCATAACATTCTTCTCCGTCAAACTAAGAGGTGCCCAGCTTAAATACAGCGTGACCGAGAAGGAGTGTCTGGCAGCAGTGAAGGCGATCGAGCGTTTCCGACCATATGTCGCGCTGATGCCTTTTACGGTTATACCAGTTTGCAGTGGCTCACAACCCTCAAAGATTTGAGCGGACGGTTGGCACGGTGGTCATTGTCTCTGCAAGCATTCAACTTCAATGTGGAGCATCGAAAGGGAAAGGATAATGTGGTGGCTGACATGCTTTCGCGTCCATTTGACGTGGAGGAACTCAACCTGTTCGATTTCTAGACCACAGCGTTTGAGGATGAGGAGTATGTGGATCAGTTGAAAGTCGTCCAGGAGAACCAGGAACAGGAATGCACAGTTTGCAAGGACACGAAGCACACGACTCAGATATGTAGACCCCGGATGGGCAAGGAAGTCTGTATCGATCGTCCCATGCAGAAGCTGTATTTAGATTTTTTGGGCCCTTATCCAAGATCGCGCCAAGGGAACGCGTACATTTTCATAGCGATGGACCACATGACGAAGTTCATCTGGTTGAGGGCAATTGCGAGGCGACGGCGATTACCATAGTGCGGATCCTGAAGGACGAGATATTTTCGCAGTTTGGAGTACCGGAGGTCATCCACACCAATAACGGAAAACAGTTTACGTCCAGGGAATTCGGAGCTTTGATGAAGCACTGTGGTATCGACCACATGAAGACGGCTCATTACGCGCCACAGGCGAATGCACCGGAGCGTGTGAATCAGTCGATGTTGGCAGCAATCCGAACACATGTGGAGGGAGATCAAACGACGTGGGACGAGAAGCTCCCCGAAATTCAGGCCGCCCTGTGTAGAGCCATACATGCCAGAAGTGGGGTATCGCCGTACTTCGCCATGTTTGGCCAGAATATGTTCCTGCATGGCACATTGGGCCAGCGAGCCGATTTTTCAATGCACATAAAAATATATCTAAGTTTCAGACCGATTTGACCACGCCTTCCCTAGCCGCCCTTTTGAGATAGGATTCCTCTTATTGATACTTGTACGGTAATAAATAATCCTAGCACTCGTTAAATTCAACAAATGTTTTTAATTCATTTTTTTAACACTTAACCTTAATATTAACAAGTAAAAAATAACAATGCATTCAAAATGACTATAAATAAGTATTTAACATTTAAAAATGTTCCTAAAAGTCGTCTTCTACATCAATTTCTATTGAAAACGTATTTTCAGAGTCAGAATCTGAATCACTATCATTATTGCTAGTATCAAAATCGGGAACATTGTTATTATTGGTTATGTTACAAAAATATAGCAAGTTTGGTGATTCCAAAAGTTCAATTACGTCTGCTGGTAAGGGTAGTCTATTTTGCTGACCCAATCTTTTTGTTTGATAGATGCGACACAAGAGAATCTGAGGAATCCATTGCTCTGTGGAAAACGTCTGCCATGTTGTTCTGCCGTGTACTCATTCGAGCATGTAACCCCCTGTCACTCTTATAGTATTTGTTGCGAGCCTCTGAGGCGTTCTCGCCGAGAACACCTAATGGAAGGATTGATGCTTCTATTATTTGGTAGCCGTGCATTAACACTTTATGGACAGTTGCCGACATTGGAAACCATGGATACAAGGACATATATAGTGTTATGGTTTTCTGACAATATTTTTTAAATTGTGTTGGATCAATTGGTAGGTGGCAAGAAATAGCAATTAAAATATTGTTAAAATATGCAATGAGAAATTCATCAAGACCAAAGATTTCAGATAGTAGCTTAGGTTGTGCTAACGCCCTCCTTGCTCCTTGTCGTCGTTAATATTTCCATTGCCATTCTGCTTAGGTTTATCCACATGTAGAGCCATAGCATTCCATATCTGCTTCTGAATCGTCTTTTTTTGTTTTGCCATTTCTTTTTTTCCATTTTCATCTCTCACTTGCCATTTTTTAAGTTTCAGTCTATATGCAATTCTAAGAACGAATTCAAAAAATCGAATCCAAACATGTAGAGGACTTATGCCATATTTTAATGCTTCATGTCTTGGCTTAAATTTTGGTGAGTATATTTTAGCATTTTCCATGAAGACTTTTGGACTCGCTCCACATATCGGACACAATTGGCAAGATGCGCTACGATTGTTTTGTATGTAGATATCAAGCAGTTGCTCATAGGCGATCTCAACCACAGCTACAATATTAGGGATTTATACACATCGGTGTAAAATGGAGCAAAAAATCTTTATAAAATTAGTTTGTATACACTTTGCTCTTTAATGACACATAATTACTTTTTGGCACAAGTTGGCACAAAATTTGTTATAATCCACAACAGACGGGTTAGCAGGTTAGCTTTTTTCTACTCTTGGACAACACCAATAAACGCACACAAAAAACACAGTCTTTTTTAATACAAATATTCTACATACCTTGGTCTTTCTTTTCCATAATTTTAGTGAAAATTGCTTAAACTAGTAAACAAAATCTTTCCCGCGCTTTTTAGTTTCGCACGCATGCAATCAAACAGTTGACTTTGAAGGGCTGCCAAAATTTCAGGGATGCATCAAAACAATAAAAGTCTTTTGATTCATTTTAGTCAAAGTATATACTATTCAAATTTTATTATTAAAATAGGTTTACTTTCTATAAAAAGTTTGAATTTTCGTCGAAAAATCGGCTCGCTGGCCCAATGTGCATGGCAAGGATTATGTACTAGCTAAGAAGCTTGGAGCCCTGGAAGATGCTGCACCGGGTCAGGAGCTGTACAAACGCAACTTTGGAAATTGGAAATATTTGACCCAGAAGAAGAGTGCAGAGAGGTCAAATTGTAGATGACGAACGTTTTTTTCTATAATATATATAATAACACCTTAAATTTAAATATCGAAGCTCACCGCAATTGGGTAAGCAGTTTTAAATTCGTGTTGAAAGTTCGTTTAAATGACAGTGATTTTTTTTCTGTGTTAGTATTAACAGCATATGTGCCCAGTAGCTGACAGGAGCAGTTTCATCAAGCAGCAAGCAGGACACCACCCGAGGAGCGATTGGTATCCGTCTCCGGGTGGCCACAGGTTTTTATACCAGTGCTTTTCTTGGTTTCAACGTTCCCTTTTTTTTGCCATAAGGGAATTGTGCGAGGCAGATTTTGAGTCTCACTGCTTGTTGCCTATTAAGGCATTAATATAAAGACAAATACACAAAAGTCTGTAGTAGTAGTCTGTTATGTTTATTTTTAAGTTGGTATTCATTTAATTTATTTATTTTTTATAATAATGCCCAACACATAGACTAATTTATATATATATCTTTATTAGAAGATGACCGTGGTGAAATTTCCGCAAATATAAATGTTGTTACCCGACTATCCGCGCATCGAGTGTCTTATCCCATCCCTGGAAATACCCAGAGTTAGCTGGCAATCGATGTGCGGATTCGATAAAGCTGTCGGCAAGTAACAAATGGCGCCCTATGGAAAAGTAGGAGAGTCTTCGATGTTATTAACAATCAATATGAGCAGAACAAATATAAACATACCAGGCAGTTGTCCCAAGTCGCCAAAAGTGTCTGCTAAAGTTATCGGTCAGCAAGAAGGAGCCCAGCTCCACCGTAGTTGCCACAAATTAAATGCTGCGCATGCTTGCGTATCTTAAATACGTCCATCGGCTGGTCCCAGAATGGAACCTTCGTGTCCAAAGCTGCGTTGCCGTCGGTGCGCTATCAACTGTTGAAAGAATAGCCAGTTAAATTTTGAATCAACTAATTGAATAAATTGATACATACCTACTGTTTATAGCACTTAAATTCAATCCATAGCCCAATTGAGGTTGTTGTGTGAGGAGGGAAAGAATTAGGAAGCGTTGTTATTCCGGTCCAGAACGATGAGCTACCGTCGTTCTGATCGATGCCCAGTCGTTGTCACTTTCACTTCGCCCTGCTTTTACATTATAAATTGAATAAAAGAAAAACACAAAACACATACGCACACAGTTGCGTATATATTAAATATCGTGTAGTGAGTTTTGTGTTAGTCGTTTAGTCAATTATCGTGTAGGTATATAATTGATATTAAATTGAGAAAAACAAATTGCGCCGTATATTATTATATTAATGGATAATTATTTATATTAATAGATAAAGGTGTATGTTTGACTTAATTTAATATTAACACTAAAATAAATTATTTATTTTTCTAGTACTAATTAATAAACATTAAAATTACAAAAACAAATACTAAATGGTTAGAGCAAAAATTCATAGGTAGGAAATTGAAACAGTTAAAGATAAATACTTCACAGGATTAGTAGTGGTGACTAGTAGGGAAGGTATGCAGGTTCAGAGGAGAGAAAGTTGAGATCGGGATTGGAATATATTAGAAATAGAGGGGAGGAAATTCTCGGCCCTGTTACTCGTGCTCAGCACAGCAAATCCGAAATGGCTGCTGGAACACAGTCACAGGAGACGCCGTGCGAAAATCCAGACCCATCGCAACTTGGAGCAGCAGGTGGAATCCGGGATAGCTCGGTCGCCAGAGGAGCGGTACCAAAACAGCGAGTATCCATGGAGCAGGAGCAGCCGGTTAAGCTGACGGAGAGCCAGAAGCCAGGGGAAGAGACGGGCACAATCTGGCATTAATTCAAGCCCAGCAGACGTACCTGAGTTCTCTAGACTGCAAGTTGTCCGGATTCCAGGATGAGATGCGGGAGGAGATGCTGAACTATATGATGGAGATTCAGAATATGGTTAGGCCGAGCAAACAGTTGTCCCACAATAGCCTCCAGAGCAGCGATCAGATCCTCCTACGGTTCCCTTGAGTTTCAGTATGCCACCACCAGGAACTTTCGTTGGAGCAGCAGCAGCGCCTGCATATCCGGTGCCACCTTCGATATTGACGGGAGTACCAGCGAAAGCAGTTTCTTTGCCATCCAATCACTGTAATGATGGTTGGATGTGGGAGGCGGATCATAGCGGCTACACGGAGCAACACAATAGGCGGCAGTCCAGCGCATATCCACCAGGAGAGGATGCCCCACCACCGTGGCAGTCCAAAAATTCGGAGCAACGTGCTGATCCCATTAACATCCAGTGATGGGGCATTCTATTCGATGGCAGCCCCAAAGGAATACCAGTGAAGGAATTCATATTCCGGTTGGAGCTCATGCAGATGGTGTACAAGGTGCCGTGGTCTGAGGTTCTCCGGGATTTCTATGCTCTAGTGGAAGGCAGAGCCAGGGATTAGTTTTGGACGCATGTCCGCACCGCGACGATTTTAGATTTCCAGTGCCATTTCGTGAGCGTAGACAGCAGCCAGGAGAGAGCGTGAATGACTATCTCCCAAGGATGATATCGCTCCGCTTTAGATTGCCCACATCGTTCTCCGATTATGACCTGATAAAGACGGAAAAAAGTAATGTCAGGGATGGCATTTCGCGTGTTATATATCCAATGAGTATAACCAACCTGGAGAAGCTGCGGGATGAATGCCACGAGGCGGAAAGATGGCTAGCAATAAGGTAGACCAGGCCAGTATAACCTCCACCACCGCCTCTGAAGACACCAAGACATCATGTCCATGAAGTCTATGTTCCACCAACGGAGCCGGACGCTGATGACGAAGAAGAGCCAGCAGTGAACGCGTTGTAAAAGCCGCGGTAGAACAACAGCAACAGAACCTGTTGGAATTGTGCGCAGACGGGGCACACGATTTGGGACTCTGAGTCGAAGGTGCGGACAGTGTTCTGGTACAAGTGCGGTCTTCCTGGCACTGTATGCACGAAGTGTCCCAGATTCCAGCAGGGAAACAAACACCGGAGCAAGACGCAAGCGGAGGAGTCGCGCTCCAATCCTGCAATGCCTCAATAAGGTCCTCCGAACATTGCATGTTAGATGTAGGCACTAATGTTAAGGATAAAGCATGCGATAAGGAGATATTAATTAAGAGGATTAGGAGTAGCATACCACAGGCCCAGTTAAGGAAAAAGCATGTGATAAGGAGATATTAATTAAGAGGAATAGAAGTAGCATACCACAGGACCAGTTTTCAATACGTTATCCCTTAGAGGTTCGACAAGCAGCGTATGGGGAGCCAAGAGCTCGTATTTTCGATGTGGCCACATTGAACGTGCAGCGGGCCAGGACACGATACCAGCAGAGACGGCAAGAACGAAGCATGGTGTGCTCGGCGATCAAATCTGCAGCTACGGGCGAGGAGCGTGTCTTCGCAAACGTGGAGATTAGTGGTCATTGCATAGGCGGTGTGCTTGATACGGGGCCATCCGTTAGTTTACTGGGGAACGGCAACATCGAGTTCCTAAGTAAAATAGGAGCCTCATTAGTTCATTCGCCATCGACAGTTCAAGCGGCAGAAGGAACCAGACAAACCATCGTGGGAAAGTAAGAGGTGCCAGTGAAATACAATGGGTGCACCAAGGACATAACGTGTGTATGTGTGCCCGACATTGCAACAACCACTGTATCTTGGGGTCGACTTTTGGCGTAAATATCAGCTCGCACCAGAGGTTCTGAAAGTGGAATCCTTGGAGCACGTGGAATCCGAATTCGTCACCAAAAGTGAGCCAGTGGAACCGCACATTTTGGATCCGCAGCAGCAACAGAAACTGGAAGAGGTGAAGAATGAGTTTCTGGCATACGAGAAGACCGGTCTGGGAAGGATGTACCTGGAGCAGCATACGATACAGCTGACCGAAAGAGCCGAGCCTGCCAAGAAACGATTTTATCCCGTTTCGCCCCCGACCCAAGAATTGTTGTATGCTGAAGTGGACGAGATGCTGAGATTGGGTGTGACTGAGCCGAGCGAGAGCCCTTGGAGCAATCGGATGACGCTGGTAAGGAAGCCTGGGAAGAACAGATTGTGTTTAGATGCGCGGAAGTTGAACGCATTGACGATTAAGAATGCATACCCGTTACAGAATATAGAGTCGATCCTCAGTAGAGTAAATGATACGGCATATATCAGCAGCGTGGATCAGCGTGGATTTTGGCAGATTGAGTTGGTGCCGAAAAGCCGGGAATATACTGCTTTTCTCTTTACCAATTCCGCATGATACCTTTTGGTCTGTGTAACGCGGTGCAGCGATTATGTCGGCTAATGGACCGAGTTATCCCACAGCCGTTACGAAGCAAGGTGCTCGATTATCTGGACGATCTCCTGATCTGATTGAGAGATGCTAATCTTACCATAGGCCTGGGAAAATCCAAATTCTGTTTCAGGTATCTCCGGTATCTAAGATATGTGATTGGAGATGGAGCAGAGCACCAGATCCCGGTGCCGAAATCAGTCCGGCAATTGCGCAGTTTTTTGGGAACGGCCGGATGGTATAGACGTTTTATCCGAGACTACTCGAGCTTGTCAGCTCCGCTCACGGATTGCCTGAAAGGGAATACAAAGCTAGTAATGAACGAGAAAGCAGTGGCCGCATTTCATGCGTTGAAGAAAGCACTCACCTGTGCACCTGTATTGGTCCATCCCGACTTCAAGCGACATTATTATATACAGTGTGACGCTAGCCATGTTGGCATTGGAGCGGTGTAGTTTCAGAGGGACGACGAAGAGA